>CP139505.1:203760104-204463940 GCA_021014915.2 Artemisia tridentata subsp. tridentata
AGTCATGCCCGCCCATTGGGCGGGCTTTGAAGTCTAGTATATATATATATATATATATATATATATATATAATATATATATATATATATATATATATATATATTATCAACATTCAATAATAACTCATGTTATTCCTTTTTACAAGTTTAATCCGCGCTTACTGGGGTTTAAAAAATAAATACAACTAAAACGAATACAAGTTTAATCCGCGCTTACTTAAGGTTAAAAAATAATCTGCTCTTTACAAGTTTAAACATGTATAAAATGAAGGCATGATCCCACAAGTTACTATGAGATAAAAATAAATACACAATATTGTACATATAACAAATACACATATTCTTTCAAAAAGTCATTACATGCAATGCCTCTTAAACTTAAGGAAAATGATTGGAAGTCTAAAAATATGACTAAATAAATGTGACAATAATTTATTGATTTGTGAAAAAATGAGTCCCACTTATGTCACAAACATGACGATGACACATAAAGTTACACATATAATTAGGCATACCGGCTAGGCATGCAAAATTGCCAATCAATCCTCTAAAATAGTTACATTTAAAAAATAAATAAATAAATAAATAAATAAAAATATAAATAAATAAATAATCACCATAAACAACATGTCATCTAAATAAAGTCAAGTCATCTGTGCAACAAAAATATATACAAAATATTAATTTATATTAAAACATAATTAAAAACTTATTTAAAAAACCGCCCTTACACGAATATTATAATTATATAAGTATAAAAGATTTAATATAATTTTATAGAAAAATTTCAAACTTTACAAAATCATAGAATTATAACTTCTCACAATATTTAACTACAAAACAAAATTATTGAGATATTATTAACGGTTATACTATTTAACCAAACGGGTTCTAAAAATAGCCATACTAATCCACAATTTTACAAAATTTGATTAGTATTGTTTCTATGAAACTTTTCTTTAAAAATGTTTAGGTGGAAAATATTTGGATTCCATATTTGTTTACAAAATTTGATTAAACATATGTATCTTCCACACATTTGACCTGGTCACGTTAGTTTCCGTGTTTTGTGGATTCCATATATGTAATTAACGTTGTATTCAAGTTCTTTTGTTAAATAATTTTAAGAATTATTAAATCCATAGATCTCTAATTCCATCATGAGATATTCCCGCAAAAATAGTCGCTGAATACATATATCATAAAAAGACTCTGCAACTCATTTCCTATAAACAAGTGACATCCCCATTTTCTCTCTTAAATATCTAAATCTATAGTTTTAGCAAACAAGTTACAGTCATATTGTTTCAATGGAAGTAGCAGCACCAGAAGCCGCAATTACGGCGAAAAGTCCTGAAAAACTTGAGGTAGAATATTTTTTTAGTCATGCCATGCTGATATTTTTACGTATTCGATCATTGGTGATTAATTTATTTTTGTGTAAATGCAGGGGAAGTGTAAAGCAATGGTGGTGTGTTGGCTTCTTGGAATTGGGTGTTTGTTTTCATGGAATAGTATGTTGACAATAGAAGATTACTATGTTAATTTGTTTCCGGTAAGATCATAAACTAACTCTGGTACTGAAATATAACTACATGTTTGTAAAATGTTATTTCATTCAATATTTTTCTAAGTAGTTTTCAAATGGTTCACTATATGTGATGTATGATCCATATCCCACGGAGTAGTTTAAGTTTGTTTTTATAATTTTGAGCTTTTCCGGTTTGAGAGTATTGGGTACAAATATTTCTTGAATTTGTGACAAATTGTCCAAAATGGCTGCCAACCTTGTCTAGTGGCGGCGTTCATTATGGATTTTCTAGCAAAATTGATCTTTTCTTCGAGAAAATTTGTGTACACATGGATCTTGTTCACACTGACATCTGAGTAGTGAAGATGTATTATGGAGTGTTTTAGTGCCTAACTTTCTTCCTAATCTTTTGGATGTTAGGCAAGGCCGTCGTTGAGTTTCTGGGGGATCCGGGGCGAAAATCCATGATGAGATCTTTCGAAAACTAATGTTATATAAAAAGTGTCACCGTTTTAAGAAATATAATGCAAACTATGTATTTAAATGTTCAATAGATGACCTATTTAACATATTTTCTCGCATAATTGCTCTTTTTTTTTAGAAAAATTTATGTACATATGTATACTGCCTTTGATGAAATAATGTGTTCGGGTAACATAATTTAGGAGAGAAGACAAACGTGATAAACGTTTTGATTATATTCGGGGAAGACATGAAAAGAAACTATCAAACTAATATGTGACTATGTGTCATGGGTTTTTTATTTATTTTTTTACTTTTTTTCGGAGCTTTTTTTTTTTTAATGTGTTATGACTAATTTCAGACTGTATTTCAATAAAACTTCATTTAGAGTACAAAAAATTTGCCAACCAGATGAAATATATGTAATCAAAAGCTAACAATGTTTTTCGATTACTTGATGCAGAAATATCACCCATCAAGAGTCCTCACACTCGTATATCAACCATTTGCCTTTATAACACTCGCACTACTCACGTACTATGAGGCAAAAGTCAATACTAGGAAACGAAATTTATTTGGTTACATTCTTTTTTTCATCAGTACTCTTGGCGTCTTACTAGTAAGTTCTGATCATGCCTCTTTCGCCATATTACCAATGTCAGTTTTTTGCAATGACAAGATTGATTTTACAATTTGTATGGTATATTACTAATTTACTATATTTGCATCTTATAGTTAGATTTAGGCACGTCTGGCAAAGGTGGAATTGGACCTTTCATTGGTGTGTGTGTAATAAGTGCTGCCTTTGGATTAGCTGACGCACATGTGCAAGGTGGAATGGTCGGTGATTTATCCTTCATGCAGCCTGAGTTTGTTCAAGTTAGTAATTAGTTTTCTAATTTTATTATATTTTTTTATTTAATTTATTTTAATTTTTTTTCTGACTATGTTATTCGATAGTTATTTTGTTGTTGGAATTTTTGTAGTCATTTCTAGCGGGTCTTGCTGCATCTGGAGCTATTACCTCGGGTTTGAGGATGATTACCAAAGGCGTGTTTGATAGTTCACAAAATGGTTTACGAAAGGGAGCAAGTAGGTTTGTTTGCGTTTATCGTTTTCATGTTGGTTTCCTTAGCGGTATACGTTTCTTAGAACTAATTGAGAATGCAAATGCAGTTTTGTTCTTTGGGATATGTACAATTTTCGAGCTACTTTGTGTTCTTCTTTACGCGTTCGTTTTCCCAAAGCTTCCAATTGTGAAATACTATCGTACTAAGGCAGCATCTGAAGGGTCTAAAACGGTTTCAGCTGATCTTGCTGCTGCCGGAATTCACTCGCATTCGGTAAAGTTACTGAATTATCCATTATTTCTAAAGACGTATTAGACATTAATAATCTACAGTCGTCAACCAATCATAGCCAACTGAAGGAAAATCTTCAATTGTGTTTTCAGGCCGAATCTGCAATACCAGAAAGATTGACCAACCGACAATTGATAGCAGAAAACATAGATTACGCATTGGATATGTTTCTAATATACCTTTTAACGTTATCTATTTTCCCTGGGTTTTTATCCGAAGACACTGGAAAACATAGCTTGGGTTCATGGTAACATCAAAACTCAATAATGAAGCAGGGATGTATTCATATATTTATATCCCGCTGTTACTTGCTAATAAAAAGACCATCTATTTCAGGTATGCCATATTTCTGATTGCTATGTACAATGTTTGGGACCTCATAGGACGATACATCCCACTTATTGAATGTTTAAAGTTGGAGTCAAGAAAGGGACTCAAGATAGCCGTTCTTGCAAGATTCTTTCTGATTCCCGCATTCTATTTCACTGCTAAGTACGCTGATCAAGGTTGGATGATATTTTTGACGTCTTTTTTGGGGTTAACTAACGGTTACCTTACCGTTTGCGTGCTTACTGCTGCTCCAAAAGGCTACAAGGTTTGTTTTTTCCATGCTAATACAATGATTTTTATCACAGTTTTAGATTGGAAAAAAGTTATCATTCTAATAAAATATGAAAACACAATGCCCATTGGCAAAATACGTACAAAATTATTTCGTAGCAAGAATGTTCATTTGTGTTTCTATTCTTATAATCTTATTACGTAGCAAGAATGTTCATTTGTGTTTCTATTCTTATAATCTTATTTAGTTTATACGACGTTGCCTGTGTAATTCTCATGTATGTTATTGTTAAATGACCTTGTTTTGTTATTTAGGGGCCAGAACAAAACGCCTTAGGGAATATACTTGTGTTGTTTCTCGTGGGAGGTATTTTTGCCGGGGTAATCTCAGATTGGCTATGGTTGATCGGCAAAGGTTGGTAATTAAGTTAGTATGCTGTAAATTCCTCAATTTGTATTTCTAATTAAACTCTTCTGTTGCTGAATACGAAGAACATGTATTATAGTATTTGATTTTATTGTGAACTTTATCGATGTCCTAGTTGACTAGCTAAACATATCTCCCTTACGTGGTAATACTTGTGACCAAACTTAAGATATAATATATATATTCTTATATATTAAATTAAAAAGAAAAAACATTAAAACCCTTTTATAGTATAAATATAACATTTTTTAAGCTTGAATTTGTTTGTTATAAAAAATTTATGTAATTAAATAAATAATAATTAAAATTATATAATTCGGGTTTTCGGTTCGGTTAAATCCTTTTAAATTTGGTTTGGTTCGGTTTTACCCAGAAAAAAATTAACCGAACTGAATAAACCGAACAACCCGATAACTGAATCGAATTTAAATTCATTTTTGGTTCGGTTGTCCAATTTGAATTCAATTTTCGGTTTTACTAAGAAATTTTTTTTAGCAATTTTAGCTGAACTAACCAAACCGGATAAACATAACAACCCGATAACCAAAAACACACCTAAAACTGATTGTGGAGCTTGGCGCATTTAACAATTAACACTGTTTCACATATAATTAGATGAGTAAACTACAAAATACATCCCTGTGGTTTGGTCAATTTCACACGATACATCCCTCCCAAAAAAGTTGCGCCATACACATCCCTCCGTTAGTAAAAGTCAGACACAATACATCCCTTCGTTAAAAAAAGGACTAACGGCGCAAACCATTTCTCTCTTATCTCCTAACGAGATAGAAAATGTTTACACCGTTAGTCTTCTGGGTTAACTCTATTTGCACCGTTAGTCCTTTTTTACGTTTTCGTCCGCTTTTTTACGTTTTCGTCCATTTTTTTACGTTTACGTCCGCTTTTTTACGGTTTCGTCCGTTTGGTTTCAAGGATTGACTTAATCAGCTGACTCGAATCATTTATAAAAATTCGAAAAATTTATATAAATTCGAAAAAATTTATAAAAATTCGAAAAAACTTATAAAAATTCAAAAAATTAATAAAAATTCGAAAAAACTAATATAAATTCAAAAAATTTATAAAAATTCTAAAAAACTTATATAAATTCGAAAAATTTATAAAAATTCAAAAAATTTATAAAAATTCGAAAAAACTAATATAAATTCGAAAAATTTATAAAAATTCAAAAAATTTATAAAAATTCGAAAAAACTTATATAAATTTGAAAAATTTATAAAAATTCAAAAAATTTATTAAAATTCAAAAAATTTATAAAAATTCGAAAAAATTTATAAAAATTTAAAAAATCTATAAAAATTTAAAAATTTAAAAATTCAAAAAATTTAAAAATTTTATAAAAAATTTTATAAATTTTTTTCGAATTTTTTCGAATTTTATAAAAAAAATTTCGAATTTTGAAATTTTTTTTGCGAATTTATATAAATTTTTCGAATTTTGAAATTTTTCGAATTTATATAAATTTTTTCGAATTTTGAAAATTTTTTAGAATTTATATAAATTTTTCGAATTTTGAATTTTTTCGAATTTATATAAATTTTTTACGAATTTTGAAATTTTTTTCGAATTTATATAAATTTTTAGAATTTTTATAAATTTTTTCGAATTTTTATAAATTTTTTCGAATTTTTATAAATTTTTTCGAATTTTTATAAATTTTTTCGAATTTTTATAAATTTTTTGGATTTTTATAAATTTTTTCGAATTTTTATAAATTTTTTGGAATTTTTATTAGTATTTTCGAATTTTTATTAATTTTTCGACTTTTTATAAGTTTTTTTGAATTTTATAAATTTTTTGAATTTTTATAAATTTTTCGAATTTATATTAGTTTTTTCGAATTTTTATTAATTTTTTTGAATTTTTATAAGTTTTTTCGAATTTTTATAAATTTTTTCGAATTTATATATATTTTTTGAATTTTTATAAATTTTTTTTCGGATTTTTATAAATGATTCGAGTCAGCTGATTAAGTCAATCCTTGAAACCAAACGGACGAAAACGTAAAAAAGCGGACGTAAACGTAAAAAAATTGACGAAAACGTAAAAAAGCGGACGAAAACGTAAAAAAGCGGACGAAAACGGACGAAAACGTAAAAAATGACTAACGGTGCAAATAGAGTTAACCCAGAGGACTAACGGTGTAAACATTTAACGAGATAACGGAGAAATGGTTTGCGCCGTTAGTCCTTTTTTTAACGGAGGTATGTATTGTGTCTGATCTTTACTAACGGAGGGATGTGTATGGCGCAACTTTTTTGAGAGGGATGTATCGTGTGAAATTGACTATTAATGGACCATATATGTTGTTTATAGGTCAAGGCTCTATATTAGTTATCTATCTATGGGTCCATTAATATATATCCAACCCAATGTCCCAACCCAAATTTACCTACATAACTTCACGCTCGGTCCATTTTATTGATGTAAATAAATTTGTTGATCAAGGCTAGTTGGGAACTTTCACGGGCTTGAGGGTGGAGGGGATAGGGTGGCAGGAGGGTCCTCCAACAAGCCCAATATGCTTAAGTTAGCTTAGCCTAATAGCCAAATATTCAATAAGAAATCATAAAGTTAAACTGCCCCCTTATAAATCATCAATTTACAACTAGCAAATAAAAATGACGGCTGAAATGTCGAAAAAAGTTTGTGGTTTGTCCCTAATCAAGTTTTAACAATTTTGTATTTTTAATTGTTTCAATTTTTCTATGCCTTTTGCGGGGATCTTTAGCTATTCAAGTTTGTGATTTGTCCCTAATCAAGTTTTATTTGTTTGTGGTAGCACATGCTTGTGTTAACGTATACTTACAATTGTGAAAAAAAATTGCGGCATCCGTTAACTTGAAATCCTGGCTCCGCGCTTACTACACATAAAATCAAATCAATACAAAAACTATTCAAGATTTCAAAAATAAATAAAAATAAAAAATCCTTTGAAAAATAAAAATTCGGTTAGCGATACAAGTTTTAATTTCTTTTTTCTTTTTCTTTTTTTAATTGCGAATATATTAACCCATCAAAGCAAGAACCGAGAGTTCAAAAACAACATAAATAAGACGTCCTCTAAAGTGAAGCAACGGGGGCTGAACTATGGTAAGAACTAGGGATGGCAAAAAAAACCCGAACCCGACGGGGAAACCCGAAACCCGAACAAATTGGGGCGGGGCGGGGCATGCTAATCGGGTTACGGGGCGGGTTTGGGGATTAAACGGAGATTTTAATCTGGTTTGGGGCGGGGAGCGGGGAATCCTCGCTCCGCCCCGCCCCGCCCGATTAATATATTCACATATAAAAATATATCTATACCTTATATAGTATTTTGTTAGTATTTACGTAATAAAAAAATATTAACATTGTCATTTTTTTATATTTGTAAGAATGAAAAATTGTGATTATAGAAAACTCGTTTAATGTCATATTTTTAAGTTTTAATTTTTGGCGATATAATTTATCATTATTTATTTATAATACTATCTTTGAAAACTTAATAAGGCTTGTTTGTAATTGATTATTAATAGGTTCGTTATTGCTAACAATCTAAAAATAACAATTAATGTGAAATGATACGGCTTTGGTCGAGAATTGCACCCAAAGAGGACACCCCGATAAAATCTCCGATTAATACGGGGCGGGTTTGGGGGACCATCACGCCCCAACGGGGCACCCCGATTAGATCCCCGATGAGGATCGGGGCGGGTTTTGAGAAGAACTTTGGTAATCGGGTTTGGGGATGGGGATGGCCGCCCCGCCCCGTTGTCATCCCTAGTAAGAACCTCTTTTTTACAATTTTGTATTCTAAAGTATTGCTCTCAGACTTTCAGTTAAGATAACTTGTACTAGTATCTTTTTACATCATCTCGATTGGACACGTAAAATTCATGGTTATCTTTGAAATACGTATGAAATTCTAGTTGTGAATTCTCAAACGCCTAAGGCAGATCAGTTTGCTACCCACACTGATTTCGGCCGGGCTTATATCATGCAAGTGTACTACACACTAGTAAGACATGCTTTTTTTCTATCTCTATTACATATAAAAAGTGCACGTGTATTCTTGAAATTTTAAATCTTGAAACTTAAATTAATGCGGTTTGTATTTTAAAAAACATACGTTTTGTATAAAGAGTCAAATCAAAATCTCGATTTCACAAGTACAATCATTTGTCGCTATACACCGTTATTTTGCGTAAGTATTCATCTAGTATTATTAAAGTGTAGCAGTTAAAAAAAGAAAACTATTTTTACTATCTACCATATATAACAATCTAGTTTTTCAATTATCTATCATGGAAATGTAAGATAAAGCAGTTCCATTTAGACTAATACAAAATCATTAAAGGTCTAAAGGTTTGTCCGATTATATCACCTTTAGCTTTTGATATCTTGTTAGATAAATTATTTAATAATATTAAAGCCCCAACTTTATCGTTTTTTTTTTTTTTTTTTGAAAGGTGAATTTCTTTTTAAAACTTCGTGTCGCGATTCGACAGCGGAAGGTCTAGCTTACGTTGTCTTAACTGGGCCCGCGCTAGAGAGCTCCCTCGAAGTGGAAAGCTTTAACCAAATACCCGATGGGGGGAAAACCCCCTACTAATCCGCCCGAAGGCACGACGATTAATAGGAGTAAACCCTGCCCCCTCAGACTTGACCTGAGTATACCCAAGCCAAGCCCTCATAGAGGGACTTCCTAGTATCTCAAAGTTGACACTAGTGGGGTTTGAACTTGGGACCTAAAGGTTACCAAGCCAAGTTCTTACCACTAGACCAACTCATCATTGAAGTTCCAACTTTATCGTTGGTATCCCAATAAATCAACAAAGGTACATTGTTAATAGTTTAAAAAATGTCGTCCAATTATAGGGAATGAGCTTTCGAAAATATTTATAACCATGTTGCGCATATTCAATTTTTATAATTTTAATAGAAATTCTTTTGGTTTTGATACTGACAAAAGCTAGGATGTCCTAGTTGAAAAATTAATACCAGTACTAGTACATTAAACGTTTTTGAAACATATTTGAATCTATATATTGAATGAGATTAAAAGACATTACACTTTTGCATGTGGTTGTTAGTTGATGTATATGTTATTATTATTGTTACTAGTTTTGTATGGGCTATCACTGTTGGATATATTATTTTTGGAACATTTCATATTTTTTGTGATTAATGAATAAAGCAAGACAATTACCAATCTAATATGATAATCAGAGCAAAATTGATCATCTCCCAAAAACTCTTCAACAAACACGTCTTTTCCTTCCCTTCCCTACCCCTCATGTCCCAGACCCTCAACAAAACCATTACTGTCTTATACACCAAGCAATAATTCATCCATGAGGTTGTGAGACCAAACGCTTAAAATTTAACAAAACAAATACTACTATTATTCTTTCAGGTAATATGACATACAACAGGAATCGTTCCCTATGGCTAACACGTCTGATCCAACCGGCCCAACAAGGCCCAAACTACATTGCAGCCCAGTCCAAACCTATTACTTGGGTCCAGCCCACTGCTCCTCAGCCCAGTGGTCCTATTCAGCAGCCCACTCAGTTGGGTATACTTGGCCCGACTCCAACTTATATGTCAGCCAAGGGAAGATAATTCCGCACGCATTTAGGACTATGACTCCGCAAGATCCATCTTGGAATATGGACACACGTGCGTCATCACATCTTAACTCTAATTCTAATAACTTAAGTACTATATTTAATAAATGCTTATATCCATCAGTTCGTGTTAGTGACAGAAAAGCTATACCCGTCACTAACACGGGCCTTAGCATCCTCCCTACTCTTCATCGTCCTTTACACCTTCATAATGATCTTGACAACCCGAATATTATTAAAAACCTTATATATGTTCGTCAATTTACTAGGGACAATAATTGCACTATTTAATTTGTTGCTTTTGGTTTTCATGTAAATGATTTCTTGACTCGTCATATCCTTCTCTGATGTGACAGTTCCGGTGATCTTTTGTAACAACTCGTATTTTTTTCAAGTCATTATTTAACCACTTACTTTTACAATTTATTTTAATTTCACGTAAATTAACTTTTACGGGTAACCGGATAGGTTAATCCGCGTACGTCGTTACATATACATTTAACTTGAACCAACTCTAGACTACGTTAGTCTACATGTTTTATGCATTTTGATTTCCTTACTTATATATTTTATGTGTCATACTTTTATTTTTTCGTTTTTACGAAAACTTGCACGTTTTACGTTTTTAACTTATACCCGCACCACATTTGCACTATTAGCCTCAAGTATACATACACTAATGCTACCATTTATAAAATAAAAACCATTTAACCCTCCTTTAAACCCCTAGGTGGCGTACAACACATACAAGTGTTAACACACTTGTCTGTGCCACTTTGTACACATGTCTTTCTTCATTTGCAAGTTCGCACTCATCTACCTTATAACTACATTCACTTATTCATTTCTACATCAGAAATAACAAACACTTGCTCTCCCTTTCTCTCTTGTTTCCAACGAACCACAAACACCCCTTAATCATACCATAATTTTTATCTTATCTAGTTTCATTAATCTAGAGTTGAAGGTTATTGTTTCTAACTAGATTCTAGTTCATTTCACCATTAAACAACACCATAATCTCATCATTTCTTGGGTAATTCTTGGAGTTTTGGATGGGTTTTGCATGTATTTGGTTTGATAGATCAAGGGTTTCAAAGGGTTGGTTATTGTTTTGAAAGCTTGGGTAAAACTTGGTTATTGATTAGAAAACTACGCTAGTGTTCTTGTTCTTGTTATTTTCACCATAAAAACATTGTAAGGAAATTATTTTCTTAACTATTTCTATACTTTTATACACATTTTTAAATGTTACATACACTTAATTTGCTAGATTAATTATTGTACTTGGTGAAAAACTCTAGAAAACATGTTCTTATCAAATATTTTCTATGACAAGTTAGAACAGTAGCAAAGATTGATTTATTGGGAAAAATCAGTAGGCTTTTTGACTTGGAGAAAAATATGTAGCTGTATGTCTTCGATTCGCCGGGTGGCACGTCCTGTAACGATGCCCGATAATTTAACTAGAAAATATTTAGTAAAAATATCCTAGATTTGCATCTCAGATTCCAAATGGTAAAAACTCTAAAATTTTGCATAGAACCACTTATTCGGGTAAAAGGAGAAACTGTAATAGACACTTAAATTTAAACGTGGCTTTTTGAATCGACAAAAACGGACTTGGATATAGCCGTTTTCGTGGGACTGTTTTATACAGAAAATAAACAGCTTTGACATATGAAGGTATTTTGGTAATTTCGCACAAGTTATCTAAATTTCGGAACTGTGGGGCCACAAATCTAATAAGTAGCTTACATACCTTTCCGTGAGCATAAAAACCGAGTCGTAACCATTTACGGTTTAGGAGAAACGGATTTTAAAAAATCGGATAACTATATTAAAGTTTGAACTGCACTTAAGTTAGGGAAAATTACACGGATGGTCCTTGTGGTTTACACGGATTTCAAGTTTGGGTGCTATTTCATTTTATTTACGCCAGACATACCTAATTTGGCAAACGTTTCACGAGTTTGGTCCCTATCTTGGATGGGCGTTAACTTTGACCGTTAAGTGCATAAATATTATTTCTCCATTAGTCCCTCCGTTAGTTTTGTTTGCATCGTTAGTCCTATTTTTTGCATCGTTAGTCCTATATGTTGGTCAAGGGTCAACTCAAATGGTCCATTTAGATATAATTTGACCTGCCATTTCAAGGAGTTTTCGACTGGTTCAAAAATATATAAAAATACCGTTAGACTCGTTTTTTCGTGCTCTTTTCGTCCGATTCTTTACGTTTTCGTCCGAATTTTAACTTTTTCGTCTGATTCTTTACGTTTTCGTCCGATTTTTTAGGTTTTCGTCCGATTCTTTACGTTTTCGTCCGATTCTTTATGTTTTCGTCCGAATTTTTACGTTTTCGTCCGAATTTTTACGTTTTCGTCCGAATTTTTACGTTTTCGTCCGAATTTTTACGTTTTCGTCCGATTCTTTACGTTTTCGTCCAAATTTTTACGTTTTCATCCGAATTTTTACGTTTTCGTCCGAATTTTTACGTTTTCGTCTGTTTTTTTTACGTTTTCGTCCGTTTTTTACGTTTTCGTAGGTTTTTATTACGTTTTCGTCCGTTTTTTTACGTTTTCTTAGGTTTTTTTATGTTTTCGTCCGATTCTTTAGGTTTTCGTCTGATTCTTTATGTTTTCTTTCCGATACTTTACGTTTTCGTCTGTTTTTTTTACGTTTTCATATGTCTTTTTACGATTTCGTCCATTTTTTTACGTTTTCGTTTGTTTTTAAGGTTTTCATCAATATTTTTACGTTTTCGTCCGTTTTTTACATTTTCATTTGTTTTTTTACGTTTTTGTCCGTTTTTTACTTTTTCGCCTGTTTTATTATGTTTTCGTCCTCTCTTTTTTTTTTTTTTTACGCTTTCGTCCTCTTTTTTTTTTTTTTTTTTTTTTTTACGCTTTCGTCCTCTTTTTTTTTTTTTTTTTTTTTTTTCAAACCCTTATACATGCAAGACAAAATAACACATAACAAAACAAAAAAAATTTCTAAAAAAAAAAAAAAAATTTCTAAAATAATTAATTTCGAAAAAAAAAATTAATTTTTGTAATAAAATTAATTTCGAAAAAAATTTAATTTTTCTAAAAAAAATTAATAAATTTCGAAAAAAAAAATTAATTTCTTTCCGAAATTAATTTTTTTACAAAAATTAATTTTTTTTTCGGAATTAATTTTTTTGAAAAATTATTTTTTTTTGAAAAATTAATTTTTTTTTCGAAATTATTTTTTTTAGAAAAATCAATTTTTTTTCGAAATTAATTTTTTTATTGATGAAAACCTTAAAAAACAGACGAAAACGTAAAAAAAAGGGACAAAATCGTAAAAAGACATACGAAAACGTAAAAATTCAGACCAAAACGAAAAAAACAGATGAAAACGTAAAAATTCGGACGAAAACGTAAAAATTTGGATGAAAACGTAAAAATTTGGACGAAAACGTAAAGAATCAGACGAAAACGTAAAAATTCGGACGAAAACGTAAAGAATCGGACGAAAACATAAAAATTCGGACGAAAACGTAAAGAATCGGACGAAAACGTAAAGAATCGGACGGAAACGTAAAGAATCGGACGAAAAAGTTAAAAGTCGGACGAAAACGTAAAGAATCAGACGAAAGAGCATGAAAAAACGAGTCCAACGGTATTTTTATATATTTTTGAACCAGTCCAAAACTCCTTGAAATGGCAGGTCAAATTATATCTAAATGGACCATTTGAGTTGACCCTTGACCAACATATAGGACTAACGATGCAAAAAATAGGACTAACGATGCAAACAAAACTAACGGAGGGACTAACGGGGAAATAATATTTATACACTTAACGGTCAAAGTTAACGCCCATCCAAGATAGGGACCAAACTCGTGAAACGTTTGCCAAATTAGGTATGTCTGGCGTAAATAAAATGAAATAGCACCCAAACTTGAAATCCGTGTAAACCACAAGGACCATCTGTGTAATTTTTTCTTAAAGTTTAAACTGCACTTAAGTTAGGGATTATTAAACTTACCAAACTTACCGTAAAATTTGTCCTAAATGTTTTATAAACTTTCAGACACCAAGTAAAATAGTATAATCGATATGACAACTTTATAAAATTCATTTGTATTCATACGTTTATTATTTATAAAACCTAAAATGCACTACTATATTCTAGGTTGCGTTTAGGAGTTTCGCGGTTTTCCGATATCTTATATTTCATTACTCGATATCACTTTACTTAAGGTGAGTCCATAGCCTCACTTTTACTCGTTTAATTCTTTTATAAACTATTTTTGGAGTGTGAATACTTGTTCGTTTACTTAAATACATTGTTTGCTTTTATATACGGACACAAAGTGTACAAAACATTTACATATTGCCTAAGTTACATGTAACACCCCAATTTTTATAAGTTTCAGAAATAGAATTATTTATGCTAGTAGTAAAGTCTTTATGTTAGTATTTTTTAGAAGTACGGACTTAGAATGCAAAATAGTTAGCAAAAAGGATTAAGGGTGCCAAAGATTTAACGACAGGGACTAACCTTGCCAAATTATGAAACTTGTTAGATAAGCTTGTATAGCTTTCCTTAAGATGAAGTAAATTCAGAAGTTACAAAAACTAAACACGTATGTATATTTGTTTGTGGTTCGTGGCTTTCATAGAAACAAAAGAGGGGGAAAACTAGTAGTTCTTTCATTTATCAAGAAATTATGCAAGGGTTTATTCAAGATTAAGGGTTTGTGTTATTGGTAAATTGGTGCAATCTTAGAAGCCTCCTAAGTGTTATAAGTGCTTCTCCATCAACGTGGAAAGCTTATGGAAGGCTAAACAAGACCTAGAGGTGAGTAACGGTTCATTAGCTTCATATTACTAGATTGAATATGAAGATGGAACTTGTGCAAGGTTTCGGACATAGCCTAAACAAACTATGAATAGTACGCTCACAAGAAGCATGATTTGACAAGTTTAGAGTGCCCAAGAAACGCACCAAAAGTCAAGTAGTGTGCCTAAGAAGTGCACGATCTAGAACTCCCTTAGTAGCATCCTTTGTGGATGACCCGTGCTTATATTAATATTCACATCCTTTTTGGATGACCCGAGTATATTATTAGCATGTCAAGCATATACGAACAAGCATCTTTAGTGGATGACCCTAATTCAGAAAAGCACGATGACAAGTTAGAACCCCAAGAAGAGTACTTGTTGGTTAGGGAAGTTCTCACTCATGGCAGGACGACTAAGTATCGTCTAGTCATAATGCACGTGCTCAGATATCATGTCATGATTAAGAATTCAGAATAAATCTCAGACTCATGTACAATTAGTAAGGAGACTATAAGTCGTACCATTTATAGCATTTGAAATACGTTTATGTTCAAAATTGCAAGTGTCAATTCAGATATAGCTCTAGATCCATAACACCCATCCAGAAGCTCAAATAGACTATAGCTCATGTTTGAGATTCAGATTTAGATATAGAATCAGACTCGTTTACTCACTAAGTCATCAGGACTTACCGTTCTCAGTTTCCATGCTTTGCAGGTTAAGTCTTAAGGATGTCGGGGCTTGATGACGCTCGAATTATACAAATTTTATATAGCGTTATTTGTTAGTTTCTTAATAGATTCTATGGACTTTCGATACTTAATTGTATGAAAATATATTTCAGGTCCAATCGACAAAGAATCTTAAGAAAAAAGATAAATTGTAAGCATTTGAGTCAAGTCTAAGCTAGAACAAAGAGAAGCCTGAAGAGAGCAAAAAGTACGCCGACCTTCCTTCCAAGTACGCCGGTTACGGGAGGCGTAATTACTCTTATAAAATTTGAGTCAGCATCATAAAGTACAGTGATCTCAAGAATAAAGTGTAGCGGTCTTCAGTTCAGTTAATGACCCTTTGGTGCCAAGAAAAGTATTGAAGCCCACCGGTGTTTGTAGCCAAGTCCGCAGGTATCGCAAGTGAAGCCTACCGATCTTATTGCAAGTGCGGCATACTTCAGAAAATGATCAGTCACAGTTAGCCTATAAATAGAGCCTCAATCTGTCTAATTTGACACAACTCTCATTCCAAGTATTACCAAAGCTGTGTTAACTCATTCTCATTCGAATTACATCAATTGGAGTGGGCAAGTGAAGCAAGTTTTAGATACGTTGAAGTACTACCTTGGTATTGTTATAGTGATCGCTAGTGACAGTAGCTCAATCATTGTAGTCAATTCAGGAAGTATGTCTCTCTTTACAAACGAATCAATCACTGTAAGCATGATTACTCAAGTCATGTTAGGCTAAACTCCTTATGGTTGCTTGGATATGTTAATATAATAAAGTGAATTAGTTATGATATGATCTCATTTGATTTCTTGTTTATGTTGTGACCTTGTTGTGGTTGAAACTCTTTATCCATTGTTTATCACTTTTGATTCTAACTGTCAATTGGAATAGGTCGAAAGAACCAATTGGTATTATATAATTTTCGAAATATGTCTATGTATCTTGATCAATTGGTTGGAGAAATCTTCTCTTTTGAAGTTATAAACAATAGAGTTTTCTGTATTGCAATTAGTCCCTGAGCTTGTTACCCATACGTTCAAGTACTAGCAAGCATAAATCTTGAATCAAAAGTGTTAATCTGTGAACACGTTATTTTGACAAGAATAACTAATCTTTGGTTGAACCTACTTCATCTGTTCATCATTGAGATCATTATCATTAGTCATTCACTGAGTTATAGTAACTATCCAAGTGATCATATTTGTCCCATATTTGAATCTCATTTAGTTCTTGCATAAACGTTTTCTAAATCATCCTAAGTAGTTAATCGATATATAGAATAATCTCAGTCCCTGTGGAATGACCTGGTCTTACCAAAACTCTTTACTATAAACGAGGGTTATACTTTCACCCATGTGTTTTGAATTAAGAGAAATTGGTAGAACTAGTTATATAATTTTAAAGCTTTCGAGACACATCAAAGTTTTTTGGCGCCGCTGCCTGGGACTAGCACTTGTTGTATTATCACATTTTAATCATCTTAGGTAAATTTGGATTGCATTCATATAGTATTATGTATTAAAACTTTTGAATATTATTGCTCTGTCTCAGCAAAAATGCCGCTTTTTCGCAAACTCCGCCGCTCTTTCAGCGCGATCTCAGTGCACTTTTCCTAAAGTATGCCGCAGTTCTGGAAAACGTGACACTCTTTCCTGGAAGTGTTGCAACTTCATTCAAAACTAACTAAAACCACCAAATCAGCTTGCAAACATAACCCAGTGGATAGTTCCAACAAAACAAAACAAAACAAACTCATTTTTAAAACTGAAAATTCCCAGAAGTACGCCGTACTTATAGTTACTACGCCGCACTTATTACCTCAGAAACAAGAATTCAATTCATCTTAATTGAATTTTGGTTTTTTCCCATTACCATTACCTCTAGCATTCCATTATTGGATGGTCACAAGATCCTCCAACACAGAGCTTGCTAGTCCTTTATCTGAAGCCGAACGAACCATTAATCGAAGACATAGGCGTAGCAAAAGAGTTTCATTCTCACAAAAAGATCTAAGGCCTAAACACCAAAAGAAATCATCCTAGCTGTTGACGATATTTCTCTTTATCAATTCTTCATAAAAATCATCGAACTTTACGATCGAATGGATGGTGCCGATAATGAACCCATGTGGGCGAATGAGCGAACCGTTGCTCCTACTCTTGTCAAAGGAAATCATTTGACTCTTGTCAAAGGTAATCAATTCGATGGGAGAAACAAAACCGATCCTCATAAACACATTCATGAATTCCTTGGAATTTGTGAAATGTTCAGATATGGAGAAACCAAAAATGAAGCCGTCCGGCTCATGATGTTTCCATTATCCCTGACCGGGGAAGCAAAAACCTGGTTAGATGAACTTGACGAAGGAACCATAGCAACATGGGATGAACTTTGTACCACTTTCATAAGCCGATTTTTCCCTCCAGCATTATTCGATCGACTTCTCGGGGAAATTCTTGCTTTTTCTCAGCAAGATCGAGAAACCTTAACCGAAGCATGGCTTCGAATGAAAGAAATGCACTGGAATTGTCATGGACACGGTTTAAGTAAAGGAAACATAATCAAAATTTTCTACCATGGACTTGACAAGAGCACACAAGAAGCCTTGAATGCTGCAGCAGGAGGAATATTCTTATACAAAACCCCAAAATAAAGCTTATCAACTACTCGAAGACAAAGTCTTACTCATACATGATTGGGCCAAAATCAAAAACCAAAAACCTCTATTCGCAAAACTGTTGCTTTCGCCAATGAAGGTAGCAGTAATTCTGATACTGACAAAATTATGGCTCGTATGGATGCCATGACCCTTAAAATGGATGCTCAGCACAAAGAAATGAAAGAAAAATGTAATGAATGCAACAATTGTGGTGGAAATCATTCAACCGCAAATTGCAATGATGATGATACTCCCATGACTCGTGAAGAAGAAGCCAAGTTTATGCAATCATTTCGACGAACTTGTTTTTACGATGAATATCATAATCGCAATCGAGATCGAGATAAATGGCGTACTGGTGAAAGAGCTGAATATAACCGAGATCAACCTCGACCATCGTATTCTGACGAAAAACCAGATTTTCAAAAACAACTCAGCGAATTCATTAAGTCCCAACATTCTACGAACACATTCGTTAAAAATACATTCACAGATCTCAAAGTGAAATTAGAATCCACAACCAGAAACCACCAAGCTTCTATCCGGAATCTAGAAGAAAAATTCGACAGATTAGCTGAAAAACAATCTAGTCGATCTCCAGGATCACTTCCTAGCAATACTCAACCCAACCTTAGGGGTGGTACCTTTAAACCTTACCAACCACCTCAAGCTCGTAAAGAGCATGTGAATGCCTTAACCACTAGAAATGGTACTTAATATGAACCATCACCTAATCCTAGTCAAACACAACTAGCTGTCGAACTAGACAGTGATGAGGAAGATGAACCAACTCCTCAAAATGAAAGCAATACTCGAAATTGAAACAGATGATGAAGAGTAAATAATATTCGAATGAATCACATTCAACACAGATCATAAAATAAGGAAATCTCTCGAAGTACCTCCTACTGATCTTGAACTTAAATTGCTTCCTTAACATCTGGAATATGCATTTCTAGAAGGAACGTCCCTACTTCCTGTTATCATATCATCTAAACTCTCAGAAAAAAATTAAGCAGACCTACTCATTGTTCTCAAAAATCATAAACGGGCCTTTTCCTGAAAACATCAGACATTCCTGGAATTTTTCCATCATTTTGCAAACATAAAATTCAAATGCTTGAGGACAAGAAACCAGTTGTTCAAAAACAAAGAAGACTTAATCCAAATATGCAAGAAGTCGTAAAAAAGGAAGTAACAAAACTCCTCGATGCAGGAATAATTTACTCAATTGCTGATAGCCCGTAGGTTAGTCCTATTCATTGTGTGCCCAAGAAAGGTGGTTACAAATGAGAAAAACGAACTAGTACCAACCAAAACCATCACTGGTTGGCGTGTTTGTATAGACTACAGAAAGCTCAATGAGGCAACTGTCAAAAATCACTTTCCCCTAACCTTCATGGATCAAATGTTAGAAAGACTCGCAGGAAATGAATATTTTTGTTTCCTCGATGGTTTTTTCGGATACTTTCAAATCCCGATCGATACTCTAGATCAAGAAAAAACAACATTCATATGTCCTTTCGGAACATATGCTTATCGACAAATGCCTTTTGGCTTATGCTATGCACCTACTACTTTTCAGAGATGCATGATTGCTATATTCCAAAACATGATTGAAGAATCCATGGAAGTCTTCATGGATGATTTTTCTGTTTTTGGAAATTCGTTTGGAAGTTGTCTTGTCAATCTAAACAAAACGCTCAAACGATGCAAAGAAGCAAATCTAGTTTTAATTGGGAAAAATGTCGCTTCATGGTTAAAGAAGGAATTGTGCTCGGACACAAAGTGTCTGGAGTAGGACTAGAAGTTGACAAAGCAAAAATCAAGGTAAAATCCAAACTTTCATCCCCTACTAATATCAAAGGTATTAGAAGTTTTTTAGGGCATGCTGGATTTTACTGACGATTCATTAAGGATTTTTCCGAAATCACAAAGCCTCCAACTAAACTTCTCGAAAAAGATGCTCCATTCGAATTCAATGACGAATGTCTTACAGCATTTGAGATATTGAAAGAAAAACTTACATGCACACCCATTATTGCAAACCCAAATTGGAATCTTCCATTTGAGTTAATGTGTGATGCAAGTGATATTGCCATTGGTGCAGTACTTGGCCAGCGGAATGGAAAGCATTTTCACCCGATATACTTTGCAAGTAAAACATTAAATGCAGCTCAACAAAATTACACGAGTCACAGAAAAAGAACATATGGCTGTTGTATTTGCATTTGATAAATTTCGATCATACCTTGTTCTATCCAAAACAATTGTTTATATGGATCATGCAGCCTTAAAATATCTCTTTAAGAATCTAGATGTCAAACCACGTCTCATACGCTGGATTTTGCTCTTGCAAGAATTCGATATAAAGATTAAAGACAAGAAAGGTGCTGAAAACGTTGCAGCCGATCATCTATCAAGAATTGAAAAACAAGAAGATAGTGATCAAGAAATAAATAATAATTTTCCAGAAGAAATACTAATGGAAATAAACTCAGAAAATGAACCTTGGTTTGCAGACTTTGCAAATTATTTGGTCGGTAAAATCTTACGAAAAGGAATGACATATCAACAAAAGAACAAATTCTTCTCTAATCTAAAAAAAATTCTTTTGGGAAGAGCCGCATTTTTTCAAAGTATGTCCTGATGGAATTATAAGAAGATGTGTGGCAGGACCCAAAACTCGAACCATTCTAGACGAATGTCATCACAGCCCTACTAGAGGACACTATGGACTGTCCACTACGGCCAGGAAAGTGTTAAAATCTAATTTCTATGGGCCAAAAATATTTAAAGAAGCTCACACTCTAGTTCGCTTATGCGAAGCTTGTCAAAAAGCTGGAAATATATCAAAACGAAATGAAATGCCTTTGAATAGCATACAAGTATGTGAGATATTTGACATTTGGGGAATAGATTTCATGGAACCTTTCTCGAAATCCCACAAGTTCGAATACATGTAGCAATCGATTATGTCTCAAAATGGGCAGAAGCCCAAGCTCTTCAAACTAACGATGCAAGAGTTGTCCTCACGTTCCTATAGAAATTATTTTGTCGTTTCGGAATCCCAAAGGCATTAATTTGCGAAAGAGGGACACACTTTTGTAATCATCTAATGGAGAAAGCAATGAAAAAATATGGTGTAAACCATCGCTTCTCTACTTCATATCATCCTCAAACGAGTGGCCGAGTAGAAAACACAAATAGAACGCTAAAAATAATATTTGAAATACCGTGAAAGACAATCCGGCTATATGGTCAAGAAAATTAAACGATACTCTATGGGCTTTCTGAACAGCATATAAAACACCCACTGGAACCACACCTTATAAACTCATCAATGGTAAAACATGCCATTTGCCATTTGAAATCGAACATCGTGCATATTGGGCACTCAAGAACTGTAACACAGACTTAATAGCTGCTAGAGAAAAACGAATGTTTCAACTCCACGAGTTAGACGAATTTCGTTTACAAGCTTACAAAAATTCTCGGTTATACAAAGAAAGAACCAAAGTCTGGCACGATCGTAAATTACGAATCCGTAAAGAATTCAAGCAAGGAGATAAAGTACTCATGTTCCACTCGAAATATAAATTCAAACAACCAAAACTCCGATCATGCTGGCTTGGTCCCTATATGGTTAAACACGGTATACATCCGGATACGTTGAATTATATGGAAGAGATGGCAAAACGCTCATAGTAAATGGCCATCGACTAAAGTTATACCACGAAGAAGAAAGTTACAATGACAGAAGGGAGGAAAACACTCCTTTCTTTCCCTAAAAATAAAAGAGAAAGAAGATGAGTCTAGCTAGAGACTCTTAGAAAAAACAAGCGCTTCTCGGGAGGTAACCCGTGATTTCAAGTTTTTTTTCACCACATTTAAGTTTAAGTGTGGAGGCATTAATGGTTAAAATAATAATAATAAATAAATAAATAAACCCAAAAATATTTCCTTGTACTTTTGTGTTTCTTTTTGCAGTTTTTTTAATAAGTTATGGATGCAAGAAGAAGCAACTCCAACATCAACTTCCATATATAGCCCTGGGAAGATTCGTTCTTCTTATCTCGATTTTTCCTATTTCTAATTTTATCAGTCTTTCACATTGGGGACAATGTTCAGCTTAAGTGTGGAGGGGGGATAAATAGGTCAAATCGAGCGTAACTCTACACTATTGCTTGTTCCATAATTTTTCAAAATTTTAGGTATTAAATATTAGAATTTTTCAGTAAAATAAGGATCTAAAAATATGCTCTAGCAAGGCAATTCAATACATAGCTAGCACATTTAAAAACCCACTAAATCATGAGAATATTCTTAGCCTTCATTGAAGTGTACAAATTTTGCACTTCCTGTTTCATTTATATTAGTGTGCCTGTAATTTATTTTATCTCTAGAACTTGTGCATGTATATCGTTTACTAAACCACAGTGAGGTTAATTTATATTTGAATACAAGCGATTAAGAGGCAAGATATACAAACCAAAACCTTAAGCCTATCTCTTATCATGTTAGCCAACTTCCTGGTTGATGAAATCACCATTAAAAACCCCACATCACCCCTACCAATCCACTAATTGAGAGAAAACAATGAATTGCAAGGCAAAGTCCCTACTGTTTGCTAGTCACTGATATGTTAAAGAAAAAAGTTCAAAAAAGTGTAAAGAAAAGTCAATATCGAGAAAGTGATAAATAAAGGCATAAAGTATAAGCCTAAATAAGTGAAGAAAAAAGTTATGATAGTGGCTAGCAATACTCTGAATCTCGGGACAATTTATGCTACTTATATCTCTCAATTATCTCCATTTCCCAAACCAAATAACCCCATATTTTGCCCTGTTTTGATGTATTTTTCTGGTGCTCATGCCGCAACGGTTATGTTTACGTATATTGTACAAGCATATGGTAGCTTTATGAATTACCTCTGTGCAAATTGAGTGTTCCCACATAATCACCCCTTATGAGCAAAATTGTGTGAATCTAAATAATTCCTTTGGGAGGTGATCTAGTTTTGTATTGATGCCAGATATATATTAAAATGTCTTTTTCACTAACAAATAAATCTCTTCCAAATTTAATCTCTCAAATCTTAATCTATTTTGTTCGCTTACATTGTTTGGGGGCAAGCAATAGCTAAGTGTGGAGGGATTTGATAACGCTCGAATTATGCACATTTTATATAGCGTTATTTGTTAGTTTCTTAATAGATTCTATATACTTTCGATACTTAATTGCATGAAAGTACATTTCAAGTCCAATCGACAAAGAACCTTCAGAAGAAAGATAAATTGTAAGCATCTGAGTCAAGTCTAAGCTAGAGCAAAGAAACGCCTGAAGAGAGCTAAAAGTACGCCGACCTTCCTCCGAAGTACGCCGGTTACGGGAGGCGTAATTACTCTAATAAAATCTGAGTCAGCATCATAAAGTATGGTGATCTCAAGAATAAAGTGCGGCGGTCTTCAGTTCTATTAATACAAATAAGCCGTAAAACATTTATTTATATTTTACGATCTTTCAATGTTTTGTCGATAACAAACGTAAAATTATTTTAACGAAATAAATAAAATACGTAAAGTTTTGAGCCAATAGTTTACTAACACATTTTAATAAACAAATAAATCATCAAACATGTTTAGTTAATTCGTATGCAAAACTATTTTTATGAAACACTTATAAGTAAATATGCTAGTTGCATTTTCCATAAAATACATACTTTGAAAACAACAAGTTAAAAACAATGTACTAGTTAATAGAGTTAGACTATCCAAACCCAAAACACACGTCCAAGACCCATGAACCATGGAGCACAACCCATAACCCATAACCCATGTGCTTGACATCACAAATGGGTAATATCTATGCCCCATAACCTAAAGTCCATAACCCATGACCCAAGGTCCATAACCCATGACCCAAGATGTCTTTGACTTCATGCATGACATCACATAACCCATGGACCTTGATCCATAACCCATAACCCAGAGTTGTAATCCAAAATCTGGAATGGTACTACCAGATGGCTAGATCCCTTGGATTACACTGGCCAGATCCCATTTCCAAGGGATCCGCCAGATCTGGGTGAACAGTGGCTTTTATTGCCTATAAATAGTGAGCCATTTCTTCTTTCTTTATTGCACCTTTCTATACATTTCTTTTCTTTATGTTTCTCTCTCACTAACCTGAGATCCTAGATCTTTCTTGTAGTCTTTTGTGTAGTGATTCTATAGGTACCTTCTAAAGGCGAGATCACTACGTTTAGAGTCGAAGTCGTGCAACCTCCAAGATATGGAATGCTAGACTTCATCATCATCTCAAGATCACATAAGTGACTCTTGTAGGTGATTCATCTCAAGTATATCCAAGACATGGTGTGTGCTTTGGTGTAGTTGAAGCTTGGATCGCCAAGTCAAGTTAAAAAGATTGAGCTAACAAATAATTCCCGTAGATATGACACTTAGGTGATATACATCTAAATTATGACCAATAAAAAATTTCAAAAGTCTCTCTTCACAAATTTCCACATTCTTTAAACCATCAGGAATAGTATTTCATCAATCCCTCCTCTCTTAAACTCTAAGTCCTAGTTACTTAGAATCATCAACCATATATTCTTAAGTTAGCTCAAAGGATTAGTAACAACCAATAAATAGTAAAACCAAACAGTCAAAACCTTTCTGTACCTAGTGTCTACTCGGATCCCTTCATTTTAGAATGGATCTGGAAGAACTGGCTTGACAGACATCAGTTTAACATCTCACCTTACCTTCCTTTTCTCCCCAAATGACCAAAAATGCATACCTCTTCATTTTAGGCTCGCATCTACCTCAATCTCAGACTTCCAAATGACTACATCTTTCCAAAACTTCTTTCTTTTGAGCAAGGTTAATTAAAACATTTCTACCAACTTAAGTATGTATGTTGGTCCATGTAAATTAAGTAACATAAGAACAGTTCATTAATATGATTAACAAATGTTACAAGATTACTCAAAACCTATTAGATTACATGATAACATCTTCAGCTTCTTCAAGGGGATAATTCCGGTAAACTATCCCCTTTGGGTGACAAATAGACTCTCATTGATCCAATCTATGCTTGATGATTCAATGAGAGGATGATCCTATCAACTAATACACTTTGTGTATTCTTTTGTTTGTTTAGGACTGCATACTCTATCTCTATTACAATGCTTAGAATATATACAGGTAAATAAAACAAGTGCACATGGTTTGGCTTTACCTCGTGGAAAAGCCCGGTATTTAGCTTTTTACCAGATAAATTGAAAGCGACGTTGTGAAGGCTTCTCCGCCGGTGAAAAGAGTTTGTCTTGTGTAGTGTTTATGGAACTCTCGAGTTTGGTACTCGGGGAGTGGAGTAGGGCAGGAAAAAAGATTCCGTGTAGCCTAACCACTATAAACACTCGTGTTATGTTTGTGTCTTTCTATCTCTATCTCTTTAGTTATTTTACTTTTCTAACTATCAATATCCAACACGTAAACTAGATTGACATAAGTCGATCTAAAGTCTTTAAAAGGAAGTTTTAATCCGTCAAACTATTCAACCCCCCCCCCCCTTCTAGTTTTCTACAAGTTCAATTAATGACCTTTTGGTCCCAAGAAAAGTATTGAAACCCGCCGGTGTTTGTAGCCATGTCCGCCGGTATCGCAAGTGAAGCCCGCCGATCTTATTGCAAGTGCGGCGTATTTCAGAAGATGATCAGTCACAGTTAGCCTATAAATAGAGCTTCAATCTGTCTCATTTGACACAACTCTCATTCCAAGTATTACCAAAGCTCTATTAACTCATTCTCATTCGAATTACATCAATTGGAGTAGGTAAGTGAAGCAAGTTTTAGATACGTTGAAGTACTACCTTGGTATTGTTATAGTAATCGCTAGTGACGGTAGCTCAATCATTGTAGTCAATTCAGGAAGTATGTCTCTCTTTACAAACGAATCAATCACTGTAAGCATGATTACTCAAGCCATGTTAAGCTAAACTCCTTATGGCTGCTTGGATGTGTTAATATAATAAAGTGAATTGGTTATGATATGATCTCATTTGATTTCTTGTTTATGTTGTGACCTTGTTGTGTTTGAAACTCTTTGTCCACTGTTTATCACTTTTGATTGTACTTATCAATTGGAATTGGTAGAAAGAACCAATTGGTATTATATAATGTTCAAAATATGTCTATGTATCTTGATCAATTGGTTGGAGAAATTCGCTTTTGTTAAGTTATAAACAATAGAGTTTTATGTATTGCAATTAGTCCTTGAGCTTGTTACCCATACGTTCAAGTACTAGCAGGCATAAATCTTGAATCAAAATTGTTAATATGTGAACACGTTATTTTGACGAGAATAACTAATCGTTGGTTGAACCTACTTCATCATTGAGATCATTATCATTAGTTATTCACTGAGTTATTGTAACTATCCAAGTAATCATATTTTTCCTACATTTGAATATCATTTAGTTCTTGCATAAACGTTTTCTAAATCATCCTAAGTAGTTAATCGATATATAGAATAATCTCAGCCCCTGTGGAACGGCCTGGTCTTACCAAAACTCTTTACAATAAATGAGGGTTATACTTTTACCCGTGTGTTTTGAATTAAGAGAAATCGATTGAACTAGTTATATAAATTTAAAGCTTTCGAGACACATCAGGGCTTGTAGATTAAGAAGACGACTTAGGAGATCGGTAATGCTTGTGTATATAGGTGATGAGCATCTCAACCATACTGTTAGAAACATGAAATCATAACACACACTAAATATCTAAGCTTGGCCGAATTCAAGAGAGTTTAGAGAGAGAAAGAAATGAGAGTTTTCTAGTGAGAGAAAGTTGTGTGGATTAGATTAAGAAAATAAAAGCTCCAACCCTTCCCATGGGTGGCAAGGGTTATTTATACAAGACACAAAAACGCCTCTAGTAGGCTATGGACCGGGCTGACAGTGGGTAAAGACCCGACCAGACTCCATGGTGAAACGATATCTAAACTAATATGATTAAACCTACAAGCTACTTAATGCTAATCCATACTCGGGGTGACCGAGTCTTTCATGTGAATATTTATATTCCTAACAATCTCCCCTTAAGGGAGGTCACCCCGAAAATTACACTTTGAATTCTAGCATTCTATTACATAGATTAGAGTTCCTAGCTCGTAGTCTTTGATTCTTCTAAGTCTTTAATCTTTGTACTTTCAGTAGTGAACTTTTGATGACAGTTCTTTAGTCTTGGATGATCTTTGAGGATTCTTTGAGGTCATCATCCAACGTACGTCTCCAAATTATCTTTTTGCAGTATCGTCTCCATGTGATGTTGTGATCTTTGGACCGACATGCTCACACTTTTCTGGATCATGATTTTCAGCATCAGAGTTGCGAAAGCAGTTTTGAAAGTCTTTCAATTATCATGATTTCTTTGATTATGATGGTGAAGTGTGAGCATGGGGTGATAGATTGGCATCTTTTTGGCAATCAGCTACAACCGCCAGGGATTCCTGCATACAACAGTTAGCAATAAAACGTCTGGCACTTATAGGTTTGGATTTCGAGATTGTTAACAGCATAGTGTGAAAACTTTCTCTAATCCTTGCCAAGGCCGTTCCTGAATCGGATACCCCCGAGAGGGCTTGCAAGATCTACCTAAGTACATCAACGATTAGGTGAGTCGCAGGAGTTCACTCCACGACTGTAGACCGTTTGAAACCGTCGCGACCACTAAGCGTAATCCACAAGGAATTACCAAAGTGACCTGCTGTCAGGGCTGTTTGATGTTGACCTTGGCATGAATTTCCATTCAATCATTGAGAATTACATTTGTAATTTCTCTCATAAATGTTCTGGCAGATTGCTAGGATCTGCGTAGGACTCATAATTGTACAACTGATGTCCTTAATGTTGAACCATCAGTGTAGCTGATGAAGCGAAAAGTGTACCGCTTTTAAGGGGTCATTTAAGCCTTAAATCGTATTTATTTGATCAAATATTGCCCTAAATCGTTCCTTTTGTCATTTTAGGTACTTTTGAGGAGAAATCTGGAAAAGGAGGCATTTTGGACGTTTTTGGAGCATTAAAGTGAAGAAAACGGCAAAGTCTCAAAAATCGGCTAAAAGTTACTCTTGACGGCGTCAGACTTTACTCTGGACGGCGTCATGCCTTGGCAAGAAAAGTTGGACGTGAAATTTACTCATGACGGGCCAGTGAAAATAGCATGTGAATTCTGACGGCGTCACGCTTTAACTTGATCGAGGGCGTCACGGCTTAAATCATAAGGGGACGGCGTCACGTTCATGGTTAGACGGCGTCAAGCCTTGATAAGCCAGAATGGATTTTTGAAGAGCTAAAGAGGGACGGCGTCAAGAAGGTCATCCGGGAACCCTAAAAGCGGCGAGGTGACGGCGTCACACTCCATAAGGTGACGCCGTCAGATCCAAAAATCTATATATAGTTTTCTAATTTTTTGTCATTAGAGAGGGCTTAGTGTGTGGAATTTTGGGATAAAACCCTAAGACGATTTTAGCTACTTTTTCAGGGCTTTTTGCCTTGAGATCTTCCATGTTTCATTGAAAGATAAGTTATCAATTAATCATTCAATATATCTATGTGTTGTTTGATTCTATCTTATTCTTGTCTTTTGTTTAACATGTTAGGCTAAATTTATCTTGTGTTTGCTTAGATCTAATGAAACCTAGCTATTGATTATTGGTTGTTAGTGTGTTGTTAGTTGTATTGGATGATTGTTTATCTATGTTAGGCTTAAGAAAACTGGCTAACTTCCTATTCGGTAACTTGCTTGAACGTCTTAAGAAACATGAACCAAATGCGTACTAAAGGTTTTTATGGTTGTATTTAATGCACAAGCGAATTCTAGTGATCCCATGTTAGGAGCTTCCTAGCCGGCTCGACATATGAGTGAAGTAGGAGCTTGTAGAGTTGGGGAAGTAAGTACGCCACCCCACGAATGGTATTAAGGAATACACCCGTCATCCACGCGACTAATACACACTAATTAACCGGTAAAAGATAGTTAGGGAGTAAGGAAATCTAAGTAAACACATTTCTCTACACATAAGTTTCTCACCACATTTCATTTTTGTTATTTTATTTTATTTGCATCCGTAGTAATTTTGGGTTAGTTGACTAGCAACTAATTCCGCCCACTCCTTCAAACCCGAGATTTTACTTGCTTTCATAAAAATATAAAAACATAAAAAGAATCTTCCTCAACCCTTAGACCTAATTAGAGTAGTCTTTCATACCTAACGAACACTATTCCCTGTGGAGAACGATCAATCCCCCGTACTTACCACTACACTATACTACATCGGTCAGGTACACTGCCTGGTGGGGTTGTAAGCCTCTTGAGATCCCTCGAGAGGTAAAACCTGTTGTAAGGTTACAAAACCACGCAATCAAGTTTTTGGCGCCGCTGCCGGGGAATAGTTATTGTTTAGGTTGAATTTTTATTTCTATTAGGTCTACTCACTAGATTCCTTTCTAGTGAGATTTTTATTTTATTTTTCTAGGTTTTCTTTAGTCTATCTATTTTCTTCGTGTCTTTGTTCGTAACCATACCATCCGACATCATGGAAGATGGTAATATCCTTAACCCACACAACCCACCACCACAACAACCACAACCACCTCCTAGAGCCCGTACTTTAGGAGAGTATTCCCGTCCTAGCCACCATGGCTATCGAAACACCATTGAGCTCACTCAAGGAGCCAATATCACACCCTTGCGATCCGACACCATCCGGTTGGTGCAAAGTGGATGCGCATTCCATGGACTTCGTTCTGAAGATCCTAATCAACATCTCAAGGACTTTCTTAAAATCGTTGATTCTATAGACCTTGATGTTGCCACTCGAGAGACGACCCGATTGCGTCTCTTCCAATTCTCTTTGCGGGACCAAGCTAGTCAGTGGCTAGAACGTCAACCCGCAGGATCCATTACCTCTTGGGATGATCTCACCACTCGTTTCCTTGCTCAGTTTTTCCCACCGGGAAGAACTACCAAGCTAAGGAATGATATCTTGATGTTCCAACAACGTCAAGGCGAAACTCTCTACGAGGCATGGACTCGATTCAAGGACTTACTCCAAAAAGTCCCCCACCATGGCATAGAACTTTGGCTCCAAGTCCAAATCTTCTATGACCATATCAATCTCTCCACAAGGCAAACCATTGACCAATCGGCCGGTGGCAAGCTACGTGATCTAAGTGCGGAACAATCATGGGCTCTCCTAGAGGATCTTGCTCTTTATGACAACGAAAGTTGGAGTGATCCCCGTGATTTGAATAAAACGGTCAAGGCAATATCTTTGCCTTCTAACAATTCAAGCACTTCCGACCGTAGGATCATAGAACTTGAAGACCAAGTCAAGTTTCTCATGAAATCCTACGAGGCTCCTAAACCTTCAAACCAAGTGAACAAAATCACTTCTTCGTGTAAATTATGTAGTGGTCCCCACGACACTCGTGATTGCATGGAACTCCCCGAACAAGCTTTTGTGGACTACGCATCCTCGCGTACCGACGGAGCGGGAGACAAGTGGTACACTTTCAAACCCGAGCCAAACCATTACGGTGATACATACAACCCCTCATGGAAAAATCACCCGAACCTTAGGTGGAAACAAAACCAAAACTCGCAACAAACCAATTCTTCCAACCCACCTAATCGTTTCCAATCAAGCGGTTCCAACTCGAACCGTACTTTCAACAACAATCCTTCCGGCAATGGTAGTACCAATAACTTTGAAGGATTGATGTCTCAATTTATGGCATCTCAAGAAGCTCCTTTAGCCAAATTTGAAGCCGATTTCAAACAAAAACAAAGCGAGATGACCGATAAGATTGACACCTTGTTGAAAGCCCTCAATGACCGAGAAATGGGAGCACTCCCTAGCAACACGGTCAAGAACCCGAAACTAAATGTCAACGCTATTTCATCGGTTTCGTCCCCTAGTTCTTGTCCACAATATTATTCGGTCAATTCCATGAGCACGTGTTTCAAACAAACCCAAGTCGTTCCAAATGACCAAGAAGTTATGACATCCAAATTGGTCAACAACATAGTTGAAACACCTCCCACTCAAAACCTTGACGAAGAATTCAAGGAGCTCCACCTTGAAAGTCCGGTTGTTGATGAGTTGGATGAAAAGAAGCTCAAGTTAGGCGAAAGAGGGACCGCCTTTGTTCAAAACAAGCTACCTAAGAAATTAGATGATCCGGGCTTATTTGTTCTACCTTGCAAGATCGGTAATTCGGAGGCTTATGACACATTAGCCGATCTTGGTTCAAGCCTTAACCTACTTCCGTTACCTCTCTACACCTCTCTAAAACTAGGAAAACTTGAAGAAACCGAGGTGATAATAGGCTTAGCGGATGGAAGTGTTGCTTACCCGGTTGGAGTAGTTAAGGACGTGTTAGTGCACATTGGAAAACTAACCATTTTAGCCGATTTCCACGTCCTTGATATGGTTAGCGACCCTACATGCCCCTTGTTGATAGGTAGAGGATTTTTGGCGACCGCTAGTGCTATGATTGATTGTAAGGAATCCAAGATAGCGGTAGGAGAAGGAGATACTTGGTCAGTCTATGATGTTAAGAAACATGCCTATGATACTAGTGAGGAACCAACACCACATTGGCTAGAATCAAATAGGAGACCATCTAGATATGGACCTTGGATTGATAGAGACTTCATAGGACCCCAACGCCCATTTTACCTAGAAGAGGACTTTGTTAACCAAACGCATTCGGTGGAGCAACTCTTGGCTAGGGACACCGAATTGGATCCATTTGAAGACCCTCTAGTTTTTAGAAAGATGATTGATTTCCTAGGAGTTCTGCCAATTAACCTAGGAATGAATAAGTGGATTTGTGAGGAAGATGATCATAAGTGGAATTGGGATAAACCACCCAAAGATGGAGATGGGTCATGGCATATTAAGATGACGTTGTATGACCCGGATGGAGAGAAGTTTGAAAAGATATATCGTACTAAGCGAACCAATAGGAAACTTCAATCCAAGCTTAACCCTAAAGACGTCCTCGATGACGAGCTTACTTACATAGGGTAGCTTGACTTTGAGTCTAGCTACAAGACTCGTTAATAAAGAAAAGCGCTTCTTGGGAGGCAACCCAAGCTTTATTTTATTTATTTGCTTTGTGTGTTTATTTGTTTGTTTGTTTGTTTTTATTTGTTTCCGTATGTGTGTTTAATTTTTATTATTATTGATTCATGTTAAAAACTAATTTGTGAAAATGCTTTATTTTGTTTTTAACTTCGTCTTAACTACATATAAAGGTATTTTGCAAAAGTTAAGTGTAAGGGAAATCTAAATCGGTTTATTAGAACACAAATGAACATGAATCGTAATAATAATAAATTAGCATACATATTAGTATTTGTTTGAGTCAAATGCTTGTATAGAGTCATAATGATGTTTTGCAGGATTTCCAGGAAGTAAGGTAAAGGTTTTTCCAGAAATTTTCCGGAAACTTAAAACGAAAATTTTTGTCAGGTCATTTCTGACGGCGTCAGGGGTTATAACCTGACGGCGTCAGATTTAATTTCCAGAAATTTTTAAAAGTTTTGTTTTCATAAAAAGTTTTTATTAAAATCTCCAACTTATAATCTCCAGGAATCTGCAAAATTATCATTCCACAAGCATTATATCCTTATATATAGATTTTTCCCGCCGATGTTATGCAGGTTTTCGTGTTTGTTTTCTCAGGTTTAACAGGTTATTTTGGACAAGGAGATGTTTATGGAATCAAGCTTATGGCGATGCATTAGTCATGGAGCTTCAACATTCTCTTTGGAGGAAGATTTAACCGTGTAATTTCATTATCCACCGAGCGAATCAGGGGAGTATTTGATTTCATTCTTTTACTTTATGCTTTTACATCTTATTATTTGAACATTGGGGACAATGTTCATCTTAAGTGTAAGGGGAGGGTAAAAGTACGATTTTAGAGAATGCTATTACGCTTGATTTTTGTTTGTTTAATAATAGATGTGTAATAAAACTGAGAGAAATACTTGTTAAGGTAATTTTAGTGCCAAATTTAAAATTTTTTACAACATATAGGAGTGAAACTTTGATCTTAATGAGCGTCTCACGGATAGGAGTTATATGACTAGCACAAAAACCGTACCACTAAAAAATTTTCCACCCCAAATATGTGAGGTTCACCCCTAGAATTGGTAGGAAAAGCATTTATGCTATGATGTGTGTACCGGTAGCACTTAGATTCTAGAACTTGTGTTAGGACCATTCTGAGGCCACAAGTGAGACTACATTCGTGTAGTTAGATTTACTACATGATAAGAGGCATTAGGATTAACCCATTGTTTTACACCTGTGTTTTTGTTATAATTACTTTGGCTACATTGGTCAAGTAATTCTCCCACACCCTTTGCGTTGTACTCATTTTTAGTACACGATACCCCTAGTACACCCCTCAGAGCCTATCTTTTCATTTCGACCTTTAAGCATTTTACTTAAAGGAAGAATTTGTTTACACCCCACTAAAATGTACACCCAAATCGCCTTAGCCTACCTTGTATGCACTCATTTTTAGTGCATTATTGTGACAACATTTGTTTAAACCCCAAGTTAATTATCTAGTTGATTACATGGTTGCTAAGTCGAGTCATATCCTTGTACATATTGTTTTGGGACGATTGGGACTCATGGGTAAAGTACTAGTATAATGGAGTAATGGGGAAGAACATCATTTATTACCCCCATATGTGCTAAATATTTTAAAAGTACTCCAAGTTTTTCGATTATCTTAATTCGAGTCATTAGATTAGTATTTGTAAAGTTATGTAAAAATTCAAGTGTAAGGGGGATGCAATGCCCCTATGATGTATTATTTTGGATGGTAGGGTAAAAGTGTATGCAAAAAAAAAAAAAAAAAAAAAAAAAAAAAAAAAAAAAAAAAAAAAAAAAAAAAAAATCAAGAAAAACACAAAAAAATGAGAAAAAGAAAAATAGAAAAAACATACGGACTACCATCCCATTTTATTTTATGTTTATTTTATGTTTTTGTTATTTTATCATTAGCTTAAGATCGAGTCTAGTCTTGGCTTAGCAACATTGTATAGTACATGTAATTGATCAAGATTTTTAACTCGCCACCAGTAAAATATCCTTTATCCAACAAAACCGTGTTTTCCTTTTCCCTACACCTTACGTTATAACCCATTTAAAAGCCCTCTTTGATAGTTTATCTTAGGTGCTTACGCCTAGTGGAGGAGGTTTTTGATCCTTTCCCAAGCCTATGGTAATCTATTTGCTATGACAGGTAGTGAGAGATATTATCCGTTTTCATTTATGAGATTTATTTTGATGACACTTGAGAGATGTGAGTATCTAAACACTACTTGTGAGGTGCTAGTTTATAATCTCCGTGCTTATTATGATTGAAGTGGAACGATTATTTGTTGTAATTACTTTTATATTAGCATTAAATGACCCCTAACTTATATTTTGATTAGAATAAAAGCGCATTTGCTTGAGGACAAGCAAATCTCAAGTGTAAGGGTATTTGATGAAGCAAAAAGTGTACCGCTTTTAAGGGGTCATTTAAGCCTTAAATCGTATTTATTTGATCAAATATTGCCCTAAATCGTTCCTTTTGTCATTTTAGGTACTTTTGAGGAGAAATCTGGAAAAGGAGGCATTTTGGACGTTTTTGGAGCATTAAAGTGAAGAAAACGGCAAAGTCTCAAAAATCGGCTAAAAGTTACTCTTGACGGCGTCAAGATTTACTCTAGACGGCGTCATGCCTTGGCAAGAAAAGTTGGACGTGAAATTTACTCATGACGGGCCAGTGAAAATAGCATGTGAATTCTGACGGCGTCACGCTTTAACTTGATCGAGGGCGTCACGGCTTAAATCATAAGGGGACGACGTCACGTTCATGGTTAGACGGCGTCAAGCCTTGATAAGCCAGAATGGATTTTTGAAGAGCTAAAGAGGGACGGCGTCAAGAAGGTCATCCGGGAACCCTAAAAGTGGCGAGGTGACGGCGTCACACTCCATAAGGTGACGCCGTCAGATCCAAAAATCTATATATAGTTTTCTAATTTTTTGTCATTAGAGAGGGCTTAGTGTGTGGAATTTTGGGATAAAACCCTAAGACGATTTTAGCTACTTTTTCAGGGCTTTTTGCCTTGAGATCTTCCATGTTTCATTGAAAGATAAGTTATCAATTAATCATTCAATATGTCTATGTGTTGTTTGATTCTATCTTATTCTTGTCTTTTGTTTAACATGTTAGGCTAAATTTATCTTGTGTTTGCTTAGATCTAATGAAACCTAGCTATTGATTATTGGTTGTTAGTGTGTTGTTAGTTGTATTGGATGATTGTTTATCTATGTTAGGCTTAAGAAAACTGGCTAACTTCCTATTCGGTAACTTGCTTGAACGTCTTAAGAAACATGAACCAAATGCGTACTAAAGGTTTTTATGGTTGTATTTAATGCACAAGCGAATTCTAGTGATCCCATGTTAGGAGCTTCCTAGCCGGCTCGACATAGGAGTGAAGTAGGAGCTTGTAGAGTTGGGGAAGTAAGTACGCCACCCCACGAATGGTATTAAGGAATACACCCGTCATCCACGCGACTAATACACACTAATTAACCGGTAAAAGATAGTTAGGGAGTAAGGAAATCTAAGTAAACACATTTCTCTACACATAAGTTTCTCACCACATTTCATTTTTGTTATTTTATTTTATTTGCATCCGTAGTAATTTTGGGTTAGTTGACTAGCAACTAATTCCGCCCACTCCTTCAAACCCGAGATTTTACTTGCTTTCATAAAAATATAAAAACATAAAAAGAATCTTCCTCAACCCTTAGACCTAATTAGAGTAGTCTTTCATACCTAACGAACACTATTCCCTGTGGAGAACGATCAATCCCCCGTACTTACCACTACACTATACTACATCGGTCAGGTACACTGCCTGGTGGGGTTGTAAGCCTATTGAGATCCCTCGAGAGGTAAAACCTGTTGTAAGGTTACAAAACCACGCAATCATCAGTGTAGCAGTATCATGTGTTCCTATGCGATCTTATGATGTATCTCGCGGCTCTAGACTCGAGAAGTGCAGTTTTGGTAGTCGGAGACTGTAGCGGTGTCTCCTGTTTCAATATCAACATGACTCGTAATGAGCGATCGATAGATTATGCACGGTTCCCTGTGAGAATGAAATAAGTCCTTTTAAGAGAACTTGAGTGGTTAAAAGGTTTAGTGCAGTGCGTCACTGGGTCCATGACGTCTTGTCTTCAATACCGGCGTCACCTTAGTAACAACCAGTAGCATATGAATTGAACCCGGTTTCTGCTCTAAGGTTGAATATTTGGAGGGCTATTTCTTTTCACCCTTTCTCATTACATTTCTTTTTAATTCTTCAACCCCTTCTTTCTTCTTTCTCATATTACTCCTTTTTTCATAATCATACCTAAGGACTTTCTAATACTAACTATTCTGTATTGTCCTTGGGTAGATCCCTCCGGCTCTGGCGGATCATAGAACGGTTTTCCTAACCTTAGCCACCTTATAACTTCATGACTATCCTATGTTGCCGTCAACCAAATCTTTGAAAAATTTCTCAAAGTGTTTATAGTTATAAAACACATTTTGCTAACACTTTGGGAGTTTTGTATTTTTCAAATACTCCCCCTTAACATGTGCTCAGATGTTTTTATTATAAATTTGCACATGTTAGGTAGAGTTTGCACTTTTTGAAGTGATCCACTTTCAGTGAACATGATCGATTCGAGACACGCTTACATCACTAGTTAGACTAGCTTGAAATTATTACCCGGCCTGGTCAAGTCCACATAAAGTTTCTCGAAATGGTACACTCTACTCAGAAAAGTCCTCTTCGAAACACGCTTACATCACTGGTTAGACCAACTTGGAATTATTACCCGGCCAGGACAAGTCCTTTCGATTAATGACAGTTTTTGTTTCGTCAATTCATTGGTGAAGTCTGAGTCGCGCTCACATGAGATGCCATATCCTTTTTGTCACCACAAACCATTTGCTCCCCTTCAATATGTGCATTGATATACAAAAGAGTTTAGCACATATGGGAGAGCTTACATTTAAGTCCAAAACATCACATTGTTATCAGATTGCATATTTAAATCACATTCTCTCCCCCGATCAGAAATTTCAAACCTTGTGAGATTTTGTGATCCCAAATGATTTAAATAAGTTTAGAAAATATGGGAGAAAATGTGGTAGGTTTAATATGTGCTGATAATGGAACATACTAATGCTCCCCCTCCATCAATGAGGGAGAATGTTAGTGTCAGGTATGATAAGTTTGAAAGATATTTGAATTAAAAAATCATACACTGACACACAACAACAAGTTTCATTTAATTCACTGCTCATTATGTACAAAGTGACTTATTTTGATGATATAACTCTCCCCCTCAATCGATGACCCATTTTCTATTTAAAGAGCTGTAGTTATTGATTGAGTGATAAATTTTATGAAAAACTTCAAGTCTGATTGATTTCCAAAGAAAAATTCATGGTACCACCAAGTTTAGCACAAATACTTTCCTGAAGAATCATAGATGGAAAAGTATTTGCGATGTAAAGAAGACTTCTCTTCTTATACGGGAAATGATGCACTGAAACGTACGTTAGATTGAGAGTGCACGGATGTAAAGTAATCCATGCCCGGGAGAACTTAATCACCCGTTGTTAGGAACAGCCTTTTTTTTGGCTACGTGCTTTCCTCATTTTGAAAAATGGGTTGCGTATCTGAAATAATAGCAAGCCATTTAGGCATGTTTTGAGAAATGATGAACTCAAATAAGTATATTTTATCGTTATCATTTATCCTATTTATTTGACTTGTTTTATTATATTATATATGAGAATTGATACGTTAATGTTTACTTTTGTAATTCTCAGGTAAAAACAAGTATTACGTGAAACTTGGCGATTTTGGACTAATTATGGAGCAAAACAAGCAAGATGTTAAGAGTCTACTGAAATGTACAAGATCAAGATCATTCTGCTCCAGATACCCCGCAACATACTTCGTACATACGGCGTATCACTATCAAGATTTCACAAGTTACAATCCAAGACAGCAAAGGACATGCGCCGCATGGAGAAATGGAGTTACGCCGCATCTTAAGGTGGTGTACGAATATTCCTGAATATATTAATCTTGGACCCCACGCGAAGTTAAGTCAATGCGCCGCATCTACTTATCCTATGCGCCGCATCTAACCCTCAGACAGAAACTATAAATACCCCAAGGTCAGACGAATTTCGGAAGGTGGGAAAATTTGGACAGTGCAAGATACCAGAGCCGAATTCAAACGTGTTAGCAGCACAAGACACACCCTAAACGAAGATACAAGAGCTGTAAGAAGGTCCTGCATGTATTCAATTCATTAAGTAGTTTTGTTTTATTGTATTAGTACACTTTAATTCATCAGGATTGATGGGCCGATTCCATGTGACTACGGAAAATCATGGGCACCCCTTAAAATTGCTTTCCCATTAATTAAAGTTTATATGTTGATGTCTTTGGTGACTTTTATTAGTGCATTGATAACCTCTGTGTCTAGCTGAGCATTGCTTGGGTCGCCATGCCCCTTCCTCGCCTATTTATTCTATCGTTTCTAGGATAGTGGGATAGACATAAGTGATCATTAAGGGTTTACTCGCCAATAAGATTAGAGCCAACGAGAAAGGGTTAATTATATACACTTCATATAAAACTAGCAACAAAACAAGTGACAAGCTACTTAATTATCAGGACAGGTCTTCTTATTGTCTCAAGTATCTATCTGTGTACGTGTGTGCTAATCGCTGATTCGTGCTCATTAGTTTAGTTTTCTATTTAATCATAACCAAACCGTGCCAGTCTCTCAGGCTGAACCCCCTTGCATTAGATTAGGTTGTACAGCTAACCTAGGATATTAAAATACTGATTAGAATAACTAGATAATACGTTCCACTCTTAGTGATCGACACTCTACTTACCATTATATTCATATTGACCGGGTACACTGCTCGTTAAAGTGTGTGTTTTATTGATAAGTCGGCTAAATATAAATTTAAAACTTTAGTAGGCATTAATACTGCTAAAACCACAACGAAATCACGCGCGCACCAAGTCTTTGGAGCCGCTGCTGTGGACATAAAAGAATTAGAGCAATACACACGCACATCAAGAAACAATTTGAACTTCTGCTCGAACTTCATTAAAAGAACCGTGTCATTGTTGAATGACATTTCTAGGACCGTAAATGTTATCGATACCAGAATACAGGCCTTGAAAAATTATTTTTGGAATTTTCTATTTTTCTGATTTTTATGGTTTTTGTAGGTTTAAGATATGTACAACGTGGAAAATCTTTTTGAGTTTTTATGATTTATATATATACAGAGGATACATGAAGAATTACCACCTCTATTCTTTCTTAGATAGATAAGAGTTCAATCAGATCGTTTTCCGCCGACTGGTCTCGGAAGTCCATGTGAATCAAAGTAGCACCATTTGGCATGGGTTTCTAGTTGACTTCTTGTCGAAACAGGTCTAGAAGGATTGCCAATCACATTCTCTAATGGGTGAACCTTTGACCACTTACTAATATAATGAAACGATTGATTGAGCTGATGAGAATCTGATCGAATAACCCTTTGTGAAGATGACTCTCCAGAACTCGGGTCTAGAGTAAGATTATGGAGGAGGGGTACATTATCAATCTCGGGAGGTAGAATTCCATGATTTTATTCTTCAACACCTTGATGAATGTCTAGAGATATAATTTCACGAGTTGTTGGAGAAGTACTAACAGATGGTACTTCTTAAACCATTGTGGTTCATGAAGGAGTACCGGTTGTATCAGCAGATATTTGTGCATCAGCGAGAAACATAGGAGATACAACACCTGATGGAGTTGAAAGTATTCTTCAAACCAATGGTTGAAACAGTATATCTTCTTTCTTCATGGACGGTGGAACATATAGTGTTGAAGAAACTTGGTTTGCACGACTCCTGAACTGATGTATTCAGGACCCGTATGACCATTTCTCAAACATCAATCAACATGTAGTTTATTCACCCTTCTCCCCCTCAAAAATTGCATATGACTGCCATTTTTTATTGAACGAGTGAATAAGAATACCATCAACGTTAAGTAAATCCACTTGATGACTGACATTTAGCTTATTCACCCTTCTCCCCCTCAAAAATTGCATATGTCTTCCATTTTTGATTGAACGAGTGAATAAGAATACCATCAACAGTAAGTAGATCCACTTGATGACTGACATTTAGTTTATTCACCCTTCTCTCCCTCAAAAATTGCATATGACTGCCATTTTTGATTGAACGAGTGAATAAGAATACAATCAATGGTAAGTAAATCCACTTGATGATTGACATTTAGTTTACTCACACTTCTCCCCCTCAAAAATGGCATATGAGATTGCCATTTTTGATAGAACAAGTGAATAAGAATATACTCCAATGTACGTTGATCCACTTGATGACTGAATGAGCATGGGAAGAGCATGAAGCTTGTTGATGAGAATGGTCATAAAAAAGAAGATTTCTCTTCTTCCGAAGATAAAGCGCACTTAAGCGTACACCTTTCTTTTCTTTGAGGAACGGGGCCTGAAGTGTTATCTGCAGACGCCATTATATTGACATTGAGGCCCGAGGCTTGAACTGCAGTGTTCAAACGTCATTTGTCGTTGAAGATCGAGGCCAGAACTGATGTGAACAGACGTCATATATCGCTGAAGAACGAGGCTTGAACTGATGTGTTCAAACGTCATTGTCGTTTCCCCTCATATGTTGTGAGCAGCCTGAGTCCAAATGTCAAAGGACGATCTGTACGACCTGCATTTGAAAACAGATGAAAGAAGAGAGTTTGGAGTGCCGGATCCCCAATTTAAGTTGGGTTCCAGTTGGTTAGTGCAAACAATCTCTGGAGCTGCTGAAACCATAGGTGCCCTGGTTTTAACAATAGGGGCAACACTAGTAGATGCAATGGACCTAGTTAAAGGGCATTGTGTATCTAAAGGGATAACTCTACCAGTTGGCTTCCATTCCTTAACAGGCACTACTCTAGGCATGATAATCCTCGTTAAAGGGCAATGTTCACCTAGTGTGAATATTCGGCCCGTGGGCTTCCACTGAAATCCCACATTGGTAAACATTTTCCCTGTAGGTTTCCAAGATTGCTTAATTTGTCTAGCTCTCCAAACTTTCTTAACTGGGGGTTTGTTGGACGACTTCAAAAATTTCTCAACACATTTATCATGATTACCCAAAATTCAACAATCATTACATGTTTTGCAAAGTGAATTAGGATTTGAATTATGATTCCTTTTGTTCAAATCTGACTTATTGTTCCTCATGTGGTCTTCTACTTTCTTCTTAGGAACACTTTTAGCAGGTGAAGTCCTATAATTCTTTGTATTTCTCCTAGGTTTTGACTCGCTAGCTTTAGTGTCACTGTTAACTCCTGTAGAATGACTGATGGGAATCTTAGTCTTTTTCACTTCTGGTTGTTGAACATGTTTTGATGTGTTGGGATCTGAAGTTTCCAAGGGTACATCAAAGGTTACATGCTTGTTCTTAGTCATTAAGGATGATGCAATAAACCTATCTCGCTTGTTATCAATCTTAGGACATGTGCCAATGACGTATTCTAAGAGTTCCTGTGTTCGTTTAGTGAGGAAGCAGGCATCTACAATTGCACTATTAAGTGGTTTCTCTATCCTATCCTCTTCTACGATCTCACGAAGAATGTCAAGACTATCCTTAAGAAAAGTGAGATAAGCATGATGAGCTGACCTATTGTTCCTAAGAGGAAGCGGAATGGTCACAGCATCAATTGCATACTTCTTACAAGCAAAAACCTTTGGAACACCATAATCACTAGTGATGATTGGCATTTTCCCTTTCACCTGAGTCTTTAGATTCTCAATCTCATTTAGCAAAGAAGTTATTTTTTCAATGTGATTGTTACGTGTGACTTTAATCGAGTCATATAACTTTTTGTAATGCAGTTTAACTTTTGAATTTTCAGCTTGAAAACAATCATTTTCCTGTTGCAATTTATTGATGATGTTTTGAAATTGAAAATTCTGATAATCTAGAGGTGGTGGTTTATGGGTGCCAATCACATCACTACTATTGGCCTTCAATTGAGAGATTTGTGCTTTCAATTTTCGGATCGTGTTAGTGTGTGCTTGAATCCGTTCATCTCGTTTGCTTATTTCAAAATATGCATCAAATTCAGGAGCATCCAACGATGTCTTGGCATTTGAAGTTTTATTTCTTTCTTCTAGATGTTGAAATTTTAATTGCAAATTAAGATTATCAATCTCTAATTTAGACAAATGCCTGACCATGTTATCATGATCATCGTTTTGGATTTTCTCAGGCAATTTTTGATTCTCGGCTTCAAGCTCAATGACACAATTCTTGGCAACTTTAAAAGCAACCGATAGATCATGAAATTGAAAAGCAGTTAACGCAGAATCAGTAGCAGTATAATACACATCCTGAGCAATGCATCTCGCAATCAAATTCTCATTGGTGATGAGAATGTTCTTTCTCTCAATCTCACGACTCTTAAGTTCTATCGCATTTTGGGACACCTCGTTTTCCATAACATTAAACACCTTTTTCATTTCTTTTACCTCAGCATCTAGGGATTTTTGAATACCCTCAAAATGTTCTTTGAGTAGTTTAAAGAATGGAATGACCTCAGTTAGATAGCACCGTTTTGTTTGCTCAAATCCCCTTTCCCCTTCAGTAATTCCCGTTAGTGTAATTCTCTTCTTACATGTTTTATAAAAATAAGCAAAAAGTTGACTAAGTACATAAATGCCAATTAGAGTTTTACATTCTGTGGGAAGAGTTATAGGAACTAAATGCATGGGTGTATTAGGTGGGTACACCGTTGCAGCAGGTAATTTCCTTAGGGGTGGATTTTTCACTTCGAGTTCTTCGGCCTTTCTTTTTTGCATGTCTAAGGTCCAAAATACTTGTTCAGGAGTCAATTGAGTTTGGGGAGTGAAAGTTGCTAAGAAGTTCTCCTTTGAATAGTTGTGAGGTTTGATTATGACCCGTTTTTCTACACATACAGGATCATTCATTTTCTCAGCCATTTTTTCTCTATTTATTTCTTCTATCTTACTACTCTCTTCTGATGATGGTACATTAGTGGGGGCATGAACAGGTTTAAGGATTTCAGTACCATCATATAACACAGGTTGGGCCCCTTGTGCACTTCTAAGGTAAACAGATTTTGGTTCACCTATGGCTTTCTCACTGTGTTCATCACACAACTTTTTATGCTTGAGCATCATCTGAACAGCTTGTTTGGAACGGTCTTGTGCGTACAACTTGTATTCGAGTTTATTCTTTAACGTTTTAAGTTTAGAAAAATCATTTAAGAGTTTTGTTTCTTTTTCTTTGAAATTATGTTTCAGCGTATTTACACTTTCTTGTATTACTTGTTTAAGCTGAACAGTTTGATTAAGTTTCACTTGTAAAGAATGTAACTCCATTTTCAATTTTTCTTCCCTTAGATTAAGTTCAGAAATAAGTGTACGCATCTGACCATCCATTTCTTGCTCACGTTTAGTTAACTCAAACTTAGCACGTTTTTCATATATGGCCACTTGATCTTTATAGATGTTAAGTTGGGTGGTTAATGAGTCTTCAGGGACAAATTCAATGGTCTCAAGCACATTATCATCATTTAGAACAGAAGATGCGCTACTAGGTACAACAGACGCTTCGGTGTGTTTCACATATTGCTCATATAGGATAACATTGCTATTTCTCATATTAGCAGTATCTGACTCAACAACGTTTGTTGGTTGTACTTCGTTAGGAATCTTTTGTTCATGCAACACGTTATCATCATTAATAACAGAAGATACCCCACTAGGTTCAACAGACGCTTCGTTGTGTTTCACATGTTGTTCATATGGGTTAATATCGCTATTTCCCATATCAACAGCATCTGATTCAACAACATTTGTCTGTTGTACTTTGTTGGGAATCTTATGTTCATCAACCATGTGGTACAATTTGAGTACCTCAAATATGACTGAATCCAAAGTATTTGACATGATGCAAACTTGCACGGGATTTTACAATTCTATGATTTAAACCAAAGAATAGATTCTTTCGCGGGATTTTACAAAATCAAGAAGAAACCGTGAAATGATAAATTAGACGTGTTATGATAATTGTTGGATCGGTACAACGATTAGAGATTGCGTGTTAAAAGTGATGATCGTTTGTTAGACTTGGTGATCTGTTGTTTAGTTGTGATTTGGTTTGGTTGATGCAAGTTGTTACGGTTAAATTTTGGTCTGAAAACTTAAAACCTCAATAACTTCATTCCGGAGGGGATTTGAGCCTCGAAAAATTTGTTTCACTGAAAACGAAGTTACGGTTCAAAAGTTATGGCCGTTTAAAGTTTTGTCGTAAAAAGTCAACTTTTAGTCAAACCGTAGAGTCTTCAGTCAAACCGCAACAGAAAAATCGCAACTGTCAAGTCGCAACACTCAAATCGCAACGCCAAATCGCAAGACCAAATCGCAATTAAGCTAAAGCAAACCGCAAGTGGCAAACCGCAGACAGCAAAACCCAAAACGCAACCTGAAAAATAGTACAAAACGCAAGATCCAAAATGCAAGGTCAAAACGCAATAGTCTTGAGCAAAACGCAAGATCAAACCGCAACTTGAAGCAAACCGCAGAGACCACAAACCACAGAGAACCAAACCGCAGCTAGATACAAAACGCAGAAGACCAAACCGCAACTACAAGACGACAAAACGCAAAGGACAGAAGAGTCGCTTTCACTGAGTTTTGTCTTTTACCCTTTTTGGCTACAAATCAAACCGCAACTTGGAATAACTCAAACAGCAACTAAGAACTTCCCTAAATAACACAAAATTCAACGTAGATTCACCAAAACACAGTTAAGAATATCTCAATGATAGGCAAACCACAGTCAAGAAAACGCCTTGAATCTTCCACGAAAAGCACCAAATCCACAGTAGAATAGCAAGAAATTATACAAGAGAGTTTTGTAAACACAAAAGTACAAGGCATTAACAAATTTGACTACAAACAAAGCTCAATCACGGTTTTTCATTGCATATCTATTCGACCTAAAAAAAACAAGAAAGAACACCTAGATTGCACCACAAATCCAAGACCATACAATCAATCTAACCTAACCATGTTGTAAGGACCTTTCTTAACACGAAAGTACAACCCTTTATCAAATCAAACCACAAAGAAATCACAATCCGTGAGCTTTCTTGAACTTATATTCGAACCAAAAAAAATGAAAAACCAAGCCACGAATTTGTACACACAATCAAGCTAATCAAACCATGGCTCTTGATACCAGTTGTAAGAAACATGAAATCATAACACACACTAAAGATCTAAGCTTGGCCGAATTCAAGAGAGTTTAGAGAGAGAAAGAAATGGGAGTTTTCTAGTGAGAGAAAGTTGTGTGGATTAGATTAAGAAAATGAAAGCTCCAACCCTTCCCATGGGTGGGAATGGCTATTTATACAAGACAACAAAACGCCTCTAATAGGCTATGGACCGGGCTGACAGTGGGGAAAGACCCGACCCGACTCCATGGTGAAACGATATCTAAACTAATATGATTAAACGTACGAGCTACTTAATGCTAATCCATACTCGGGGTGACCGAGTCTTTCATGTGAATATTTATATTCCTAACACATACTTTGTTATTCAGCTTGTTAACACCCCAAAAATTTACGATTAAGTGTCAGTATTTTGAAAATGGGTCAAATAGGGGTGTTTGGGTTAATACCCGCACTAGTTGTATGTTACGCTTCCTCTATTATAATTCATTTACTACTGTATTATGTTAATAGAAAGTGTTTTCAGACTTATGTTAATTCAGAAATGATTAAATACAGATTTTAGTTTTAGCAGTTTTCACAAGAGGTCGATACAACGCATAGGGCATAACCTGTACGACACATTAATAAAATTCAATCGAGTCACGAGCGTATCAAGTTGGAATCATAGCGTTGATTTGAGAGATTTAAGTATCCGCAGTTTATAGGAAGGTACTTAGACTTAAACCATAGCTCGGTATTGACCACATAACATGTAGGTCTTATTATATGCTATATAGAATTGATTAGAAACATGTTTATATATGATTAGTAACCATGTTTTTGCCATGTTTAGTTAATCCTAGCATGTATAGAATTGCCATGTCCAGTAGAATGCATGTAGGAATACCTTATTAGTGTGATGTAGATGTAGCCAGTATGAGTATCATGTCAGAATTAGTATTTGTATGCCTTACGATACCATGATTAGAAGTCTATAGACAATTGTAGATTAGCATGTTATGTGACGGACAAGAATGTTATAGCATGATCAGTACAAAAATAGTGTAGTAGAATGCCATGATAGTAGTATATAATGTTAGATAGGTCGTTTTAGTTTTGAGACTTGGGGTAGAGTATAATAGCAATGAGTTCATGGTTATATGATGTGATTATTATGACATTTTATCAACGTAATAATATTTACATGATATGACATGAAGTTATTGAGATTATAAAATATCCTGGGGAGCTTACTAGAATGGTTATGTGTTAAATGCTTATATGTTTAGCAAATCAGAACACCTTGAGAGTAGGAATGCATGATTAGATATGCCTTAGTAGGGGTGGAAACGAGCCGAGCCGCTCGTGAAAAGCTCGAGATTGAATCGGTAAAAAGCTCGAACGAGCCGAGCCTAAACGAGCCCGAGCCCGAGCTCGAGCCTAAATTGAAGCTCATTAAATAATCGAGCTCGAGCTCGAGCTTTATATACAAAGCTAGACTAGGCTCGCGAGCCTAAACGAGCCCTATTAGATATTGTGTATGTAGACATATTTAATACGTATCAGTTTGAGAATTATAAAAAATTAACTTTTATAATAAGCTATCCTTCAAATTAAATGTGCCGTTTCCTATTCTTATTTTCCTAACTTCCTAGAATCATATCTTTATTTTATATCATCTATTAAAATAAGTTTAGTTAAACCACAATGGTATGAGACCTTTTGATATCCATCTGTTCATCAACGACTCACTCCATTATTCTTTCTGATTGCCGTCGTAAAATAAATCGTTGCACAGGTAACATTTTTTTTGTTTGAAAAATTTTATATTGTTGCATTGGTTTACAGGTTGTTTTACTTGGTATCTAAAATAATGAACGAGCTCATTAACGGGCTCAAAACGATAAACAAGCTCGAATAAGTAAGCTCAAATGTAAGCTCAAGAAGCCAAGCTTTATTTTTCATCACAAACGAGCCGAGCTCGAGCTTTATATATCATATCACGAACCGAGCTCGAGCTCAAATTTTAAAACTCGAACCGAGCTGAGCTCGAGCTCGAGCTTTCTAAAATATAAACGAGCCGAGCTCGAGCTCTGGCAGGCTCGGGCTCGGCTCGGCTCGTTTCCACCCCTAGGCCTTAGTAATAGGGTGATATAAGTAGTCAGAATAGACAAAAAATCAGAAACATGTATAGTAGAAGTCTATTATGTCATGACCAATAGTGATATAGTCGCTCGGTAAGCGAAACAGGAATAGAATGCAGAAGTTAAGTCCAATATTAGACCAGTATGTAATAAGAATTAGAAATCATGAGTAGAAATGTAAAGGTAGTTAAATAACATAAATATGACAGAATGAGCTATGATTAGCATTAGAACATCAGATCCAGAATGTTATGTTAATAGTGTAGAATGTCAGAAATAGGCATAGCATGTATAGTATGCTATGATTAATAGCCATATTATCGCACAGTATGCGATTAGAAGCAGAACACATAAATATAAAATGCAGTGATAGCAACAGATTAACATGATAGCAGAACATGATGTTAGACAGGTTGTTTTAGTTATGATCCAAGGTAGAATATGATAGAAATAAAGGCTTGTTTATGTGATGCAAGTATTATGACGCCTGGAAAACATGATAATAGTTACATCATATAACATGGATTTATTGGGATCATAGGATATCTCGGGGAATTTCTAGAATAGTAAGAGCAGACGAGACTGAACATTAGTAAGATTTCATGATGTAGAATTAGAAAGCGTGAAATCATGAGAAGTGTGCACGATAAGAATAGTTATAAGTATTACCAATATCAATGTGCAGGTTCAGTAATTAGATTTTAGTATTCAGACATCAGTAGAATAGAATAGTTAGGACAGCTTAGATACCAAAAAAAGATTTAATATGGCACGGTAAGATAAATTAGTAAGGTCAACTTAGAGTTTTGTATGCACAAGTATAGCATTACAGTATAGCCAATAAGAAAACTCAGAAATATGTCTTTAAATTATAGACAGCTTAAGAACGGATAAATAGACAGACTTAGTACAACAGAAAATAGTCTAGTAGTACCTCTATTTAGAATTAAGCATGTGATATGTAGTAAATACCAGAAGTTTCAGAATTCAGACCTCGAATAAGTATATTGTGTAAACTTAGAAAATATAGAGACAAGTCTTATGGCCAGATAGAATTTAGAACTATTAGAAATGAAACTAGCTCAGGTATTAGAATAAGCTCAGTGGGGGAAGACTTTGTAGATAGACATAAATTAAGCAGAATAGTTTCAGGGGATGTTCTTGATGGCCCGAACAGTTCCAGTATAGGAGAGTTGTAACACCCCTATTTTTATAGGTTTCAGAAATAGAATTATTTATGCTATTAGTAAAGTCTTTATGTTAGTATTTAATAAAATACGGACTTAGAATGCAAAATAGTAAGCAAAAAGGACTAACAGTGCAAAAGATTTAATGATAGGGACTAACCTTGCCAAATTATGAAACTTTTTAGATAAGCTTATATAGCTTTCCTTAAGATGAAGCAAATTCAAAAGTTACAAAAACTAAACACGTATGCATATGTGTTGGTGGTACGTGGCTTTCATAGAAACAAAAAGGAGGGAAAACTAGTAGTTCTTTTATTTTATCAATAAATTATGAAAGGGTTTATTCAAGATTAAGGGTTTATGTTCGTGGTAAATAGGTGCAATCTTAGAAGCCTCCTAAGTGTTAGAAGTGATTCTCCATCAATGGTGCTCGTGGAAAGCTTACGGAAGGCTAAACAAGACCTAGAGGTGAGTAACGGTTCATTAGCTTCATATTACTAGATTGAATATGATGATAGAACTTGTGCAAGGTTTCAGACATAACCGAAACAAACCATGAATAGTATGCTCAGAAGAAGCATGATTTGACAAGTTTAGAGTGCCCAAGAAACGCACCAAAAGTCTAGTAGCGTGCCTAAGAAGTGCACGATGTAGAACTCTCTTAGTAGCATCCTTTGTGGATGACCCGTGCTTATATTAGTATTCACATCCTTTGTGGATGATCTGAGTATAGTATTAGCATGTCAAGCAGTACGAACAAGCATCCTTAGTGGATGACCCTAGTTCAGAAAAGCATGATGACAAGTTAGAACCCCAAGAAGAGTAGTCGTTGGTTAGGGAAGTTCTCACTCATAGCAGGACGACTAAGTATCGTCCAGTCAGAATGCACGTACTCAGATATTATGTCATGATTAAGAATTCAGAATAAATCTCAGACTCATGTACAATTAGTAAGGCGACTATAAGTCTTACCATTTATAGCATTTGAAATACGTTTATGTGCAGAATTGCAAGTGTCAATTCAGATATAGCTCTAGATCCAGAATTATGCTTATACACCCATGCAGAAGCTCAAATAGACTATAGCTCATGTTTAAGATTCAGATTTTGATATAGACTCAGACCCGTTTACTCACAAAGTCATCAGGACTTACCGCTCTCAGTTTCCATGTTTTCCAGGTTAAGTCTTAAGGACGTCGGGGCTTGTAGATTAAGAAGACGACTTAGGAGATCGGTAATGCTCGTGTATATAGGTGACGAGCATCTCAACCATACTTTGTTATTCACCTTGTTAACGCCCTAAAAATTTACAATTAAGTGTCAGTATTTTGAAAATGTGTCAAATAGGGGTGTTTGGCTTAATACCCGTGTAGAAAACTAGAAGGGGGGTTGAATAGTTTTTACCGATTTAAATTTAGTTTATCAAAAACTTTTAGATTGAAAGTATGTGAAACCTTTGGATGTTGAGATATGGATAATGCACGATACTAGTAATGAAATGAATACGTAAAAGTAAAGAGATAAAGGAAAGAAGTTTGACACAATTTTTTTATAGTGGTTCGGCTACAAGGACACCTTCCTTGCCCAACTCCACTCCCCGAGTCACCTACTCGAGAGTTCGTAAACACTATGTCAACAAGCTCCTTCAACCGGTGTAGAAACCTTTAAAATGTCGCTTACACTTTTTCCGGTACAAAGCTAAATACCGAGTCCTTAGCACGGTGGACGAAACTAACACAACAATACAACTAACACAACAACTTTGAAAATACAAGAAGAGGTATCAACAACAAGAAACAACTGATGATCTTGAGGTGATGAGAGGTCCGAGCATCTTGAGAAGAGAGATGGCTCGTATGTAAGAAAGTGTGATCTCGCCTATGTAACAAGAACCCAGAGAACACAAGAGAAAGCGAACTAAAAGAATGATCCTTAGATCTGAGGTTAGAGAGATAAGAATATAGAGAGAAGATATATTCAAGAGGGGTGAGAAACAAGAGAGAAATGGCTCACTATTTATAGGCAAAAACAGTCCACTATTCACCCGGTTCTGGCGGATCCCTTCTCAGAGGGATCTGGCCAGTGTAATCCCATGAAACCGGGTATCTGGTAGTACCAGGTCGGGTTATGGGTTACAATTCCGGATTTTGGGTTATGGGTCAAGGTCCATGGGTCAAGTGATTTCATGAATGATTTCAAAGACATCTTGGGTCATGGGTTATGGACTTTGGGTCATGGGTTATGGACTTTGGGTCATGGGTATGGTTTACCCATTGTGATGTCATGCATGATGTCAAAGACATTAATGCACATGGGTCATGGGTTATGGGTCAAGCTCCATGGGTTATGGGTTATAGGTTATGGTTTTGGCCCATGGATAATCCAAGACAAGTTATACATTTTTACTTAGTTATTTTATAAAATGTATTTAGTGATTTTGACAAAGTAAGTTAGAAAAACTTATTGGCTTTAAAACATTACATATTTTATTTATTTCGATAAAATGATTTTACTTTTGTTATCGACAAAATAAAGAAAGATCGTAAAATATAAATAAACGTTTCTACGGTTTATTTGTATTAACAAACTCCCCTTTTTTGTTGATGACAAAACATAAAATTATTTTGAGAAAAAATAAAACTTGTAAGTTTTAAATTGAAAGTTTTTACTCTTTTCTCCCCCTTTTGTCGAAAAAAAAGAGTGTCGAAAGGAAATTAACTCCGTTTTTTAGAAATGATGAAGAATGTCAAAGGTTGCTCGTTTTTTAGAAATGATGTAGATTAATAAGTATGCAATGCTCCCTCTTAACGGTTGCTCCTCCTTGATGAGGACGTCAAGTGAGAAAATAGAGTTTGAAAACCTACAAGAAAGAATGTTAGTGACGAGATCAATAAAATAGAAGAAATAGAGGTAAGACGAGAGGTATGAGAAAGAGATGCACAAGGTATAGGAGATGTATGAAAAAATAACATATTAAACAAATAAGCACAGCGGAAAACATCACCAAACAAGGATCCATATAGCGATATGATCAATCTAAATAAAACAAATTAAACAAACATGTTTTATACCTTTGTAGCGTGATCCGGGTAACACCACCAATATCACCACACGAACTGAATGAGAAACCCAAGTGATCAAATGGAGATCACCTCTATGTGTATCCACACTACACTTCACCGAATGCCAATTGATGCTAGTCCTTAAACCCTGTAACCGATCTAGTCTTCTTTTTATAAGCAAGATTAAAAGAAGAGATGATCAAAAACAAAACCCTAGGTTTTGTTCATATGTTTGCCGTGAGTTTATGATGAGAGAATGAGGGAGATTCTTTTGTGATTGATTACCAATTAATTAGGAGAGTAACTTCCATATATTTGACTAATTATTCAATAAACAAATCCCTTCATTTACACCCTTTATGGCCGGCCTTATAATGGGCTAAATGGGCTTCCCATTTATTTTTCTAGTACAATGCAATAAGTCCATTACTTATTCATTAGAAGCCCAATAGCGGTTCCTGGTTACGTACAGTTATTTATATATCGTAAATACAATAAATACGACATATAAAATGGCACCTCAGTGTATATATGTGTGACCCCATAGGCTCACATATGTCTAGCCATATAATTAGTAATTATGACACGAACATATCCCAACACAAGGTATGTAGAACTAATCCTTGTAATAAAAATGACCAAAATGTAGTGGTATATAGACCACAAACATTTGTAAAACTAAGAACAAGGAAGTGTTCTTATAAGAAAAGGAAAATAAAGAGAAAACTAAGAAAATATATATTATTGGCCATTTGATGCTTGCATATGGGCTTAGTGGTTTCGGTGGGTCATTATGTCGATGCGTTCAAGGATATGGTTTAGAATGAAACGCATTTCGTCCCTAATTTCTATGGCTACTTGCCTAGAGCTTTGGCAATGTTCACAAAATAGATAGTGTGGGAGGTGGGGGAGGGATTCATCCATCCAAGTTGGTTGGTTTGGTTGCGGAAGAGATGGTGGAAAGTTTGGTATAGTGAAATCAACATCCATGATGTTGGGGATAGGTGGAAGTTGATTTTCTAAATGTTCTAGGGAAGCGATGGATGGTATAGGAGGTAACTCTTCAAGGTTATTGAAAATAGCATTTGGTGAGGAAGGAGGTGTGGAGAAGACTAGCTTTTGGGGTTGATGTTGGGTAAAATAGGAGGTGTTGATTTAGATGGTTGACTTGGATCGGGTGGAGGAGTTGAAGTTGGTGGTGGAGTTGAGGTAGGTGTCCTAAGGAGGTCATCTAATGAGTAGAAGAAATGAAGGTTTACTTTTGGAGAGCTTGGTGAAGAGGGTGGTACTTTTTGATAGTCAATTGGAGGTGAGGAATTGCTAGGAGGTGATGATTTGTTGGATAGAGAGTTGACAAAGCAACATGGTTTCGCACTTATACATGCGGTTTTTCTTGTTTTTGGTAGTGAAGGGATGTTGGAAGTTGGTAGAGAGAAATTGGTTTGTTGTATGTGATGTTCAAAGGTGTTGGTAACGTTTTGTAGTATGTTGATTAGATCATCACGGTTTTGAGAGGATTGTGGTCTTTTGGAGGCCATGGTTTCTGAGATTGAGAGATGAGAGTGATGAGGGAGAAGCAAGCATCTTAGGCCCTTGTTTATAGATAGATATCAAGTATTGTAATGAATGCTAAAACCACAAAAGAATCCAAAATCTAATGATTATATATGAATTGAATGCAAGTAATCATGAGACCTTAACTACTAAGACTTAAACTCAGTAAACATGAAGTAGCAAATAGAAAATAGAGGAGAATTAAAGTAGATTTTCTCAAATCATTGGCTAAACTGCCTTCTGTGCAGCCGGTTCCCCTGGATCCATCCCAGAAGGGATCCGGCCTGCATAAATGCAGGGATCCGGGTATTTGATGTACACTGTCTGCAGTTTTGCATAGAAAACATATTTGGACTAGTGTGTACCTATATGTAAACTATGTGGAGTTGCGGTTATCTCGACTCTAGAGGAGAGAAGAAGAAATGTATATATATATTATATATATATATATATATATATGAGATAACCCAAGTGCTCCCTAGTTCAATGTATCTACGTTTGAATGTACCCGAAAATACATATTGGTTATGTATTCCCTTTAGCATTCAAGAGATATATGATATGATGCATGATAAAAGGTTTTTACATTGTATTAACTATGTAAAACAAATGTGAGTGTCCTAGACGTGAGAAGTTTTTTATTTGAAAAGCAAATGCGGTATTGTTTTAGAAACGTGTTTTGTGGAAAGTTTGATGCGAATATATGTAAGCATTGTTGGGAATTATATTTGAGTTGATAAAGACAAAACATGTGAAAGATGAAGGACTTAAGAAGACAAAGGATGAAAGTTTACAAATACAGAAGATCTTTTAATTTATTAGTAGATATCATTTGTAACCCTAATCCTCTATTATATAAAGAGGATATGGGGCGTTAGTTTTAGTGTGTGTGTCAAGATGTAAACACCAGGAAAGGTGTGTGTGCGTAACTAGGCATCAAGTCCTCTAATGGACGCCTAGGTTAAAGTTTTGGTTAAGCCTCAAGGATCTTTGATCCCTGTAAGAGTAGGTAACAGTACTACACTTGATCACGTAGTATTGGGGCTTTGTGTTTTGTAAGTAGTTGTTAGAGATGATGAAGAAGAAACCTTGCATCAATAATAATGATGTTTTGTTTATCTGTTGCGTACCATATTCATTGTTATTATTGTAATCCCTAGAAGCTTAAAACAATCCAGTAAGTTATTAATTATAACTTCATAATTGGTATCAGAGCTTGGGGAGCTCTTGAACTAGGGATTATACAAGGTTTTGTTTGTCGAAGAACGAAGAAAAGCAGAAAAATACGAATCTGGTTCAATTTTCGTAACTCACTGCAGGGCTGTTTTCAAAGGGCGATAACTCCTTCGTTAACCGTTGGATCGGGCTGAATTTTTTACTGGAGATTCTTCATATATCACGGTACACTTTCACCGGAGGGATCTTCAATCTGAGGTCTAGATCATCAAGTATAAATTTTTGAAAACTACTGCAGAGGAGTTTATGTATTTCGAATTTTTAGGGTTTTCATGATTCAACTTTCTGAATTCGGTTCTATTCGTTTTACATCATTATGGAAGTTGAATATATGTTGATTGGTGCCTATAATTCTTGAAAGGAAGCAGTTCTTGGATAGGTCCGATTGGAGTTTAGGGTTTCATCTTTATACTTATTTTATCTGATCGAAGTTCAGCCCAAACAGATATGTTTAAAGTGGTGAACCCTACGTGAAACCCTACTGTGAATGTGCTGCGTTTGTGAATTGAAAAGAAAAGGGGGTTGGGCATCTATGTATTACATCGATGCTTCTACAAGTCTGGGTAGATGCCATGTCTTTTTCCTCTATAACTGTTCTATGCTACTCCTTTTCGATTTGTACTGCTACTTAGGAATTCATGCTGCTACCTTATTTGGTTTATACTGCTAGTGTTTAGGGGTTGTGTGAAACCCTAATCTAAGCATAGAGGGTCTGGTATTGAGATTAGTGTGCTGCGTTTTTCACTTTGTACTGCCAGACAAGATAGTGCATTAGAGGGTTTGTTTGTACTGCTATCACATTCATTAGTACTGCTTCTAACAAGTTTGTACTGTTTGATTGGGTGTTAGTACTGCTCATTCTTGGATTATTGCAGTATGTACTGCTTGTCAAAGATGCAGTTACAAGTTAATACTGCTCGAGGAAATGAGTTAGTGATGCCTTATCCATGTTTGTACTGCTGTGATTGGCCTATGCATTACTTGTTGAAATTATTTTGTGGTGTGAAAAGGAAGGATGACTAAGCTGCTACATTGGTTTTCAGTCACAAGTAATTGGAAAGTTACATGCATATTCATTCTTTATCATCATGGGTCGGCGACATTTTATTCTTACATGCTTTTGGTGATTGTTTGTTCTCGTACTAGTATATCAGTGGTTGATGTTTGGATAGGTATTGGCTAATTGACACACATACGAAGTTGTATTAGGTACTGATTGAAGAATATTAGTATTACTCTCATTCTTATAAGCTTTTATGGGCATGAGATTACACGAGGTAAGGGGAAGCTCATATGGTTGGATGACACACACAAGAGAATATGTTTGGTTCTCTATTTATTACACACATAAAAGGTTTTTGGCTAGCACATGGTTATGGTTATTGGATTTATTTGTGCTATTCTACGACACACAAAGTGGATTGATAGTTTTTTTGTTCGTGATTTATGGAGCTTAGATAAGTTACATACATGACAGGTGTTTGTTTTTATTGCACACTCTTGTGAATTTGGTTCAAGATAAAGGACTATTCTTCATTCTACTACTGCCTGGTTTCAAATGCTTTTGTAGTCATTTTTCGTAAGTTATTTTGTGATCATTCATGGATGGTACTACATGGTGTTTGTTGCTATGGTGGTGAGTTATTTAAAAAGTTCTTTTAAATGGTTAAAATATGGGTTTCATAGGAAGCTTAATGTTCCAAAGACTAACCATTTATATGCTACATCGAGGTGAAGATTTTCGTAACTGCTGGTTGTTATTATTACTGATGGTTTAGGTTTCCATTGTCATGAGTTCATTTAAAAAGTAAGCATTTTGGAGTTCTTAAATGTAAGTAATTCGAGACATTGGAAGACTAGATTGGAAGTATGATAGTTTTTCGTGGTTGTGAAGATCAAGGTTGCTTACTTTTCCCCTAATTGATGATGACAAAAAAGGGAAGAATATTTACATTGAAGATTTGCAGCTTGAAGATCCTTGATGATATAGCATGAATTTTGGAGAAGTCTACATCTTTTAACTTCAGGGGAAGTTCATGCCTATTTGGTTTTGCCATTATCAACTAGGGGAAGATTGTTGGGAATCATATTTGAGTTGATAAATACAAAACATGTGAAAGATGAAGGACTTAAGAAGATAAAGGATAAAAGTTTACAAATACAGAAGATCATTTAATTTATTAGTAGATATCCTTTGTAACCGTAATCCTCTATATAAAGAGGATATGAGGCGTTAGTTTTAGTGTGTGTGTCAAGATGTAAACACCAGGAAAGGTGTGTGTGCGTAACTAGGCGTCAAGTCCTCTAATGGACGCCTAGGTTAGAGTTTTGGTTAAGCCTTAAGGATCTTTGATCCCTGTAAGAGTAGGTAACCGTACTACACTTAATCATGTAGTATTGGGCTTTGTGTTTTGTAAGTAGTTGTTAGAGATGATGACGAAGAAACCTTGTATCAATAATAATGATGTTTTGTTTATCCGCTGCGTACCATATTCATTGTTATTATTGTAATACCTAGAAGCTTAAAACGATCCAGTAAGTTATTAATTATAACTTCACAAGCATAAACCTCATTAGTTTGAACGTGTATAATTTGTGCAAGAAATAGAGATCCTAAACTCAGAAGGGAGGATTTGACCTACATACCTTGTAGATAGAGAAGTTAGAAGGAAGATCAAGATGTTTGTTCCCTAAGGCCAAGGCCTAATCGAAGTAAGTTGAAAGGTTCACGTTTTAGTGGTTTGGTGAGAATGTCGGCAATATTGTCTTCGGAAGAGACCTTTTCTATGGCGATGTTTCCTTTTTGAACATTATCTCTAAGGAAATGATGGCGTATTTCAATGTGTTTAGTGCGGGAGTGCAGAACGGGATTCTTGCTAAGGTCTATAGCACCTTTGTTGTCGCAGAGGATGGCAATGTCGCTTAGATGAACATCATAGTCGACAAGAGCTTGTTTCATCCATAGTGCTTGTTGGCATGCTTTCCCTGCTGACACATATTCTGCTTCGGTGGTAGAAATAGCAAGCGCGGTTTGTTTCTTTGAAAACCATGATGTTAAACAACATCCCATGAATGTACAAATGCCACTTGTGCTTTTGCGATCAACATAATCACCTGCATGGTCAGAATCTGCATATACAATAGTTTCTACACCCGTACCTTTTGGATACCATAATCCCAATTGTGTTGTACCCTTAATGTACCTAAAAATTCTTTTGACCGCTTCGAGATGTGAAGATTTTGGATATTCTTGAAATCGACCACACATACATACACTAAACATAATATCCGGCCGACTAGCCGTAATATATAGTAGACTACCTATCATGCCACGGTACTTGGTATCGTCAATGGACTCACCTTTCTCGTCTTTAGTAAGTACTAAGTTTAGTGTCGGATGACATTGGTGTTTTCATTGGTTTTACATCTTCTAGTCCAAATTTCTTTGACATTTTTTTAATATATTTAGATTGATTAAAGAAGATACCATCTTCTAATTGTTTTATTTGTAGACCAAGAAAGAAATTTAATTCTCCCATCATACTCATTTCAAACTCGTCGTCCATGATTTTAGAAATATCGTCACACATTTCTTGACAGGTAGATCCGAATATAATATCGTCTACGTAAATTTGAATAACGGTAATATGTGATTGGTTTTTCTTAGTAAATAATGTATTATCGACTAGACCCATTGTGTATTTATTATCTATAAGAAAGGTTTTAAGTCTATCATACCAAACTTTAGGGGCTTGTTTAAGACCGTAGAGAGCTTTCTTGAGTTTATATACATATTCTGGTTTTTCAAAGTCTACGAAACCCGGAGGTTGAGCAACGTATACTTCTTCGTTTATTAACCCGTTTAGAAAAGCACTTTTTACATCCATTTGATAAAGTTTGATATCTTTAGCACAAGCATAAGCTAGAAGTATTCTTATAGATTCTAATCTAGCTACGGGAGCATAGGACTCATCAAAATCTATTCCTTCTTGTTGATTATAACCTTGTGCAACAAGTCTAGCTTTGTTGCGGGATACAATCCCATTTTCATCTAGTTTATTTTTGAAAACCCATTTTGTACCAATTATGGTATGATTTTTAGGTGGTGGAACTAGTTTCCAAACATCATTTGAGATAAATTGATTTAGTTCTTCTTGCATAGCTATTACCTAACTATCATCTTTAATAGCTTCTTTTACGTTTTTGGCTTCTAATTATGAAACAAAACAAAATAGATTACTTTGGTTTTGAGCTTGACACCGTAATGTTCTTTCATTTAATTTCCCTATAACTATTTCTAGTGGGTGATCTTTAGATTCTTTGACGTTAACTATTTCTTTATTTAATAGTTCATCTTCCTTGTCTTTTATTTCACTACTTTGATTTTCATGAATTTGACTTTCTATTATGTCATCATCTACGAGAGGTTGAGATTTAGGAGGAGGACTTTCGTCAAACTTGACATTAAGAGACTCTTCTACTTTCATGGTTTCTTTATTTAAAACTACATAGGTTTTACTATTAGGTGAATATCCTAAGAAAATACCTTCGGTTGATTTAGGATCAAATTTGGTTAGATAATATTTTGTGTTTAGAATGAAGCATTTACTTCTAAAGACTTTAAATTAATCTAACGACGGCTTTTTACCTTTTAATAAATCATAAGGAGTAAATCCTAAGAATGGTCTAATGAGAATTCTATTTAAGATACATGTTGATGTGTCGACAACGTTACACCAAAAATTTTGTGGTATTGATTATTCATTAAGCATGGTTCGACTCATTTCTTGTAAGGTTCTATTCTTTCGTTCAACTAACCCGTTTGATTGCGGAGTACGTGGAGCCAAGAAATTGTGAGTAATACCATTAGCATCACAAAAGGCTCCGAATTGTACTACGTTGTTAAATTCCCGACCATGATCCATACGTATAGATATTATTGGACAACCTAGTTGTTTTTAAATTTTCTTACTTAGAATTTCAAAGTGATCAAAGGCTTTGGTTTTATTTTTCAAAAATCTAGTCCATATATACCTAGAGTAGTCATCGACTATTATCAAAGTATAGAAGTTACCTCCGTAACTTTGAATAGCCGATGGACCAAAGAGATCCATGTGTAAAAGTTCTAAACACTTAGTTGTAGAGACCATATTTTTAGCTTTATGACTAGCATGGACTTGTTTTCCTACATTACAAGCATCACAAAAGTGATTTTCATATTTTAGTTTTGGTAAGTTTCTAACAAGTTCTTTAGATGATAGCGATTGAATAAGACGCATATTGGTGTGACCCAATCTTCGATGCCAAAGGGTCGAAGTATCATCTATTGAAGTTAGACAAAGTTTATCTTTAGAGTTTCTGATTTTCATTACAAAAAGACCGTTTTTCCTAACCCCTGTTCCTATGGTTATTCCGTCTTTTAGTATTTTACTACCGGACTCACTAAATAAGACATCACACTTTTTATCAACTATTTGACTAATACTTAATAAGTTAAAACCTCAGTTATCTACGTGACACACATTATTGATGGTTAAAGAGTTATGTGAGATCGTACCTTTGCCGATTATCTTACTTTTCCCATTACCAAAAACTACGTTACCTCCATCGCAAGCCTTGTAAGATAAAAATAGGCTTTTATTACCCGTCATATGCCTTGTGCATCCGCTGTCTTTAATCCATTTGTTTGGTTCTAGATCAACCTTTAGACAAACCTAAAAGCACAAAGAAACTCAAGCGTTTGGTCCCCAATATCTCATGGGTCCATTAGCGTTAAACAAACCATTCATTTGGTTCACAAAAGGAAGATAGTTCCAAGGTCCAAAATTTGGTGTTTGAAAATCATTGTAAAGACCAGTGTTCCATCCTATTTGATTTACGTTGCTTTTAGGATAGGGTATGTTTGGTTTCCTAAATGGTGTTGTTGGTCGAACATTTGGTTTTCTCAAAATTCCTTTATTGTGATGTGGTATATTAACATTTCTATCAGGAGCATTAGGTGTTTTCTTTTTGGTTATGACTACAAACTCTTTTCTAGATGATTTGGACAAGTCAATTTTTTATTTTTATGCATCAGATGCCCGGATCCTTTGCTTAAGCCTATCCGGATCTCTTTTGGAGGGATCCGCCAGATCCGTCACCTCAGAAGCAATTGTAGCAGACTTAATAAATTTAGTTGATTTTTCTTCGCTAGTCGAAGGCATACAATCTGTAAATCCTACTCCTTTTGTATTGTTTTTGACTTGTTGTGTATCTATTATATCTTCTAAGCGTTGTGTAGTAAGTCTAGCAATTTTAAAGTCTTGTTTATCAATTATCGTTTGAAGACTTACACAAAGTTCATATTCTATTCTTGCTTCTTTTCCTTTTTCAAGCCTTATTAATTTTTCTTTAAGATCTAAAACTTCTTTTTCTAAGAATTCAATTTTACTTTTAAGAAGTTTATTTTTGTTGATGACTTTAAGACTAATTTTGCAAAGTTTATTATATTCTAAGCTTAGAGATTTATCATCTAAAGATGAGCTACTATAATAGAGAGAATAGGAATGTACCTCATTAGATTCTTTGGCCATGAGACAAATCTCATCTTTTTCCTCTTCACCAGGATACCAAGAGCCGCTAACGAACGCCTTTTGCTCACCATTAGATTGTTTAGGACAAGCACCTATAAAGTGATTTGGATCACCACATCCAAAGCACTTTCGGTCATCTTTAACTTTCTTTTCTTCCTTGAATTTTTGGAAGCCTTTCTTGTCATCATAAGGTTGTTTTACGAATCTTCCTCTTCTTCTAAAGAACTTCTTAAAGTCCCTCACAGCCATGGCGTATTCTTCATCATCACTATCCGAGGACGAAGTGTCTTCGTCGCTAGACTCCTTTTTAGCTTTTAGAGCTAGTGACTTATACTTCTCCTTCTTCTCCTTTGAGACCTCGGAGTCTTTAGCCAATACAACCTCGTACACCTTGAGGTTCCAAATTAGCTCGTCAAGAGAAAGGATTGTTAAGTCCTTTGATTCTTCGATTGCCATTACCTTCGGTCTCCCTTTAGCCGGAAGAGCCCTTAAGAATTTCCTGACATGATTACGCTTGGAAAAAGATTCATCAAGTGCTATTAGTGAAGTAATAATAGTATTAAACCTACTAAATGCATTATAAATACTTTCATCATTCGATATTGAGTGTTGCTCATATTGTTAAACAAATAAATCAATTTTATTATTTTGCACTTATTTGTTTCCTTGATGAGTAATTACTAAACAATTACAAATGTCTTTAGCGGTTTTATGCATAAAAATTCTTTCATATTCTTTTTCCAAGTATTGATTATGTGCCTGTATTTGAGAATAGCACTTGGAAAAAAATTCATCAAGTGCTATTAGTGAAGTAATAATAGTATTAAACCTACTAAATGCATTATCAATACTTTCATCATCCGATATTAAGTATTGCTCATATTATTGAACAAATAAATCAATTTTATTATTTTTCACTTGTTTGTTTCCTTGATGAGTAATTACTAAATAATCCCAAATGTCTTTAGCAGTTTTATGCATAAAAATTCTTTCATATTCCTTTTTGGGTAAGGCATTGTATAAAGCCATTTTTGCCTCATTATTTTTAGAAAGCATTTTCTTTTGTTCGTCTTTTAAAACCGAGGACCCAACCTCATTTTTGTCGGTAGAGATATTCTCAAATACCGGCACATAATCCCCATCAACAATAATATTCCAAATATCAATATCTTTTGACTTCACATATGTTTCAAATCTATTTTCCAATATATGTAACCATTAGCTTCAAAGAGTGGTGGTCTTTGCATAGATTGCCCTTCCTTGTAGTTTTCAAAATCCATTTAATCGAAAAAATTTTAAAATACAATTTACTTAAAAACTTTTTATAAACCTGCTCTGATACCAATTGTAGAAAACTAGAAGGGGGTTGAATAGTTTTTACCGATTTAAATTTAGTTTATCAAAAACTTTTAGATTGAAAGTATGTGAAACCTTTGGAAGTTGAGATATGGATAATGCACGATACTAGTAATGAAATGAATACGTAAAAGTAAAGCGATAAAGGAAAGAAGTATGACACAATTGTTTATAGTGGTTCGGCTAAAAGGACACCTTCCTTGCCCTACTCCATTCCCCGAGTCACTTACTCGAGAGTTCGTAAACACTATGTCAACAAGCTCCTTCAACCGGTGGAAAAACCTTCACAACGTCGCTTACACTTTTTTCAGTACAAAGCTAAATACCGAGTCCTTAGCACGGCGGACCAAACCAACACAACAATACAACTAACACAACAACTTTGAGAATACAAGAAGAGGTATCAACAACAAGAAACAACTGATGATCTTGAGGTGATGAGAGGTCCGAGCAACTTGAGAAGAGAGATGGCTCGTATGTAAGAAAGTGTGATCTCGTCTATGTAACAAGAACCTAGAGAACACAAGAGAAAGAGAACTACAAGAATGATCTTTAGATCTGAGGTTAGAGAGATAAGAATATAGAGAGAAGATATATTCAAGAGGGGTGAGAAACAAGAGAGAAATAGCTCACTATTTATAGGCAAAAACAGTCCACTGTTCACCCGGTTCTGACGGATCCCTTCTCAGAGGGATTCGGCCAGTGTAATCTCATGGAACCGGGTATCTGGTAGTACCAGGTCGGGTTATGGCTTACAATTCCGAATTTTGGGTTATGGGTCAAGGTCCACGGGTCAAGTGATGTCATGAATGATGTCAAAGACATCTTGGGTCATGGGTTATGGACTTTGGGTCATGGGTCATGGGTTTTACCCATTGTGATGTCATGCATGATGTCAAAGACATTAATGCACATGGGTCATGGGTTATGGGTCAAGCTCCATGGGTTATGGGTTATGGTTTTGGCCCATGGATAATCGAAGATAAGTTATACATTTTTACTTAGTTATTTTATAAAATGTATTTAGTGATTTTGACAAAGTAAGTTAGAAAAACTTATTGGCTTTAAAACATTACATATTTTATTTATTTCGATAAAATGATTTTACTTTTGTTATCGACAAAACATAGAAAGATCGTAAAATATAAATAAATGTTTTTACGGTTTATTTGTATTAACAACCCGCACTAGTTATATTTTACGCTTCCGCTATTATAATTCACGTACTACGTTTATGTATTATATTAATAGAAATTGTTTTCAGACTTATGTTAATTCAGAAATGATTAAATACAGATTTTAGTGTTAGCAGTTTTCACAAGAGTTCGATACAGCGCATAGGGCAGAACCTGTACAACACATCTTATATTAAAAAAATCAATCGAGTCACGGGCGTTTCATTACATATCATTGACCGTCAATTACGTAGTAAGTGCGAATGTTGTGAATAGATCTATTGGGTTGAAACCCCCGTCCGGGTAGTTACCCTACTGGACTGATATATCAAACGGACGCATAATCATTTGAGGAACTCGAATGTTCGCGGAAAGGAACACGTGCAGGGGCACATAACTAGAAATATTAAGGATTCGGGATCATGAGCTTAGGGCAATGGTAACATTTTTTCTATGACATTGTATGTGTGGTCATAGACACTGAAATCTTGTAGTCCGCACTTGACATTTACATTTACATAAACCTATGAACTCACCAACTTTGTGTTGACACTCTTAGCATGCATTTTTCTCAGGTCCGTAGGGCATTAACTTTGGCATGGAGCATTAGAGTCGCACGGCATGTTTGGAAGACTGGGATGCACAACAAGACTCAAGTAATGAAGATCAAAGATCAAGCCATGAAGTGTCATCATCTGTATGGACTGAACGGTCACCCCTAAGGGGGAGATTGCTAGCATTTAAAGTAGCGATCATTAGAGTATATACGAGTCTAGTAATAGTTTTAGTATATTAGTAATAGCTTAATGGGCTTAAACATGTATAAGTTGTACGATAACTAATGGACCAAGTCCATTAGTTGGTCCATAGGTTCGGCCCATCCAAGCCCATTCAATCTAAGTGACCGAGCTAAATTCCCCTCTCCACATGTGGAGAGGGTGTGCGTCTTTATTTCGTGTGTGTGAAACTCAGCATCACTTTAATCTAATCCTCTTTTCTTTCTCTCACTAAGATAAAACCTTCTAATGTAAGTGTGAATCTTGGTATTATTGTGACCTACAAGATCACTCTAGATCCACACATGAAGTTGATGCTGAAAAGAGGAAGAACCACCAGTACCTCCACATATGTCGTAATCTAATAACCCACTGTTGGTCCTGATACTTAACTAAATAAAAGACGTTATGTGATTCTTAAAACTAGAAAAGTGTTTAGCGTGATTAAAAAAAAAAAAAAAAAAAAAAAAAAAAAAAAAAAAAAAAAAAGCCTAGGCGGTTTTTCAATCTTAGTTCTCGGCTTTTTTAAAAAGGGAATGTCTAACCAACGCCCTAAGGTCATTGGGTAAAAGGGCATGGACCCACATAAAAAATACTCATGGACAAAAAAAAGGACATACAAAAATATTATTTCAGTTAAAAAGTGACAGGGGCCCACATAAGAGACCACAAAAAAACAAATCTTATCCAATGCCCTTAGGGCATTGGTTAGGCATTCCCTTTTAAAAAAGCTCACATGATCACTTTAAGATTATAGTTGGATACCCGCGTACAGCGGCGGCGATAAATATAGTTATATTATAAGAATAGTAAATGAATTGCTAGTCCAACTCTCCCCGAAATTCCATACCCGCTTAGTGAATTTGTTTCACGACACTCTGAATGTATATGTGTTAGTTGTATGTGTTTGTTTGGGTTTCCTGTAGCTTTCCCGTGACATCATTATTCCCGCATATAGAAATATCCTCAGAATCTCTTACCCGTCAAACACTCCCCCCAAAAATATATGATTTTGACGAATCAAGATTGTATTGATTGAAATAAAGATTAAAGTTGTAAAAATTTGAATTAAAATAAAATAAACCCACTAAAAATCTAAAAACTAAAAGCTCATAAAAATATATCAAAATGGATGTTGGATTAAAGAGCATAAAATTTTAAAAAATATGGTAAAATTAGATCATAAAAAAAATAAATAGAAAAAAAGATATTTCTATTTGAAAATAAAGGTGATTTTTTAGTTAAGAGGTGACACATGTCACCTCATGATTGGAGCTCATTATCTTAATTTTTGGTTAGGAGTTAGGCTTGTAGTTAGAGCACTGGGTATGGGAGGCGTTGTGCCTCGCCGTGGGTGACGTGGCGGTTCGCCGTCCGACGCCGCCACACCGGGTAAGCTCGCCGTGATTCGCCGGTTGGGAGGAAATCGTGCAGGCGACGAGGAGAATGAACTGAGAAGTGGGCCATGTTTCTTTCTTTAACGTTTTTTTTTTTTTTTTTTGTGTTTTGCCTTTTTTTTTTTTTATATTAGTTTTTTGGTATTATTTTGGGTAAAGTGTGTATATTTTGTAATTAGTAATGTAAAGTTTTAATAAACCTTGCAATGTCGAATATTTTAGCAATTTGAAAATACATTAAACGTCGACGAGGTCGACGAGATTACATTAAACATGAAATTGAACCTACATTAAACGACGACTTAAAAAACAACATACGATTAACATAAACAGAGAACGATTAATGAAACGTGTCATCAGAATCTGGGTAACCCTCATCAGAGTCTTCAGAAGTTGAGTAATAAATACCACACTCCCACCTTTCCCTGCGTTCTGCAGCCCATTTTGCTTCCTGCTCCAAACGAGCCCGCCTATCTTCTTCTTCTTGATGTTCCATTTCTAGCAAGACTTGAATGTCTTCATAATGTTCCCTGTCCCACGAGTCCTGCGTGTCTTCGTTTGAAACGGTGGATTGTTCACCGGAATGTGTTGCTCTAGTTCAAGAAGTTCTTCATCAGGTATCCAAAACTGTTCATTTTCCGGTGGATTGTTCACCAGAAAATTTCCTTGTTGGAAAACTGGAAAGATATGCTCCGGGGGAGTATGGAATTCTTCAGTTTGTGGAGGTGGGGATGGAAACTGTTGGCCGAAATCCCTTTGGCGAGGCGGGGATGGAAATTGTTGGCCGAAATCCCTTTGGCGAGGCGGGGATGGAAATTGTTGTCCGAAATCTCTTTTGCTGGAAGACATTTTTAGGTAAACAAGGTTGGATAGTTTAGATGTGCAAATTGTGTGTGATAATGGAAATCAGAAGGATTGTATTTATAGTGGAAAATGCACACGTTTTGAAAATTTTATTCCTGAATTTGAAAATTTGAATTAAAAAAGAATCCCGCCTAGGTTTTCAAATTTTGAATTTAAAAGAATCCCGCCCAGGTTTTGAAAATTTGAATTCGTATGGTTATAAATATCACACCATCATATGACTTTTATTCACCCTTGTAATATTGAAATGAGTAACCGTTTGTCTAAAGAGGACGAGAAGTTGCTAGCAGAAATTTGGGTTGCGGTTTCCCAAAGTCAAAGCTTCGACAATGAGAGATCATTTTGGAACCAGGTTGTAGACAATTTCAACAATATGTCTAACGGTGAGATCCGTACCAGAAACTCACTCAGTGGTATATGGGCAAGAATTAGCAGCGAATGTCAGAAATTCAATGCTATTTTCTTAGATTTGGAGCGTAACACGTGGGGACAATGACGGTGAGCTTCTCAACACTGCAAAGACTATGTTTCAAGAACGATTTGCGGGAAGAAGCTTTCGCTACGTTCACGTGTGGGAGGTTGTAAGAAATGTTTAACAGTGTTGTACTTTACTATGTTGTATCCGTATCGTATGAGTGTGTTGTACTTTACTTTGAATTTGAATAAAACTCCAACGGCTAGTTTAACGGCCTTTTCGAGTATCTTGTCAATTTCAATAAAACGCCAACGGCTACTTTCACAATGTTTCTTTGTATAAATACAATACACTTGTAATTTGTCACAACACTTTCTTTTCTCACAAACTCCTCAATTTCACAAGTAGCCTTAAACACTTCATTTTCTCACACGCAAGTACCACTATGGCTAACGAACCAGCAGAGGTGCAAAGGGCTATCCTCAATCGTTTACGAACTGAACAAGAAAAAGAACTCATACTTATTAACAGTTTATTTGGCGAGATAACTCGTATTATGCTACAAATGCATAATCGTGCTCCAGAGATCGAAAGGTTGCGTGAGTTGCCTCAAGACCATCCGGCAATTAGGGTCGGTCTACAAACGCTAGAAAGAAATAATGAAACAGATCTGGAACTTCATGTAGCGTTGAAGATGGTTAGGGAGCAAGTCTTACAAGTGTGGGAGGAGAAGTCGGATCTCATCGACAACTACAACGCTATATAATATTTCGTATCGAATTAGTATTTGTTGTATCGTTATTTTTAATTCCCGTATCGTTTTTTTTCGTATCGTAACTTTTAATTAGAATGTGTTTAAATTTGTTGTAATTTGTTTTTATTTGAATGAAATTAATTTAGTTTATTTGGGTATTTGAAAAGAAAAAAAAAATAGTGGTGGGGCCCAAATGAGTAAGTTGTGGTATGTTGTGATAAGGGGGGGTTGTTAGTTGTGGTGTGTTGTGATGATGTGACACCTGTGGGGCCCGAATGAAGAGATGTTTGCTTGTTATCACACCCAATGCTCTTAGGCTTTCCTTATCTTAATTCTTGGTTAGGAGTTAAGCTTGTAGTTAGGATCGGTTATCCATGTGTTATATAATAGTATAGATTTGCACAAAACAAGATTAGAACTCAAAAAGGTTAGTTGTAGAATTTAGCCACCCCTTAATACTTCAAACTAGTAGATTACATATAATTTCAGTTTTTAGCATGACTATTTACAGTGTCGTAGTTGAGCTAACGAAAGTCTTGTCCGAGAATATATCATAATACGATAATAAAAAATATATTATATCAAGAATGGAACAAAAAAATAGTCTTTTGATAATCCATCTTAAATTTTAACAAATATTTACAACACAATGGTAATCATTTTTGTTCGAAATGAATTCTAAAACCCCAAGTTTATAATAAGATACTCCCTCCGTCTCAATTTAATTGTTCATATTTCCTTTTATGGATGTCTCAAATTAATTGTCCACTTTTCTTATTTAGTAAAAACTAGAGAATCTAGTGGAAGAATATTTCATTTTAATGGTTGAAAATTAAAATGGCCCTATTTTTATTAAATTTTGTGTTTATACTTTCCTGATAAATAAATTGAGACGGAGGGAATATATATTTTAAGGCTTCAAAACACAATTTCCTATACGGCTATGATCATTTAAGTGTCGTATGAAAGTAGTTGCACACCTGTACCCTAGCATGTGACCAAAAAATGGAAAGAAAATAATAATTGTGTCTCCATCACATGTAGAATGGAACTTTGGTCGTTTCACATGGGTTTGGGTTCCGTCTGTTGCGCCCCTCTTCTCGTTTCAACTTTGACGCCTGCTCATGAAATTATTACTAGTATTAAATTGAGTAAATTACAAAGATGGTCTCTGTGGTTTGCGTTGACTCACACTATTAGTTCTTTGACTTTTTTTGCGCAAACCATTCCTAACTTCGAAACCCATAACACTCACAGTTCCGTGACATAATGACGTTAGGTTTGACTGTTAAACACCTTTTATGTAACTTGCACATAAGGGTAAAAATATCCTTTTATATATATATATATATATATATATATATATATATATATATATATATATATATATATATATATATATATATATATATATATATAGGGGGACTTTCTTACGAGAACCATTTTATCTGCGAGAACTGAGAGAACCACAAAAAACATACATGCACGCATTTTAAAATAAAATAAAAATACATGCAAATCATCAATAATCGTAAGTATCCACCTATGTTCTTCAATATCATCATGAACTCATCCTCTTTTTTCACAAAAACTTTACACAAGGCCGCAATATTGTCGTTGCACGCCTTATAAGAACATACATGCACACCTTCAAAGAAAAATGTTGTATTTTCAATTTCTTATCAAATTCTTTAGAACAACTATGTTTTTTTAAAAACATATATGTTGTTTATAGAACATATGTGCAAAAAATACAATTATTGAAGGCGTGCATGTATGTTTTTGGTGGTTCTCTCAGTTCTCGCAGATAAAATGGTTCTCGCAAGAAAGTCTCACTATATATATATATATATATATATATATATATATATATATTATATATATATATATATATATATATATATATATTATATATATATATATATATTATTTTATTTTTTCTATATAAAATTATAAGCTACTAATGTTAGCCCTATCACTACCCTTCTCCATCTACCACCACTACCAATCAAACCATCATTTCTTTCTTTCTTTTCATCTTTACCCACAAACATCCAACTCTCACCATCATTATTTTCAGCCATCAATTTTCCGACCACTTTAATCAAATTCCGACCACTTCAATCAAACACCCATATTGTTTTTCTATTTTATTTTACACTTCATTACACATAAAAGTTTCAAAAATAAACACTGTAAATGAGCAAATAACCCATTTTATCTTGAACAAAGTCATAAAAACAAAGTGGGCAAATAAACACTAATTTCCATTTAAACATAAAATGGAAAGGAATATATATATATATATATATATATATTTACAAAGCCAAACTGTTTTATGTCCCAACTTCAGTACTATAACCAGAAATGTATTGTTGAATCTTCAAAGACCAAGAAAAATACTTATTTTATAACCAATCCATCCATCGTAAAAGTATAAATATAAAACTATGAAAACGACAATGTATTATTTATATATGAAACGACAATGAATTGTAATTATTATTTTCTTTATCAACAACACAGTTTTAGCACATTTTGTCTATTATTTAACTGATCATACAAATATGAAACGACAATGTATCATTTATATATGACATCTCTTACAATTCATTATTGATCTGGAAACAAGGAACGAAATGAATAGACAATTAATCTTGAAACAATGAAACGTTGCCCACTTTTTCAAATTGCATCTCATCTCCATATGTTTCTCTAAAATAACACACATAAGATCTATATTATCAAAAAAATCAATTCAAATTGTCGTTTAGATAATCTTACGAATTAATCATTCTTTAGAACCAACAACCACAACATCATCAAGAGAAATTACAACAATATAATTTTGGGATCTATTGTTGATTACCAGAAGAAGAAAACAAGTAGGTGTGGCGGTGGAGGCGTTTCTGGTGCAGCCGGTATGGTGGTGTGGTCGTAGATCTTTTATGGTGGTGGATCGTTTCTGGTGTCGCCGGCGTTGGCTTTGGCAAGGCCAAAAAATGTGTTTTTCTCTTGATTGATGTTGAAGGTGGATTTTTTGTGGTGATTGTAGATTGGTGGGGATAAAAAAAAAAGGAGAGAAAGATAAAGTCTAACTGGGTTTTGTCATTTTGTGTTTGGTGGGTGGAGGAGTAGACAAAAAAGACAATAATACCCTTATATGTGAGTCGCATGATTTACTTTAACGGTCAAATTTAACGTCCGTTGGGTCAAAGGACTGTGAGTGTTAAGGGTTTCGGAGTTAGGGACGATTTATGCAAAAAAAAAAAAGTCAAAGGACCAAGGGTGTGAGTCAACGCAAACCACAGGGACTATCTTTGTAATTTACTCTATTAAATTAGTACTACTAAGCATGTAGATATTTTCAATAATACAAAATTACAAACGAAGGAAATTAATAAACAAACTCATGTCTACAATATCTATTTTTGACTAATCATAATGTAGATCCCTTACAATTTGTTTTCATTTACATACTTGCGAATAATGAATAATTCACACTTTCATATGGGTAACACTTTGTATAATTCAATCAATGTTGAACAAATAAGTTCTGCATTTTCTCCTTCTTCGAAATAAGATTGGACCTCTTCACTTGTTTCAAGTCATTGTTACAAATAAAATGAACATGCCGATCACTTTAATAACCCTTACGGTATTAATCTCTCGTTCAAAACATTCTGCTAAAATCGCAAGTCTTTCAAAGCTAATTAAAACATAAAAAGATCACTGAAGTATGTCAAAACGTACAAGATATTGGACATAACTTAACGAATAATTATCTTGATATATCAAATTTCATATTAGTGACACCGATTAACGTAGAGTTTTTTTTTTTTTTTTTTCATCAATTTGATATCTCATCTAATACTTTTATAACATTGTTGGTTTTTAATGTGTTGTCCTCAAATAACATTTTTTATTACTCAAAGAAAGGCCCTTGAAGCTGTTAAAAATATAAAAACAAAAGGAGTATATGTTTTTCAATATTTGTGGAAAAGTAAAGCAATCTTAAGAGGAGACTTGGAATATAAGATGGAGACATATGTGACACAGGTCGTCGGCAAGAAAATGTAATTAGACGTAAACCATGGTTTTAGAAAGGAAATTGATTTGCAGTTTTGCACACAAGATATTGATTGAGACACTTAAATACAAAGCATCAAATGCTTATACGGTATTAACATCCTACTTTAATGAAAAAGAAATGTAAGACCTGTTTTTCAATATTTGTGGAAAAGTAAAGCAATCTTAAGAGGAGACTTGGAATATAAGATGGAGACACATGAGACACAGGTCGTCGGCAAGAAAATGTAATTAGACGTAAACCATGGTTTTAGAAAGGAAATTGATTTTCACACAAGATATCGATCGAGATGTAACCACTCGTAAAATTTCTCATTTAAAATTATCTACTTTACAGAATTATTATCCTTTTTTCACGTATAATTTTTTCTTATTTAATTGTATCTCCTATCTTATGTGACGTAACTCACATCCTTGATAAACGTGCTCCAACACAGACCTGCCTAACGAACCTAGTGATTAAACATATCAATATGAAAACGTTACAATATATCATTTACCACTTTATGATAATTCCTTAACGAACGTACAAACAAAACATTCATTATCTGTATAGAATTTCTAGGAAACCCTAAAATTCAACACAACACCAAATATGAATAACTAAACCCTAGAACATAAAAGTACAACTCATCTGAACTAATGTACAAGTTATCAAAGCACCAGAAACCCTAATTCTATTAATAGCTCCCGATAAAACCCTAAATTCATAAATCTATGATTTCATGTACAAATTTCACAAACTTTAATTTATTTATACAATGTTTTTACAAAATAATAAATGTACAAGTCATATAAGCTAGAGTACAAGTCTTTTATGCATGAAATCTTTTATTTATAAATTCTTATTTATATTTATTTTAAAGTATAGTTTACAAACCATTCATGCATAATTCTTAGAAATTATTTTTCCTAAACTCATTAAATATTTTTACAAGTCTTTAAACCCAACGTACAAGTGCCTAATGCACAAAAACTAAAAATCCCATTTATTTACTTTTCAACATAATAAAAATTAACAAATAATTTCTATAACTTAATAAATTAATAAAACCATATTTTTTTCATATCCTAAATTATGATACAACCCCTATTAAGCATATTTTACAACCCCTCTAAGCACAAAACCAATTTCTCCTTTTATTCCAAAAATTCGACATTCAGTTTGAATAAAAAACTTTAAATATTTTCTAATCAAATAAAATACATAAACTAACTAGATTGATCTTTCCTTAAACCCTAAATACCACTCCTTAAACCCATTGTACAACATCCTTAAGCTCCATCCGACCTCCCTCCTAAAATTCTGGTTCGAACACAACCAAGAACTTAACTAAATTTTACTTCACTACATACATTGTACCTAGCCATGAACACACTCTTTTCCCTCTCCTCTCTTCTCTTCAAATAAGCTATCCACATGTCCCTTCTTATAAGCAAGAATTCCCCTCATTGGTAGTTAAAATCCTTGAACCATAATCGGCCACATCACCTTTTCCCCCCCCCCTCTCCAAGTGGCATCATTTTCAGATTTGTCTCAGCCCTTTGTCTCCTTATCATAAACTTAGAAAACCCTAAACATCCTCTTCTATAAATAGCAGCTTGGTTTCACTTCTTTATTTCACACCATTCGACACACCAAACAAGCACAGCCTATACTCACTCACTTCTGATCAAAATCACTCACAAACACTCCAATAAAACCCTATTCGAAGCCAAGGAACTAGGAGGAATTTCTGGTCATTTGGTTCAAGCCATTACACTTATAAAACCCTAAGTCGACACAAACCCTAAGTAAGTCTTCAACTCTATTTTAAATTCAGTTTTTTTTTTTTTTTATATAATACATCTAAAAATGTTAAAACATGAACCATTAATAATAAACATGAATAAAAACTATAAGTTTACTTGTTCTATTTCCTTTCTGATCGAGCAGTAACCTAGCACACTCAAACTATTCGAGTTTTTGCTAAAACAAATCAAAGACTCTTAAAACATGTTAAGATATATCTAATATAATTATATCATGCATGAAACCTTAGTTGAAAATGTTTAAAAATCCAAAAACCCCATCGGGTCCCTTTTCTGTGTTCATGTCGAGTGGAAAACAGTTCCACAAGACCAAGTTTTGATCTAAAAACCAACCCTCAAATGATCTTTATAAATTCTGGAGTTTAGCGAATATAAAGTTCACATAGCAAACTAATTTTAGGAAAAAGAATCAACAAAAATGATCAATCGAGTAAAGAGATATCGAGTCTTAAAAACATGCCCATATCGCTAATAATAGAAACTAAATTTCCAGTTATTTATTTTTGGATTTCATTCGACCAAACACCCAACTTTCGACCCAAAAATCACCCATCAAACGAACCCCATAAAGTCTAATTTTTGGTATGTTTAAAGATCACCTGACCAACTAAATTTAGGAGAAAGAATCAATTAAAAAGATCAAGCGAGTCAAAAGATATTGAGCTCCAAAGTTGGGTCAATATCGCTAAAACTCAAACTTAGATTTCAATCATTTATTTTTAGTTTTTATTCGACTAGGCGCCCAACTTCAGACCAAGTTTTCAAACCCTATAAGATTACTAAAAATTCTATATTTTCGACACATTAGAGTTCATGTAGCAAACTTATTTTAGAAAGAAAAATCTTGAAAAATGATCGGGTGGTTTAAAAGTTATAGAGTCTCAAAAATCATCCATCGCTAGCCTATAAATCACTTTTACATATTTTTTTAAAAATCTTGTCTCATTTTCGTTTCAATCGCCCGACTTTAGAAATAGTTTTCGACCATTAAACGAATTTCACAAATAACGAAACTTGATCCATGTAACGACGACCTAGCTAACTATACATAGGAACTGAGAACACGTAAAATGATCTATTTTTCATCAAGTTATTCGAATACAAAACTCTAACCATATCACTAGTTTTATGCGCATATTTTTAAATAATTAGAGTTTTATTGGGCTAAATATGTAAATATTCCATAGTTAATTTAATCAAGGGTTATTTTTATAAAAAGGGGTAGAAAATGTCATTTTTAAGACTAAAGGGTAAAAACTGTCATTTTCCAAAAGTTTAGGGTATAAACTGTCATTTGACCAAACTTTAGGGATAAAAGTATAACTTTTCCTAACCATTATTTTTATCATTTCTATTTTTATTTTCCGATCTAATATTAACATAATACGTTTATTTTATCGACGAACAAAAGAACGAACGAATGATATATACAACAAACAAACGAACATATAATCATCTGAAAATGATTACTGAAATTTGACATAACAACCTAGGTTTCTTGTCCGGAGACGTTTATCAACTTTCGTTCATTTTGTTTTCCATCCAGATTGCTAAGGTGAGTTTCATAGCCCCTCTTTTCATATTCTGAACTCTTTTTGGGGGAGATACATGCTCATAACATTTACAAACACTGTTTGCTTTATATGATTTATGAATCACTATTGAACTTTTCCCGTATTAAACACAAGTAATTTCAACAAACGTTACTCTTATTTTTATTGCCTATGCTAAGTTACCTTAAGCCAAAAAGACCTCCCATCATGGACCTCTAATCACCTACGGGTGAGCGCGAATATTGTGGATAGATCTATTGGGCTGATAACCCCTTTGCGTTACCGTAACATAACCCAAAGCATTATATTTGAAGTGAATAAAGAGATGTGGCTATCTCCTACCCGGGGGCAAGGTTACCTACATTTAATTATGGGGTAATTATTACATCATTAGCTCATGACTGTTGATGTTCTGTTAATGTTTTGCGTGCCATGAGACTTAGTACAATAAATATACATCTTTCCCTTAATAATTTTATGTGTGGCAATTATTACACTTAATCTTGTGTTTAAATGATTTCCGACTGAACTGAAACGAACTTATTTCTGAATAACTGAACAACGTATTTCTGATCAACTGAACGAGCTTATTTCTGAACAACTGAAACGGACTATTTTCATTTACAAACTCTATGAACTCACCAACTTTATGTTGACCTTTTAGCATGTATTCTCAGGTTGTTGGAAGCATGGATTGGCACGGGATTGGCTATGGACTGTCTATTTATGTTATCATTCAACAAATAATATATTTTTAATAATGTATTTTGGAACCTCCTGTTGGGACCTGCATATTGTAACTCTGATATAAATGAATGATAACAATTTTATCTAAAACGTCTCTTTTCGAGTCGTTTTCTATTATCATGACTGTGAACTGTGAAGTAGCACCCCAACTTATATTTTTGCTGCGAATATCAAAAACGAAGGTGTTACAGAGTGGTATCAGAGCTCATGGTTATAGAGAACCAAATGTTTTCAAACATTGGACTATAACCGCGTTTTCAAAAATAAACAAAATTACACCATCAAGTCCTACGCCTTCCGTGCCGGTATGTTTCAGCATTTAGAACATCCTTTATTGTGATTATTTGGCATTAATAATCCCCCATCTGATAACTATTTGATTAGCTTTATTTGCAAATTTCAAAATTGCTTATTATCACTATTTGCGGGTTACTACAGTATCATGTCCCTCGAAACTCCCGAACTTAACGAAACAGCTTTTCGTACTATTAGTACATCACCTACTCACTCTCTTAAGAAAACCACATCCGATGAAAAGTTTATTGGTTGCCCAACAACATTTGAGGTTGGACAAAATTCACGTCAAGAAACAATTCAGAAAGATGTTGAATCAAATCCACTAGAACCTAATACTCCCGAAACCCCAATACTAAATTTCCCAGATGCTATATCTACACCTAATTCCCCTAATCCTAATATGAATTCTCAAGATCCCATGTGGACTCTCCTTTATGAACACGCCAATATTCTCGACAATCACGCTGAACATTTGAAAGAGTTACCACATTTACGTTTCGAATGGTACGACCGTAACTTCAACACTCTGTTTAGAAGAACCGATGACGAAAGAAGAACGGTGTTCGGCTTGGAAGCAAGTGTTGATCGAATGAAGAATACGCACGAACATAAATATAAAAGCCTAGATTATAGGATCCGTCATGCGAGGAAGGAAAACAGTCAACTACGCGGTAGAGTGGCAGATATCGAAAGAACCTATGGATGGCCAGAGAGACGGCAATCTGCCAGGGTCAGAAGATTTTCACTTTGGAAGCTATGCTGGACAGTCAGATAAAGGTGAACCAGGAATTTCAGGAGCGTTTCTTGGAAATGGAAATTTCACAACTACAACTTGAGAATGAAGTTAAGCTTTTACGTCAAGGACGTGGCTAATTTTAAACTCATATGTAACAACGTTGTGATTACTATACCAAATAGTATTTGGTTAAGTATTTCCTGTATTTTCCAATAAACCTGAAACCTTCAGAGTTTGTAATCAATCAATAAATGTATAACAATTATCCTTTTGTTGTATATATTATTGTTGAGAATAAATTCTTTTCCATCATGTCTTACAATAATGTTGTGCATATATGTTATGACTTTCCCTAAAACCCTATCGTTTGTTTATTATCCGTAATAGACAAATGAATTCGTAAAGACCAAACCATACCTAGAGCCCAATAAGTGTCACTTATCTTTTTCCTCCTGAACCTAGTCAACCTACCATAATTAGGTCATAACCATAGAACCCTCCTAAGATAAAATTTCGGAAGAAACCTTGATGAATGAAGAGAAAGTTGCTGAAATTCAAGTGAAATAGTTAATTCCTTGGCAGATATACCAAAAGTTAAATCATTTATCTACGATATTAACCAGACACATCATGATTAATTTTTAATTGGACATAACTCCGCATTATGATCATTCATCGGGAATAATTTCCTTATTATTCTATCATGGTCATAACTGGGATTCTAAATTCATATCTCTTGTAATTATAGCAGAAGAAAGTCAGTATGAAAAATACCATACCCTTATTAACCGCATCAATGACACCCGAAGTTATCCAAAAGTTGGTAATCAGCCTCATTGCAGCAGTACTCGAGGTGACTACGACGGCTCATTTAGGAAGCAATAAGAAGGCAACGGGAAAGAAGAAGATGAATGTGTCTTGTACCCCTAAAAGTTTTACGGGTTGTAGACCAGTTCATAACAAAAACCCAGAAGGAATAACTAAACCTACCACTACCCATACCCTAGGAATTGAACAAAATAACCAAAAGCGAAAACATCATGAGATAGAAACCACCATCCCTACTCACTACCCCGTCTGCCATCACAAGCATCTTCAAGATTGTAGCAACTACCATCGCCAACAAGTATGTAGGCAGGAAGTTGGTAGAAACTACATTGCCACGACTACTCATAAAGCTGGTTATAATGGAAAACGACCTCTATGTCAACGATGTAAGTTACATCATTATGGAGATTGTTTCATCAAGTGTGGAAGATGCAAGGAAATAGGACATCAGACCGGAAACTGTAAGACAATAGGAGCAAATCTACGAACCAGGATTTGTTATGGATGCAGAGGAAAGGGACATATTATGGATCAATGCCCAAACTTCAATCCCAACTGGAAGACTAAGACTGATGCAGAAGAAAACTAGAACTTATTAAAGAATCTCAACTATGACCTAGAATGACTTCTAAGTTTAAGCAGAAGAATAAATTGAGATTAGAACTCTTTAAGTTGTATTTTCCTTTCAGATACTCCTTAGTTACGATGGAAGTGATCTAAATAAATTATCTTTTTACTCTATGAAATCTCTATCTCGTAAAAATTCTTTCATAATCTCAATCTGCGTTTAGTTTCGATATCTATTCTATTTCTCCATACTCTATTCATAGACATGCCTAGTAGAACCCTAGAAAACTCTAAGATTTATTTCGAGATTATCCCATTAGTACCTTAAGAAATCCCTAACTCATCACTGTAGTGTGGACTGAAATTTTCCTATTCTTTTGAAAATTATTTATGAAGCTATTTTACAGAAATAAAGCGTTGAACGCCATCTAAAACTTTTTGAATACCACAGTGACTGAACAAAATATCACATCATTTGGTCCTCAATTATACATAGCATGATCAACTATGTATAATTTAGGAAGAATCATGTAGTGAATTGGACAGTTATATTTTCAGATTTTCTACTACTAATTTTCATTTAAAAAGCAAAGTATTGTTTATAAACTATTATTTCGATTTAATACAACAAAAGGTCTACATCTACTACCCATCATCTCTAAGATAGGAATACAACAACATTATGGATAGAAAAACCTAAGATTTTATTCGAAACCTCGGAAGTTCATACATAGAGAAATGATTAAGAACGGAAGTACTAAGGTTACAATGATTACAAAATAAGGAATAGATTCTTCAATAGGTTGACCCGCCATAAATATGAGGATAGCCACCAACAATACAATCGCTAGAGCCACAACCGGATGAATAACCTTGATTATCCTACAAGAATAGAAACTAGGCATAAGAATAAATAAGAATTTTGAGGATTACCTAGAAAAACAAACCCGTACCCCCAAATCTTGTCGACTCCAATAGCAAAGACCACAATAGGCATAATGATTGCTAGAACGCAAACTAGGAATGCATGATCTTCGTTGGGTACGTAAGCCAAATAGGAAACCGCAAGGACCACGTAGACGATCGCTAAAAATGTAACAAGATGTGGCATTTTGAGGTTTTTAGAAAGGAATTTGTTGATGAAAGAATGAGGATTAGAAATGAGGTATTTATAGGTGGAAAAACTAGCCGTTTTCGACCGTTAAAATCACTATTCCTGACCGTTGGAATCTGATCGTTGCACAGTAATTTATTAGGTGACAAAACATTCAAATTTAGCTCATCCAGTAGAGATAAGATTAACTAAACCTTCTTCCCTTAGGTATCAAACGGAAAACCAAGGATTAACAATGAAACGACACTATCGGTAATAAGGCATAAGAATGAGATAATATTTTGGATAATATTATTTTTAACTTGAGGCATTTTAAGCATATCAGACTCTCATCCTAAACTAAATCGTTGTACGATTTTCCTTTAACAATCTCTATACTTCATTTTTCTCAACTTTACAACCAACACGGGCCGAATCTCAGGACGAGATTCCCTTTAACAGGGGGATACTGTAACCACTCGTAAAATTTCTCATTTAAAATTATCTACTTTACAGAATTATTACCCTTTTTCCACGTATAATTTTTTTTATTTAATTGTATCTCCTATCTTATGTGACGTAACTCACATCCTTGATAAACGTGCTCCAACACAGACCTGCCTAACGAACCTAATGATTAAACATATCTATATGAAAACGTTACAATATACCATTTAACACTTTATGATAATTCCTTAACGAACGTACAAACAAAACATTCATTATCTGTATAGAATTTCTAGGAAACCCTAAAATTCATCACAACACCAAATATGAATAACTAAACCCTAGAACATAAAAGTACAACTCATCTGAACTAATGTACAAGTTACCAAAGCACCATAAACCCTAATTCTATTAATAACTCCCGATAAAACCCTAAATTCATAAATCTATGATTTCATGTACAAATTTCACAAACTCTAATTTATTTATACAATGTTTTTACAAAATAATAAATGTACAAGTCATATAAGCTAGAGTACAAGTCTTTTATGCATGAAATCATTTATTTATAAATTCTTATTTATATTTATTTTAAAGTATAGTTTACAAACCATTCATGCATAATTCTTAGAAATTATTTTTCCTAAACTCATTAAATATTTTTACAAGTCTTTAAACCCAACGTACAAGTGCCTAATGCACAAAAACTAAAAATCCCATTTATTTACTTTTCAACATAATAAAAATTAACAAATAATTTCTATAACTTAATAAATTAATAAAACCATATTTTTCTCATATCCTAAATTATGATACAACCCCTATTAAGCATATTTTACAACCCCTCTAAGCACAAAACCAATTTCTCCTTTTATTCCCAAAATTCGACATTCATGTTGAATAAAAAACTTTAAATATTTTCTAATCAAATAAAATACATAAACTAACTAGATTGATCTTTCCTTAAACCCTAAATACCACTCCTTAAACCCATTGTACAACATCCTTAAGCTCCATCCGACCTCCCTCCTAAAATTATGGTTCGAACACAACCAAGAACTTAACTAAATTTTACTTCACTACATACATTGTACCTAGCCATGAACACACTCTTTTCCCTCTCCTCTTGTAGGATCCTATGAAAATCCATTGTAATAATCCTCATTGATTAATGATAACCTCAGATTACTGTTTAATAAAACCCATTTTTACGGGGGAATTTAAAATTTTCTCTTATTATTATTATTATCACGTTACGTTTCACGATATATATTAAGTAGTGACACGTACCCCGAGACACGATTCTCACTAAATCCAAATCTCACCAATGATGATAAGTATTCATAAAACTCCTACACTAAACATATTTAAATTCTCCCTAATTACATGTAATTAATCATAATCAACTTCACTAATTATACCAAGTTACAAACCAAATGGACTGCCCCAATCCTTAGCCCATCACACGACACCAGGCCCAACACCAAAGCCCACGCACTCTTTTATTATTCCATGTAGTACTCGATCCCATACCATCTCCAAATCAACTCGTGTGCTCTCGAATATGAAACGCAACCCTCGAATATTTTTACACCACGTTAATCACTACCCACTAGACTATGATCGTGCCAAATATTCAGAACTAGATATCAAATATCTCTATGAATTTCAAAGCCAAACCATTTGTCCCATTTCACACCCAAAACGTATAGACAAAAGTCTCAAAACGCAACCATTTCGAATCTCGATTCTTCCTACGTTCCACTAATGATATTTTTAACTTAATATAACATGTAGAAGAAGAATTAGACAACAAGAACAAAATGAGGCTCGCTAGAAAAGAAAACGTGTATATATATATACTCCAACAACTAAAGATAAGATTTATCTCCCTTATGAGATCTTCCCAAAATCTTATATTTCAGCAAACCAGCTTAGGTGTCCTCCCATCCACAGTAGCCATCAATGATTGATGTGAAAGTCAAGAATAGTCAAAGAAACGTGTGTAATTCTATCTCTATATATCCTACCTCTTCTAACAGCCTCCCCTACTCACTTTTCATTCATATCACTCTCACTAACAACCCTAAACTCCCAGAAAAACGTTGCCTCTTCTTGAGAAGCTAACGGTTAGAGAAAACCAATACGTGAAAACGTATTTTGTGTCTAGCGAGTAGACTGTTTTTGCCTTGTGCTTCCGTTCGGGTTCCACAGCTTCTTCACCACCTTCAAAGGTGTAGTAAGTACCTAATACCTTCTCTTGTTTTCATATCTCACGTACACACTTCACTCATGCATGTTCTCGTTTGCATTCGAACGTATAACTTGTTTCTGTATATTTCTTACGTGCATTTTAGTTGGTGTAACCCACCAACATGTGTCGAACCTCTATCATGAGAGGCTTGGAAGTAACAACTCACATCACGTTTATATTCTAGTTACATGCATGACTTGAATCCATTTTGAACCTTTAGGTTCACGTATAAAGGCAGAAAACATAAAAAGTTCCAAGTCTTTTAATAACCAAAAACTATCCCAAATCGCTATATAAAGAACTCGGTAAAACTCAAATCCCTCTAACAACCCATTTATACTTTTACACGAACTCTTAGACACCATGACTGACTACCACTTTCATATAGATAACTTGTGAAAATGATCTCGTCTCGACCCTCTAAAATGGCCAAGTTGGAATGACCAACTCGTATATACCACAAACACTTAGAAAATATTCCAAGTCTTTGGACTCTTTAAAACGACCCAGCTCGACACCTTTATGGACGTGTATTTTCGAATGCCCACAAATAACCCACAAACAATTTTCCTCAGTTCGAATCCCCACATGGCCAACTTTAATTTTCATGTTTTGAGTTTTATATGAAAAGCTCTTAAAAGCCCTTAAAAACGTCCAAAGTATAAGCTACTTGACCGGTTTTCAACACTTAGAAAATAATGATTGCTTTTCAGTTATAATCTAGCTCGACATGGCCAACTCTTGCCCCGTTTATTTCAAATTCGTACAAGTAACACCTATATATTTTTGCGTAAATCGATACAACACCTAACAAACTACACTTTTTGTATTTTGAGTTCACCCTCAGAAACTCATTTCGACACTTGAAATCAGCCATTTTATCGACAGAAACACTAGTACTATAATTCATTTTCAGAAAATATAACCAAAACTATTTCCAGTAATGGACTAAACTAAAGCCCATTAAGCTTTGGCGTTAGAACAGCCCACCAGGCCCATATAATATATTTTCAGAATCATGAAGACAACCCAAGTCCAGGCCCAAAACGGTTTACATGCTCTCGCCTCTAAAATTCTAAATTGACCTTAAGTTGATTCGTTAATTGGCCCATTAACACAAAAATAAGCTCTTTTCTGGAATAAGCAATTGAAATAAGTTATAATGAACTTAACAAAGTTATAGAAATTTTCAGAATATTTTTCCCGTTATTTTTATGCAAAAAGGACTAAACATGTAACGCGTTTTCACGTTAAGGGACTAAAACTGCCAAACCAAGAAACACAAGGACTGAGACGGTGAAAATAGAATAATTAGGGTATAATTTGACATATTATTGAATCCCAAGCCTTATTTATACTTTTGGACAAGTTATGGACTATTATTGGACATTGGACTTAACGAAGGACTAACGATGTGACACAAGCGCAGTTAGGGTAAAAAGTGTAAAAACTGGAAAAGGACAAGGACCAACTGATTTTACTTGACATTCTTATTTCATTTTCCATTTTTCACCCATCACTTCATATGCATTTTCATACTTTTAGTTACATATTATTTAAATTTTCGTTATTTATTATAACTATAAATTTAACGACTTCACTTTGCGTATTATTTCATCGTAGTTCGATGAAGTAATATTTTGGAATCAATTGACATGAGAGTCAAGATAATATTATATGCAACATTATTTTTGAACTTCAGACATTTTAAGCATATAACACTCACATCATCAATCAGATCTTTATCGATCTCTCATCTCACACTAGTTAATCATTTGGTTAGACTCTCAGACCTTCCTATTTATCAGGTTCTATTCTGAAGCCATTACCATAATCTCATCTGAACTTACTCTTTACCATTCCCAGTATTGCCGAAGGTGAGTCGTGGCCCCTACTCTTTTAATACTTATTTTTAATAACTCTTTTGGGGGAGATACATGCTTCAACTGTTTTAAGTTTACTTTTATACTTTGAAAACTCTCATGATTTACTCAAAATCATCAACTATGCTTTACATGTTTTGAATCACCCTTTGGAAGGGATATATGCCCGTTATACTTGCAAATTGCTTGCTTAGCTGAAACACTGTGTTTGAAAGATAACATTTTCAAACTACTTGTTGTAACATGATACTGAGACTCATTATATGCATTCATATAGCAATAGAATGTACAACTAACTTTACTACGATATTTCTATATTTCACTGGAAATAATTGCCAAGACTAAAGTACGCATATTCTATAAACCCCTGAAACCTATATTGCCTAAGTTTACTATATTGCCATAAAGTCCCTCGATCATGAGCCATTAATCACTGCGATGAGCGCGAATATAGTGAACAGCTTCGAAACCTGTTAGAGGCTGACGACCTGTCCCACTAAATACTTTGACGGAATGCCTTATGGTTAGTCGTATTTAGTCGCGACGCACTATATTTGAGAAAAATAGGAAGTTGGCAAAATCACCTATTACATGAGGGCAAAACCCATTAGTAACCTGATGTGTACTCTGCCGTTTTACGGTACTTTGTTAACGTTTTGCGTGTCATGAGGATTAGGGCAATATAACTTTATGAATATATGAATGATTCATATATATTTAGATACAACTGTATTAGTATATCACCAGACCTTGATTTTAGACTTCAGGCATAACATCATTATACTCACTACATGCTAGGATTATGATCCTATACCTGTACTTGATTTATCTTATTAGTGACATACTTGCGATTTTTAACCAGTGCACTCATTTATGGTTTCATCACCTTTAGCAACATATTTCAATTATCACTTCACCTTTGAAATTATTGAAAGCCACTGTTTATTTGTACTTATACTTATTTCAAACATCACAGAACACTCTTGAAACTTATTGAATTAAGTTATTTTCCATTAAACTCCACGAACTCACCAACCTTTGTGTTAACATTTTAAGCATGTTTATCTCAGGTAATTAACGAAGCAGGACAAGACACGGAGCGGGTATCATATACTCTGATAAATAAAATGGTGTAAAATCAAATATGTCATTCCTTTCAAATTATCACGCCTTTTTAACGGGATTTTCAAATCAAATATTTCACCTTTATATCAAAAGTATGATTTTGAATGACATATAACTTTCAAAACGCCTCTTCCGGACCGTTTTCTGAAATTTTAACTTCGATCCTCACCGTAACACCCTAATTACTTTTCCGCTGCCACAAAACAAATTAGGGGGTGTTACACCTCTCTTCTCTTCAAATAAGCTATCCACATGTCCCTTCTTATAAGCAAGAATTCCCCTCATTGGTAGTTAAAATCCTTGAACCATAATCGGCCACATCACCTCTTCCCCCCCCCCTCCAAGTGGCATCATTTTCAGATTTGTCTCAGCCCTTTGTCTCCTTATCATAAACTTAGAAAACCCTAAACATCCTCTTCTATAAATAGCAACTTGGTTTCACTTCTTTATTTCACACCATTCGACACACCAAACAAACACAGCCTATACTCACTCACTTCTGATCAAAATCACTCACAAACACTCCAATAAAACCCTATTCGAAGCCAAGGAACTAGGAGGAATTTCTGGTCATTCGGTTCAAGCCATTACACTTATAAAACCCTAAGTCGACACAAACCCTAAGTAAGTCTTCAACTCTATTTTAAATTCAGTTTTTTTTTTTTTATATAATACATCTAAAAATGTTAAAACATGAACCATTAATAATAAACATGAATAAAAACTATAAGTTTACTTGTTCTATTTCCTTTCTGATCGAGCAGTAACCTAACACACTCAAACTATTCGAGTTTTTGCTAAAACAAATCAAAGACTCTTAAAACATGTTAAGATATATCTAATATAATTATATCATGCATGAAACCTTAGTTGAAAATGTTTAAAAATCCAAAAACCCCATCGGGTCCCTTTTCTGTGTTCATGTCGAGTGGAAAACAGTTCCACAAGACCAAGTTTTAATCTAAAAACCAACCCTCAAATGATCTTTATAAATTCTGGAGTTTAGCGAATATAAAGTTCACATAGCAAACTAATTTTAGGAAAAAGAATCAACTAAAATGATCAATCGAGTAAAGAGATATCGAGTCTTAAAAACATGCCCATATCGCTAAGAATAGAATCTAAATTTCCAGTTATTTATTTTTGGATTTCATTCGACCAAACACCCAACTTTCGACCCAAAAATCACCCATCAAATGAACCCCATAAAGTCTAATTTTTGGTATGTTTAAAGATCACCTGACCAACTAAATTTAGGAGAAAGAATCAATTAAAAAGATCAAGCGAGTCAAAAGATATTGAGCTCCAAAGTTGGGTCAATATCGCTAAAACTCAAACTTAGATTTCAATCATTTATTTTTAGTTTTTATTCGACTAGGCGCCCAACTTCAGACCAAGTTTTCAAACCCTATAAGATTACTAAAAATTCTATATTTTCGACACATTAGAGTTCATGTAGCAAACTTATTTTAGAAAGAAAAATCTTGAAAAATGATCGGGTGGTTTAAAAGTTGTAGAGTCTCAAAAATCATCCATCGCTAGGCTATAAATCACTTTTCCAGATTTTTTTAAAAATCTTGTCTCATTTTCGTTTCAATCGCCCGACTTTAGAAATAGTTTTCGACCATTAAACGAATTTCACAAATAACGAAACTTGATCCATGTAACGACGACCTAGCTAACTATACATAGGAACTGAGAACACGTAAAATGATCTATTTTTCATCAAGTTATTCGAATACAAAACTCTAACCATATCACTAGTTTTATGCGCATATTTTTAAATAATTAGAGTTTTATTGGGCTAAATATGTAAATATTCCATAGTTAATTTAATCAAGGGTTATTTTTATAAAAAGGGGTAGAAAATGTCATTTTTAAGACTAAAGGGTAAAAACTGTCATTTTCCAAAAGTTTAGGGTATAAACTGTCATTTGACCAAACTTTAGGGATAAAAGTATAACTTTTCCTAACCATTATTTTTATCATTTCTATTTTTATTTTCCGATCTAATATTAACATAATACGTTTATTTTATCGACGAACAAAAGAACGAACGAAATGATATATACAACAAACAAACGAACATATAATCATCTGAAAATGATTACTAAAATTTGACATAACAACCCAGGTTTCTTGTCCGGAGACGTTTATCAACTTTCGTTCGTTTTGTTTTCCATCCAGATTGCTAAGTTGAGTTTCATAGCCCCTCTTTTCATATTCTGAACTCTTTTTGGGGGAGATACATGCTCATAACATTTACAAACACTGTTTGCTTTATATGATTTATGAATCACTATTGAACTTTTCCCGTATTAAACACAAGTAATTTCAACAAACATTACTCTTATTTTTATTGCCTATGCTAAGTTACCTTAAGCCAAAAAGACCTCCCATCATGGACCTCTAATCACCTACGGGTGAGCGCGAATATTGTGGATAGATCTATTGGGCTGACAACCCCTTTGCGTTACCGTAACGTAACCCAAAGCATTATATTTGAAGTGAATAAAGAGATGTGGCTATCTCCTACCCGGGGGCAAGGTTACCTACATTTAATTATGGGGTAATTATTACATCATTAGCTCATGACTGTTGATGTTCTGTTAATATTTTGCGTGCCATGAGACTTAGTGCAATAAATATACATCTTTCCCTTAATAATTGTATGTGTGGCAATTATTACACTTAATCTTGTGTTTAAAAGATTTCCAACTGAACTGAAACGAACTTATTTCTGAATAACTGAACAACGTATTTCTGATCAACTGAACGAGCTTATTTCTGAACAACTGAAACGGACTATTTTCATTTACAAACTCTATGAACTCACCAACTTTATGTTGACCTTTTAGCATGTATTCTCAGGTTGTTGGAAGCATGGATTGGCACGGGATTGGCTATGGACTGTCTATTTATGTTATCCTTCAACAAATAATATATTTTTAATAATGTATTTTGGAACCTCCTGCTGGGACCTGCATATTGTAACTCTGATATAAATGAATGATAACAATTTTATCTAAAACGTCTCTTTTCGAGTCGTTTTCTATTATCATGACTGTGAACTGTGAAGTAGCACCCCAACTTATATTTCCGCTGCGAATATCGAAAACGAGGGTGTTACATGAGACACTTAAATACAAACCATCAAATGCTTATACGGTATTAACATACTACTTTAATAGACTGTACACTAAAATGTAGAAAAAGAAATGTACAAATCATCTCTCTTTTAAATATCAAATATGACAACAAATTACATTATATACTCCTCCGTCTATTTATTTGTAGAGAGAAAACACAAGTTAATAAAATGGGCACTTTAATTTCAACACTAATGGAATATTCCTCACTAATCTCAGTTTTTACTAAATATGAATGCAATAATTGAGACATCATAACAATATGGACATAATGAGAGAGGTATTATATATAAAAAAGTTTGTTAATGAAAAGTTTGAGTTGTCAACAAAAAGCTACAGTATTTTATATTACTCCTTCCGTCCCATATTTAGTGTCCACAATGGAATTTTGGGATGTCTCAAATTAAGTATCCATATTGTATTTCAACCAATGAGATGAGACTTTAGTGGGTAAAAATAATATTTGATTGGTGGAGAGTGTAGTTAGTGAAATCCTCTAAAACTTTATGCACTTTGAAAGTGGACACTTAATATGGGACGGAGGGAGTAATAGTTATAAATAATATGGGACACTTATGATGGTTAAGATAAGTTTAATATACAGTATAAACTATTATCAAATGGTTTAGTGGTAAGGTCTTTTACTTTCAAATAAAATGTTAAATGTTTAAACTTCACTAGGTGCATAAATTCGGTGGTGGCCATCAAGACCTTGGGGGAGGTTGTTTCCCTTAGAGGTCTTGGGTTCGAGGCTTGCCAGTGTGGTTTTTCTCTTAGGCGAAGTGGAAAAGATGAGTGGGGTTTATTCCCCAAAAGTGAAGATTCGAGGAAGGCATACTGGCCGCTTGGATGTCAGTGCACAACTCGAACCACTAATTACTAATTAGCCGTTAAAAAAACTGTTTAATATAAAAAGAGTAAACAGCAAAAAATGTCCCTAAACTTTTCAAAAAATGCAATGTCCTAGAAAAAAACTGCAAATATTGTCCCTAACGTTTTAATTTTCTGCAAGTTATGTCCTTGAAGCGTTACTATAGCTGCAAATTCAGTTTTTGGGCTAACGCTCGTTAGTTTTTTCATGTTAGTTGCCTTTAAAATGACTATTTTACCCTCGCGTACTATATGGACATTTTTTGAAGTATACTATCGATTTTATTTTTAGTTCCCACCACCACCACACAACCGCCCTTTACCCTTCATCTTCATCTTCTCCGGTAACCAAACACAGATTCCTATGACCGGAAAAGATGAAGATGATAGTTTGTCCGATGAAGGTCTTACGTTGTTTGTCCGATGTTATCATCTGATGAGAAGGTGTCGTAACACAATCACAACAGCAACAAAAATAGAATACAAACATGAAACTCAATCACGAATCTGATTTTCATTAAACAACAAAAATTGTCAGAACAAATCATATAACTTTTACACCCTAGAGACCCATTCTTGTGTAAACACAATTGACGAGCTTCCTTCTCTGGTTGGATAGTCATAATCATCTATTCTCCCACAAGCTATGTGTCAAACTCATCAACACCAATATTTGAACCACCATACAGATAATGATCAGAAGTTGATGCATGATCGATCTCCTTTGTCATGTGGGACTCTTTTGTAATTTGTTCATCACTCATACCAGGATAAACACTTTCACTTTCCTTTGAAACACCTTCAATATTTTCATATGTTCCTGTGGTTATCTGCTCATTCCCACTGTCATTGTTTATCTCAGTGACTTCTGTTGACCCATTTTAATTCAAACCAAAACCCATTTTCTTCCAAACCCAAAAAACCCACTACACCACAATGCATCCGGCGAGTGGCCACCACCACACTACCATGTCGCCATTGTTGGACCACTTTATTGACTTCACATCACTCACCACCGTCGTCGTTTGCAACAACCGGCCCGTACAATCACAACCGTGATCTAAAAACTTATATCTATACCAACTCCATCATAACCCGATTCCTTTATAACCCATAAAGCTCAAACTTGAAACTATAATCTGATTCGAATGAAAATCGTGTATGTTCTATGGACAACCACAGTGGCGTCAAATGGTTGTGGCGACAGTGAATACGGCGACGGCGATGAAAACCAAAAGATTGAACATCAATTTGATGAGAAGGAGGTCCAACACCAACACCAAAGTTATTTTGGACGATCACTAGCTCGTGCGGTGTTCATCCAAATCAGTTGGACCTTATGCTCCTCAATTTGGAGTTAATCTTTTGGGTCGTGTTGGTGCTCATTCAAATTTGTTGGGTGTTGGTGTTGACCCACTGCTGTTCAAACTGGTGTAACTTCCTTTGGTCTTGCTGGTCTTTATCCAAATAAGTTTTGGGGTGAATTTAGTGTTGGTATTAGACCCAATTATCCATTTTTGTCCAAATAATGTGTCGTTTGTTTCTTCCCAATAAGAACTTTTTCCCTCTTTTCACTTCTTTTGTCTGCATGAGGGAAGAAGTTTATGTTTGTTTTTTTGCAGACATAAGTGCTTCTTTTCACTTATTTCCTCTTCTAAATTTCAGACATTATCTTTCCCTTTTTACCTCTTCTTTCACAAACCCTACATATCCTTCTCAATATCCGTTTTTATACGTTTTCGTAAGTTTTTATACTTTTTTTTACGTTTTCGTCCTTTTTGTACGTTTTCGTCACTTTTTTTACGTTTTCGTCCATTTTTTACGTTTTCGTCTGTTATTTTACGTTTTCGTCATTTTTTTACTTTTTAGTCCGATTACGTCCGTTTTTTAACGTTTCCGTCCGTTTTCTTTTACGTTTTTGTATGTTTTTTTACGTTTCCGACCGTTTTTTTACGTTTTTTACCCTTTTTTACGTTTTCGTCCGTTTCTTTACGTTTTCGACCATTTTTTATTTTTGGTCAGTTTTTTTACGTTTTTGTCTGATTTTTCACGTTTTCGCCTCTTTTTTTACGTTTTCGACCATTTTTTAAAATTTTTGCCCCTTTTTTTACGTTTTCGTTTGTTTTTTACGTTCAGTCCGTTTTCATCCATTTTTTACGTTTTCGCCGTTTTTAACCAATTTTTATGCGTTTTCGTACGTTTTTTTACGTTTTTTTATCTTTTTTTACGTTTTTGTTCGTTTTTTACGATTTCGACCTTGTTTTACGTTTTTGTCTTCTTTTTAAGTTTTTGTCGTTTTTTTTACCTTTTAGTCCGTTTTCGTCCTTTTTTTACGTTTTCGTTCGCGTTTTTTACGTTTTCATCCTTGTTTTACGGTTTTGATCGTCTTTTTTACGTTTTTGTCCATTTTTTAGGTTTGCGACCGATTTTTACACGTTTCTGTCCATTTTTTTACGTTTTCGACCCTTTTCTTACGTTTTCTTCTGTTTCGTCCGTTTTCTTACGTAAGGAATATACAACAACGTACAAAAACGTAAAAATACTTAAGAAATCATATGAAAATGGACGAAAACGTAAAAAATGAATGAAAACATAATAAAACAGACGAAAACGTAAAAACACTAACGAAAATGTAAAAAAACACGGACGAAAACGTCAAAAAACAAACGAAAACGTAATAAGACAGACGAAAACGTAAAAACGGATGAAAACGTAAAAACACATACTAAAATGTACAAAAACAGACGAAAACGTAAAAAAAATAAACGAAAACATAAAAAACATACGAAAAAGTTAAAAAACAGACAAAAACGTAAAAAAAAACACACGAAAACATAAAAATACGGACGAAAACGTATAAAAACGGACGAAAAATTTAAAAAATGTAAAAAAAGGTAAAAAACGCACGAAACATAAAAAATAGCCGAAAACGTAAAAAAACAGACGTAAACGTAATAAATGGTTGAAAACGTAAAAAAACAGACGAAAACATATGAAAACATAAAAAATGGATGAAAACCTAAAAAAAACATACGAAAACGTAATAAAACGGACGAAAATATAAAAAACTGACGAAAACGTAAAAACGGATGAGAACGTAGAAAAACATTCGAAAACGTAAAAAAAAAAAACAGATGAAAACGTAAGAAAAAGGGACGAAAACATAAAAAAACATTGAAAACGTAAAAAACGGATGAGAACGTAGAAAAACATATGAAAACGTAAAAAACAGACGAAAACGTAAAAAAAGGGTCGAAAGCGTGGAAAACGTACCAAAACGTAAAAAAAAATGAACAAAAACGTATAAAACCGATGATAACGTATAAAACGGACCAAAACTTATCTTTGACACTCTGTATTTTAAGCGATTGCTTGTTTCACACTCAACATTTTAGTATCATTTGACAAAAGGGTTTACATTCTCGAATCACAAAACAATAGTCTAATAAAAAAAAAGGTACTTCAATAGCACAAAAAACAAACTGTCTTCTACCATGCAGATGAAGACTTTAGATGTGCCTCTTCTTTTGCAGATGAAGAGGTAAAAGCTCTAAAAAAAACAAATGACACCTATGTGTGGGTTAAGTTTAGTGTTGGTATTAGACAGAATGCTTCTCAGTTTGGTGTTAATCTTTTTATTTGCTTTTTTAGGTGTTAAAGGTATCGATTCTTTTGGGTATTATATGGATTATGTGTAACTATCCTCAAAACATTCTTACCTGCTTTTTTTGACTTAAAATGTGGTCTTTCAAACTTTGCAATGTTTGCTCTAAGTTTGAGACTCCCGATCCTAAGTTTGAAACTCCCGATCCTTATCCGATTTAGTCGGTTTTTGAGAGCCTTAATAAGAACTAAGTTGAACAGTGGTGCTTGTGTGGTGGTAGAGGAGGGTGGTGGTACTGGTAGAGGGTGGTGGTGATGGAGTTGGTGGAGAGACATTAATTAAAATTAGAAAAAATTACATGTTTGGTCCCTGTGGTTTGCTCAGATTTCATGTTTAGTCTCTAAGTCGTTTTAATTACACCAGAGATACCTATTTTTGAAACGTTGCACTCATTTAGTCCCTATTTTGGATGGGCTGTTAGTTTAACCGTTAAGTGTTTAATTAATATTTGATCGTTAGTCTCTCCGTTAATATTTTTTGTACCATTAGTCCTCATTGTTTAAAATGAATTAAAAAGGTCAGTATAGGCTCGAACTCGGGTCTTGTTGCCCAAAAACCAACGCCCCAACCACTGGACTAAGCGTCCAGTCGTGTAATTATATCAAAATAAATTCTATTTAACCTTTTTTTTTAGCTCAAACTTATTTTTATCCGTTTTCGTCTGTTTTTATACGTTTTCGTTCCCTTTTTTTTACGTTTTTATACATTTTCGTCTTTTTTTTACGTTTTTGTCCGTTTTCTACATTATCATCTGTTTTTATAAGTTTTTGTCTGTTTTTTACGTTTTCATCCGTTTTTATAGATTTTTGTCTGTTTTTAAACGCTTTCGTATGTTTTTTTTACGTTTACGTTTTCATCCGTTTTCGTCCGTTGTTTACAATTTCGTCCGGTTTTTACTTTTTCGTATGTTTTTTTACGTTTTCATCCGTTTTATACGTTTTGTCCCTTTTTTTACATTTACGTCCGTTTTTATACGTTTTCATCTGTTTTTAAACGTTTTCGTCTGTTTTTTTTATGTTTTTGCCTGTTTTTATATATTTTCGTTCATTTTTATACGTTTTCGTCTGTTTTTTACGTTTTCGTTTTAGTATGCTTAGATTATACGTTTTCGTTCATTTTTTTACGTATAAAAACAAATGAAAATGTATAAAAATGGACAAAAACATATAAAAACGAACGAAAATGTAAAAAAATAAACGAAAACGTCTAAAAGCATACAAAAATGTATAAATATGGACGAAAACGTAAAAAAAAGAACAAAAACGTATAAAAATGAACAAAATCGTAAAAAAGGACGAAAACATAAAAAGACGGACGAAAACGTAAAAAAAAAGGATGAAAACGCATAAAAACAGACGAAAACGTAAAAAAATGGACGAAAACGTATAAAAACAAACAAAAATATTTAAAAAAAAATGTATCAGAAGACGAAAACGGACGAAAACACATAAAAACGAACTAAAACCGATAAAAATTGACGAAAACGTATAAAAACGAACGAAAACGTAAAAAAACGGTCGAAAACATAAAAAACGGACGAAAACGTAAAAAAATGAACGAAAACGTTAAAAACCGGGCAAAACCGTAAAAAACGGATGAAAACGTTAAATAGAATTTATTTTGATATAATTACACCACTGGACTACTGGACGCTTAGTCCAGTGGTTGGGGCGTTGGTTTTTGGGCAACAAGACCCGAGTTCGAGCCTATGCTGTCCTTCTTAAATCATTTAAAAAAATAGGACTAACGGTGCAAAAAATATTAACGGAGGGACTAATGGGAAAATATTATTTAATCACTTAACGGTCAAACTAACGGCCCATCCAAAATAGGGACTATGGGTGCGTTTGGTATCCTAGAATGGGAATGAGGGAATGAAGTTTCATTCCAATCATTTATTTGTTTAAGATGCAAATCTTTCAAATGTCGGAATGAATGATAGAAATGTTCTATACTCCATATACCTCAAAAGGGTAAGGTATGGATCTTTCATACCGAGGGGCGCATCACTACTATCAAACTCATTCCCATTGTAATTCATGGCGGCATACCAAACGCACCCTAAATGAGTGTAGGGTTTCAAAAATAGGTATCATCTGGTGTAATTAAAACGACATAGGGACTAAACATGAAATCTGAGCAAACCACTGGGACCAAACGTGTAATTTTTTCTTAAAATTAAAAGAAAAGTAATTGTGGGATGAAGAGGATGGTAAGTTAGTCATTTCACACGCCACTAACGTGAAAAAGTTAACGAGCGTTAGCAAAAAAACTGAATTTGCAGCTACAATAACGCTTCAAGGACATAACTTGCAGAAAATTGAAGCGTTAGGGACAATATTTGCAGTTTTTTTTCGATGATATTTTTTGCATTTTTTTGGAAAGTTTATGGACATTTTTTGCAGTTTACTCATATAAAAATGAAGAGTTATAACTACATGTACAAGTATGTAGTGCGTGTTTTAGTTCATAATTGACATTCCTAAAAGCTGTTGTTATCATCTTTCATGTATAAAATAATGTTAAGTATATGTTTGACAAAATTAACAGTATCAATATAGTAGTTGTAAGCAATAACTATAGCTAGTAGCTGGTTTTTTATATAAAAGATTTAGAAATGTGGTTATTTTTCTGATTACGATATGTAAAATGAATTAGAAAATAAAGTTACTTTTACATGTTTGATGTTACATAAATATCATGATACACAAGTAGTAAATTATTGATGATGTACGTTTCATATTATAGTGGAAGTATCATTGCAAATCTGTTTCATCTCGTTAGATGACATTGAATCAAATTAATTTTGAAATTATCGTACAACTTAAAAGAAAATTTTGCAAACTAAGGATCGAATTAAATTGATTTTGTATTAGTTACATAACATAAGGCTGATGTAATGGTCACCCGACCACAACCTTCACATTAACATCACATCAGTTTTTCAACACATTAACTTATCACCACTTTTTGAAGCATAGTGGTAACTACCTAACCAAACACGTAAGAAAACTTCGCTTTATACAAACATATGCCACAATATATATGTCTGTTGGGTCATGAAAAACCCAAGAATACTTAAAACATGATTTGGACACAAATTAACTAAGTGTTAACTTAAACCGAGAACAATTCAAGTCACTGAGAGAACAGCCTCTCAGTGAGTCATCTTCAGGATGCTTAAGGAGAATTCAAATAGAAGGATTCAATACGCAGGAAGGCGGTACTCTCTGAAGTAGCACTTAAGCCAAAGAAGAAGATGATGGTTCAGTGAGTGTTGGACAAGTACTCACTGAACCCCAGTCTCCTCAACAACAATGAAGTAATTATGAAAGATAACTGAGAAGCGTGTCCTGAAGAACTAAGTGCCTGAGAAGAAAGGCAGAAATATCTAGGAAGGATTTAAGATAAGATCAAATCTTATCTTGTCAGGAAGAAATCCTTCCTAAGATGGCTTAAAGTCTTGGAGTGTCAGACCAACCACTTCTAAAGACTTAATAAGCCATTTCTATTGGTTCTTGGAAATGACAATTACTGTTGTAATTGTCAGACACGCTTGCTCAACAACTTGCTCAACAACTTGTAATATTTTAATTACTTTTACTCAGATTACTTGTGTATAAATAGATTAAGAAGGAGAGAAGTTGTGTGTGTTTTGTACAATTAAAGCTTAGACTTTTGCAAAACAACTTCTCTCCTACAAAGAGTAACGCATCCCTGAGATAGCTCAGTGGGTATATTGTTACCACTCAAGCAAAACTTGAGTTTAGATAGGAGACACCACCATACCTTGATTCATATTTCAATCCATAGTGTTGTTCCGCAAACACTTGGGTATAGATTCTTTGATTCATTTCTAATAAGAATTTAAACGTTGAAAATTACCTTGAGTTTTTATATTCACGTTTTATAACTGTTAGAATTAATCATAACATTGTATTAGTCATTAACACAAATAGATTAACTTTCTAGTTAACTCTAAGCGTGTAAAGGGACCAACAAGTGGTATCAGAGCCTCTGGTTTATAAAATCTTTTTAAAACTAACCAAGAGTGCTCTAGGTTTTTAAAACCAAGATCCTACTATGGCTGATATCAATGTACCCCAGCTAGTCGACAAAAAGGGTGGCAGCTACTCCGCTGTTGCACCCAGACTTGAAGCTGGGAAATTTAGCAAATGGAAGAAGCGTATGATTTGCTATCTTACCGGTATGGAACCCTACTACATCATCTGTATCAGGGATGGCCCATTTGTCCCTAAGACAGCCGAAGGGCTAAACAAGCCTGAGGCCCAATGGACCATTGATGAGAGGAGGGTGGTCAATCAAGACCAACGCCTGAAAAGCATCCTTATATCATGTCTTCTTGACGATATAATGGAATCAGCCATCAACTGTCTAACAGCCAAGTAAACTTGGGATGACTTGGTAAACAGCTTTGAGGGTCCCTCAGATACCAAGGAAAATAGGGTCATGGACCTTAAACTTGAGTATAATACTTTTAGGGCAAAAGACTCTGAAAGTCTTTGTTGGGTCATGAAAAACCCAAGAATGCTTCAAACATGAGTTGGACACAAATTAACCAAGTGTTAACTTAAACCGAGAACAATTCAAGTCACTGAAAGAACAGCCTCTCAGTGAGTCATCTTCAGGATGCTTAAGGCGAATTCAAGAAGAAGGATTCACTTCTCAGGAAGGCGGTACTCCCTGAGTAGAACTTAAGCCAAAGAAGAAGATGATGGTTCAGTGAGTGTTGGACAAGAACTCACTGAACCCCAGTCTCCTCAACCAACAAAGTGATTGAAGGACTGAGGAACCAACGCCTGAAGAAAAGGCGGGAACAATAGGGAAAAGATCTGAGAAGATAATAGTGTCAGCCCAACACTCTTCTCTTGTCAGATCCAACCTTCCCTATTGCGGCTAAAAGTCATGGAGTGTCAGCCAACAACTCCCAAAGTCTTTTTGGCCCTTTCCTATTGGTTCTTGGAAATGACAATTACTATTTGTAATTATCAGACACGCAACCTCAACAACTTGTATTATATTTAATCACTTATACTTAGATTAATAGTGTATAAATAGATCAGATGGGAGAGAAGTTAAGTGTGCTTTGTATATTGAAAGTCTTGAACTTTTACAAAGGAACTTCTCTCCTACAAAGAGTATACAACTCACTGAGATAGCTCAGTGGGTATATTGTTACCACTCAAGCAAAACTTGAGTTTCGATAGGAGACACCCCATACCCTTGTCTATTCAATCCCAAGTGTTTGTTCCGCAAAACACTTGGGTATAGATTCTTGGAATTATTTCTAATAAGAATTTAAACGTTGAAAAATATTGTTGTTTTTATATTCACGTTTTATAACTGTTAGAATTAATCTTAAACATTGTATTAGTCATAAACACAAATAGATTAACTTTCTAGTTAATTCTAATCGTGTAAAGGGACCAACAAGTGGTATCAGAGCCTCTGGTTTATAAAATCTTTTATACTAACCAAGAGTGCTCTAGGTTTTTAAACCAAGATCCTACTATAGCTGATATCAATGTACCCCAGCTAGTCGACAAAAAGGGTGGCAGCTACTCCGCTGTTGCACCCAGACTTGAAGCTGGGAAATTTAGCAAATGGAAGAAGCGTATGATTTGCTATCTTACTGGTATGGAACCCTACTACATCACCTGTATCAGGGATGGTCCATTTGTCCCTAAGACAGGCGCATGGCTAAATAAGCCTGAGGCCCAATGGACTATTGATGAGAGGAGGGTGGTCAATCAAGATCAACGCCTGAAAAGCATCCTTATATCATGTCTTCCTGACGATGTAATGGAATCAGTCATCAACTGTCTAACAGCCAAGCAAACTTGGGATGACTTGGTAAACAGCTTTGAGGGTCCCTCAGATACCAAGGAAAATAGGGTCATGGACCTCAAACTTGAGTATAATACTTTCAGGGCAAAAGACTCTGAAAGTCTCTCACAGACCTACACCAAATACAAGACTTTGATAAATGAATTATCAAATGATGGTGTTATACTGTCCAAACATGAGACAAATGTTGGCTTTGTCAACAGTCTCCCTGAGAAGTGGCTCAACTTCTCACAAGGCCTGAGGAATGCTAACCACATTCAGACCCTTGAGCTCCCTGAAATTTATGGGAAGTTTGTCTATGAGGACAACTTGATCTCAAGGAGATACCCTGACTCAAAAGCCTTTGAGTCCAAAAAGGCCTTAACCTCCACACCCATATCAACTGCTTTCTATTCTAATGATGATGTGCAGGAAATTCAAGAGGATTCTGAAGAAGAAATTGATGAAAGGACTGATGAGGAGTACCTAAATGACCTGAACTTGGAATTCCAAGAAAGGGCACTCCTTGCTAGTTCAAAACGTTTCATCAAAAGAAATCAGTCCAACTTTACAAAATCAAAAGCAAATGAGACCACTGAATGCTTTAAATGTGGTAAAAAGGGTCATTTTGCTAGGGACTGTTATTCTAAAACTATTTCAGAACCCTCTTACAAATTCTCAGGAACTAGCAAGTTTCAACCTAAAATGTTTCAGTCCACCCAACAATTTCAAAACAAGGGTCAAAAGGATTTTGAAACAAAATATAGGAATATCAAAGCTAAACTTGCACTTCTTGAAACTAACCCCATATTGCCTCAGGCTGCTCAAACATCTAAACCTATTCAGACAAAGAACAAGGTATTAATAGCTGAAGCATATGATTGGGATGATGAAGAGGTTTCCTCAGATGAGGAAATAAGAGTTAGGGCACTGATGGCACTTTCTGAAGAGGATCAGGTGGCTGTGGGAAAAAGCCATGCTAGAAATGGAGAGTGGGTCAACATCACCATGAAGAAGGTAAATACTTTACTTTCTATGGATGATTATTCTGATTGGCAGTCTTACATGAATTATATTTGTGTTGATTTAAAGTTTGTTGAAGAACAAAGGCTTAACTTGTTTTCAAAATATAACAATATTGTGTCAGAATTGAACAAATGTAGAGATGAACTGCTTGTACTTAAGCAAGCCAAACTAGAAACAATAACTCTACAAATTCAGAACACTGAGATTTTGAAACAAAACCAAGTCCTTCAAACTGAACTTAACAAAGAAAAGGCTATCATTCAAAGCTGGACCAAGAAGAACCCTAAGGTTTTTGACACTGTGGGATTAATCTCTCAGAAAACCATTGGTATTGACCCTCTTATGGTTGATCCAACTGTGTGTCAAAATGAAATTAACTTTGTTCCAGCTGGCATATCTTTTGAGCAAGAATTGCTTCCCAAGTCAAATGACTGGATTGTCAGGGACAACCCAGTCAGTAAGTTACCAAACTTTGAGACTGGAAAGATCTTGCTTCCTGAAGTCAGCTTTGAAAATATGCTTGGACTCACTGAAAAACTCAGTAAGCTTGAACTCACTGAACCACTCACTGAGTCCTTGAATGAGTCTGAATCAGAATCATACCCTCCACTTCCTCCACTAAATACCCTTCAGGGTGCTGCACCTAACTTAGGCCTCCCACCTATGGTCTTCTCACCACACTCTCCAAAGGAGAGATCAGGAAGGGGAACAACCATCCTGAAGAGAGCAAACCTTGATGTCTCAGTAAATACTGATGACTCATCAACTTCAGTCCCTTCTGAAGTAACAACCCAAAGCCCTGACTCAAAATTTGATCAGTTGGCTGAAATGGTCAGGAAGCTAGGAGAGAAGATTGCATCTTCTGAGAAATCTTCTCAATCCAAGAAGGAACTAAAACCAACTTCCTCAAAGACCAAACCCAAACCCACAAAACCCCTGAAAAGATGTGAGCTATGCAACTATACAAATCATCTCACTGATGATTGCTATAGAGTCCTTTATTGCATGATTTGCAAAAAGGAAGATCACAGGACCTCTGATCATAAACAATGCTCAGTCATGTCAAAATTTTCAGGACTTAAGGCTCAGTGCCTGAACTACCCTTCTGATTCTATGCAGAAACAGAAGCAAAAGGCCAAGCCTTTTCCACCCTGCCCTTTGTGTGGATTCAATGACCATCACCCTGAAGATTGTCAATATGACAAACACTGTGAATCTAGTGGAAGTTCCACTCAGAAATCCTCAGGAAAAGAGAAGGTCATTCAGTCAAGAAGAGGAATGAAACAATCCTCTCAGACTACTTAGGCTACCCCTGCAACCAAATGCAAAACATGTGGTAGCTCAGTCCACTCAACCTCTGACCATGAATCAATTAATACTTTCATAAAGACCTACAATACCAAACCCTCCATGAAATGGAGTCCTAGAAAGAACTGACCTGGTTTACTATTTGTGCAGAAGCATGCCAGGGATCCTATTTGGCATCTAGACAGTGGATGTTCAAGGAGCATGACTGGTGTTAAGGAGTGTCTGCACAAATATGTGGAAGAACCAGGACCCAAAGTGATATTTGCTGATAATTCATCATGTCTCACTGAAGGTTATGGTTCAGTAAACTGCAATGGTATTGTCTTTACTAAGATAGCATATGTAAATGGTCTTAAGTATAATCTGATCAGTGTCAGTCAACTATGTGATGCAAAATACATAGTTCAGTTTGATGATAAGCAAGGAACCATCTTCAATGCAAATAAGGAAATTGTCCTTATTGCACCAAGAAGACAAGATGTTTATGTATTAGACATGTCCAGTCTAACTCAGGATGGAACTTGTCTCTTTGCTAAGGCCACTGATACACTCAACTGGCTTTGGCATAAGAGACTCACCCACCTGAACTTTAAGAACATTAACAATCTTGTAAAACAAAACAAGGTCCTTGGCTTACCATCTCTTGTGTTTTCTAAAGATAAACCATGCTCAGCTTGTGAAAAAGGTAAACATCACAGAGCATCCTTTAAAACCAAAACCAACTTTTCCATCTGGAACTGCCTACACCTTCTCCATATGGATCTATTTGGACCTGTCAGTCCAAGGTCTATTAACCATGAGAAGTATACTCTGGTCATAGTGGATGAATACTCTAGATACACCTGGGTATTCTTCCTGATCAAAAAGAGTCAGGCAGCTGAAACAATCATGTCCTTTGTCAGGAACATTGATAATCAAAATGACATTAAGGTCAAACAAATTAGAACTGACAATGGGACTGAGTTCAAAAATAATGAACTTGAATGTTTCTGTGATGAGAAAGGTATTTCCCAAAACTTTTACTCCCCATACACACCTGAACAAAATGGTGTTGCTGAAAGGAAAAACAGAACACTCATTGAAGCTGCTAGGACAATGCTATGTGGATCAGTCCTTTCCAACCATTTTTGGACTGATGCAGTCAAAACTGCCTGTTATACACAAAACAGATCCATAATTGTCAAGAGACATGGGAAAACCCCATATGAGTTATTCAAAGGAAGAATCCCTGACATCGGCTACTTTCATGTCTTTGGGTGTCCTGTGTTTATTCATAATCACAAGGATCACCTAGGAAAATTTGATGCAAAAGCTGATGATGGATACTTCCTGGGATACTCACTTGTCTCAAAAGCATTCAAAGTGTTCAACACAAGGAGACAGCAGACTGAGGAAACATTTCATGTTACCTTTGATGAGAGCACTGATGCAATCAGGTTCTCAACTGCCTCAGTAGAAGAGATAGGAATTGATAATTCTTCAAGATATCCTCCTGATGAATATCTGTCTGAAAACAATCCTTCTACTCAGTATCAAGATGATGCTAATCTCCCCTATTACATAATCCCTCACAACCTACCTAACCCAACCATCACTGAGTTTGTTGAGGCACATGCACACACTGATGAAATCAATCAGTCTGTTCAAAACACTCAAGAACCAAACAATCTCAGTGAGCTGGTAGACACTCAAGATCCAATCAATGATCATGTGTCTACTCCAGAACCAACCCCTCTACCCAATCAGGCCTCCACAAGTTCTAATCAGTATCCAGGACCTCAGAAAAGTTGGACTAGGTCTCAGGACATTGAACTTGTCAATATTATTGGAGAGCCTACTGAAGGCATGCTCACCAGGAGCATGGCTGCTAGTCTAAGAGCAGCCTCATCCAATGAATGCCTATTTGTGGACTTCATTTCCACAATTGAACCCAAAAGTGTTAAAGAAGCACTTAAACATCCAAGTTGGGTTCAGGCCATGCATGATGAACTGGAACAATTTGACAGAAATAAGGTAATGACCTTGGTCAAATGTCCTGAGAATGTCTCAGTCATTGGCATGAAATGGGTATTCAAAAACAAAACTGATGAAAATGGCATAGTCATTAAAAACAAAGCCAGACTTGTAGCCAAAGGCTATAATCAACAAGAAGGCATTGACTATGAAGAAACATTTGCACCAGTAGCAAGGATGGAAGCCATCGGGATCTTCCTTGCTTTTGCTACATACATGAACTTCAAGGTGTACCAAATGGATGTTAAAAGTGCATTCTTAAATGGTTCACTGAAAGAAGAAGTTTATGTTGAGCAACCTCCTGGATTTGAAAGCCATGAGTCTCCTGATCATGTCTGTAAGCTTAACAAAGCCCTTTATGGACTGAAGCAAGCTCCCAGGGCATGGTATGATACTCTCTCAGCCTTCTTAATCCAAAACAAATTTGTCAGAGGCAAGATAGACAACACATTATTTATCTATAAGACAAATAATGATGTCATACTAGTACAAGTGTATGTTGATGACATCATCTTTGGCTCAACAAGTTTCAAACTTTGCAAACAATTTGAAAAACTAATGGTAAAGAAGTTTGAAATGAGCATGATGGGAGAACTGACATACTTTCTTGGTCTTCAGATCAAACAGACTGATAGAGGAACCACTATCAGTCAAGAGAAGTATGTAAAGAATCTACTTAAGAAGTATGATCTCAGTGACTGTGCCTCAGTCAAAACTCCCATGGTCCCCCCAAACAACCTTGGTCCTGATCTAACTGGTAAACCAGTAAATCATACTCTCTTCAGAGGAATGATAGGATCACTGATGTATCTACTTGCATCAAGGCCTGATATCCAATTCTCAGTATGTCTATGTGCCAGATATCAATCTGACCCAAGAGAATCTCATATCATTGCTGTGAAAAGGATATTCAGGTACCTAAAGGGCACCCCTAACCTTGGATTATATTATCCAAAGTGCTCAGGACTTGATCTCAAAGGATACTCAGACTCTGACTATGCTGGATGCAACATGGACAGAAAAAGCACCTCAGGCTCTTGCCAAATTCTTGGTGGGAAACTAGTCTGTTGGAGTGCTAAGAAGCAACAATCAGTTGCCTTGTCCTCAGCTGAGGCTGAATATGTTGCAGCAGCTAGTTGTTGTGCAAATGTACTCTAGATGAAAAGTCAACTCAGTGACTATGGAATTCAGTACAAGATGGTACCCATCTTTTGTGATAACACAAGTGCAATTGCAATCTCAAACAACCCTGTTCTTCATCAGAGAACAAAACACATTGATATCAGATATCATTTCATTAGGGACCATGTCATGAATGGTGAAATTGAATTACACTTCATCCCTACTGAATATCAGTTAGCTGATATCTTCACCAAACCTTTGGATGAACCAACTTTCACAAGGTTGAAAGCTGAATTAGGAATGTTGGATATAGAAAATCAGTCCACTGATTGAAATTCTTCCAACTAACGTGTAAATTCTTAAAACCTCAGGTCCCTGACTCAATGTGTATATCAGTGAAAAACATCTCATTGAATCCTCAACCTCAGGAACTAAACCCAAGTTCCTGAAATCTTGAGGGTTCAGGAACTAAACCCAAGTTCCTGAATCCTTGTTTCTCAGGAATCATTCCATATTCCTGAATCATCAGTGACTAATCCCAAGTCCCTGATTTACCATCACTGAATGAAAAATCATTCAGGGCCCTAAAAAGGACATTAAATACTGACTTACATGCTCTAAGTATCTAGTTAGTAAATGTCCGAGGTTGGTAACTGAACTATATTTAATTTAAGAATATTTGTTCTTTTTGCCTTTCTGGCTTCCACCTTTGGGCCACCACATGTCCACTTGGCATTAAATGCCTCTCCAATCACATTACAGAAATGTGATGACTCATCTCTGTAAAGTGCACTTTTGCAGAACTGCTCAACTGTTCACTTCGACTGTTGCGCCAAACCAAGAAAGTGGAGTGTTGGCATTAAATGCGGATCCCAAAACATATTATTCAAAACAATTTCCAATAATTCTTTTTGAATAAATTAAGATCGCTCAAATGACCAGAACACCCCCATCTCCACTTTCCTATAAATACACCAACCAACAAAAACACACACATGTTTTTATAGAATCTTAAGCAAAACTCTGCCATTTTTAATTCTCAAAAACAAATTGTGTATGTATTCTTAAGCTTTAGAAACCCTTTAACCTTAGTCAAACCCAGACTTCCTACAAATGGCTTCTTCTAAAGCTGTGAAATACGCCCCTAATGTGGATTTCACAATGGAGGGTGTAGACCTAACCAAAAACAATGTGGTGGGAAATTTCTCATATCCACAAATCTACCCAGCCTACAAGAACGTTATGAAATATCTTCGTAATTGTTTTCTTGCAAAGGCTTTCACCCACACCCCCTCAGTCATCTACCATGACTATTTGAGGGAATTCTGGTGTACGGCTGTGGCTACCAGCCCAAAAGACACCAAAGAGTCAATCATTACCTTCACGGTGATGAATGAGAGCAGAACCCTCTCCTTTGACTACTCAACCTTCATCAAAGCCACAGGCCTTGACTTTGCTGAAGCGTTTTCACCCAACCCTACTGATCAGGACATAAAGAATGAACTGATCTTTCTTGCACCCCATGACCCCAGACGTCCTACAACGTCTGCGGGAGGCTTATTGGAGAAGGCTCCAGTAGTCAAAACATGGTTCCACCCTGTTTGGAGGATACTGATGACATTTGTCATTCAGGTCCTGGGTGGAAATAAATCCTCTATGGAACAATTGAACTCATCACAACAATTGATGTTGTTCAGTCTCCTTGAGGGTACAAAAATTGACATCGGAGGAATAATCTTCCGAGACCTTGTTGCTAAGCTCTCAGGAAAACATAGGCAAAGGCATATGTCCAACCCTAGATTTGTTTCCTGTGTGCTTCAGGACCTACTTGGTTCTGACTATTTGAGGACTGATGCAGAAGGGACGAAGCTTGACGTCCTACACAAGTCAAACTTCACTAGTAGCATCAGTGAGGTTACACATATTGCCCTGATTGAATACATGCAATCAGTCATTCAGGGTAATGACGCAATCTCTCCTGTACCTTCACCGACCAAAAAGGTGAATAAGACAAAGAAGGGTCAGTCCAGCCAGGTGGTTAGACCTAAGCCACTCGCCACTGAGACTGATCCTCAAAACCAACTCAACCTTAAAAAGAGGTTGAAAAAGGCCGAGACCTTTGAGACACCCATTTCTGAGACCCTCTTGACCTCAAAACAAAGGCCAACGGAAGTCACTGAGCAATCATCCTCAGTGACCTCGGGCACATCCCTTCCACATGGTTCAACTGACATAAACAAGTCAGAGGGATCAGGAAGCATTCCCCCCTCACATCCCGATGAAGGAACTGTCAAAAAACAATCAGTTCCCAAGGGAGGAAAGGGTTTTAAATCCTCGGTAAGGCAGCACTACCTTACTGAGAAGGGGACCCACAAACGTTCACATCCCGCTAACGTTCCTGAGTAATCACCCTCAGGATCTCAGGGAGAAAAGGACCCTAAATCCCCTGAAGGACAGCACAATCCTGATGGGAAGGGGGTCCACAAACTTTCACAATCAGTACCTAGTGATACTACTGGAAAAGCACCCATCAGTAGTTGAAGGTGCTAAGGGGGACAAAGACTCAGAGGGAAAGAAACAACCCGCTGATATGGAACCCATCAACCCCTCAGGCGGATCCAGTCTCTCAGGAACTGCCCCCAAAAGTCAGGCTGGTGTTACCCCATTTATTATGGCTAGTCAGGCTGAGCGAACCCACTCAGTTATTATGACAACGGGGTCAGGACCTGACCAAACCGAAGGCAAGTCTTTTTATAAAGAGGAGCCGGTTGATTTTTTGGGTATTGAGTCCATGGGGGACTTTCAGGCTTTTATTGAGTCTGATGAAGAGCTCAGGGAAGAGAGTGAAGAGGAAATTTTTGAGGCAGGTGAGGATATGGAAACTGATGTACAACCTGAACAATCACATCAGTCATCTCCAAGCCAAAGTGAAGAGTCAGGTTCTCAATCTTCTAATTCTTCTGATACTGGGGACATCCTCCAAAAGTATGATAACTCTCTTCCCCTCACTGAAAGAACGTTGGTCAAATTCCTACTGAAGACCAACAGAGCTCGTTTCACTGGTCTCACTGATGAGATGTTTGATCATCACACTGAAGCAGTTGTTCACTATGCCAACCTGAAGGCAGATATCGAAAGTTTTCATGATGATGTGATCGAAATCCAATCAGACACCAAACATTCCCTGACAGCTATTGATCTTCATTTCCAGAAGTTCAATCTTACTCTTGAAGGCATCACCAACAGCCTTGGAACTATTCAGACAGCTGTCAAGGATGACCCCGTACTCACCGAAAAGGTCCTTCAGGCTGCTGAGACCTATCAGAAGCAGTCAGCTGAAATCAGCTATCTTCTCAGCTTACTGAAGGATTCTAAGCTTCAGGGTTGTACTACTTCATTGGACTCAATCAGGACTTCCATGGGTCTTCAAGAAAAACATCTTGGTACTTGGGCACAATCTTCAACATCCTTGGCATGGTCTCTTGGGTCAAGGGTTTTAGGCATTGAAGCTTCTCAGGCTTCTCTGGCGGATCAGATCTCAAGTCTTCAGAAAGACACCTCGGACATCAAATCAATGATGACTGAGATCTATCAGGCTTTCAAAGGTCCTGCTACTCCAGTAACTCCAACACTTACTCTCACCATGGCTCAAGCAACAGTTGAGGGGAAGAAAGACACTGGAGACTCAAGCCAACAACCTCCTTCTCATACTGAGGGGGAGATTCCTGAAGCCTCTTCCTCCCATCAAGATAAAGGCAAAGGCATCCTCACTGAACCTGAGCCTCAACCAGCACCGATCTCGGTTGCAAAGGATCCTAAATCACCACTCAGGATCCCATATGAATTTGATGGAGTTCTTCACCACTTCTCAGCTGATGAACTCAGTGCTTATCTTCAGGAAGAGGAAGCAAAGAAGAAGTTAAAGGAGGAAGAGAAGGCGAGCAAGCCTGCTATAATTAAGGTTATTCATGAAGAGGCTGAGAAAATTGGTCTTGAGGCTAAGGATCTCTCTGGAAGAGAAGGTGGTATAACCTTTGTGAAAGCTCAGTCTGAGGAGATGACCACTCTCAGGCAGAAAAGGGAGGAAAGGAATAAACGGGCTGAAGAGATCAGGCAGAACAGGATTAAGAAATATCAGTGGTATATGACTGAAAGGTTGAAGCCAGAACCAATCACTGATGTTCATATTCAAAGAAACACCAATCCTGCCGTTGTCACTGTCTACAGAGGTGCTGACATGAGAAACTTTGATGTTCATAAACCTTTCAGATTCGCTGACTTCGGGATCACTGAATTGGATGAGTTGGGTCCATTAATAGCAAAGAAATCAAATGTTGTGGTCCCTAATCTGATGAAGTCTTTGAGTATGAGGTACGAAAGATTGGCAGCAGCACCTCAGGAACTTGGCATTCCATCTCTTCTTCCTGAATCTGCACAACCTCTCCCTCTCAGTCTTCTTCAAGGAAAAGAAAGAAGATAGAAGCTGAGCCTGAGATCAAGATTCCTGGTCTTGACTGCAATAGGGCTCTCCCTGAAGGTGTTCCTTTCAGGAACAATGTGGTCATTGAACAGCCTGAAAGAGGTTTGTTCTTCATTGATGAGTTCGGTGACAAAGCCTTCCAAAGGTGGAGTGACATCGACTTGTCAAGGATTAAAGCAATGCTCGGTTTTCTAATGATGGCCTCTCCACTCAAGAGTCCTGAAAATGTGAAGTTTTGTCAAGATCTGAAAAGGAAAATCAATGAGCATCCTGACCAACATAAGCTGCAGTCAAAGAAGCCCAAGCTTGAAGCCCTTGGAATCAAGTTGAACTGATGACCTGCCTGAATACCCACCACTATCCCTTTTGTACTTAGTTTTGTTAGGACTTGTAAATGATATCAATAAGATGATGTTTTTATTATTTCAGTGTCCTTATTTACATTCTAGTACATTCAGTATGAGTAGAAGTCTTTAGCTCACTCATATATGATCAAAACACTTAGGAATAATTTATATCCAAATAGGGGGAGATTGTTGGGTCATGAAAAACCCAAGAATGCTTCAAACATGACTTGGACACAAATTAACCAAGTGTTAACTTAAACCGAGAACAATTCAAATCACTGAGAGAACAGCCTCTCAGTGAGTCATTTTCAGGATGCTTAAGGCGAATTCAAGAAGAAGGATTCACTTCTCAGGAAGGCGGTACTCCCTGAGTAGAACTTAAGCCAAAGAAGAAGATGATGGTTCAGCGAGTGTTGGACAAGAACTCACTGAACCCCAGTCTCCTCAACCAACAAAGTGATTGAAGGACTGAGGAACCAACGCCTGAAGAAAAGGCTGGAACAATAGGGAAAAGATCTGAGAAGATAATAGTGTCAGCCCAACACTCTTCTCTTGTCAGATCCAACCTTCCCTATTGAGGCTAAAAGTCATGGAGTGTCAGCCAACAACTCCCAAAGTCTTTTTGGCCCTTTCCTATTGGTTCTTGGAAATGACAATTACTATTTGTAATTATCAGACACGCAACCTCAACAACTTGTATTATATTTAATCACTTATACTTAGATTAATAGTGTATAAATAGATCAGATGGGAGAGAAGTTAAGGTGTGCTTTGTATATTGAAAGTCTTGAACTTTTACAAAGGAACTTCTCTCCTACAAAGAGTATACAACTCACTGAGATAGCTCAATGGGTATATTGTTACCACTCAAGCAAAACTTGAGTTTCGATAGGAGACACCCCATACCCTTGTCTATTCAATCCCAAGTGTTTGTTCCGCAAAACACGTGGGTATAGATTCTTGGAATTATTTCTAATAAGAATTTAAACGTTGAAAAATATTGTTGTTTTTATATTCACGTTTTATAACTGTTAGAATTAATCTTAAACATTGTATTAGTCATAAACACAAATAGATTAACTTTCTAGTTAATTCTAATCGTGTAAAGGGACCAACAGTCTCTCACAGACCTACACCAGATACAAGACTTTGATAAATGAATTATCGAATGATGGTGTTGTACTGTCTAAGCATGAGACAAATGTTAGCTTTGTCAACAGTCTCTCTGAGAAGTGGCTCAACTTCTCACAAGGCCTGAGGAATGCTAACCACATTCCGACCCTTGAGCTCCCTGAAATTTATGGGAAGTTTGTCTATGAAGACAACTTGATCTCAAGGAGATACCCTGACTCAAAAGCTCTTAAGTCTAAAAAGGCCTTAACTCCAAACCCATATCAACTGCTTTCTATTCTAATGGTGTTGTGCAGGATATTCAAGAGGATTCTGAAGAAGAAATTGATGAAAGGACTGGTTAGGAGTACCTGAAAGACTTGAACTTGGAATTCCAAGAAAGGGCACTCCTTGCTAGTTCAAGACGTTTCATCAAAAGAAATCAGTCCAACTTTACAAAACCAAAAGCAAATGAGACCACCGAATGCTTTAAATGTGGTAAAAAGGGTCATTTTGCTAGGGACTGTTATTCTAAAACTATCTCAGAACCCTCTTACAAGTTCTCAGGAAACAGTTCCTCAGGAACTAGCAAGTTTCAACCTAAAATGTTTCAGTCCACCTAACAATTTCAAAACAAGGGTCAAAAGGATTTTGAAACAAAATATAGGAAAATCAAAGCTAAACTTGCACTTCTTGAAACTAACCCCATATTTTCTCAGGATGCTCAAAGATCTAAACCTATTTAGACAAAGAACAAGGTATTAGTAGCTGAAGCATATGACTGGGATGAAGAAGAGGTTTCCTCAGATGAGGAAATAAGAGTTAGTGCTCTGATGGCACTTTCTGAAGAGGATCAGGTGGTTGTGGGAAAAAGCCATGCTAGGAATGGAGAGTGGGTCAACATCACCATGAAGAAGAAGAATTCCAGGGATCCTGTTTGGCATCTAGACAGTGGATGTTCAAGGAGCATGACTGGTGTTAAGGAGTATCTACACAAATATGTGGAAGAACCAGGACCCAAAGTGATATTTGCAGATAATTCAACATGTCTCACTAAGGGTTATGGTTCAGTAAACTGCAATGGTATTGTCTTTACTAGGATAGCTTAGGTAAATGGTCTTAAGTACAATCTGATTAGTGTCAGTCAACTATGTGATGCAAAATACATAGTTCAGTTTGATGATAAACAAGGAACCATCTTCAATGCAAATAAGGAAATTATCCTCATTGCACCAAGAAGACAAGATGTTTATGTATTAGACATGTCCTGTCTAACTCAGGATGGAACTTGTCTCTTTGCTAAGGCCACTGATACTCTCAACTGGCTTTGGCATAAGAGACTCACCCACCTGAACTTTAAAAACATAAACAATCTTGTAAAACAAAACAAGGTCATTGGCTTACCATCACTTGTGTTTTCAAAGGATAAACCATGCTCAGCTTGTGAAAAAGGTAAACATCACAGAGCATCCTTTAAAACCAAAACCAACTTTTCCATCAGGAACTGCCTACATCTTCTCCATATGGATCTATTTGGACCTATCAGTCCAAGGTCGACTAACCATGAGAAGTATACTCTGGTCATAGTGGATGAATACTCTAGATACACTTGGGTATTCTTCCTGATCAAAAAGAGTCAGGCAGCTGAAACAATCATGTCCTTTGTCAGGAACATTGAAAATCAAAATGACATTAAGGTCAAACAGATTAGAACTGACAATGGGACTGAGTTCAAAAATTATGAACTTGAATGTTTCTGTGATGAGAAAGGTATTTCCCAAAACTTTTCCTCTCCATACACACCTGAACAAAATGGTGTTGCTGAAAGGATAAAATAGAACACTCATTGAAGCTGCTAGGACAATGCTATGTGGATCAGTCCTTTCCAACCATTTTTGGACTGATGCAGTCAAAACTGCCTGTTATACACAAAACAGATCCATAATTGTCAAGAGACATGGGAAAACCCCATATGAGTTATTCAAAGGAAGAATCCCTGACATCAGCTACTTTCATGTCTTTGGGTGTCCTGTGTTTATTCATAATCACAAGGATCACCTAGGGAAATTTGATGCAAAAGCTGATGATGGATACTTCCTGGGATACTCACTTGTCTCAAAAGCCTTCAGAGTGTTCAACACAAGGAGACAGCAGTCTGAGGAAACATTTCATGTTACCTTTGATGAGAGCACTGATGCAATCAGGTTCTCAACTGCCTCAGTAGAAGAGATAGGAATTGATAATTCTTCAAGATATCCTCCTGATGAATATCTTCCTGAAAACAATCCTTCTACTCAGTATCAAAATGATGCTAACCTCTCCTATTACATAATCCCTCACAACCTACCTAACCCAACCATCACTGAGTTTGTTGAGGCAAATGCAAACACTGATGACATCAATCAGTCTGTTCAAAACACTCAAGAACCAAACAATCTCAGTGATCTGATAGACACTCAAGATCCAATCAATGATCATGTGTCTACTCCAGAACCAACCCCTCTACCCAATCAGGCCTCCACAAGTTCAAATCAATATCCAGGACCTCAGGAAAGTTGGACTAGGTCTCAGGACATTGAACTTGTCAATATTATTGGAGAGCCTACTGAAGGCATGCTCACCAGGAGCATGGCTGCTAGTCTAAGAGCAGCCTCAGCCAATGAATGCCTATTTGTGGACTTCATTTCCACAATTGAACCCAAAAGTGTTAAAGAAGCACTTACACATCCAAGTTGGGTTCAGGCCATGCATGATGAACTGGAACAATTTGACAGAAACAAGGTAATGACCTTGGTCAAATGTCCTGAGAATATCTCAGTCATTGGCATGAAATGGGTATTCAAAAACAAAACTGATGAAAATGGCATAGTCATTAAAAACAAAGCCAGACTTGTAGCCAAAGGCTATAATCAACAAGAAGGCATTGACTATGAAGAAACATTTGCACCAGTAGCAAGGATGGAAGCCATCAGGATCTTCCTTGCTTTTGCTACATACATGAACTTCAGAGTATACCAAATGGATGTTAAAAGTGCATTCTTAAATGGTTCACTGAAAGAAGAAGTTTATGTTCAGCAACCTCCTGGATTTGAAAGCCATGAGTCTCCTGATCATGTCTGTAAGCTTAACAAAGCCCTTTATGGACTAAAACAAGCTCCCAGGGCATGGTATGAGACTCTCTCAGCCTTCTTAATCCAAAACAAATTTGTTAGAGGCAAGATAGACAACACTTTGTTTATCTATAAGACAAATAATGATGTCATACTAGTACAAGTGTATGTTGATGACATCATCTTTGGCTCAACAAGTTTCAAACTTTGCAAACAATTTGAAAAACTTATGGCAAAGAAGTTTGAAATGAGCATGATGGGAGAACTGACATACTTCCTTGGTCTACAGATCAAGCAGACTGATAGAGGAACCACTATCAGTCAAGAGAAGTATGTAAAGAATCTACTAAAGAAGTATGATCTCAGTGACTGTGCCTCAGTCAAAACTCCCATGGTCCCCCCAAACAACCTTGGTCCTGATCTCACTGGTAAACCAGTGAATCAAAACTCTATTTAGAGGAATGATAGGATCACTGATGCATCTACTTGCATCAAGGCCTGATATCCAATTCTCAGTATGTCTATGTGCCAGATATCAATCTGACCCAAGAGAATCTCATATCACTGCTGTGAAAAGGATATTCAGGTACCTGAAAGGCACTCCTAACCTTGGATTATACTATCCAAAGTGCTCAGGACTTGATCTTAAAGGATACTCAGACTCTGACTATGCTGGATGCAACATGGACAGAAAAAGCACCTCAGGCTCTTGCCAAATACTTGGTGGGAAACTAGTCTGTTGGAGTGCTAAGAAGCAACAATCAGTTGCCTTGTCCTCAGCTGAGGCTGAATATATTGCAGCAGCTAGTTGTTGTGCAAATGTACTCTGGATGAAAAGTCAACTCAGTGACTATGGAATTCAGTATAAGATGGTACCCATCTTTTGTGATAACACAAGTGCAATTGCAATCTCAAACAACCCTGTTCTTCATCAGAGAACAAAACACATTGATATCAGATATCATTTCATCAGGGACCATGTCATGAATGGTGACATTGAATTACACTTCATCCCTACTGAATATCAGTTAGCTGATATCTTCACCAAACCTTTGGATGAACCAACTTTCACAAGGTTGAAAGCTGAATTAGGAATGTTGGATATAGAGAATCAGTCCACTGATTGAATCCTTCCAACTGAAGTGAAAATTATTAAAACCTCAGGTCCTTGACTCAATGTGTACATCAGTGAAAACAAATCACTGAATCCTCAACCTCAATCACTAAACCCAAGTTCCTGAAATCGTTAGGGTTCAGGAACTAAACCCAAGTTCCTGAATCCTTGTTGCTCAGGAATCATTCCATATTCCTAAATCATCAGTGACTAATCCCATGTCCCTGAAAAACCTTCACTGAATGAAAAGTTATTCAGGGCCCAGAAAAGAGACATTAAATACTGACTTAAATGCTCTAAGTATCTAGTTAGTAAATGTCCGAGGTTGGTAACTGAACTCATATTTAATTCAAGAATATTTGTTCTTTTTGCCTTTCTGGCTTCCACCTCTGGGCCACCACATTCCCACTTGGCATTAAATGCCTCTCCAATCACATTACAAATATGTGATGACTCATCTCTGCAAATTTCACTTTTGCAGAACTGCTCAACTGTTCACTTCGACTGTTGCGCCAAACCAGGAAAGTGGAGTGTTGGCATTAAATGCGGATCCCAAAACATATTATTCAAAACAATTTCCAATAATTCTTTTTGAATAAATTAAGATCGCTCAAATGTCTAAAACACCCCATCTCCACTTCCCTATAAATAACCCAACCAAAAGAAACACACACACGTTTTTATAGAACTTAAGCAAAACTCTGCCATTTTAATTCTCAAAAACAAATTGTGTGTGTATTCTTAAGCTTTAGAAACCCAGAAACCTTAGTCAAACCCAGACTTACCCACAATGGCTTCTTCTAGAGCTATAGCATACGCCCCTAATGTGGAATTCCTCACTGGGGACGTTGACCTAACAAAGAACAATGTGGTAGGAAATTTCTCTTATCCACAAAACTACCCAGCCTACAAGAACGTTATGAAATTTCTTCATAATTGTTTTCTTGCAAAGGCTTTCACCACACACCCCCTTCAGTCATCTACCAAGACTATTTGAGGGAATTCTGGTGCACGGCTGTGGCTACCAGCCCCAAAGACACCAAAGAGTCAATCATCACCTTCACGGTGATGAATGCGAGCAGAACCCTTTCCTTTTACTACTCAACCTTCATAAAAGCTACAGGCCTTGACTTTGCTGAAGCGTTTTCACCCAACCCTACTGATCAGGACATAAAGAATGAACTGATCTTTCTAGCACCCCATGACCCCAGACGTCCTACAACGTCTGCGGGAGGCTTATTGGAGAAGGCTCTAGTAGTCAAAACATGGTTCCATCCTATTTGGAGGATACTGATGACATTTGTCATTCAGGTCCTGGGTGGAAATAAATACTCTATGGAACAATTGAACTCATCATAACAATTGATGTTGTTCAGTCTCCTTGAGGGTACAAAAATCGACATCGAAGGAATAATCTTACGAGATGATGCGTGGTTTTGCGACCTTACAACAGGTTTTACCTCTCGAGGGATCTCGAGAAGCTTGCAATCCCCACCAGGCAGTGTACCTGACCGATGTAGTATAGTGAAGTGGCAAGTACCGGGGGATTGATCGTTCTCTAGGGGAATAGTGTCGTTAGGATTGAAAAACTACTCTAATAGGTCTAAGGGTGAGGGAAGATTCTTTTTATATTTTTTTATGAAAGCAAGTAAAATCTCGGGTTTTAAGGAGTGGGCGGAATTAGTTGCTAGTCAACTAACCCAAATAACTACAAATGCAAATAAAATAAAATAACTGAAAATGAAAAGGTTGTGAAACTTATATGGAGAGAAATGTGTTTACTTAGATTTCCTTACTCCCTAACTATCTTTTACCGGTTGATTAGTGTGTATTAATTGCGTGGATGACGGGTGTATTCCTTAATACCAATCGTGGGGTGGCGTACGTACTTCCCCAACTCTACAAGCTCCTACTTCACTCCTATGTCGAGCCGGCTAAGAAGCTCCTAACATGGGATCACTAGAATTCGCTCATGCATTAAATACAACCATAATAACCTTAGTACGCATTGGTTCATGTTTCTTAAGACGTTCAAGCAAGTTACCGTATAGGAGGTTAGCCAGTTTTCTTAAGCCTAACATCGATAAACAATCATCCAATACAATTAATAACACACTAATAACCAATAATCAATAGTTAGGTTTCATTAGATCTAAGCAAACACAAGATAAATCTAGCCTAGCATGTTAAATTAAAAAACAAGAACAAGATATAATCAAACAACACATAGACATATTGAATGATTAAATGATTACTTATCTTCAATTAAACATGGGAGATCCAAGGGTATGAAAACCCTTAAAAATGGCAGAAATTCGTCTTAGGGTTTCTCCTCACAAAGTTGCACACTAATGACAAAAAATTGCAAAACTATATATAGAACTTAGTGGCTGACGGCGTCACGTTATAGATCTTGACGCCGTCACCTCGCCGTGGTTAGGGTTCCCGGATGGTCTTCCTGACGCCATCCCTCTTTAATCCTCCAAAATCCGATCTGGCCTATCAAGGCTTGACGCCGTCAGAATAGGGCTTGACGCCGTCTCTCTTTAGCTTAAACCGTGATGGCCTTGATCACCTTAAAGGGTGACGCCGTCAGACTTTGCATTGTAAAACTCTCTGGCGCGTCACGTGTATTTATTCATATCCACCTCTTTTGCCAAGCCATGACGCCATCAGGAGCAATCCTTGACGCCGTCAAGTGTACTTTTCCAGCAGCTTTGGAGACTTTGTCGTTTTCTTCACTTTTATGCTCCAAAAACGTCCAAAATGCTTTCTTTTCCAGATTTCTTCTCCAAAGTACCTAAAATGACAAAAGGAACGATTTAGGGCAATATTTGATCAAATAAATACGATTTAGGGCTTAAATGACCCCCTAAAAGCGGTACACTTTTCGCTTCATCAAATACCCTTACACTTGAGATTTGCTTGTCCTCAAGCAAATGCGCTTTTATTCTAATCAAAATACAAGTTAGGGGTAATTTAATGCTAATATAAAAGTAATTACAACAAATAGTTGTTCCACTTTAATCATAATAAGCACGGAGATTACAAACTAGCACCTCACAAGTAGTGTTTAGATACTCACATCTCTCAGGTGTCATAAAAGTATATCTCATAAATGAAAACGGATAATATCTCTCACTACCTGTCATAGCAAATAGATTGCCATAGGCTTGGGAAAGGATCAAAAACCTCCTCCACTAGGCGTAAGCACCTAAGATAAACTATCAAAGAGGGCTTATAAACGGGTTATAACGTTAGGTGTAGGGATATGATAAACACGGATTTGTTGGATGAGGGATATTTTACTGGTGGCGAGTTAAAGATCTTGATTAATTACATGTACAATATGGCGTTGCTAAGCCAAGACTAGACTCGACTTAAGCTAATGAAAAAAATAACAAAAAGATAAAATAAACATAAAATGAAACGGGATGGTAGTCCGTATGTTTTTCTACTTTTCTTTTTCTCATTTTTTTGTATTTTTCTTGATTTTTTCGATTTTTTTTTTTAATCATACACTCTTGCCCTACCATCCAAAATAATACATCATAGGGGCGTTGCATTCCCCTTACACTTGAACTTTTACATAACTTTACAAATAACTATTCTAATGACTCGAATTAAGATAATCGAAACACTTGGAGTACTTTTAAAATATTTAGCACATATGGGGGTAATAATGTTCTTCTTCCCCATTACTCCATTACACTAGTACTTTACCCATGAGTCCCAATCGTCCCAAAATAATATGTACAAGGATATGACTCGACTTAGCAACCATGTAATCAATTAGATAATTAACTTGGGGTTTAAACAAATGTTGTAACAATAATGCACTAAAAATGAGTGCATACAAGGTAGGCTAAGGCGATTTGGTGTACATTTAAGTGGGGTGTAAACAAATTCTTCCTTTAAGTAAAATGCTTAAAGGTCGAAATGAAAAGATAGGCTCTGAGGGGTGTACTAGGGGTATCGTGTACTAAAAATGAGTACAACGCAAAGGGTGGGGAGAATTACTTGACCAATGTTGCCAATGTAATTATAACAAAAACACAGGTGTAAAACAATGGGTTAATCCTAATGCCTCTTATCATGTAGTAAATCTAACTACACGAATGTAGTCTCACTTGTGGCCTCGGAATGGTCCTAACGCAAGTTCTAGAATCTATGTGCTACCGGTACACACATCATAGCATAAATGCTTTTCCTACCAATTCTAGGGGCGAACCTCACATATTTGGGGGTGGAAAATTTTTTAGTGGTACGGTTTTGTGCTAGTCATATAACTCCTATCCATGAGACGCTCATTAAGATCAAAGTTTCACTCCTATATGTTGTAAAAAAATTTAAATTTGGCACTAAAATTGCCTTAACAGGTATTTCTCTCAGTTTTATTACACATCTACCATTAAACAAACAAAAATCAAGCGTAATTGCATTCTCTAAAGTATCGTACTTTACCCCCCCCCCCCCTTACACTTAAGATGAACATTGTCCCCAATGTTCAAATAACAAGATGTAAAAGTAAATAAGGTAAAAGAATGAAATCAAATACTCCCCTGATTCGTTTGGTGGATAAAGAGGTAGCATGGTTAGATCTTCTTCCAAGAGAATGTAGAAGCTTCAAGACTAAAGCATCGCCAAAAGCTAGATTCCACATACATCTCCTTGTCCAAAATAACCTGTTAAACCTGAGAAAACAAACACGAAAACCTGCATAACAACGGCGGGATAAATCTATATAAGGATATAATGCTTGTGGAATGATTATTTTGCAGATTCCTGGAGTTTATAAGTTAGAGATTTAATAAAAACTTTTTATGATTCCGGTAGAAAAACAAAACTTTCAAAAATTTCAGAAAATTAAAACCTGACGCCGTCAGGTTGTAAGGCCTGACGCCGTCAGAAATGATCTGACAGAATTCTCATGTTAAGTTTCCGGAAAATTTCTGGAAAAACCTATACCTTACTTCCTGGAATTCCTGCAAAACATCATTTTGACTCGATACAAGCATTTGACTCAAACAATTACTAATATGTATGTTAATTTAATATTGTTACAATTCATGTTCATTTGTTCTAATAAACCGATTTGGATTTCCCTTACACTTATCTTTTGCAAAATACCTTTATATGTAGTTAAGATGAAGTTAAAAACAAGATAAAGCATTTTCACAATTTAGTTTCGAACATGAATCAATAATAATAAAAATTAAACATACATACGGAAGCAAATAAAATCAAACAAACAAATAAATAAACACACAAAGCAAATAAAGCTTGGGTTGCCTCCCAAGAAGCGCTTGTTTTTGTTCGAGTCACGAGCCTGACTCTACCCTTATTTAACGGATAAAGGAGAGGTTTTTCCTACACTTAGGATTAAGTGCGGGTGATAGTAGCGATACACACCATCTTGGTGGAAGTATGCCGCGTGAGGAAAGAGTGGTGGAGGAATTATATACTCAAAGGGGTGTGCTCCTTTCATCATAACCTTACCTAGTTCACTTTGGTCAATGGGTGAATTAAAGTTTTCTCCTAAAAAGGGATCATCTTCTATCAACTTCGAGAGATTCCTAGTTGGGAATCCATCTTGACCTAATAAACCCGGTTTAAACCCATAATGTTTCTTGTGATCAATCATGAATGGGTGATGTAAGTATGTAAGGTCATGGTTCACTCCTATATTAGCTTCCACTCCACATGGCCTAGAGTCTACTACCTTAATCTTAACATTACCCAGACTACATGGTTTGATGGGTGGATCGGGACCTTTTTCAATTCCTAAATTCACATATAAGGATGGAAGATTAGGTAACGGTTTTGGCTGAGGCTCCGGTTCATCGAAACTAGGAACTTCCATATAACTAAAAGAAAGGTTATGACTACAAGTATTCAAACCTATATCCTCTAGTTGTGTTTGGTCCAAGGGTTCTACCTCTATTGGGGTTCCTATAGTCTCTTCTACATCTTCCGGGCAAGTCAAGGGCGGTGTGTATGCCTCAGACAATGGTGGGACTTGTGGGGTACTTGGTGGGCTTGGGTTCTCTACTATATCCTCCATCACATTAAGATCGCCAATGTGTTCATCTTGTATTATGGTAGGGCCTAACCATGACATGCAGCTAGGTGGCTCAACTCTACTCTCATGTGTGTCGTATGTTTTGGTGAAATCTATCCCACTCATGCAACTAACCATCTCAGAATCTTGGTTTGATTCTAAGTCCATGTTCTTAGAAACTAGGTCTCTTTGCTCATACGAATCCACCAATTCGTTCCACTTATGGGTCATGGTTAGGAAGCTTTCCTCAAAATTCATCCAAAGGGTCTGACTAAAAGGAATTGATCCAGATAATGCTCGTCTAATAGAAATCTCACATGCATAGAATTCATTAAACCCATCTAACCTTACCCCTAACTCCTTTTGGAAATCACAAAGATCACACAAAAATTCATAGGAATGATAGGAAACAAATCTATTGGTGAAATATAATTGTTCCTCTATTGTCAATGATCTAAATGGAATTTCATCCGTCATAGTAACAAATGAAAATGGTTTTACAAACAAAGGGCACAAAGAAAAAGATAGACTACAAGAAAGCTAATAAAAAGAAAATAAAAATCTCACTAAGATAGGAATCTAATGAGTAGACCTAATAAAATAAAAATTCAACCTAAACAATAACTATTCCCCGGCAACGGCGCCAAAAACTTGATGCGTGGTTTTGCGACCTTACAACAGGTTTTACCTCTCGAGGGATCTCGAGAAGCTTGCAATCCCCACCAGGCAGTGTACCTGACCGATGTAGTATAGTGAAGTGGCAAGTACCGGGGGATTGATCGTTCTCTAGGGGAATAGTGTCGTTAGGATTGAAAAACTACTCTAATAGGTCTAAGGGTGAGGGAAGATTCTTTTTGTATTTTTATATTTTTTTATGAAAGCAAGTAAAATCTCGGGTTTTAAGGAGTGGGCGGAATTAGTTGCTAGTCAACTAACCCAAATAACTACAAATGCAAATAAAATAAAATAACTGAAAATGAAAAGGTTGTGAAACTTATATGGAGAGAAATGTGTTTACTTAGATTTCTTTACTCCCTAACTATCTTTTACCGGTTGATTAGTGTGTATTAATTGCGTGGATGACGGGTGTATTCCTTAATACCAATCGTGGGGTGGCGTACGTACTTCCCCAACTCTACAAGCTCCTACTTCACTCCTATGTCGAGCCGGCTAAGAAGCTCCTAACATGGGATCACTAGAATTCGCTCATGCATTAAATACAACCGTAATAACCTTAGTACGCATTGGTTCATGTTTCTTAAGACGTTCAAGCAAGTTACCGTATAGGAGGTTAGCCAGTTTTCTTAAGCCTAACATCGATAAACAATCATCCAATACAATTAATAACACACTAATAACCAATAATCAATAGTTAGGTTTCATTAGATCTAAGCAAACACAAGATAAATCTAGCCTAGCATGTTAATTAAAAGACAAGAACAAGATATAATCAAATAACACATAGACATATTGAATGATTAAATGATTACTTATCTTCAATTAAACATGGGAGATCCAAGGGTATGAAAACCCTTAAAAATGGCAGAAATTCGTCTTAGGGTTTCTCCTCACAAAGTTGCACACTAATGACAAAAAAATTGCAAAACTATATATAGAACTTAGTGGCTGACGGCGTCACGTTATAGATCTTGACGCCGTCACCTCGCCGTGGTTAGGGTTCCCGGATGGTCTTCCTGACGCCGTCCCTCTTTAATCCTCCAAAATCCGCTCTGGCCTATCAAGGCTTGACGCCGTCTCTCTTTAGCTTAAACCGTGATGGCCTTGATCACCTTAAAGGGTGACGCCGTCAGACTTTGCATTGTAAAACTCTCTGGCGCGTCACGTGTATTTTGTCATATCCACCTCTTTTGCCAAGCCATGACGCCGTCAGGAGCAATCCTTGACGCCGTCAAGTGTACTTTTCCAGCAGCTTTGGAGACTTTGTCGTTTTCTTCACTTTTATGCTCCAAAAACGTCCAAAATGCTTCCTTTTCCAGATTTCTTCTCCAAAGTACCTAAAATGACAAAAGGAACGATTTAGGGCAATATTTGATCAAATAAATACGATTTAGGGCTTAAATGACCCCCTAAAAGCGGTACACTTTTCGCTTCATCACGAGACCTTGTTGCTAAGCTCGCAAGAAAACATAGGCTATACCCTAGATTTGTTTCCTGTGTGCTTCAGGACCTACTTGGTTATGACTATGTGAGGCCTGATGCAGAAGGTACAAAGCCTGACGTCCTGCACAAGTCAAACTTCACTAATAGCATCAGTGAGGTTACACATATTGCCCTGACTGAATACATGCAATCAGTCATTCAGGGTAACGACGTTGTCTCACCAGTTCCTTCACCGACCAAAAAGGTGAAGAAGAAAAAGAAGGGTAAGTCCAGCCAGGTGGTTTGACCCAAGCCACTCGCCACTGAGACTGATCCTCAAAACCAACTAAACCTTAAAAAGAGGTTGAAAAAGGCCAAGACCTCTGAGACACCCATTTCTGAGACCCTCTTGACCTCAAAACAAAGGCCAACGGAGGTCACTGAGCAATCATCCTCAGTGACCTCGGGCACACCCATTCCACATGGTTCAACTGACATACACAAGTCAGAGGAATCAGGAAGCATTCCCCCCTCACATCCCGATGAAGGTATTGATAAATCACAATCAGTTCCCAAGGGAGGAAAGGGTCCTGAATCCTCGGTAGGGTAGCACCACCCTACTGGGAAGAGGACCCACACCCCCTCACATCCCGATGAAGGAACTGTCAAAAAACAATCAGTTCCCAAGGGAGGAAAGGGTTCTAAATCCTCGGTAAGGCAGCACTACCTTACTGAGAAGGGGACCCACAAACATTCACATCCCGCTAACGTTCCTGAGCAATCACCCTCAGGATCTCAGGGAGAAAAGGACCCTAAATCCCCAAAAGGACAGCACAATCCTGATGGGAAGGGGGTCCACCAACTTTCACAATCAGTACCTAGTGATACCACTGGAAAACACCCATCAGTGGTTGAAGGTGCTAAGGGGGACAAAGACTCAGAGGGAAAGAAACAACCCGCTGATACGGAACCCATAAACCCCTCAGGCGGTCCAAACCTCTCAGGACCTGCCCCCAAAAGCCAGGCTGGTGTTACCCCAGTTATTATGGCTAGTCAGGCTGAGCAAACCCACTCAGTTATTATGACAACGGGGTCAGGACCTGACCAAACCAAAGGCGAGTCTTTTTATAAAGAGGAGCCGGTTGAATTTTTGGGTATTGAGTCCATGGGGGACTTTCAGGCTTTTATTGAGTCTGATTAAGAGCTCAGGGAAGAGAGTGAAGAGGAAATTTTTGAGGCAGGTAAGGATATGCATACTGATGTACAACCTGAACAATCTCCTCAGTCATCTCCACGCTAAAGTGAAGAGTCAAGTTCTCAATCTTCTGATTCTTCTGATACTGGGGACATCCTCAAAAAGTATGATGACTCTCTTCCCCTCACTGAAAGAAAATTGGTCAAGTTCCTGCTCATGACCAATAGAGCTCTTTACACTGGTCTCTCTGAAGAGATGTTCGATCATCACACTGAAGCTGCTGTTCACTATGCCAACCTGAAGGCAGATGTTGAAAGTTATCATGATGATGTGAACGAAATGCATTCTGACACCAATCACTCCCTGACAGCTATTGATCTTCATCTCAGGAAGTCCAATCTTGCTCTTGAAGGCATCACCAAAAGCCTTAGAACTATTCAAATAGCTGTCAAGGATGACCCCGAACTCAACAAGAAGGTCCTTCAGGCTGCTGAGACTTATCTGAAGCACTCAGCTGAATTCAGTGATCTTCTCAGCTTACTGAAGGATTCTAATATTCAGGGTCTTAACTCTTCATTGGACTCAATCAGGACTTCCTTGGGTCTTCAGGAAAAACATCTGGGTACTTGGGCACAATCTTCAACATCCTTGGCATGGTCACTTGGGTCAAGGATGTCAGGCATTGAAGCTTCTCAGGCATCTCTTGAGAATAAGATCTTAAGTCTTCAGCAAGACACCTCGGACATCAAATCAATGATGACTGAGATCTATTAGGCTTTCAAGGGTCCTGCTGCTCCAGTGACTCTAACTCTTGCTATCACCATGGCTCAAGCAACAGTTGAGGGGGAGAAAGACACTGGAGTCCCTGAAGTTTCAACAAGCCAACAACCTCCTTCTCACACTGAGAGGGAGATTCCTGAAGCTTCTACCACCCATCAAGATAAAGGCAAAGCCATCCTCACTGAACCTGAGCCTCAACCTGCACCAATCACAGTTGCAAAGGATCCTGAATCACCAGCCAGGATCCCGTATGACATTGATGGAGTTCTTCACCACTTCTCAGCTGATGAACTCAGTGCTTACCTAGAGGAAGAGGAAGCAAAGAAGAAGTTAAAGGAGGAAGAAAAGGTGAGCAAGCCTGCTATTATTAAGGTTGTTCATGAAGAGGCTGAGAAGATTGGTCTTGAGGCTAAGGATCTCTCAGGAAGAGAGGGTGGTATGACCTTTGTAAAGGCTCAGACTGAGGAGATGATTACTCTCAGGAAGAAAAGGGAGGAAAGGAATAAAAGGGCTGAAGAGATCAGGCAGAACAGGATTAAGAAATATCAGTGGTATATGACTAGCAGGTTGAAGCCAGAACCAATCACTGATGTTCATATTCATCGAAACACCAATCCTGCCACTGTTACTGTCTACAGAGGTGCTGACATGAGAAACTTTGATGTTCATAAACCCTTCAGATTCGCTGACTTCGGGATCACAGAATTGGATGAGTTGGGTCCATTAATAGCAAAGAAATCAAATGTTGTGGTCCCTAATCTGCTGAAGTCCTTGAGTCTGAGGTATGAAAGATTGACAGCTGCACCTCAGGAACTTGGCACTCCATCTCTTCATCCTGATTCAGCACAACCAACTCCCTCTCAGTCTTCTTCAAGAAAAAGAAAGAAGATTGAAGCTGAGCCTGAGATCAAGATTCCTGGTCTTGACTGCAATAGGGCTCTCCCTGAAGGTGTTCCTTTCAGGAACAATATGGTCATTGAACAACCTGAAAGAGGTTTGTTCTTCATTGATGAGTTCGGAGACAAAGCCTTCCAAAGGTGGAGTGACATCGATTTGTCAGGGATCAAAGCTATGCTTGGTTTTCTAATGATGGCCTCTCCACTCAAGAGTCCTGAAAATGTGAAGTTTTGTCATGATCTGAAAAGGAAAATCAATGAGCATCCTGACCAACAAGAGCTGCAGTCAAAGAAGCCCAAGCTTGAAGCCCTTGGTATTAAGTTGAACTGATTGATCTGCCTGAATACCCACTATCCCTTTTGTACTTAGTTTGTTAGGACTTGTAATGATATCAATAAGATGATGTTTTTATTATTTCAGTGTCCTTATTTACATTCTAGTACATTCAGTATGAGTAGAAGTCATTAGCTCACTCATAACTGATCAAAACACTTAGGAATAATTTATATCCAAATAGGGGGAGATTGTTGGGTCATGAAAAACCCAAGAATACTTCAAACATGATTTGGACACAAATTAACTAAGTGTTAACTTAAACCGAGAACAATTCAAGTCACTGAGAGAACAGCCTCTCAGTGAGTCATCTTCAGGATGCTTAAGGAGAATTCAAATAGAAGGATTCACTACGCAGGAAGGCGGTACTCCCTGAAGTAGCACTTAAGCCAAAGAAGAAGATGATGGTTCAGTGAGTGTTGGACAAGAACTCACTGAACCCCAGTCTCCTCAACAAATGAAGTAATATGAATGATAACTGAGAAGCGGTCCTGAAGAACTAAGTGCCTGAGAAGAAAGGCAGAAATATCTAGGAAGGATTTAAGATAAGATCAAATCTTATCTTGTCAGGAAGAAATCCTTTCCCTAACGGCTTAAAGTCTTGGAGTGTCAGACCAACCACTTCTAAAGACTTAATAAGCCATTTCTATTGGTTCTTGGAAATGACAATTACTGTTGTAATTGTCAGACACGCTTGCTCAACAACTTGCTCAACAACTTGTAATATTTTAATTACTTTTACTCAGATTACTTGTGTATAAATAGATTAAGAAGGAGAGAAGTTGTGTGTGTTTTGTACAATTAAAGCTTAGACTTTTGCAAAACAACTTCTCTCCTACAAAGAGTAACGCATCTCTGAGATAGCTCAGTGAGGTCGCATTGTTACCACTCAAGCAAAACTTGAGTTTAGATAGGAGACACCACCATACCTTGTCTATTCAATCCCAAGTGTTTGTTCCGCAAAACACTTGGGTATAGATTCTTTGATTCATTTCTAATAAGAATTTAAACGTTGAAAATTACCTTGAGTTTTTATATTCACGTTTTATAACTGTTAGAATTAATCATAACATTGTATTAGTCATTAACACAAATAGATTAACTTTCTAATTAACTCTAAGCATGTAAAGGGACCAACAATCTCACGCACACAACAACAACAACAACAATAATAATAATAATAATAATAATAATAATAATAAAGGGGCTTTTCGTTAAATGATATGCACCATCAAACCAACCCCAAAGTCACACCACCGCATGTGATGGCGTACAGACCACATGTCGAGGGTGCCCATTACGTGTAGTGCATGCCTCCATAACTCCCTGTCTAAAAGCAACAAATATTTTGCATTCAACAAACTAAATTTAAGAAGACTACAAGTGAGAGAGAAGCCACAAACTTATTTACTTGGTATTCTTTAGGCATGTTAGTCATTTGTATCTCTAGCTTCTAAATGCTACTTCATAGAACGATTAGAAATGAGCATTTCGAGAAAAAATAAAACCATTTGTTACTTGTCAAACAAACATTACAATCACAACATTAAACGTTCACCGCTCTTAAATGTTTTTATGCATCATGCGCAAAACACTCCTTAAAAGTATCTTATTTTTGTTATATTCTTTTACACTCTGTTCTCAAGTATGTTTTTAGAGTGAAATGGAAGTAAATGAAATGGAAGTAAAGAAAATGATGTGAGTGGAAGTAAATGTAGTGAAAATAATTGTGTTCTTAAGTTTGGAGTGAGAGGAAGTAAAGTAAAGTAAATGAAAGTAGGTGGTCCCATTTATACTTTTTATATTTGTGAAATTACTATTATAACCTTGCTCTATAATAAATAATACATTAAAGACAAAGGGTATTTTTGACATTAAACTCTTTTCAGTTTTGTCTTATTCATTTACTTCCTTTTCATCCATAAATGGGATGAAAGTGTGGACCCAAAAAAACAAAGAGACTTTCCTTCCTTCATGTCTTTTATTTCCTTTATTCCTTCCAAAAACTTGAGAAACATGCTTTTTTTTCATTTACTTGCATTTACTTCCATTTAGAAACTTGAGAACATAGTGTTAATGTTATCCCTACTCTACCCACAATCACAATACGCATGTCATTTGAGATGGAGTAGGTATGACTCATTATCACTTATTTATCGTGTTTTCAGATGTCATTATCTAATAATTAGAAAAAGTATTAAACACAAAGTTTAATAACTAATATTCTCAAAATGTTACACATCAATGATTTAGTGAAACATTGAACTAAGATTTGGAGTATATTTAAATCCGTAAGCAAACAAATCGCACCAAGCGGTGCATAGCGCATGTGGTTTGACTTTATCCATTTTGTTTTTGTTTTCTTCATGTGAATGATATGATTGATTGAGAGTTGTATTGCAAAAAGATCACAAGATCCAATTCCATTAATTGGTATTATGTTGCGCATGAAATTGCATTTATTCTGTTTGGGTTGGAAAGTTAAATGGGATTCACATTGTGAATATTAATCGACTTCTAAAACTGTGCAACAACATATTGGTCATTTCTTTTGGCGTGTCGGAAACGTCAATGTTAATAACCATTGCTCTAAACTACCGTTTTTCTAAACTAGTGCGCTAGTGTAGATCGACTTCTTCTAGCATTGAGAGGTATTTGTTTAAGCTTATTTGTCCCGTTTATAAAATTATTATAATTTTGAAAAGCTAAGAAACTCAAACTTTGGTGCTTATTAGCTTATCACTCTGCCAATATAAACTTATATGAGACTTCTAGCATTGAGAGGTGTTTAAAGCTTATTTGTCCGGTTTATAAAATTATTTTACTTTTGAAAAGCTAAAAAACTCAACTTTGGGGCTTATTAGCTTATCACTCTGGGCTCATAAACTTATATGAGACATAAATTCAACGATGTAAGTGTGTAGGCTCTAACATTGAGCTTATTAATATTCCGAAAGTTCAAGTACATTCGATGAGGGCCTGCCTTTGTGACGGGTACGACTCTCTAAACCAAAAATTGAAAGTCGCATTCCAAAAAAAATATTCCGAAAGTTCAATGAGTTCAAGTACATTCGATGCGGCCGTTGAAAAGATAGGCTCGCCCCAAAAAAGGTAGAATAGTCTCTTTTCAAAGTCATGTAAAACTTACTTTTTTTTTTTTTTTAGAACGCCAACTATTTATCTCACACAATATACATCACAATCTATCTCACACGTCGTAAACAGGACTTGAACCCACAACCATTTGTTTGAAGAACTTTTCACATAACAGGAATTACCATTATGACATCTCACACGATATACATCACAATCTATCTCACACGTCGTAAACAGGACTTGAACCCACAACCATTTGTTTGAAGAACTTTTCACATAACAGTAATTACCATTATGACACAAGCTTATCGACATGTAAAACTTACTTTATCAACAACTAAAGTGATTGTAGTACGCAATAAACGGAAAGATCTTATCAAAGTCATGCAAAACTTACTTTATCAACAACCGAAGTGATCATAGAAGGCAATAAACGGAAAAATCACTCAGGTTTGTCAAATATCTCATCAAAACAATGAACTTTGATTGTCTAAAAGATGATAATTTAACGTTGTCCATGGTCTCTTTGTAAGTCATACCATATACATTTTTAATCATACTAGACGAGTACCCACGCATAGCAACGAGATTTTATAGCGGCATATAGTTATACTGATATTTTGGTTACACAAAACACTTAACTATCAACTTATTTATAACGTTGGGAAATTCTTTTCGAGTGATGGTCGTTATGTTTAGCGGTGCTAGTAAAGTGTTCACGTATAGCTATGTGTGCATGCAATTACTAAGTCTCATAGAGTATTTGTTTTCAACGATGTGCATAAAATTATAATGAAGTCTTAATGGTTCTTTAAAAAGACGTTCATCTTTATGGTAAAGTGATCTCATGAGATATTGTTGTTTTATTTCTACTCCGTTGAAGTTTAATCCTGTACAATTTTTTTATTATTATTATTATTTTTTAACATTATTCCTTTACAATTGATTATCACTTTTTAACATTTTTCTTACATTATAATCTCAGTCCCTATACAATGTCATGTGACATCCCAAAGAAAAACATCATCCCATATTTTTAAACCTATTTGAATTGTTTAGTTTAAAATTTTCGAACAAATATTTTCAAATTTGTTTGAAATATTATCCAATAAAATTTGTACTTTAACCAATGCAACTTTCAAACTTGTGTAGAATTGTGATAGAGTTATGTATTGGAACTTGATTTGAATTGGTGTCTTCTCTTTCAAAATGTATTTATTTTCTAAAGTTTAACTTTAACAACACAAAGCTACAATTTGACAATCACACTCAAATCGAAGAGAAATTGCTACTCGTACAAGATTAAGACAACAAATAGAAAAATAAACAAATCATGCCAATGAAAGATCAGGCACCTGGGACTTGTACCATAGTTTGTACTTAAGAAAGCTTTTATTTATATTTAGAAATTAACGATAATACCAGCGATATACAATTTTTTTACACCTTACATAATCGAATCATACAGTAGTATCTTTTGTAGTCATACTATATCATCTCCCTAAAAAAATAGAACTTGGGTAACCAATTTTGTAAAAAGATTAACATCAGTAAACCAAAAAATTGGACAACTCTCCAACCAACCATGGTGTAACAACAAACAATAAAACCGGCCAGCTAACCATGTTTTTGAAATCCACGAAACATCAAAACCAACTACTCCATACAAAGGAGAATCAAACCTACCAACTAAAAAACCAATTTCTTTATGTCTCAACACCAAAAGGGTTAACACATGAAACTCTTTAAATTCCCAAAACTAATAGATCTTAGAATATCACCCTCCAATTTATAACTCATTAGATATAATAACAAAAAATAAAACTAAAAAAAGCAGCCTCTATGAATCTTTCGTTTTTTATGTTTAAACTTCCTAAATTAGACTCAGATCTAAGCCAAAAACTATCTCAAACTTACAAATATTATTACCATATTACATAAACTTCAAAGAAATGTCAACAAAACATGTATACTTTATAGATTTATATGAAAAAACTACAAAATACAAAAATGAAATTACAAACAGCTTTACCAACACCAACACCAACACCAACTATTTCTAATTGGACACGGCTGCAACTTTTCTTGCATCCCAGCGGCGGCTATACAAATTCCGGCGACGGCTACACAGATTCCTGCGAGATCTACAAAAATAGAAATAAATCTATTAAAAACCTTCAATACTAAAAACAAAAAACCTGTTTGTGATATAGATCCGGCGGCGAGGATTTGGTCTCGGTGGAGAGGGGAGTTTCGATGGTGGTGGCGGCGGTCTAAGTGAGCCTTTGGGAGTGTGTGTGCGCTAGAAAGAGAATGAGGGTTTGTGTGTGTTTCGGCCTTTCGGGTCTGTGCTTGTATGTGGTGTGAAGCATGACAGTTTCAACTTGCATTTTAATGTCCAGCCTAGCATTGCCATATATAAAAGGCGTTCTTTTAGCAAGTTACAGACATTCATTGCAATATAGTTTCCTTTAGCAAAATTCAGACATTCCATTTTGACTCACGAATTCGGTTTTTCACTTTTCAATGTTTTCATTCATTGATAAAGGCAAAATGGACATTGATTGAAATTTCAGTTTTTTACTTTTCACTTGACCATTTTTACGTAGTTAAGATAAATAACTTGAAAATTGTAAACTTATCTGCCTGCAAATCAATTTATTTATAAATTTCAACATAATAGACGACAACCAAACAAACATCCGTTTATGGTCAAAAGGACATTTCATGTCGACATTAAATAAATCATACATTTCTCAATTATTTAATTTCAAAAGGCTTGAAATCACTGTGAATACTTATCTGCCTCTGACCTAAACCTTTTTCAATAATTATATTAATAATCGTAGTTTCACAACACAAACAAAATACATCTTCCTTTTAATCTCTTTTTTAAGCAAGAGTAAAATTAAAAGCTAAAAGAACAAATTAAGCACACCCTTTCGGTGCAAACCCGACCCGCGAACCAGCCAAATCGTAAACAACCCGGAACCCTTGTTGCTGAATATTCCCAATAATCGACAGCCCACTCGTCGTACCCGCAAACGCGAAACAAAACGCGCCGGAACTATCGACCGGGATTAGATAATTAGAAGCCGGTAGGGAAACATCAGCACCCGTAAAATGCATCACAACCGTAGGCACCTTAACCTCCGACTGGCCCGACAAATCAAAACACGCATCAAACAAGGAGAAATTCGGCCCCCTTTTCAAATGACTAGCACCCGCTAAAAACGCGTTCCTCAACGCCACGTAAGCGGGTCGGGTCAACCGGGTCACCGAAGTACCCGAATCAATAATCACACCCCCATTACCCGAATTATCTAGCTGGAATAGCGAACTAGTTATTCCAGCTACCTTTTGACCCCCAACTGACACACCAGTCAGTCCAACATAGTAAAAAGTGTCGAGTTTCGGATTTTTCAACAAAGGCGTAAACCGCGCCATGCGCGAAACCGCGCCATTGCCGAAAACCAACGACGACGGTTTCGCGGACATCGACCTATCAACTAAACAATAACTAAATTTCGACCCGAATTGTCGGCCCGCTTGGTTAGGAAAAGACAATTTCCCCCTACCCAAACCCAATAGCCCTGCAGCCCCAACAAATAACCCTTCATTATCATGCCCACAACCAAAAGCCACATTATTAATCTTAGTTTTCCTAAACGTCAACGTTTCGGTCGAGAATTCACCCACGGTAAAAGACCCATCACCGTAAGAAACTTGATACATGCATTTTTTACGATTGTTACACCCTGGTGAATCTAGTTTATTACATAGCGGTGTATTACACGCGACCCCTTTGAAAGTGGTAGATTTACTCGGGTCAAATATCGGGTCGGATTGTGCGTAACATTTCCTACAAGGTTTACACTGTAACCAAACGACGTCACTTCCAGTATCCAACACCATGTAAAAATATCTCGCCGGAGACCCAATTCCGATGCGCGTGAAGTACTCTCCAGACCCCTGCGCCAAACCACTTATCACCGAGCTGCTGAAATCACCACTGGTGTTGTTTTTAGCGGCGCGTGGGTGTTTCGCCACGGCGCGTGAAGCGCGTGAGATAAGGGTTTTGACGTGTTTTTTGTCACGGCTGAGACGGGTTTTGAAAAGGGTATCTGGGGTTGAGTTTTCAGTGACAGTTAAGGTGTCTAAGTGGTGTAGATCTAGTGAGATGGTGTTTTCATCTAGGGTTTTTTCATCAATGGTGGTTGTGAAGGTGGTGGTTAAGGAGTCGGATAAGGTGAGTTTGTTGGGGTGAGGGAGGGAGTGTGATTGAGGGGAGAGTGTTTGGTAGTCGAGGGAGGTGACTGTGATGGTTAAGAGGAGGAGAGTGAGGATGGGGGTGGCGGCGCGTGGGGTTGCGGCGGCCATGGTAGTGGTTGGAAATGAGAAGTGTTTAAGCGTTGTTGTGAAGGGTATAAATAATGGGATGTTTTTTAGTGCGTTGTCACAGTGTGTGTGTGTGTGTGAACGTGGTCTTTTTTTTCTTTTTTCTTTTTCGGTGTTTTTCCATTTCTTTTTTGAAAAGAAAAATAATGTATTCAAGACAGTGAAAATAATGGGGGATATAATAATAATGCAATATTTACGGTGAGTAAACTACACCAATGGTCCTTGTGGTTTGCGTTGACTGGCGGATTCAGTCCTTTGACCAAAAAACTTGCGCCGGTGGTCCTTAAGTCAGAAACGTTATGCACCGTTAGTCCCTCATGCCACGTGGCCCCACAAGGCCCCACAAACTGATGATAACGCCCGTTAAGTAAGGATGTTAAAGGGGGTATTTTCGTCACTTCACATCTTTATTATAATATCTCTTTCTCTTACCTACAAAACCCGGATTCATCTTCATCTTACTCTTCCCCACAACTCCTTTCTTCCCAAACTTTCATCCACACCATCACATATTCATCTTCATCTTCTACCTTGAGGTAAAGAAACAAAGCAGAAAAAAATAAAGACAAGTGAATCTTGGGGTTTTGATAAAATGATATTTTGTGATAAAAAAGTCAATAATTACCAAACAACCCATTTGGTCAAATCCATACTCCTCTCCTGGTTTTGTAAAAGAAAGGCTGTATCCTGTATGTATTTTGTGCTTTCACTTGAATGAATGCTTTTAAATTTTTTCAATTGCATAACTTGCGAGGTGGGTGGGTCAGGGACCGCCTATGGCTCTCAATTTTTTGGGGCCTGAAAATTTATGTTCCCAGCTATTATAAATGATGTTAAAATTTTATATAAACATTGAATATCCGTTCGTGATCATTTGGTCAAATCAAAATCAAAAGAATTTGGTCAAATCAAAAAATTTTCATTCATATAAATCGAACAGCCCATTTGGTCAAATCAAAAAAAATTCATTCATATAAATCAAAATCAACCCACAAAGAACTCTTGATCTATACAAAATCAAGATTCCCGTGACAGTTACAATTCCGGTGACGGTGGCGGCGACTACAGAATCTAACAAACAAACCATCACTATCAATAAAAAACATCAAAGATCCGAAAAAATTAACACACAAAAAGGGGAGGATTCCGTCAACGGCGAACTCCGGCGAGAATCGATGAACCCAGAATAAAGCTTGTCACAATCACAAGCTGAAGGGTTTTGAAGTTTTTTTTGTGATTTCAATTAGGTTTTTGATGAATTTGAAAACCCATTAAGGAATTTTGATAATTTGGGTTGTTGTTCAATTCCCAATTTTTATTCTTGCGAGAAAGAATAGAAACTGGATTAATATATTCTCGACTGATGCTCCTTGTTTGGTCTATGATGTAAGAGTTGTTTGTTCTAATTTGTGACAGGCTGTGGAAGCTTTGAGACACCAATGGGCTTATTCTTGCGAGAAGGAGAAAAGAGAATTGAACTACAAGCCGAGAAGCTTGACCCAAGGTCTAGAAGAGGTTCTTCCTTGGTTGAAGAAAATGGGCGTTGTCAAATACTAAAGTATGCATTTTCACTTCTTCACTTTGAATCTCATGTGAGCTTTGTTTTTTGTAGTTGGCTGGATGTGTTTGTGTGATTTAGACCATGTCGGATTTGTTAGCGGGACTCGTACTTGCTGTTTATCTTATGCTTTTGGATGCTTAAAGTATGCATTTTCATAACAGTGTGATACATTCTCGTAGTAAGATCCAGGAAATTGCAATAAAGATCATTGTTGTGTTGGTGATGTTTGTGTGTTGGTGATGTCTGGGTTTATTGTTGTTGACGTCTTAAAGATCTGGGTTTTTAAAGTGGGTGAAGATATTGTTTGAAAAAACATAGGTGCAAAATAATTAAGGATGCATATCTAGTTTAAAGTAGAAGATGAAGATGAGATTGTAGAAGATGGGGTTATAGAAGATGAAGAGTGTTTGGATTTGTGAAATAGATGAGTGGGCTTTTTTTTTGCTATTGGTTTATGGGTTTTGCGTAGAATCATGAATCTTGGTGAACCCAGATGGGGATTTTGATTTGGTTAAGTGGTTTGGTGTTTGTGTTTGTGTTTGTATTTTAATTTTGAGTAAATTACACCGTTGGTCCTTGTGTTTGTGTTCAGATTTGTGTTTGTGTTTGTGTTGTGAAATGACGAAAATACCCCTTTAAATCCAATACTTAACGAGTGTTAGTGGGAGTTAGTGGGCCACGTGGCATGAGGGACCAACGGTGCATAACGTTTATGACTTAAGGACCACCGGCGCAAGTTTTTTGGTCAAAGGACTGAATCCGCCAGTCAACGCAAACCACAAGGACCATTGGTGTAGTTTACTCTAATAATAATGCAATATTTACGGTGAGTTGACGTTTTTTTAGTTAATGGAAATCTACCCTCAAAAAAAAGTTAATGGAAATCTACCCTCAAGATATTGACTGCTAGGTGCATGCGTTATCCGTCAAATAAATTTTTAAAAATATAATCAAAGTTATAAGAACACTGATTCATGATTTTTATTTGTCTTTCTCATTTAAAACAAACAGATTTCATGAAACTAAAAATATAATTACATAATATAAAAATACCAAAAAAAAAAGAAAAAAAAAAAGTTACAATTGATATAAAAATTCTAATTCATATAAAATTATAAACAAAAGAAATAAAAATACCGAAACTTATAAACCTCAATGACACAAACACAACAAATTAAGTAAACGAAAAAAGAATGCTAAAAAAAAGCAATTATGGGCACAAGGATGCTCCTAAATAACGCATTTAACAGTGCAGTTGTAACGGCGTTACAGGCAAATTCGAACAACCATCATAACCGCCATATTAATCTTACGGTGATGGGTCTTTTACCGTAGGTAATTGTTGGTTTAGGAAAACTAAGATTAATTTGTTGGTTCTTAATTTGTCTCGAAATTTGAGTAATTGTTGTACGGTTTTATTTGGTTTATTCAATGCCACATTGTCACCACACTAAAAATTATTTATTTTTTGGTTTGAAAAAATTACATGGATGGTCCTTGTGGTTTACCCAGATTGCATGTTTGGGTGCTATTTCAATTTATTTACGCCAGACGTACCTAATTTGGCAAACGTTGCACGTGTTTGGTCCCTAAGTTGGATGGGCGTTACCTTTCTCCGTTAAATGTTTGCATCGTTAGTCCCTCCGTTAGTTTTGTTTGCATCGTTAGTCCCTCCGTTAGTATTTTCGTCTGACTTTTAACTTTTTCATCCGAATCTTTACGTTTTCATCTGAATTTTTACGTTTTCATCCGATTCATTATGTTTTCGTCGGAATTTTTACGTTTTCGTCCGAATTTTTACGTTTTCGTTCGAATTTTTACGTTTTCGTCCGATTCTTTACGTTTTCGTCCGAATTTTTACGTTTTCATCCGAATTTTTACGTTTTCGTTCGAATTTTTACGTTTTCGTCCGATTCTTTATGTTTTCGTCCAAATTTTTACGTTTTCATCCGAATTTTTTACGTTTTCGTCCGATTCTTTACGTTATCGTCCAAATTTTTACGTTTTCATCAGAATTTTTACGTTTTCGTCCGAATTTTTACGTTTTCGTTCGAATTTTTACGTTTTTGTCCAAATTTTTACGTTTTCATCCGAATTTTTACGTTTTCGTCCGATTCCTTACGTTTTCGTCCGATTCTTTATGTTTTCGTTGGAATTTTTACGTTTTCATCCGAATTTTTACGTTTTCGTCCGATTCTTTACGTTTTCGTCCAAATTTTTACGTTTTCATCTGAATTTTTACGTTTTCGTCCGATTCTTTACGTTTTCGTCCAAATTTTTAGGTTTTCATCCGAATTTTTACGTTTTCGTCCGATTCTTTACGTTTTCGTCCAAATTTTTACGTTTTCATCCGAATTTTTACGTTTTCTTCCGATTCTTTACGTTTTCGTCCAAATTTCGAAAAAAATTAATTTTTCTAAAAAAAATTAAGAAATTTCGAAAAAAAATTCATTTTTGTAAAAAAATTAATTTCGAAAAAAAAAGTAATTTTTGTAAAAAAATTAATTTTTCTACAAAAATTATTTTTTTTTCGAAATTAATTTTTTTACAAAAATGAATTTTTTTTTCGAAATTAATTTTTTTTCGAAATTTCTTAATTGTTTTTTAGAAAAATTAATTTTTTTTTCGAAATTTCTTAATTTTTTTTTAGAAAAATGAATTTTTTTTAGAAATTAATTTTTTTTTTCGAAAACGTAAAAAAAAACGGACGAAAACGTAAAAATTTGGACAAAACGTAAAGAATCGGAAGAAAACGTAAAAATTTGGACGAAAACGTAAAAATTCGGATGAAAACCTAAAAATTTGGACGAAAACGTAAAGAATCGGACGAAAACGTAAAAATTTGGATGAAAACCTAAAAATTTGGACGAAAACGTAAAGAATCGGACGAAAACGTAAAAATTCGGATGAAAACGTAAAAATTTGGACGAAAACGTAAAGAATCGGACGAAAACGTAAAAATTCAGACGAAAACGTAAAAATTCGACGAAAACATAAAGAATCGACGAAAACGTAAGAATCGGACAAAAACGTAAAAATTCGGATGAAAACGTAAAAATTTGGATGAAAACATAAAGAATCGGACGAAAACGTAAAAAATTCGGATGAAAACGTAAAAAATTTGGAAGAAAACATAAAGAATCGGACGAAAACGTAAAAATTCGGAAACGAAAAACGTAAAAAATAAAATCGGATGAAAACGTAAAAATTTGGACGAAAACATAAAATCGGACGAAAACGTAAAAATTTGGACGAAAACTTAAAAATTCAGATGACGAAAACTTAAAAATCGGACGAAAATGTAAAAATTCGGATGAAAACGTAAAAATTCGGACGAAAACGTAAAGAATCGGACGAAAACGTAAAAATTCAAACGAAAACGTAAAAATTCGGACGAAAACGTAAAAATTCCGACGAAAACATAAAGAATCAGACGAAAACGTAAAGAATCGGACGAAAACGTAAAAATTTAGACGTAAACGTAAAGATTCGGACGAAAAAGTTAAAAGTCAGACGGAAATACTAACGGAGGGACTAACGATGCAAACAAAACTAACAGAGGGACTAACGATGCAAATATTTAACAGAGAAAGATAACGCCCATCCAACTTAGGGACCAAACACGTGCAACGTTTGCCAAATTAGGTACGTCTGGCGTAAATAAATTGAAATAGCACCCAAACGTGCAATCTGGGTAAACCACAAGGACCATCCGTGTAATTTTTTCTTTATTTTTTGGTTTTATAGTTATGACAAGATTTAATTTTTTACGCGTTGATATTAAATAAGAGCATGCGTTGTCATGACTCTTGAGGTGAGTTATACCTTAACTCAAACGCGTTAAGGGCCGAGTTACCATACCACCTCATCGAGTTAAGCACTTGCGTTAAGGGCCGAGTTACCAGCTTAACGTTGCGTTAAGGCCGAAAGGAATAAAAAAAAATCATTTCGCCCCCCTCCAACGTTTATATTACCATTGGAAATACCAAAAAAAAAAAAAAAAAAAAAAAAAAAAAAAAAAAAAAAAAAAAAAAAAAGAAGATACATTTCACCCCTCCAACGTTTATAAACGGGCAGAATCAAATTAAAATAAAAAAATAATAAATAAAATAAATAAAAATTTAAAACCTTTTTTCCACCACTATAAATAACCAATTAACACACAACTCAATCTCATCTACATATACTTCCATTTGCTAACTAAAAAATGTTGGGATTTAACAACGACGATAGTTTCTTGAATCTCATGGGTTGGAATAACCCAAACGCGGGTTCATCTTCAAACCCAAACGCGAGTTCATCATCAACCAACATCCCTTTCCCTAACCCACTCGGCTTGTCAACCGAGGAACTTTACCTACAACATGAACGATTTCTACTATGGGAACGAAACCAACAAAACGCACTAAACACCAATTTCCAAAATCTACAATTCGAACAACCATCATAACCGCCATCCCAATCATCACATACACAAACCGAAACAAATGAAGTTCCCGAAACACCTACATCTCCTCCAAATCCATACGAATGAGGTGGTAAACGAAAGGCCAAAATATCCAAAAAAACCCGAACCAATTGAAGAAAATGCCAACGTGAGCAATACTTCATTACGTTGGCAACCAAGTAAGGAAAAACTACTTGCAAAGTGTTATGTGGCCGTTACCGAGGATCCATAAGTCGGGCGTGCACAACTTGGCGATACGTTTTGGAGACGGGTTATCAACTAGTTCAATAGACTCAATTTTCAACCACGCATCAAGGATATGTTAACAAGCAAGTGGAAAACGTTAAACCGTGATTGCACAAAGTTCAACGCGTTCTACAAACGTGCAAAACATTCAAAAGAAAATAGGGAAAATGAGTTGGATATCATGAGACGGGCTAGAGAAATGTACCTTGACGAGCATAAAGGTGCACCTTTCAATAACGAGGAGGCGTGGGAGGTTTTGCGCGTTCATAAAAAATGAGACGCGCCGGAAGCGCTTGATTTAAACTAAGAATATAATTACATAATATCAAAATAAAAAACGTATAAAAAAAGTACAATTGATTTCAAAATTCCAATTCATATACAACTTCTAAACAAAAGAAATAAAATTAACAAAACTTATAAACCTCAAGGACACAAGCACAACAAATTAAGTAACCGAAAAAAAAAGAAAAACAAACAAACCACGCCCAAAAACAACAATTATGGCCTCAACGGCGCGCCTATAACGCACCCATTAGTGCAATTGGAGCGGGCGTTACAAGCATATAAATGTGGTTATAACGAGCTGCACGAGCTCTTTTATGGTGGCTTACCAAACTATCTTTTGTCACTATACAAAACATGAAAAATGTGGTAAATAACAGAAGTGCTTTTACATGAAACTGATTAATGGAACACAACTAATGATCGCTATTTAAAACGATGAAATATGCAATATTTGTCAACAATTGTCGATGTACTTGTTTTGACAAAAGATCGAAAGATGCAAATTTGTATAAGCTAAATGAACAAGATCTCTTATCAACTTATACCGGAGAATGGAGATGTCAAAATGTTTATAGGAGGTTACCACCTATTTTTGGTTCTTAATTTGTTTCGAGATTTGAGAAGTTGTTGTACAGTACTATTTGGTTTATTCAATGACACATTGTCACCACACTAGAAATTATTTATTTTTTGGTTTTATAGTTATGACAAGTTTTAAATTTTTACGCGTTGATCTGGGTAAAAGGGTTTATTCACCTCGGTAAAATACAATTACATCAAAAAACATTTAAGTACAAAGGATGAGAGTGACTTCCCTCATCTCAATCCCGCAGGACACTTAGATGCTACTACTAGCAACACACAAAACCACTATATAAGAATGACAAACAATTCTTATAACTAACAAACGAAATATACAATCTACAATGACAAAATAACAATAAAAAAATTGCCCTACTCAGGTAAATACACCTGAGTCTTCATAGTCATCATAGCATGCCACATCATCATCTTCCATGCCATCCAAAAATCCTCCACCCGTTTAGAATCATTATACCCATCTGTATCCGACATAGAAGACTAGAACTTGCAATAATAAACCTCACGTACAGCTATGAGATCATAACAATCTACAAAGCTTCAATCAATCCCAAGCAATTCTCAATCCAATTCAGCAGCCATTATTAATTTTCAGGGGAGTGAAAACTTATAGGAATTTAACTCAATGCCATTCAGAACTAAGAGAAAAACGAAATCTAGAGTTTAAAAACAACTCTAACGTCCATACTCATCGTTTCCTTTAAACCCACGAGATAAGAATGTCGCCCAATAATCACATGTCTAAGAAAAACAACAAAAGGTACACATATAGGTAGTAATACCACGTACCATGTGCCATAGAATCACATACATAACCAGGTACCAAAATACCACGTCCCATGCCCACAACAAACCAGCAAGTTTAATTACCGCAGCAATCAAACCATGACTTCCAAACGACCTGAACCATAATAGTAATCAGCATCACCCAACACCAGGTCGTATCAAGAACCTTCAAATCAGCCCCAACCGTATCTCTAACCAATGCATCAATACAGTACAGATCGAAGACAAACGAAAATATGATTTTCTAATAACCCTAACGTACCAGGTCTAATAAGAACACGTAATAGGTAATCAGAGTACCTAAAACCACGGACAAAGGTAATCATATCAGTATCCATCACCATTGCAGTCGCCTACCACTTCCAAGACACCAAGAAAATCAGTATACGACCTACTAGTAATCAGCATCTTATAACACCAGGTCATAAACAATCACTTCAGCATCACATCAGCCCATAACGTCCAACTCGTAATAATACGGTTTCAAACATGAATCCATGAAACCCTAAGAATCGTACCAGATTCAAATCAGCCCTAGCACTCTATCCAATGCAGCAGCGTATGTAAGCCAATGCAGAACCGATCAGAGATTAACAAAACTAGGATTTATAATCAATCCTAACGTCCTAACCCTTCCTTTTCTCTCGACCCAATTGATAAGAATAGCAACCAACACACAGGTCTGAAAAGAAACGTATACAAGGGTTATTGGCCAAGAATACCCAATCAAACATGAACTTCCCTCTCTCTCACCCCACGAACAGTTGTTATCAACCCGTAAAACAACCACCCAACCAGATCGAACAAGATCACCCACTTACAAATAGAACGTATAATCACCACTTCAAACACCAACCACCTTGCCAGCATAAGATATGAAAAAATAACCTTGTAAAACCCTAAAAAGGATTCACGTTTGCTGCACAATGTAACCAACCCAACAAGTCGATTAAAAATAATATACCAGTAATATCACCAACAGAATCATCGTAATAATATAGCCACACACTAGACGAAACCCCAATAGGGTGGTCGTTGAATGAGAATCAGGGTAAACCTCAAAAAACTTTAGGGAGAAAACCTATGTGCAACAATAATTACCAAACCCTAATAATCTATTCCCAACCTTAACAAACCGACGTTTATTATGAAGAGAAAATTGACATTAGAGAGCAGTAGGGTTTCACAAAAATCACAAAGATATGCAGCGATTTAAAAAAAATTAAATCGTAAAGATCGGTCTCACAACCACACCAATCCGAATCTTGGTCGTAATCCACTAATCCCAGTGAACAGAATAGTAGAAAACGAGATGAGATGGGAAGAATTTAGGCAGGAAAGGATGTGGTTATGGCGGCCGGAAATCACCACTTAGAGATAGAGTAGGGTTTTTATTAGTTGTTTTTGTGATATTTGATCTTAAATAAGAGTTTAATGACGGTTGTAAGTAAGAAGGATATGTATCTTGACGATGAGATTAGTATTTACTAATTAGGACAATTTTAGGATTTTGATTAATTATTTGGTGGACTATTTAAATGCCAAGTCATTATTAGTTGCTTTCTGTTAAGGTGAGTTCTGTTATTGCTGTTTAGTTTTCTATGAAAACCAAATTCTCCTAGTGTATCATGATTCACGAATTAATAAGATGAAGCAATTTAAAAACTATGTGATATACACTAGTGTGTCGTGTAAATGAAATAGTATGTCATATATCATGCTATATATGTGAAAGATGTAAGCTAGAAAACAACGTTTTTGTTGACTATGGTAAACACCTACCGTCCAACATAGTGATCATATCAAACTCAAAATTAAATTTAGGGTGCGTTTGTTTTGAGGGTGTGAATTGGGTTTGAGGTTGATTTGACATTAATTATATGTTTGGTTGGCTCTTTTGATTTAAAGAATGATTCTATGAATCAAATTTGATAGTAGACAATTTTGAGTGGTTTTGTTTGGGTTTGTAGCTTTTGTGGGCCATAATTTTTTTCATTCACTCTATATACGTGAGACCAATACTACATCATATCACATTTTTTTTGTTTTCTTTACCATATAAAATAATATTTGTATTTAAAATTTATTATAAAATATATTTAATTAAATATAATATCTCTCTCCTAAACCTACACCAAATCCAAATCCTATACCAAATCCAAACCCATTTATAAACCAAATGGGACCTTAAGGTTCAAAACATCTTAGCCTATGCACAGTTGTGACCCGGGTCATCCCCTGCCACATCAGCTTTCTCTCTCCGATGACCATACACGACCAAGTTGCCACAGTCGATGACCGAGTTTTTTTTTTTTTTTTTTTTTTTTTTTTTTTTTTTTTACAACAAATTTAAAATTCATTAAAAATAAAAGCATTACAATACTAAATTCAAATAAACATTAAAAACATTACTAAAATTCTTCATCGTCTTCTTCATCATCATCGTCACTACCGTCTTCGTCTTCATTCTCTTGAATGGCTTGATTTCTATGATTTCTCCAAATGTGTTCGATCAAATTAGATTTTAAGTGTAGATGAGTTGATGAGTCATGGAGCTCTTGAGTAACTACTAAAGATTCTTCATGCTTTCTTAAGGGATCGTGATCATGGTGGCCCTCAACTTCGAACCATGTAGGACATATCGCCCGCTGCTTGTGTCGAATGATCATATTATGTAATATGATACATGTATATATAATATCTTGGAGATCCTGTTTATACAGCCCTTGAGCCGGAACTTTAAACATTTTCCACTTCTTCTTCAACACACCAAAAGCCTGTTCCACATCTTTCCTTGCTGCTTCGTGCTTCCTCTTGTACAATATTCTTTTTTCATCACCCGTGGGAGGATTTGAAATGGACTTAATAAGAACGGACCATTGTGGATATATCCCGTCAGTAAGATAATATCCCTTTTTATAAGGTACATCGTTAGCCTCGAATTCAAGGTCTGGTGCTCTCCCAGATTTGATATCATTGAAAACAGGGGAACGATGTAAAACGTTTACGTCATTATTCATCCCGGAGACACCAAAGAACGCATGCCAAATCCATAAATCTTGGGAGGCGACCGCTTCCTATAAAATAACTGGATGTGGCCCGTGATCACCTCTAGCATATTGACCTCTCAAACCATTTGGGCAATTCTCCCACTTATGCTTGTGATGAGCATATAATTTTTCAAGGTCAGAATAAGTGGGCTTTCACAAAAACTCAGCACCATATAACTCCATGATAACCGTGCAAAACTTACGGAGCCATTCACGGGATGTTGTCGCAGCCACTGCCAGATTCTCATCAAGAGAATCAGGAACAGATGCATATCCCAATTGACGAATGGCCGCAGTATACTTGACCAATGGGCTAATACCAGGTATGCCCCTAGCATCAAGAGTTTGTTGAAAATAAGGAGAATAATCGGTTACCTCTCGAACAATTTGTGTGAATAGTTCTCGGCTCATTCGGAACCGCTGACAGAATGTTCTTTCGTCGAACTGTAGGTTTTTGGAAAAGTATGCCGCCACTAAACGATTATGAGCACCCTCATGATCCCTACGTATGTACCTTTGTGAAACTTTTGGCTGTGATGCTTGGTAAGCGTTCCAAGCAAACTCCGCAAACTCCGTAAACTCACTAATAACTTCATCATCGTCGGAAGACGAAGAACCAAAAAATAGCTCGTAAGACATAATTAAAAGAATGTATTTGAAGGTATTGATAGAAATGTTGTTTGAAATTGTGTGTTTAGAAATGTGTTTGAGGTTGGTATTTATAAGGTTGTAAAGTGGTAAAGTTTTTAATTTATTTTATTTTTTATTTTTTTAATATCAAACGGATAGTTTTTTGTGGAATTTGTGTGTATAGAATCGGTCGATATTTAGACCGATAGATCCAAAACAAACACCCTCGACCGATATTTATTTTTTTTGCCACATTGGGCTCGACCGATTTAAATATCGGTCGACCTTGCATGACCGACCGATTTTTTTCTTCGACTGCGACTAGCTTTAGGTAACTTAACCTTAATAAGATGAAACAGTGAACAATATTAAGAAAACCTAATGTCCTAAGGTTGGTGGAAATAAGGGTGTGTTTGACGCGTTGTCCACCACCCAAGACGTGTCGGCATGATAAACGTCACCAGAATATGACGAGTTGTCTCTTGGTTTTTTAGAGAACTCGGTCCATTACAAGCCGAGTTGTGTGCAGGGAGAAATTGTATTTTGTGTGTGTGAGAGTATATTGTAAGGTATATTTGTGTATAAAGTGATATATGTTTGACGTGATGATGTTAGTTGTCTTATTACATTATGTTAGTTTTGAAGTAAAAAGCTGACGCGACTCTAAATTAACGGTTATGTTTGTGGTCACTATTACTATCGGCATAACTCTCGTATGTTTGGAACCTGTTGACACAGTTAACAATCTACAATTTGTCAAATTAGAGTATTTTTAATGTTTTTACTAATTAGGTGAAAATTGAGTTATGATTATGTAAAAAAAAAAATATTCTTATAGGATTTGGTCTCGATTTATGAGAATAAAGATTAGAGCAGTGGACCAATATTCCCTGGTCACAATGTTTTTATAGTTAAATCACTTACATAATGTTTAAGATCCTCCAAGTTGTATTAATTTAGTGTAAATCTTCTCCAAATTCTAATAGCATCAACTCATTAACACAAATGTTCGAATTAAAAAACATGGTAGCTAGACAGCTAGTGGACTTGATAAATCATGTTTTGCCGATGAGCATATCTAAAAATACCTGACTTCGTTATGCAATCCATTGCATCATACGTAAACTAACAACCACAATTGATTTTAAGTCGGTAAAGCTCAACGCCACACATACTTAAACAGAATAAACCCGTGTCTCTCACAAGGTTGGCGTAACCATCAAGTGTTTACCATCTTGAATTGAACATAGTAACAAACATGATAGTGTCCATGGTACATATTTTTGCCAACTATAAACTAGTCACAAGTTTATGTCTAACACATAAATTATAAATGCATTAAATGATGTTTTCTTTGTTACTCCTTAACTAACTTTTTGCTATAAAAGGTGTGTGTTAAATTAGCAATTACTACATCATGTTATCCGTTTTATAGATAAAGGTTTAAAAGTGTACCTTTCACAAAAATATCTTAAAGAGATAACATGTGATCGGTCATACACTGAACATACAACACATCGAGCGACCGTGATATTTTATAAGTACATGTCATAGGAACAACGCATCATGCTCCAAAATTAGTGTGGAGACATGTCGGAAACATTTAAACAAGCATTTTGTTGTTTTATTTACATAATGCTGGGCACAATAGTGATTATGGACGACCTTCATTTTACCCGTCACATCAACTCTCTCCTCCGTCGACCTACAGATGATTTTTTCCCATAATAATAGAACCTACACTATAAAAAACATACCCGCAAATATTATTTTTTAATTAATAACACACACAAAACATATATTATTTCGATCGCAGACACGACAAAAAAAAAATGCTCGACCACATCGCGACCAACATGCCACAATAAGACGATCGACAGACAAGTTGGTCGACCAATCGGTCGAGAACCCTTGTTGCGCCCAGCTTAAGAATAATGAAATATTTGGACAATAAAAATGCATGATGTCATAATGAAATTAAATTTCCACCTAACTCATAGCCGAAAATCCGAAATTCACCTTCTTCATGTGTTTGTGAATTTAATTGGACCTGCATTTCAACTCACCACCGGCCCATCCGTGACTTATTCACATACTTCTTCTTTTCCAAAATAAAGTCAATATTTATACATATAGTACATACATTGTTACATAAAGTATAAGATAATATTGCATGGTATAGTGGTATAAAGGGTAATGGGGTTGTAAAAAAGTATCATGACCAAGAGAGATGATGTGGGACCCACTTACAAGTTTCCGTAGTACCATACTACCATCCTCCATCCAACTACAAAATTTAATATATTGTACTAGTATCAGTATGGCAACCTTCATGATTCTGCTACTTGTGGCAGACTAGTTTTGAAAACACAACGATCAAAATTCAAACATGTAATTTGTTGGGGGTAAGTTATTTGAACCCTCCGATAAGGATGGTTTCCGATCATTGCGCGCATCATCTGTTTATACGGTTTGCATCACGAGTTGTATGGTTTGACCAAACTCATCTGATGTGACAATATAGGAAGGATTTGTATAACACAACTCTGCTGGTTGACATAAGAGCATATCTATCTACTGTAATATCTATCTCCAATGTTAACATCTTATTCAATCATACTTGCACTAATTTTTGGGATAGGATCCTCTTAAGTAACTTGATCCTCAATTATAGGATTAAAATCAAAGATCAAGATTATGATTGAGGATCAAGTAATTTTACTCAAGTTACATCCCCTAATTTTTTCTCCAATGTGCACGTCAAATTCTTACACTAAATCATTTTTAATTGATAAAAAGTACATAATAATGCAGTCAACAAAAAATATACTGTAGCTAAAAGTCTAAAACAATATATATTACATAAAATTAATTTTTAATTTTACATATAGTACATAATTAAACTTATTTTAATTGTATTAATGAGAAACAAACACATATGGTGTATTACATAAAATTAATTTTTGGAACTAAATACTAAGGAGATTGTGAAAGAGTTCGAGTTTTAATGTAAGTAAATAGTATGTAGCAAGGCTGTCAAGATCGCGATCTCGTGCAAGATCGTTTTTGTCTTTGCAAGATCGAGATCGTATGATCGGATCGAGATCCTAAGATCCTACCAATTTATCATATTTTATAAGCAAATGATAAACGAGTCAAAAATTTTATATTTCTACTCTTCATGAAATGTTCTCTACCTACTCTTCATTCTTATTCAATTACAACAGCCTATGAAAGTTCAATACTCCAGGTGTCAAAATGATACAGTGCCAAAACTCACCTAAACACAATAGACAAAAAGATAGACTCAAAGTTCAATACTCCACGTCTCACACCATCCAACGGCTACAAATCCACACTAATTTATCACCATTATCTTTTTACTTCATACTCATCACTCAAAACAATGTTATTCACATTTCAACTAACAAAAACAATTTCTTAGAGCTCCAGCAACAATCCTCCACCGGACCGGAGCCATCTCCAGCGAAAATTTAACCGGAAAATCTGTTTCACCGCCGTCAACTGGGCTTTTAAATGGCCCAGAAACGCAGATAAATGTCCCAAAAACGTTTTCAGGCGTTTCCAAAAGATTTAAAACATTTCCCATTTTCCAGAAACGTTTCTGCCGCGTTTCTAGGCATTTCCAGGCGTTTCCCATTTCCCATTTTCCAGAAACAAGAGCTGGTGTGCACGTAAGATCGTACGATCTTACGTGTAAACTCGCGAGTTTACGTAAGATTGTACGATCCCACCTAAAGTGCGATCCTATGACGAGTTTACACGATTTTGGCTGGTGTGCACGTAAGATCGTACGATCTTACGTGTAAACTCGCGAGTTTGACAGCTATGGTATGTAGCGTTATAAATAGTGGTGCAGTATATTTGGTGCATTTTTGATCATGTGTAATGGCCAGTTGACCCCTTTTGAGGACGCGTTCTATCCATTATAGCTTAAGGGCACGTTGTTGTTCCCTTAACACGCTTAGAGTTAACTAGAAAGTTAATCTATTTGTGTTTATGACTAATACAATGTAATGATTACTTCTAACAGTTAATGAAACGTTAATATAAAAACACAGTATTTTCAACGTTTAAATTCTTATTAGAAATGAATCAAAGAATCTATTACTCAAGTGTTTTGCGGAACAAACACTTGGGATTGAATAGACAAGGTATGGTGTCTCCTATCTAAACTTAAGCTATGCTTAAGTGGTAACAATATGCCTCACTGAGCTATCTCAGGGACTGGTTACTCTTTGTAGGAGAGAAGTTATTTTGCAAAAGTCTAAGGCTTTCAATGTACAAAACACACTTTACTTCTCTCCCTATCTGAACATATTTATACACAAGTATCAAAGAGTAAAAGTGATTAAAAATACTTCAACTTGTTGAGGAAGCGTGTCTGACCATTACAACAGTAATTGTCATTTCCAAGAACCAATAGGAATGGACTAAAAGTCTTTAGGAATGTTTGGTCTGACACTCCATGACTTTTAGCCGTCTTTGGGAAGGTTGGTATCTGACAAGATAAGAGTGTTTGGTCTGACATTCTTATCTTCTTAAATACTTCCCACTTATTCCTGCCTTTATTTCAGGCGTTGGTTTCTTCAGTCTTCAATCACTTATTGTTGTTGAGGAGACTGGGGTTCAGTGATTTCTTGTCCAACACTCACTGAACCATCATCTTCTTCTTTGGCTTAAATCCTACTCAGGGAGTACCGCCTACCTGAGTAGTGAATCCTTCTTCTTGAATTCGCCTTAAGCATCCTGAAGATGACTCACTGAGTGACTGTTCACTCAGCGACTTGAATTGTTCTCGGTTTAATTAACACTTAGTTAATTTGTGTCCAAATCTTGTTTTAACGACTCTTGGGTACTGAAGGACCCAACAATCTCCCCCTATTTGGATATAAATTATGCTTAAGTGTTCTTGCCTATAAATATCAACCCCTTTCACAGTTTTAGGCACCCTTCACACACAGAAAAATCCGCTAGTTTAATCCTCTCAAACCTTTCACTTCTTTAGATTAGTTTTCTTTGTTTCAAGAGTGATCCAATCATCCTTCAAGTGATCCTCTTCATACCTCTTCATTAGCAAGAGAAGAACACAAGTATCCAAGTAGATACAAGGTTTTGTCATCCCTCTTCATTAGCAAGAGAAGAACACAAGTATTCAAGTAGATACAAGGTGTTGTCATCCCTCTTCATTAGCAAGAGAAGAACTCAAGTATTCAAGAAGATACAAGAGTTATAGTAGTTAGGTTTTTGTAACACTTGTTACAACCTTGTTGTATCTTTGCATACATCAAGCTTTCTTATCTTTTGTGAGTGAGAGTGAAGATCAAGTGTGATCTATAGAGATAGTGAACATCTCTTATAGCCATTGGGCTTGTGTGATTGATCAAGAAGATCAAGGGTCGATAGATTAGTGTTAGTTGAGTAGAGTGAAGTGAGTGTTGATCATTGTGATCGTGTTGAGATCTTGGTGATCTCTTGAAGCCACTGGGCTTGAGTGTTTGGTCACGTGGACCTTGGTAGATTGGTGCTAGCTAAGATTAGCACTCGACATCTAGCTTAGTGTCGGTAATAGGATAAGCGACGTGTACGGTTTTCTCCGCCTGAAGGGAGGTTGTTGATATAGTGTTTGAAACTCTCGAGTGTGGTACTCGGGGAGTGGAGTAGGACGAAGAAGAGCTTCGTAGCCGAACCACTATAAATCCTCTGTCTCGGTTCGATCTTTCCAACTCTACTCTTTATTTTTATTTGTTATTATTACTTAGCTTAGTGTGTAGTTCATATTGGTGTTGATTGGTTACGCCTAAAGTTCGAATCAAAGTTTCCAATTGCTAACTTTTAAAACAAGATTTTTAAAAGGATTTTTAAACCGGTAAACAATTCAACCCCCCTTCTAGTTTCCCACAATTGGTATCAGAAGTCAGGTCAGTCAAGTCTTTAAAGTATATTGTATTTTAAAACTTGAATCGATCAATGGATTCTGACAAATATCTAGAAGGGCAATCTATGCAAAGACCACCACTTTTTGAAACCGATTGTTTTATATATTGGAAAACAAGATTCGAAACGTATGTGAAATCAAAAGACATTGATCTTTGGCATGTTATTACCGAGGGTGACTTTCAACCTATTCAAATGAATCCGGAAACTAAAAAGGTTGAAATAGTTTCTTATGATAAACAAAGTGATGAACTTAAAAGGAAATTAGCCAAAAATAATGAGGCTAAAATGATGATTTATAATGCTTTGCCTAAAAAGGAATTCGAAAGAATTTTCATGTGTAATACGGCAAAAAATATTTGGAAAACTTTGTTAGTCACTCACCAAGGTAATAACCAAGTCAAAGAAAACAAGATAGATCTTCTTGTTCAACAATATGAACAATTCTCCATTTCGGAGGATGAGTCAATAAATAATGCTTTTGCTAGATTTGATACTATTATCACTAGTCTTAAAGCTCTTGATGAAGGTTATTCTAGTAAGAACTATGTTAGGAAGTTTCTTAGAGCTCTACATCCTAAATGGAGAGCAAAGGTCACCGCCATAGAAGAGTCAAAGGACTTGGCGGCATTGTCACTCGATGAACTTATAGGAAATTTGAAAGTTCACGAGATGATCATCAAGAAGGACTTCGACATTGTCAAAGGCAAAAGCGAGAGAGTTAGATCTCTAGCATTAAAAGCCAAGAAGGAGTCCAGTGACGAGGAATGTTCGAGTTCCGGTAGTGAAGATGAAGAGTACGCACTAGCCGTTAGGAACTTTAGAAAGTTCTTTAGGAGGAAAGGTAGATTTCCTAGACAACCTCGCGATGAGAAGAGGTCATCCCAAAGAAATCATGATGAAAGAAAAGGGACAAGTGATAGGAAATGCTATAGATGCGGAGATCCTAATCACTTCATAGGAGAATGTCCTAAGCCACCAAAATCCAACAACCAAAGAGCCTTTGTAGGAGGCTCTTGGAGTGATAGCGGTGAAGAAGAAGAGAAGAAGCCTAACGATGAAAAGTGCCTAATGGCTCAAGCTTCTAACGAGGTACATTCCGACTCTTCTTATTATAGTGATAATAATTCGTCAATAGATGATAGTGAATTGCATGACGAATACAACAAACTATGCGTAGTTAGTACTAAGATCTTAGGTAGAAACACAAAACTTAAGTTAAAACTACAAGAACTAGAACTACAAGTCCTAGAACTAAAAGATCAAGTCAAAAGACTTGAGAAAAACAAGGAAGTAGACTTAGGATGCGGGTCATGTATAAGTCTTCAAGTAGAAAATGAAAAACTTAAAGAAAATGCTTTAAGAATCATTAAGTTTGATGAAGGAACTAAAACACTTAATGATATACTTGAAAACATTAGATATAGTGAACATGACCGTGCGGGTTTAGGTTTTGACCCAAATCAGGCTTCTACAAGTGGTACCAAACAAGTTAAATTTGTAATGCCTGAAACGTCTAAGTCTGAAGGGGACGATACCACTAAAGGTACAGACGGCACCACTAAATTTAGTGGTACCGTGGTACCGTCTGGTGCTGAAGACGAAACTGGGTCAATTTTAAAAAGTAGCCTAAGTCCTAAACTGAGCCACATAGTTAAAAATAGTTCTAATGTGTCTACTCCAAGTAAAGGGGAGGTCAAAAGCTCTTACAAACCATTGTCATCTCCCGAACATGGATTTGTAAAGCGTGACACTAGGTCGACTACTCCTCCGCCTAGAAAGGTGAACTCTCCCAAACCTCGGTCTAGAACTTCTCTACCGAGAGGTAACTTTAGAAGACAAAATCATCCAAGTAACTTTCCCGTAACTTGGAATGATCGTCCATCAAAAGGTTACTTACCATGGGAAATGTATCCTCCATTATCACATCCTAAATTAACGCAACAAATGCGTAGGATGTTTGACTCTAACAACTTTGGACCCATGAGATATTGGGGACCAGATGTTTGAACTTTTGTTTTGCTAGGAAAACATGAGTGTCAATAAATTTCGGAGTCTAACAAAAGGAGTATGATGTGTTATCAAACAAGTCTGGTGACGCAAAAGTCAAGTCGTGTCTTATATGCTCAACATTCAACAAAGGTAGTCTAATCCTCTAGTTTTAAGAGCAACACCTCAGGCACAGGTACGCTTTCTTAAAACACCCTTTGTTAGTAGTAATGTTTGGCATGAAATAGTGTAGTTAGAATCTAACATGGTAGGCACTATAACACAGAAACTTTATTCACATCTCATCATGTCAAACTCAACTTGTCCAGAAATGTTCGATGATCGCTTGAAGATCATGCGTGACAAGTTTGAATTAAGCATTGATGAGTGAATCAAGTTTCCTTTCTTGCACATAAGTAATCTTGCCTAAATTAAGTATCCCTTTAAACTTATGTATACTATATGTATGAGATACATAGTTTAAGTAATAGTCTTAATTGACACTGACGCCCATATCTGCGAAAACGAAACTCACAAGAGACGAAGAAGGTGAGTGCGCGGATATAACTAGGTTAGGGGCATAATAGGTAAAGTAGTTTACCTAACGACAAGTAGGTCCATTATCATGAATAGTGTTTGGCTTTGTGCCCACTTGTAAGAAGTGCCCCAAGACTTCTTACATCAAAGTGTTTGATGTATCATCCGATACATCAAAGGTACTACACACTTGAGATTACAATATCTTGAGGAGATTGATGTAGAAAATGTTTCTATACGAACTCTGATAATGTGAGAGTTAATGTGGATTGAAACATAAAGAGTAATGTTTGTACCTTCATAGGTTGATTAACAAACATCTTGGTTCCCCAAGAAACAAACTACTCTTATTGTCTCCACGACCGAAGCCGAGTACGTAAGCGCCGGAAAGGCATGACAACAAACACTTTAGATGAGACAACCCCCTATGAAGAGTAGCAGTCAAGATTCCATTAGACTTGACCGGGAACCCTGTAGTTTGCTCATGAACGAAGCTTGTCGAAGTACGTCATCTCCTCCGTCTCTTGAATGACAACATCGTCAATACTCCAACCAACACGTTCTCGTCACCCCACTCATAACTATTTAGATAATTCTTCCGAATTATTAAAGTCATCGTCCACCTCTCTCCTCATGACCTCTTAATAATTCACTTGAAATATTCATTTCTCACGTCTTGTTCTATGACTCATTTGTCATTTCACTCACATCGCCTCATGACTCTTAAGTCATTCCTCTCATCCCGCTTATGACTATTTCGATATTTCAATGGAAATATTAAAGTCATCCCTTGCGTCATATCTTATATACGTTTTATCCCTTCTGTGACTCCTCAGATATTTCATGGGAAATATTGAAGTCATCCTCTATGAATCACTCATGACTTCTTAAGTCATCTATCTAACTCGTCTCATGACTTTTAGAAATTCCTCTAGAAGTTCTAAGTCATTTCCTCACAACTCGTCACATGACTTTTTGAACATTTCACGTGAAATGATAAGTCATTCCTTATGTCTCGTACTCCGACTAATTAAATATTTCATGGGAAATATTATAGTCATCCTCCAAAACACAACTCTTAACTTCTATTTATTTCACGGGAAATATTACAAGTCAATTCTCATCCAATGACAACTTAGTTGATTTCCTTGGAAAAACTATGGTCATTCCTTGTCATCCGTCTAATCGTTTTCGTCAAGAAGTTTATTAGGTATAAACTTTTTTCTCTTGTGTCAAAAAGTCTTACTAAATAAGTAAGATTAATCAGCCAAAAGTCAAAACGGAAGAAAAATTGGACCATCAGATATACGGCTCCATTAAAGAGCCACGACTCCATTAAAGAGCCACGGCTCCACTAATGTTTAATGGAACCGTAGAGCCGTGCATCTGAAAAACGCGCCCATTTCTCTTTCTTCTGCACAGACTTTCCAAACACTCCCAAAAACACTTTCACTTGCTGTCAAAACCGAACCATAACACCTTAATTCAACTAAACTCTTGCAAATCAAGATTGAGGCATTGGAATCAACAAATCCTAATCAAAACATCATCAATTGTAAGTAAATCACTCTTAATTTCACACACAGAAAAATCCCCTAGTTTTAGGCACCCTTCACACACAGAAAAATCCCCTAGTTTAATCCTCTTAAACCTTTCACTTCTTTAGATTAGTTTTTTTTTGTTTCAAGAGTGATCCAATCATCCTTCAAGTGATCCTCTTCATACCTCTTCATTAGCAAGAGAAGAACACAAGTATCCAAGTAGATACAAGGTGTTGTCATCCCTCTTCATTAGCAAGAGAAGAACACAAGTATTCAAGTAGATACATGGTGTTGTCATCCCTCTTCATTAGCAAGAGAAGAACTCAAGTATTCAAGAAGATACAAGAGTTATAGTAGTTAGGTTTTTGTAACACTTGTTACAACCTTGTTGTATCTTTGCATACATCAAGCTTTCTTATCTTTTGTGAGTGAGAGTGAAGATCAAGTGTGATCTATAGAGATAGTGAACATCTCTTATAGCCATTGGGCTTGTGTGATTGATCAAGAAGATCAAGGGTCGATAGATTAGTGTTAGTTGAGTAGAGTGAAGTGAGTGTTGATCATTGTGATCGTGTTGAGATCTTGGTGATCTCTTGAAGCCACTGGGCTTGAGTGTTTGGTCACGTGGACCTTGGTAGATTGGTGCTAGCTAAGATTAGCACTCGACATCTAGCTTAGTGTCGGTAATAGGATAAGCGACGTGTACGGTTTTCTCCGCCTGAAGGGAGGTTGTTGATATAGTGTTTAAAACTATCGAGTGTGGTACTCGGGGAGTGGAGTAGGACGAAGAAGAGCTTCGTAGCTGAACCACTATAAATCCTCTGTCTCGATTCGATCTTTCCAACTCTACTCTTTATTTTTATTTGTTATTATTACTTACCTTAGTGTGTAGTTCATATTGGTGTTGATTGGTTACGCATAAAGTTTGAATAAAAGTTTCCAATTGCTAACTTTTAAAATAAGATTTTTAAAAGGATTTTTAAACCGGTAAACTATTCAACCCCCCTTCTAGTTTCCCACACCTCTTTCAGGTTGTTCGATGACCAAGTTGTTCCTGAATGGAACTCCTTCAGGGAGGGCTCTGTTGCAATCCAGACCAGGGACCTTGATCTCAGGCTCAGCTTCAATCTTCTTTCTCTTTCTTGAGGAAGACTGAGAGGGTGCAGGTGGTTGTTGGGCTGAAGCAGGGAGAAGTGAAGAAATGCCAAGTTCCTGAGGAGTTTCTGCCAATTTTTCATACCTTAGACTCAGGGACTTCAACAGACCAGGGACCACAACATTTAACTTTTTCGCTATTATTGGACCCAATTCAGTGATCCCGAAGTCAACGAATCTAAAGGGGTCATGAACCTCAAAGATTCTCTTGTCAGCACTTCTGTAGACAGTAACAACTGCAGGTTTGGTGTTTCGATGAATCTTGACATCAGTCATTGGTTCTGGCTTTAACCTATTTGTCATGACCCATTGATATCTTCTAATCCTGTTCTGCCTAATCTCCTCAGTCCTTTTCAACTTTTCTTCCCTCTTTTTCCTGAGAGCAATCATCTCAGTAGTCTGAGCTTTCACAAAGGTTTCACCACCCTTTCTTCCAGCAAGTTCTTTAGGCTTAAGACCTATCTTCTCAACCTCTTCATGGACCACCTGAATAAGAGCAGCCTTGCTTGCCCTTTCTTCTTCGGCTGCCTTCTTCATTGCCTCCTCTTTCTCCATATGAGCTTGGACTTCCTCATTAGTAAGAAGTTTAATCACTCCATTGACCTCATAAGGGACCCTGACTGGCTCATCAGGGTCTTGCCTTCTTTTCTTGGAAGCAGGCACCAAGATTGTAGGCTCAGGCTTAGTGGTTGTGAGGATGCCTTTGCCTTTGTCCTGGTGTGATGAAGATGGGGTTTCTTCAGGATTCTCCCCCTCAGTGTGAGAAGGAGGTTGTTCTTCTTCAGTGACTTTGACTTTCTCCCCCTCAACTGTTGCTTGACCCATAGTGAGAGCAAGAGTTGGTGCGCTCACTGAAGTTGAGGGAGCCTGACCTTGGAAGGCCTAATAAATCTCAGTTATCATTGACTTTATGTCTGAGGTGTCCTGCTGAAGAGTTGAGACCTTAGCATCAATAGAAGCCTGAGAAACCTCCATTGCAGTCATCCTTGGCCCAAGATTCCAAGCCAAGGAAGAAGAAGAATTTGCCAAAGATGCCATGTGGGACTCCATAAGACCCAGGGAAGACCTGATGGAGTCCACTTTAGAGCTGAATCCCTGAAGATTTGAGGAGGTCAGCATGTTTACCAGCTCAGCCATCTGAGTAGATTGTTGCTGGTAGGTCTCAGAAGCCTGAAGAATTTTCCTGTTAAGCGCAGGGTCATCTTTCACTGACTCTTGAATAGTTTCAATGCTCTTTTGTAAGTTGGTGAGAGTCTCGTTGAACATTTTAAGATTGTAATCAAGATTTGTTAGGAAGAAGGAGATAGATGACTTGTGCTCATTTACATCATCATGATAGGATTCCACTGATTCCTTCAGATCGACGTAATGAACAACAGCTTCAGTGTGGTGGTCAAAATTTTCTTCAGTTAGCCCAGTGAAGAGAGCATTGTTGGCCTTTTGTAGGAACTTGACCAATTACCTCTCAGTAAGAGGAAGAATGTTGTCATATTTCTTGGGTTCCTGAGGGCATGATGATTCAGAATCTGAAGAATGATCAGCCTGAGACTCAGATTCTTCACCATGTGGAGAAGACTGATGCGATTGCTCAGTTGGTTGTACATCAGTCTCCATGTCATCACCAGCCTCAAACATTTCCTCCTCACTCTCTTCCTTGAGCTCATCTTCAGAATCAAGAAGAGCCTGAATATCCCCCATAGACTCAATCTCAAAAAGGTTAACCGGCTCCTCTTTATAAAAAGACTTGCCTTGGTTTTGGCCAGGTCCTGACCCCGCCATAAAAACTGATTTGGTTTTATCAGCCTGGCTAGTCATAATAACTGATTGCTCAGCCTGACTTTTGGGGGCAGTTCCTGAGAGAATGGATCCGCCTGAGGTGGTTGTGGGTTCCGTATCAGCGGGTGGTTTATATCCCTCTGAGTCTTTGTCCCCCTTAGCACCTTCAACTACTGACGGGTGTTTTTCAGTAGTATCACTAGGCACTGATTGTGAAGATTGATGGACCCCCTTCCCATCAGGATTGTACTGTCCTTTTGGGGATTTAGGATCCTGAACTCCCTGATATCCTGAGGATGATTGCTCAGGAACGTTAACGGGATGTGATTGGTGATGGGTCCCCTTCTCAGTGGAGTAGTTCTGCCCCACCGAGGATTTAGAACCCTTTTCTCCCTCAGGAATTGATTGTGATTTGTCAGTTCCTTCATCGGGATGTGAATGGGTGGTTGTTCTTGACCCTACTAACTTGTGTATGTCAGTAGGGACATGTGGAAAAGGTTTACCCAAGGACACTAAGGATGATTGCTCAGTGCCCTCCGTTGGCCTTTGTTTTGTGGTCACGGAGGTCTCTGTAGTGGGTGTCTCAGAGGTCTGGGCCACATTCAACCCCTTTTTAAGGTTGAGTTGGTTCTGGGCATCAGTCTCAGTGATGAGTGGTTTGGGTCTAACCACCTTACTGGACTGACCCTTCTTTGTCTTCTTCACCTTCTTTGTCGGTGAAGGTATTGGATAAATAGTGTTCTCCCCCTGAATGACCACTAGCATGTAGTCAGTCAGGGCAATGGGTTGTACCTCAGTGATGACACTAGTGAAATTGGTCTTATGTAAGACGTCAGGTTTCGTACCTTTGACGTCAGGCCTCACATAGTCAGAACCAAGAAGGTCCTGAAGCACACAGGAAATAAACCTAGGATAAGACAAGTGTTTTTGCCTAGATTTTCCTGAGAGCTTAGCAACAAGGTCACGGAAGATTATACCTCCGATATCTATCTTTCTACCCTCCAAGAGACTGAACAACATCAATTGTTGTGATGAGTTCAATTGCTCAGTGGAGGATTTATTCCCCCCAAGGACCTGAATGACGAATGTCATTAGGATCCTTTAGACTGTGTGGAACCAGGTTTTGAAAATTGGAGCCTTTTCCAATAAGGCTCCAGCGGACAACTCAGGACGTTTAGGGTCATGAGATCCCAAGAAGATCAACTCTCCCTTAACCTCTTGGTCAGTCGAATTGGGCTCAAAAGCCTCAGCAAAATCAAGACCAGTGGCCTTGATGAAGCCATTGTAATCCAGGGAGAGAGTCCTTCTCCCATTCATCACTGTGAAAGTGATGATGGATTCTTTGGTGTCTTTCGGGCTAGTAGCCACAGCAGTACACCAGAATTCCCTCAAGTAGTCATGGTAGATGACTGAGGGGGTCATGGTAAATGCTTTTGCAAGAAAACAGTTTTGAAGATATTTTATTACATTCTTGTAAGCATGGAACTTTTGTGGATTGGAAAAGTTTCCCACCACATTGTTCTTTGTGAGGTCTACGCCCTCTAATATGAATTCCACATTAGGGGCGTATGTGATAGCATTATGATGAAGCGAAAAGTGTACCGCTTTTAAGGGGTCATTTAAGCCCTAAATCGTATTTATTTGATCAAATATTGCCCTAAATCGTTCCTTTTGTCATTTTAGGTACTTTTGAGGAGAAATCTGGAAAAGGAGGCATTTTGGACGTTTTTGGAGCATAAAAGTGATGAAAACGACAAAGTCTCAAAATTGTGCTGGAAATTACCTTTGACGGCGTCAGGATTTGCCCTGGATGGCGTCATGGCTTGGCAAGAAAAAGGTGGATGTAAAAATTACTCATGATAAGCCAGAGAAATTTGCATGGAATTCTGACGGCGTCACGCTTTAATGTGATCAAGGTCGTCACGGCTTAATTTAAAGAGGGATGGCGTCACCCCTAAGTCTGACGGCGTCAAGCCTTGATAAGCCAGAACGGATTTTGGAGAGCTAAAGAGGGACGGCGTCAAGAAGGCCATCCGGGAACCCTAAAAGCGGCGAGGTGACGGCGTCACCCTCCATAACGTGACGCCGTCAGATCTGAAAGTCTATATATAGTTTTGCAATTTTTTGTCATTAGGGTGTGGAACTTATTGAGGAACTTTGTGTGTGAAAACCCTAAGACGATTTTAGCAGCTTTTTCAAGGCTTTTTGCCTTGAGATCTTCCATGTTACATTGAAGATAAGTTATCAATTAATCATTCAATATGTCTATGTGTTGTTTGATTCTATCTTGTTCTTGTCTTTTGTTTAACATGCTAGGCTAGATTTATCTTGTGTTTGCTTAGATCTAATGAAACCTTGCTATTGATTATTGGTTATTAGTGTGTTATTAGTTGTATTGGATGATTGTTCATCTATGTTAGGCTTAAGAAAACTGGCTAACTTCCTATTCGGTAACTTGCTTGAACGTCTTAAGAAACATGAACCAATGCGTACTAAGGTTTTTATGGTTGTATTTAATGCACAAGCGAATTCTAGTGATCCCATGTTAGGAGCTTCCTAGCCGGCTCGACATAGGAGTGAAGTAGGAGCTTGTAGAGTTGGGGAAGTACGTACGCCACCTCACGATTGGTATTAAGGAATACACCCGTCATCCACGCGATTAATGCACACTAATTAACCGGTAAAAGATAGTTAGGGAGTAAGGAAATCTAAGTAAACACATTCCTCTCCACATAAGTCTCACCACCTTTTCATTTTCAGTTATTTCATTTTAATTGCATTCGTAGCTATTTGGGTTAGTTGACTAGCAACTAATTCCGCCCACTCTTTCAAACCCGAGATTTTACTTGCTTTCATAAAAAAATATAAAAACATAAAAAAAGAATCTTCTCTCACCCTTAGACCTATTAGAGTAGTTTTTCATACCTAACGAACACTATTCCCTGTGGAGAACGATCAATCCCCCGTACTTACCACTACACTATACTACATCGGTCAGGTACACTGCCTGGTGGGGTTGTAAGCCTCTTGAGATCCCTCGAGAGGTAAAACCTGTTGTAAGGTCGCAAAACCACGCATCAAGTTTTTGGCGCCGCTGCCGGGGAATAGTTATTGTTTAGGTTGAATTTTTATTTTATAGGTCTACTCACTAGATTCCTTTCTAGTGAGATTTTTATTTTATTTTTCTAGGTCTTCTTTAGTCTATCTTTTTCCGCTCCGTCCATTGCTCAATTCTTCCTTGGCCATCATGGTAAACGAAGATTTCTCCAATCTCAGAGTCACCAGGAGTCGTAGTTCACTAAGCGACCTTATTTCACCCTACGCAGAACCTGATAGGGAAATGCGAAGATTAAGGCGACTCTTTGCAACACCTGAACCATCTGGCTTTGCCATCAACTTTGATGATGCCCTCTCCGAGGAAGAATCCAATCATCACTCTACCCCTCCTAGCCCTCAACCCAATCACGATATGGAGGTTCCCGAAAACCCAATTCCTAAATGCCTCAAGGACTACTCTTCTCCCACCCCACGTGGTTTTTCCAATGCTATCGTTTTTCCAAATGAACGCACGGATGGGGTCTTGCGTGCAACCGATATTTGGCTGGTCCAAAGTGTATGCAAGTTTCACGGATTGAAAACTGAAGATCCAATCCAACACATCAAGGACTTCCTGAAAATAGTGGATACCCTCCATACGGACGGAGCCACTAGAGATACCTCCCGGCTGCGATTCTTTCCCTTCACCCTTCATGAAAAAGCCGGAGACTGGTATAACCAACTTCCCTCCGAATCTATTTTCACATGGGAACAGCTTGCCTCAAAATTCTATGAGAAATTCTTTCCATTAGGAAGAACTTCAACGTTAAGAGACGAAATCTTCCGCTTCCATATTGGACCAGCTGAACCCATTCACGAATCCTGGATCAGATTCAAAGATCTGATTAGACAAGTCCCTCATAATGGCATTGAACTCTGGCTTCTTGTCCAAATCTTTTATGATAGTGTCCCTAAAAGCGACCAATTTGGCATTAATAATTCGGTAAAAGGAAAAATAGCCAACCTAAGCGCTGAGGAAGGATGGAATAGAATTGAGGAATACGCAAATGATCAAGACGATACCTGGGATGAACCCGATTCGATCATGAGCATTTCCAAGATCATGAAAGAGCCTCCTTTTGCTAGCCGGTTGAGTAGAATGAATGATCAAGTCTCTTATTTAGACAAGTCACAACCAACTAAACGGTTGTCAAACCCATACTTGATCTGTGACCAATGTGGTGGCCCGCATGAAGTAAAGGAATGCGGGGATGATACCACCACCGAACAAGCATGCTTGTCAAGCCACGACATCTTCGATGATCCTTCGCTCTTAACTTTCTACCAAAACAATGATTTCACCCCTTGGGGAAATCTTGTGAGAGAAGAGGGAGGAGGAGAATATCCTGACTATAAGGTTAGGAGCACTTTTGAGGATGATCTTGGGCATTTCACGCTTGAAAAGAATTTGCAACTAAATGGTCTCGACAACCTTATCAATAGCCAACAAAATGACATAAAGGCCATATTCGCTGAACTCAACGCCACTCTCGACGGCCTTGGTGAACCTCAAAGAGATCCCTTACTCGCCATCACCACTCGTGCTGGAACAACTACTAAGGATCCACCTTACCCAGCTCAACAATCTAACATCATGGAACCCAACACCCCTCATGAGGAGGAAGATAATGTGAACGATGAGAATCCCGAACAAACCTCTCCGGTAACTCCCTCTCAACCTACTCCAACCAAACAACCCATTAAAGTCCCATACCCGTCCCGTCTCAAGAATCAAAAGGTCGAAAATGATAATAAAAGATTCTTGTCATATTTGAAAAATTCGGTCGTCACCATACCCCTTCTTGATGCATGCTACCATATGCCCAAATATAGTACATACTTCAAGAAGTTGCTAACCAACAGAAAAGGGCTCGAGGGTCTTGTAACCTTAGGAGAAGAATGTTCTGTGGTGACTCAACGAGGGCTGCCAAAGAAGGTGGACGATCCAGGTAGTTTCACCCTACCCTGCTCAATAGGATCTCTTTCAGTCAAGAATGCTTTAGCCGACTTAGGAGCAAGTATCAATCTTATGCCACATTCCATGTTCCTTAAATTAGGGTATTCTGGGTTGAAACCAACCCGTATGAACATCCAACTAGCCGATAGATCAGTCAAATACCCCTTAGGAATATGTGAGAATGTGCTGGTTAAGGTAGGGAAGTTCAAATTTCCAGTTGACTTCGTCATCTTAGAGATGGAAGAAGATGACTTAGTGCCCATTATTCTAGGGAGGCCATTCCTTGCAACTGCTCGTGCTGTTATTGATGTTCATGACGGCAAACTAACCTTACGAGTGGGGGCCGATAGCTTAACCTTCGACATCAAGGACACAATGAATCTTTCTCTCGAAACAGATAATCAGCTGTATTTCATCGAAGAAATCGATGAACTATCCGACGAGATTGACAATTGTATAGATGAACAGATGGAAGCTGGTTGGTTGCGAGATGAAGCTTTCTTACCCATCTTTGAGGAGGAAAAGACTATGGATGTAAACGCAGTCTCTTTTTATCCCAGACAAGAAATCGAACAGCTTGAGCTTCGTAAACCCGAGAACAAACTTAAACCCTCCATCATCGAGCCACCTGCGGTAGAACTCAAGGAACTCCCAACCAACCTTGAATATGCTTTCCTCCAAGGGGAAGATCAACTTCCGGTAATCATAAGCTCTTCCTTGAAAAGTGAACAAAAAGATAAACTCTTAGGAGTTTTAAAAAATTATAAAGGAGTTATAGCATGGAGTGTAGCCAACATCAAGGGATTGACTCTACTTTCTGCACGCATAAAATCCTCATGGAGGAGGATTATAAACCCACCGTGCAGCCTCAAAGGCGAGTAAACCCCAACATTAAGGAAGTCGTGAAAAAGGAAGTCATTAAGCTCCTAGATGCATGGCTAATTTACCTAATTTTCCGACAGTCCATGGGTAAGTCCTGTACAGGTTGTACCAAAAAAGGGAGGAATGACAGTTGTAAAGAACGATAAGGATGAGTTAGTGCCTCAACGAACAGTAACTGGATGGCGTGTGTGCATCGATTATAGGAAGTTGAATGATGCAACCCGAAAAGATCATTTCCCTCTCCCATTTATCAACCAAATGTTGGAAAGGTTAGCAGGGCATGAGTACTACTGCTTCCTAGATGGGTTCTCAGGATATTTCCAGATCCCTATCGCTCCTGAGGACCAAGAAAAGACTACGTTTACATGCCCTTATGGCACCTTCGCCTACAAGCGAATGCCCTTTGGACTATGTAACGCCCCCGCCACTTTCCAGCACTGCATGACGGCAATCTTCCATGAGTTAATGGAAGACAGCATGGAGGTCTTCATGGATGATTTTTCGGTCTTTGGAAACTCTTTTGATCGCTGTCTTGCTAACCTTGAGAAAATGCTCAAACGTTGTGAGGAGACTAACTTGGTACTAAACTGGGAAAAGTGCCACTTTATGGTAAAAGAAGGGATTGTGCTAGGGCACAAAATTTCAGGAAGTGGAATTGAAGTAGACAGGGCAAAAATTGAAGCTATATCCAAACTTCCCTATCCAACAACTGTCAAGGCAATCCGTAGCTTTTTGGGTCATGCTGGCTTCTATAGGAGATTCATTAAAGATTTCTCAAAGGTAGCTAAACCAATGACTCAGTTGCTCATGAAGGATGCCCCGTTCGACTTCTCTCAAGAGTGCAAGGACGCATTCGATCGATTGAAGCAGGAACTTACCCAAGCTCCAATTATGGTTACCCCTAACTGGGAGTTACCCTTTGAAATCATGTGCGATGCTAGTGATTATGCTGTTGGAGCAGTATTAGGCCAAAGGCTTAACAAACACTTTCAGCCAATATACTAAGCTAGCAAAACCATGAATCCTGCTCAAGAGAACTACACTACCACTGAAAAGGAATTACTAGCCGTGGTATTTGCTTTTGATAAGTTTCGGCAGTATCTTGTCCTTTCTAAAACGGTTGTTTTTACGGACCATTCAGCTATTCGATATCTTTTCGCTAAACAGGATGCTAAACCACGGTTACTTCGTTGGGTCCTACTATTGCAAGAGTTCGATGTTGAGATTCGTGATAAGAAAGGAGCAGAGAATCTTGCGGCTGATCATCTCTCTCGTCTCGAAAACCCCAGCCTCGCTGAATCTGACAAGAGTGAGATTCGGGAATCATTTCCTGAAGAGCAGCTCATGTCAATAAATGATTCTGAACCTTGGTATGCGGATTATGCTAACTACCTGGCAAGTAGAGTCATTCCTGAGCATATGAGCAGGCATGAAAAAAAGAGGTTCTTTAATCAATTAAAGTACTACTTTTGGGATGAACCCTTCTTATTCCGAAGATTTCCGGATCAGGTAATCAGGCGTTGTGTTTCGGAAAAAGAGGCTGTCAGAATTATGAAAGAGTGTCATGCAGGTCCATCGGGAGGACATCACGGAATGAACACTATCGCACGAAAGGTCTTCGACGCAGGATTCTATTGGCCTACAATATTTCGTGATGTGAAGGGAATGATACAGACTTGTGACGCATGTCAAAGAGCTGGGAATATCTCTAGGAGGGATGAAGCCCCACAGAACTATATACAAGTTTGCGAGGTTTTCGATGTTTGGGGAATTGATTTCATGGGACCCTTCCCATCTTCAGGAGGGAATGAATACATCTTAGTGGCAATTGACTATGTTTCGAAATGGGTGGAAGCGCAAGCCCTTAGGACTAACGACGCTAGGGTAGTCATTCATTTCTTAAAAAAATTGTTCGCTAGGTTCGGAATTCCGAAGGCTCTTATTAGCGACAGGGGAACCCATTTTTGCAATTCGCAAATGGAGAAAGTTATGAAAAGATATGGAGTCTCTCACCGATTCTCCACCGCTTACCATCCTCAAACCAATGGTCAAGTCGAAAACACTAATAGAGCCATAAAGAGAATACTAGAGAAAACGGTCAATCAAAACAGAAAAGATTGGTCTTTTAAGCTCGATGAAGCTTTGTGGGCATTTTGAACCGCTTATAAGACACCAATCGGGACAACCCCGTTCCGTATGGTATATGGCAAGGCATGCCACCTTCCAGTAGAACTGGAACACAAGGCGTATTGGGCACTTAAGGCTTGTAATTTTAACTATACGGTTGCGGGAACAAATAGATTCTTACAGCTCCAAGAGCTTGATGAATTGAGATTAGAGGCTTATGAATCTTCCATTACATACAAAGAAAGGGCAAAAAGATGGCATGACCAACGGATTAAGAGACCAAAGGAGTTTTCAGAAGGAGACAAGGTCTTATTATATAATTCTCGCTTAAGACTATTTCCCGGAAAACTTAAATCTAGATGGTATGGACCTTTTACCGTAAGGAGCTCCTCTAAAACCGGAGCCGTTGTGTTGATTGACGACGAAGATAGAGAATTCACTGTGAATATACAACGAGTCAAGCATTATCAAGAGAATGGTAATGAAATGATCAATGAGGAAGACATAACTTTTGATGAAGGAGTCACGTAATGTACGTGACTTTGAGTCTAGCTACAAGACTCGTTAATAAAGAAAAGCGCTTCTTGGGAGGCAACCCAAGTTTTATTTGCTTTGTGTGTTTATTTATTTGTTTGTTTGATTTTATTTGTTTCCGTATGTGTGTTTAAATTTTATTATTATTGATTCATGTTAAAAACTAATTTGTGAAAATGCTTTATCTTGTTTTTAACTTCGTCTTAACTACATATGAAGGTATTTTGCAAAAGTTAAGTGTAAGGGAAATCTAAATCGGTTTATTAGAACACAAATGAACATGAATCGTAATAGTAATAAATGAACATACATATTAGTGTTTGTTTGAGTCAAATGCTTGTATCGAGTCATAATGATGTTTTGCAGGATTTCCAGGAAGTAAGGTATAGGTTTTTTCCAAAAATTTTCCGGAAACATAACATGAGAATTCTGTCAGATTATTTCTGACGGCGTCAGGATCTACAACCTGACGGCGTCAGGTGTTAATTTTCTGAAATTTTTGAAAGTTTTGTTTTCATAAAAAGTTTTTATTAAATTTCTAACTTATAATCTCCAGGAATCTGCAAAATAATCATTCCACAAGCATTATATCCTTATATATAGATTTATCCCGCCGATGTTATGCAGGTTTTCGTGTTTGTTTTCTCAGGTTTAACAGGTTATTTTGGACAAGGAGATGTATGTGGAATCAAGCTATTGGTGATGCATTAGTCTTGGAGCTTTTACATTCTCTTGGAAGAAGATTTAACCATGTTACTTCATTATCCACCGAGCGAATCAGGGGAGTATTTGATTTCATTCTTTTACTTTATGCTTTTACATCTTGTTATTTGAACATTGGGGACAATGTTCATCTTAAGTGTAAGGGGGGGGGGTAAAAGTACGATACTTTAGAGAATGCAATTGCACTTGATTTTTGTTTGTTTAATGGTAGATGTGTAATAAAACTGAGAGAAATACTTGTTAGGGCAATTTTAGTGCCAAATTTAAATTTTTTTTACAACATTTAGGAGTGAAACTTTAGTTCTAATAAGCGTCTCATGGATAGGAATTATATGACTAGCACAAAAACCGTACCACTAAAAAATTTTCCACCCCCAAATATGTGAGGTTCGCCCCTAGAATTGGTAGGAAAAGCATTTATGCTATGATGTGTGTACCGGTAGCACTTAGATTCTAGAACTTGCGTTAGGACCATTCCGAGGCCACAAGTGAGACTACATTCGTGTAGTTAGATTTACTACATGATAAGAGGCATTAGGATTAACCCATTGTTTTACACCTGTGTTTTTGTTATAATTACATTGGCTACATTGGTCAAGTAATTCTCCCACACCCTTTGCGTTGTACTCATTTTTAGTACACGATACCCCTAGTACACCCCTCAGAGCCTATCTTTTCGTTTCGACCTTTAAGCATTTTACTAAAAGGAAGAATTTGTTACACCCCACTAAAATGTACACCCAAATCGCCTTAGCCTACCTTGTATGCACTCATCTTTAGTGCATTATTGTGACAACATTTGTTTAAACCCAAGTTAATTATCTAATTGATTACATGGTTGCTAAGTCGAGTCATATCCTTGTACATATTGTTTTGGGACGATTGGGACTCATGGGTGAAGTACTAGTGTAATGGAGTAATGGGGAAGAACATCATTTATTACCCACATATGTGCTAAATATTTTAAAAGTACTCCAAGTGTTTTGATTATCTTAATTCGAGTCATTAGAATAGTAATTTGTAAAGTTATGTAAAAGTTCAAGTGTAAGGGGAATGCAACGCCCCTATGATGTATTATTTTGGATGGTAGGGCAAAAGTGTATGCAAAAAAAAAAAAAAAAAAAAAAAAAAAAAAATCAAGAAAAATACAAAAAAAAAATGAGAAAAAGAAAAATAGAAAAAACATACGGACTACCATCCCGTTTCATTTTATGTTTGTTTTATGTTTTTGTTATTTTCTTTCATTAGCTTAAATCGAGTCGAGTCTTGTCTTAGCAACATTGTATAGTACATGTAATTAATCAAGATCTTTAACTCGCCACCAGTAAAATATCCTTTATCCAACAAAACCGTGTTTTCCTTTTCCCTACACCTAACGTTATAACCCATTTAAAAGCCCTCTTTGATAGTCTATCTTAGGTGCTTACGCCTAGTGGAGGAGGTTTTCGATCCTTTCCCAAGCCTATGGTAATCTATTTGCTATGACAGGTAGTGAGAGATATTATCCGTTTTCATTTATGAGATTTATTTTGATGACACTTGAGAGATGTGAGTATCTAAACACTACTTGTGAGGTGCTAGTTTGTAATCTCCGTGCTTATTATGATTAAAGTGGAACGAATATTTGTTGTAATTACTTTTATGTTAGCATTAAATGACCCCTAACTTGTATTTTGATTAGAATAAAAGCACATTTGCTTGAGGACAAGCAAATCTCAAGTGTAAGGGTATTTGATGAAGCGAAAAGTGTACCGCTTTTAAGGGGTCATTTAAGCCCTAAATCGTATTTATTTGATCAAATATTGCCCTAAATCGTTCTTTTTGTCATTTTAGGTACTTTTGAGGAGAAATCTGGAAAAGGAGGCATTTTGGACGTTTTTGGAGCATAAAAGTGAAGAAAACGACAAAGTCTCAAAATTGTGCTGGAAATTACCTTTGACGGCGTCAGGATTTGCCCTGGACGGCGTCATGGCTTGGCAAGAAAAAGGTGGATGTGAAAATTACTCATGATAAGCCAGAGAAATTTGCATGGAATTCTGACGGCGTCACGCTTTAATGTGATCAAGGTCGTCACGGCTTAATTTAAAGAGGGACGACGTCACCCCTAAGTCTGACGGCGTCAAGCCTTGATAAGCCAGAACGGATTTTGGAGAGCTAAAGAGGGACGACGTCAAGAAGGCCATCCGGGAACCCTAAAAGCGGCGAGGTGACGGCGTCACACTCCATAACGTGACGCCGTCAGATCTGAAAGTCTATATATAGTTTTGCAATTTTTTGTCATTAGGGTGTGGAACTTATTGAGGAACTTTGTGTGTGAAAACCCTAAGACGATTTTAGCAGCTTTTTCAAGGCTTTTTGCCTTGAGATCTTCCATGTTACATTGAAGATAAGTTATCAATTAATCATTCAATATGTCTATGTGTTGTTTGATTCTATCTTGTTCTTGTCTTTTGTTTAACATGCTAGGCTAGATTTATCTTGTGTTTGCTTAGATCTAATGAAACCTAGCTATTGATTATTGGTTATTAGTGTGTTATTAGTTGTATTGGATGATTGTTCATCTATGTTAGGCTTAAGAAAACTGGCTAACTTCCTATTCGGTAACTTGCTTGAACGTCTTAAGAAACATGAACCAATGCGTACTAAGGTTTTTATGGTTGTATTTAATGCACAAGCGAATTCTAGTGATCCCATGTTAGGAGCTTCCTAGCCGGCTCGACATAGGAGTGAAGTAGGAGCTTGTAAAGTTGGGGAAGTACGTACGCCACCCCACGATTGGTATTAAGGAATACACCCGTCATCCAAGCGATTAATGCACACTAATTAACCGGTAAAAGATAGTTAGAGAGTAAGGAAATCTAAGTAAACACATTCCTCTCCACATAAGTCTCACCACCTTTTCATTTTCAGTTATTTCATTTTAATTGCATTCGTAGCTATTTGGGTTAGTTGACTAGCAACTAATTCCGCCCACTCTTTCAAACCCGAGATTTTACTTGCTTTCATAAAAAAATATAAAAACATAAAAAAAGAATCTTCTCTCACCCTTAGACCTATTAGAGTAGTTTTTCATACCTAACGAACACTATTCCCTGTGGAGAACGATCAATCCCCCGTACATACCACTACACTATACTACATCGGTCAGATACACTGCCTGGTGGGGTTGTAAGCCTCTTGAGATCCCTCGAGAGGTAAAACCTGTTGTAAGGTCGCAAAACCACGCATCACATTAGAAGAAGCCATTTGTATTGGTAGGTCAGGGTTAACAAATGATTCTGGGTTTCTAAAGCCTAAGAACACACACAAAATATTTAGTGTTTTTTTTTTTTTTTAAAGAAAAGGGCAAAATTTTTTTTTTTTTTTTTTTTTTTTTTTTTTTTTTTTTTTTTAAAGAAAAGGGCAAAATTTTGCTTAAGATTTCTAAAAAACATGTGCGTGTTGTTTGTGCATGGGGTATTTATAGGGAAGAGAAGTGGAGGGTGGTATGTGCTTAAACACATACCTTTTCTTGACCAAAACCGGACCCAAATAGACAAAAAACTAACCAATTATGCCAAATATTTCGTGTTTTTGTGTTTATGTTTGTGCAGGCAACGGATGAACGAAAAAGGACAAAAATAAAGTCAAAACCGGGAAAAACGAGCACGAGATATGGAATGGATTTAAAGCCAAAGCTCGGAGAGACATGTTTGGTCAAAAGTCAAAATCAACCCTTAGAGTCCCACTAAATGACAAAAACAACCCTTAGATCAACTTTGGAAAATGGGCAAGTTCAGTCCCTAAATTTTCAGCAATTACACAAATAGTCCCTATGATCATTAAATCCCTAAAACCTTAAAACTCTTCTACCCGGATTTTCTTTTATAACCCAAACTCAAATCCAATCCACTACTAAACCCACCAGCCCACCAATCTTTTACCCAACCCAGTCCACCTTATGCCCATACCCGATCCAACTTTATACCCGGTCAAACTCCTATATTCCCCAGTCAAATTAATATAAAAAAACTCACACTCAAAACGCGCCCCCCAAATATTCACTAACCCAGATTTTTCACTGTGCCTATAAACCCTAAAAATTACCCCGTACAAAATTACTGAAATTAAGGGTACTTTCGTCCAATCATTGAGGTTCTAGAATTGTCAGGAGTGTCAGAAAGGGCAAAGACGCACGAATGGGGTACGTGGCAAGCCCTTATTGGACGAGACACCTCAGAGGATTTGATCATACGGCTATAGATGATTGGGAAATGATCTAAGGGTGGAAAGGAGCTCAGGGAGCACTCGGATTGCCAAGGTGTCAGCCTAGAAGGGTCCATGATCGGCTATAAATAGAGAGTTCTCCTCATATGCTAGGGTTGTCCAATTTTTATGCTTTAGAAAATTGTTACCAATTTATTTTCTTGTCAAATTTACTGCTTTTCTTAGTGTAATCATTTACATTTCAGTTGTAATTTTCAATTTCATTTTGTAATTTGAAGTTTGATTAATGAAAGTTCATTTTTAATTTCTTATGATTCTGTTCCTTTTAAGTTGTTAATCTCTTATTAGCTTAAATTTAGTTTCAGTAGCTTAATATAAATTTACTCAGCTTTTATACTTCATAGTTATTCAAAATATTTCAAAAAGCCAAAAATATTGAAAAAATCATTCAAAAATACAAAAAAAAGCTTAATCCCAGCTTCAATAAGCTGTTTTCTGAGTTACATAAGCTCATATAAGCTTAATAGTTTAGTGTGAGCTTTTGGTAGGATCAAACCTGTTTCTATATCAAATAGTCAAAAAGTCAACTGAAAAGTCAATTGTGATGGTCAAATAAGCTGGAAGGAATAAGCTGGTCAGGAAGGAGCTTGTTTAGGTATTTTCTGCCTTATTGGATAAGCCTGGGTTGTGATTAGTTCCTTAGGTTCATCCATTTTCAGCATATAATACTTGTGAGTTTCAAATCCATTTTTTTAGCTTATTTTCTGCTTAGCTTATATTACTGCTTATTTGTCAATTATCTCTGCTTTTTAGATTATCAATAGCTTAGATGATCATAGTGTAGAATTAATTATGGCTTAGATTGTAGGATTCTAGTGCAAAATTGCAAATCAGCTCTATTAAGGGGTGTTTGGAATTGTTTGATGCTGTGTAGATAAGCTAGGGAACTGTTCATTTGCTACTTGTTAAATCTTTTTCTAGTTTAATTAAGATAGTATAAGCATAATTAAGAGGGATTTAAGTGGTATTGATACTTTTTGAGGTTGTTGACTTATAGGTGAAATATTTGAGATCATAACTGTTGTAATAAGCTAAGTATAAGCTGAGCTTATTTGTGGGCAACTTTTAGTATTTTTAAGTCCTATCTAGTTGTTAGAGCAAATTTCCAGAAGTTGATCAATTTTGGTCAAGTTTTGAAATCATTAAGTGCAAAAAGTGTTCCTGCTGCATCAGACTTTATTGTGCAGAACAGCCCCATAAGGTGCTGATCTAGGCTATTTTCTGGCTTATTTAATTAAGCTGAGAACCTGATTTTTGGTTTGTAAATAGTTTGGAGTATTAGCTTGTAGGATTTCGATTTGGAATCTACTTTTCAGCTTATTTACTAGCTAAAATTTGGTCTGCAAATCACCCTTTAGGACTGCTCTTAGCCTGCAATCAGTTTTGGATTCTAAGTGCTCCTGTTCTTGGTTTGAATTAAGTGAGAAATTGGCCCTGGAATTTGGGCATTTTTGGTCTGCAAGTAGTCTATAGTATGAGCTTTAAGAATCAGCTTGTGGTTCCCCCTGAATAGCTTTTCCCTAGCTTCTAGATCTGCTGAAAGAGGGCTGTTCACCCACTTATTTCTGCACTAATATTGCAACTGTTGTTCTGCTTATCTGCTTATTCCTAGAGCTTATTTGGACTTTATCAGTAGTTTTAAGCTTCATTTAGTGTGTTTGTTTGTATTTGAGCTTTGGATAATTTCTGGTGCTTTTTAGCTTATTTTTGAGCTTTTTCAAAACTGCTTATTAGCCCAATCTGCTTTTTAGCGTTTAACTAAATTCCATTTTATTTTTCCTAGCTTTTAAATAATATTTTAGATTTATCTGAAAATTTTCATATTTTTCCATTTCAGTTTACTATTTTTAAAGCAGTTAATTAGTTTCTTTTGGTTTTTAATTCATAAAAAATAAATAAAAAGTCAAAAAAATAAATTCCCTTTTTCTAAAATTTTCTTTTAATATTTAGGATTTAGGAAAAATTGTTTTATATTTTTAGGACTTAGAATTTAGAATTTCACTTTTTAATTACGTTTTTAAAATTCGTCGAGTACGTTTTAAAATTCCAAATTTGGTTTTTAGAATCTTATGCTTAGATTAATTGTTCCCTTAGCTTGTTAGCTTGTTTTTACTTGTTATTTCATTGTTCGTAGTGTAAAATCACCAATCATCACTTTTTACACACATTCACCACACATATTCGACAACGTGAACGACGACTCGACTTCAACCTTCGTTGGGACTACGACCCGGGGAAAATACATCCGTTGTATTTCCTTTGGAAAATAATTCTACTTAAAATGACAAATCAAAAAATGGCGCCGCTGCCGGGGAAGGCTAGAGAAGAGTTTTAATTTCATTCGTTGAATCGTGTTTTGAAGACCCTTCCTCGGAAGTTATTTGTTTTTATAAAAAGAAAAAAATGCAAAAAGAAAATAAATAAAACACTTTTCCTAAAGTGTTTTCAAAAAAATACAAAAATAATACATCCTCACTTTCTTGAAAGTGTTGTAAACCATTCCGAAATAACAACAAAACAATCGTGAAATCATTTGATTTTTGGATTATTTTTCGATTACAACCTATACAAGTGGTTTAAGGATGGTTCGACATTAAATTGACGAACCGAAAGAGGCGGGTTTTTAATTAGCTTCGGCAGACCTTTGCTTCTCCGTCACTCTGCGCATAGTCGTAAGAGAAACGAATATCGATTGAGGGATCGGTACCAAAAATATTGTGATTAATTTTCCTTAAAAATAAAAATCCAAAAATATTTTATTTTCAAATTTGGTTTTCTTTTTAAACCTTTGTTTGATTTTGGTGTATGCACACCCGTTCTTCTTCTTCTCTACCTCTTCTTTCACCACTCTCAAATCCCGAGAGGATTATTCGTCATAACAACCGTGTTCAATTCTCAACCGTTGAGGAAATGAACAACAACGATCAACCCCCACCGATGGGTAGTATTCAAGATCAAATGCCAGCTCCCGATCTCCGAACGATGGAGGAGTTGTGCCAACCAGTTGTTGATTCTAAATCAGAAGAACAAAGTAGTGGCAGTACCACTTCTAGTATTGATTTTCTTCTTGAGGAGTTCACCGATGAACTCGCTCACATTGATCCAATCCCACCGGGGGATGAGGACGATGACTTTGATTTTGAATATGATCTTAGAGAATTGGAATTTTTGCTGAACCGTGATCCGTCTAGATGTAATTCTTATCCCGAGGAGTTCGCCGATGAACTCGCTCACGACGATCCAATTCCATCAGAAAATGATGATGATCTTTTTGACTTTCATGCTGATCTTAAAGAAGTTGAAAATCTTTTATACCATTCTCCATCACTTGATTCTTACTCCGACCCCAATGATTTCCAAAGTGATGACGACCTCTTCGATTTTGGGGCCGATCAAACCAAATGGAAAAATCTTTTATATGGCAAACCTACTGATGAAAAAGGCCCTAAAATGGAAATGTTTCAAATGATTTATCTCCTCTATCTCCCGAGAATGATTTCCTTTTCTCCATTGAGTCTCCCATCGAGTACCCTGCTAAGTTTTCTTGTGAGGACAAAGTGTTTAATCCAGGCATACTCGATAATGGTAAAATTCATCCTTTGATGAAATTGACTCTTGATAAGAATTTAAAATTTCCCGCCTCATCTAAGGAACTTTTAATTCTAGAGAAAAGTGATTCCCCTTTACTTCTTTCTGATAAAAAACTCCCATTCTACATGGAGTTATCTCTGATTGAAACTTTACTATCATTTCCAACCGGAAATGAAGACAAAGTTTTTGACCCCGGCATCACCGTTTTCATCTTCTGAAGCTGTGGGTATCTCATCGGAGTGGAACTTTCATATGCTTCAATGTTTATCAAAACATTTTGAATGAAAGTCCGATTGAGATTATCTCTTCCACTTGCTCCCCCAAGGACAACTAAATTCGGGGTCGAGTCAAGCTACGTGACTCGGTTAACAAAAACAAAGCGCTTCGTGGGAGGCACCCCATGCTTATCCATCTATCTTCTTTCTATTTTCTTAATAAATAGGAGGGGCTCCTCTTCCATATCTTGCGTTTCGTGTTTTTCTGTGTTGTGTCCAGGATTTGCCCGAATAATGAAGAGTCTCGTGCTCGTGGTTTGCTTCTCTCCACTCGAGTTTCATCATTCGTTGCTCATCCGATATCCTTAATCTTATCGTTTTACGTTTATCTTTGGCATAATTAATAAACGGCCTTAGATTTATGTAGGAGAACCCTTACCTTTAAGACATTGAGGACAATGTCTCGTTTTAGTCTGGGGGGGGGGGTAATCTTTCGATTTGATTTTTGCCTTGCATTTTTGCTGTTTACTCACGCAACCCCGTTTTTCCTCAAAAATTGAAAAAATCCAAAAAATGAGAAAATTTTAAATTTTTTTTTGTAAAAATATAATAAATTTTGACATTTTTGTTGACTTTCCGCTGGTGAGAGTAGGAATAAAATTCTGACTTGATCGGGCGTGTTGAGCCCTAGCTTGTCCCCTTAACCATTTATAATCTATAAGCTAGTGCTAGTCTTTTACACAAGGAACTATAAAATGCGAATTCTTTTTAAGAGTTTGCAAGTTCCCGTATCGACTTTATATATGCATGGCTTGATTATAAGGCTAAGCATTCACGGATCTTATTATTTAAGATTTTAAATTTGCGAAGAACGAGAAATGATAGAGCTGTTTATAAGTTAGATTGCTAAACGTGGAGTAGTTGGATCTCTTTAGAGCTCATCAAAGTTACTTGTGGCTTTTTGTTCCCATAAGCTTGTTTCACCCAATAATAGTAATCTAGGAATAATTAAAGGTATTTTGGTTTTGGCGATAATTAGTTTTTACTCCTTCCTTAGAAAATCCTTGCTTATAAAAGTTGGGTACACATCAAGGTACTGCCAGTGTTACGGTGTAATAGGCAACTGATTCCTGATAGTACGTGCTATTGTCTCTATTTCTATAAAAGCCGTAGGACTCGGGATTTGGCAAAATATATAATGAATAATGAATAATAATAATAATAATCCAAAGCCGATAAAAGTTTTCTGTTTCCTGACGGTTCGCTCCCGTTGACTCAGACTTCAAAAAGGCAGAGGAAAAATATCCAAGGTCAAAATAAGACTCCCGATTCTTGACGGTTCGCTGCCGTTGTCTAGGTTGTTTAAAAGGCCAAGGATCAATAAATGTGCTTAAATAATGTTAAAATTGCCAAATTTCGACTCCGGGGGTATCCTAATAAAAGCTTCTGTCTCTGGACTCGTAGATGAGTTGTTTCGGTCGTATATAAAAGGGATATCCTCAAAATCGTGTTAAATCAGAGACCTTGATGTGGACCTCATTTTTGTATGCAACGGTTTTCGAGGGAAGGTTTGGAAACTACTTAGCGTCTAAACTAGGTATTTTTATCGGACTAAAAATTATCGAAATGAGAATTTGAAGAAATTCATTTCTCACCAAAAATAAAATAAATAGATGAAAATAAGAATTTGGGAACGAGAAGTAATACACAATTAATTTTCATGGGTAGTGATAGCAATCTAACTTGTAAATAACAATGATTTTGTTTTTAAGCTTAGTTTCGGGACTCGCAAAAAATTAGGAATGACGAATTTTATCCGTATGGTCACTTCTTTATGAGTCGTGTTTCCTACTCGAAGACCCTAAAAGTTATTGAAAGATAATGATTGTCAACAAAACCGCCACAATAGAAAAATACAAAAATAGAATAAAAGGAAAAATCGGGGAGTTTTTAGAACTTAAGATTTCTTAATCTCTTTTAAAAATTTTGCTACTTCTCAAAGTTAGTAAAAACAGATTGGAAATTTTTGGTTTTGAAAACGTGGTTTTATAACATTGCGTGAGAACACAGCAATATCTTAGTCTGGGGAATTTTGGTATGTGCTTAAAGACATACCTTTTCTTGACCAAAACCGGACCCAAATAGACCAAAAACTAACCAATTATGCCAAATATTTCGTGTTTTTGTGTTTATGTTTGTGCAGGCAACGGATGGACGAAAAAGGACAAAAATAAAGTCAAAACCGGGAAAAACGAGCACGAGATATGGAATGGATTTAAAGCCGAAGCCCGGAGGGACATGTTTGGTCAAAAGTCAAAATCAGCCCTTAGAGTCCCACCAAATGACAAAAACAACCCTTAGATCAACTTTGGAAAATGGGCAAGTTCAGTCCCTAAATTTTCAGCAATTACACAAATAGTCCCTATGATCATTAAATCCCTAAAACATTAAAACTCTTCTACCCGGATTTTCTTTTATAACCCAAACTCAAATCCAATCCACTACTAAACCCACCAGCCCACCAATCTTTTACCCAGCCCAGTCCACCTTATGCCCATACCCGATCCAACTTTATACCCGGTCAAACTCCTATATTCCCCAGTCAAATTAATATAAAAAACTCACACTCAAAACGCGCCCCCCAAATATTCACTAACCCAGATTTTTCACTGTGCCTATAAACCCTAAAAATTACCCCGTACAAAATTACTGAAATTAAGGGTACTTTCGTCCAATCTATGAGGTTCTAGAATTTTCAGGAGTGTCAGAAAGGGCAGAGACGCACGAATGGGGTACGTGGCAAGCCCTTATTGGACGAGACACCTCAGAGGATTTGATCATACGGCTATAGATGATTGGGAAATGATCTAAGAGTGGAAAGGAGCTCAGGGAGCACTCGGATTGCCCAGGTGTCAGCCTAGAAGGGTCCATGATCGGCTATAAATAGAGAGTTCTCCGCATATGCTAGGGTTGTCCAATTTTTATGCTTTAGAAAATTGTTACCAATTTATTTTCTTGTCAAATTTACTGCTTTTCTTAGTGTAATCATTTACATTTCAGTTGTAATTTTCAATTTCATTTTGTAATTTGAAGTTTGATTAATGAAAGTTCATTTTTAATTTCTTATGATTCTGTTCCTTTTAAGTTGTTAATCTCTTATTAGCTTAAATTTAGTTTCAGTAGCTTAATATAAATTTACTCAGCTTTTATACTTCATAGTTATTCAAAATATTTCAAAAAGCCAAAAATATTGAAAAAATCATTCAAAAATACAAAAAAAAAAGCTTAATCCCAGCTTCAATAAGCTGTTTTCTGAGTTACATAAGCTCATATAAGCTTAATAGTTTAGTATGAGCTTTTGGTAGGATCAAACCTGTTTCTATATCAAATAGTCAAAAAGTCAACTGAAAAGTCAACTGTGATGGTCAAATAAGCTGGAAGGAATAAGCTGGTCAGGAAGGAGCTTGTTTAGGTATTTTCTGGCTTATTGGATAAGCCTGGGTTGTGATTAGTTCCTTAGGTTCATCCATTTTCAGCATATAATACTTGTGAGTTTCAAATCCATTTTTTTAGCTTATTTTCTGCTTAGCTTATATTACTGCTTATTTGTCAATTATCTCTGCTTTTTAGATTATCAATAGCTTAGATGATCATAGTGTAGAATTAATTATGGCTTAGATTGTAGGATTCTAGTGCAAAATTGCAAATCAGCTCTATTAAGGGGTGTTTGGAATTATTTGATGCTGTGTAGATAAGCTAGGGAATTGTTCATTTGCTACTTGTTAAATCTTGTTCTAGTTTAATTAAGGTAGTATAAGCATAATTCATAGGGATTTAAGTGGTATTGATACTTTTTGAGGTTGTTGACTTATAGGTGAAATATTTGAGATCATAACTGTTGTAATAAGCTAAGTATAAGCTGAGCTTATTTGTGGGCAACTTTTAGTATTTTTAAGTCCTATCTAGTAGTTAGAGTAAATTTCCAGAAGTAGATCAATTTTGGTCAAGTTTTGAAATCATTAAGTGCAAAAAGTGTTCCTGCTGCATCAGACTTTATTGTACAGAACAGCCCCATACGGTGCTGATCTAGGCTATTTTCTGGCTTATTTAATTAAGCTGAGAACCTGATTTTTGGTTTGTAAATAGTTTGGAGTATCAGCTTGTAGGATTTCGATTTGGAATCTACTTTTCAGCTTATTTACTAGCTAAAATTTGGTCTGCAAATCACCCTTTAGGACTGCTCTTAGCCTGCAATCAGTTTTGGATTCTAAGTGCACCTGTTCTTGGTTTGAATTAAGTGAGCAATTGGCCCTGGAATTTGGGCATTTTTGGTCTGCAAGTAGTCTATAGTATGAGCTTTAAGAATCAGCTTGTGGTTCCCCCTGAATAGCTTTTCCCTAGCTTCTAGATCTGCTGAAAGAGGGCTGTTCACCCACTTATTTCTGCACTAATATTGCAACTGTTGTTCTGCTTATCTGCTTATTCCTAGAGCTTATTTGGACTTTATCAGTAGTTTTAAGCTTCATTTAGTGTGTTTGTTTGTATTTGAGCTTTGGATAATTTCTTGTGCTTTTTAGCTTATTTTTGAGCATTTTCAAAACTGCTTATTAGCCCAATCTGCTTATTAGCGTTTAACTAAATTCCATTTTATTTTTCCTAGCTTTTAAATAATATTTTAGATTTATCTGAAAATTTTCATATTTTTCCATTTCAGTTTACTATTTTTAAAGTAGTTAATTAGTTTCTTTTGGTTTTTAATTCTTAAAAAATAAATAAAAAGTCAAAAAAATAAATTCCCTTTTTCTAAAATTTTCTTTTAATATTTAGGATTTAGGAAAAATTGTTTTATATTTTTAGGACTTAGAATTTAGAATTTCACTTTTTAATTGCGTTTTTAAAATTCGTCGAGTACGTTTTAAAATTCCAAATTTGGTTTTTGGAATCTTATGCTTAGATTAATTGTTCCCTTAGCTTGTTAGCTTGTTTTTACTTGTTATTGCATTGTTCGTAGTGTAAAATCGCCAATCATCACTTTTTACACACATTCACCACACATATTCGACAACGTGAACGACGACTCGACTTCAACCTTCGTTGGGACTACGACCCTGGGAAAATACATCTGTTGTATTTCCTTTGGAAAATAATTATACTTAAAACGACAAATCTGAGGGTAATTTGTGTATTAATCGGATTTTATTTATTCAAAAAGAATTTTAGGAAACTGTTTTGAATAAAATATTTTGGGATCCGCATTTAATGCCACCACTCCACTTTCCCTGGTTTGGCGCAACAGTCAAGGTGAAGAGTTGAGCAGTTATGCAAAAGTGTAATTTACAGAGATGAGTCATCACATATTTGTAATATGATTGGAGAGGCATTTAATGCCAAGTGGGAATGTGGGGGACCAGAGGTGGAAGCCAAAAAGGCAAAAGAACAAATATTCTTAAATTAAATAAGAGTTCAGTTACCAACCTCGAATATTTACTAACTAGATACTTAGAGCATTTAAGTTAGTATTTAATGTCTCTTGAGGACCCTGAATGACTTTTCATTCAGTGAACCTGATTATCAGGACTTGGATTTAGTCACTGATGGTTCTAGTGTTCAGGAATTTGGGTTTAATTCCTGAGGTTCAAAGGTGCAGGAACTTGGGTCTAATTCCTAAGGACCAAGAATTCAGGAACATGGGTTTAATTCCTGAGGATTAAGGGTTCAGGAACTTGGGTTTAGTTCCTGAAGTTCAGTGACCTTTCTCACTGAAGAACACATTGAGTCAGGGACTTGGGTTATCATAATTTACACATAATTGGATGGAGTCAATCAGTGGAATGATTCTCAATATCCAACATTCCTAGTTCAGCTTTCAGTCTGGTGAAAGTTGGTTCATCCAATGGCTTGGTGAATATATCAGCTAGCTGATATTCAGTAGGAATGAAGTGTAATTCTATGTCACCATTCATGACATGGTCCCTGATGAAGTGATATCTAATATCAATGTGTTTTGTTCTCTGATGAAGAACTGGGTTATTTGAGATGGCAATTGCACTTGTGTTATCACAAAAGATGGGAACCATCTTGTACTGAATTCCATAGTTACTGAGTTGACTTTTCATACAGAGTTCATTTGCACAACAACTTGCTGCTGCAACATATTCAGCTTCAGCTGAGGACATGGCAACTGATTGTTGCTTCTTAGCACTCCAACAGACTAGTTTTCCACCAAGAATTTGGCAGGAGCCTGAGGTGCTTTTCCTTTCCATGTTGCATCCAGCATAGTCAGAATCTGAGTATCCTTTAAGATCAAGGCCTGAACATTTTGGATAATATAATCCAAGGTTTGGAGTGCCTTTCAGGTACCTGAATATCCTTTTCACAGCAGTGATATGAGTTTCTCTTGGGTCAGATTGATACCTGGCACATAAGCAGACTGAGAATTGGATATTAGGCCTTGATGTAAGTAAATACATCAGTGATCCGATCATTCCTCTAAAAAGAGTTTGATTCACTGGTTTTCCAGTAAGATCAGGACCAAGGTTGTTTGGGGGTACCATGGGAGTCTTGACTGAGGCACAGTCACTGAGCTCATACTTCTTCAGTAGGCTTCTGACATACTTCTCTTGACTGATAGAGGTTCCTTTATCAGTCTGCTTGATTTGTAGACCAAGGAAGTAAGTCAGTTCTCCCATCATGCTCATTTCAAATTTCTTTGCCATTAGTTTTTCAAACTGTTTTCAAAGTTTATAATTGTTGAGCCAAAGATGATGTCATCAACATACACTTGTACAAGTATGACATCATTATTTGTCTTGTAGATAAACAATGTGTTGTCTATCTTGCCTATGACAAATTTGTTTTGGATCAGGAAGGCTGAAAGAGTCTCATACCATGCCCTGGGAGCTTGTTTCAGTCCATAAAGGGCTTTGTTAAGCTTGCAGACATGGTCAGGAAACTCATGGCTTTCAAATCCAGGAGGTTGCTGAACATAAACTTCTTCTTTCAGTGAGCCATTTAAGAATGCACTTTTAACATCCATTTGGTACACCTTGAAGTTCATATATGTAGCAAAAGTAAGGAAGATCCTGATGGCTTCGATCCTTGCTACTGGTGCAAATGTTTCTTCATAGTCAATGCCTTCTTGGTGATTATAGCCTTTGGCCACAAGTCTGGCTTTGTTTTTAATGACTATGCCATTTTTATCAGATTTGTTTTTAAATACCCATTTCATGCCAATGACTGAAACATCTTCAGGACATTTGACCAAGGTCATTACCTTGTTTCTGTCAAATTGTTCTAGTTCATCATTCATGGCTTGAACCCAACTTGGATGATTTAGTGCTTCCTTAACACTTTTGGGTTCAATTGTGGAAATGAAGTCCACAAATAGGCATTCATTGGCTGAGGCTGCTCTCAGTTCAGCAGCCATGCTTCTTGTGAGCATGCCTTCTGTAGGCTCACCAATTATATTGACAAGTTCTATATCCTGAGACCTAGTCCAATTGTCCTGAGGTCTTGGAAACTGATTAGAACTTGTAGAGGCCTGATGGGTAGGATCAGGATCAGACACATGATGATCTTCAGCATCTTGAGTGTCTGAGTGGGTTGACTCATCACTGTGATTGTTTAGTACCTGAGCACTTTGTACTGACTGAATGAATTCATCAGTACTTTGTGCTTCAATAAACTCAGTGATGGTTGGGTAAGGAAGGTTGTGGGGAATGATGTAATAGGAGATGTCAGCATTTGCATGGTACTGAGTGAAAGGACCATTATCAGTATGAGGTTCATCAGGAGGGTATCTTGATGATTCATCAATACCTATCTCTTCCACTGAGTTGTTAGAGACACTGATTGCATTAGTGCTCTCATCAAAGGTAACATGAAATGTTTCCTCAGTATGCTGTCTCCTAGTGTTGAACACCCTGAAGGCCTTTGAGACAAGGGAGTATCCTAGGAAGTATCCATCATCAGCTTTGGCATCAAATTTTCCTAAGTGATCCTTGTTATTATGAATAAACATAGGACACCCAAAGACATGAAAGTAGCTGATGTCAGGGATTCTTCCCTTGAATAACTCATAAGGAGTTTTGCTATGTCTCTTGACAATGATGGATCTGTTTTGTGTGTAATAGGCAGTTTTTACTGCTTCAGTCCAAAAGTGTTTGGAAAGGACTGATCCATTTAGCATTGTCCTAGCTGCTTCAATAAGTGTTCTATTTTTCCTCTCAGCCACCCCATTTTGTTCAGGTGTGTAGGGTGAGGAAATTTTTTGGGAAATACCTTTCTCATCACAGAAACAATCAAGTACATAATTTTTGAACTCTGTTCCATTGTCAGTCCTAATCTGTTTGACTTTGATGTCATTTTGATTTTCAATGTTCCTGACTGATGCGTGCGATGTGTCGTTGCGGTTTAGCAGTATTAATGCCTACTCAAGTTTTAAATTTATATTTAGCCGACTTATCAATAACACACACACTTAACGAGCAGTGTACCCGGTCAGTATGAATATAATGGTAAGTAGAGTGTCGATCACTAAGAGTGGAACGTATTATCTAGTTATTCTAATCAGTATTTTAATATATTAAGTTAGCTATACAATCTAATCTAACGCAAGGGGGTTCAGCCTGAGAGACTGGCACGATTTGGTTGCAATTAAATAATAAACTAAACCAATAGGCACGAATCAGCGAATAGCACACACGTACACAGATAAATACTCGAGACAATAAGAGGGCTGTCCTTATGATAAGTAGTTTGTCACTTGTTTTATTGCTAGTGTTATATGAAGTGTATAGTTCGATGCAACGCACCGAGATTAAGTCCTTTCTCGTTGGTTCTAATCTTATCGGCGAGTAAACCCTTAATGATTACTTATGACTATCCTATTTATCTTTCTCCTACTTTTCTACAGACCATAGAATGCATAGGCGATCTAATAAATAGGCGAGGCAGAGGCATGGCGACCCGATCAACGCTCAGCTAGACACAGAGGTTATCAATGCACTAATAAAAGTCACCAAAGACATCAACATATAAACTTTAATTAATGAGAAAGCAGTTTTAAGGGAGTGCAATCTTTCCGTTGTCACATTACACAAGCCACCAATCTTGATGAATTAAAGTTTACTAACACAATAAAACAAAACTACTTAATGAATTAAACACATGCAGCACCTTCTTACAGCTCTTGTATCCTTGATTTGAGTGTGTCTTGTGCTCGCTATTCGACTGAATTCGTCCTTGGTTTCTGTACTTCGGTCTTCGTATATAATATATGTCCTTCGAAATTCGTTTGGTCTTGGGGTATTTATAGTTTCTGTCTGAGGGTAAGATGCGGCGCATCTAGTAAGTAGATGCGGCGCATTTACTTAACTTCGCGTGGGGTCCAAGATTATAATATTCAGGAATATTCGTACACCGCCAGAAGATGCGGCGTATCTTTATCTTTGGATGCGGCGCATGTCCTCTTGTATCTTGGATCGTATCTGGTGAAATATTGATAGTGATGCGCCGTATGTGATAAGAAAGATGCGGCGCATCTGGAGCAGATTAGTCTTGATCTTGTACATTTCAGTAGACTCTTAACTTCTTGCATGTTTTGCTCCATAATTAGTCCAAAATCGCCAAGTTTCACCAAATGCTTGTTTTCAACTGAGAATTACAAAAGTAAACGATTAAGTATCAATCCTCATACATAATATAATAAAACAAGTCAAATTAATAGGATAAATGATAGTAATAAAATGTACTTATTTGAGTTCATCACTGACAAAGGACATAATTGTTTCAGCTGCCTGACTCTTTTTGATCAGGAAGTATACCCAAGTGTATCTTGAGTATTCATCCATAATGACCAGAGTATACTTCTCATGGTTAATGGATCTAGGACTAATTGGTCTAAATAGATCCATATGGAGAAGATGTAGGCAATTCCTGATGGAAAAGTTGGTTTTGGTTTTAAAGGATGCTCTGTGATGTTTACCTTTTTCACAAGCTGAGAATGGTTTATCCTTTGAAAACACAAGAGATGGTAAGCCAAGGACCTTGTTTTGTTTTACAAGGTTGTTTATGTTTTTGAAGTTCAGGTGGGAGAGTCTCTTATGCCAAAGCCAGTTGAGTGTATCAGTGGCCTTGGTAAAGAGACAAGTTCCATTCTGAGTCAGACTGGACATGTCCAACACATAAACATCATGTCTTCTTGGTGCAATAAGGACAACTTCCTTATTAGCGTTGAAGATGATTCCTTGTTTATCATCAAACTGAACTATGTATTTAGCATCACATAGTTGACTGACACTTATCAAATTGTATTTAAGACCATTTACATAAGCTATCCTAGTAAAGACTATACCATTGCAGTTTACTGAACCATAGCCTTCAGTGAGACATGATGAGTTATCAGCAAATATCACTTTGGGTCCTGATTCATTAACATACTTGTGCAGATACTCCTTCACACCAGTCATGCTCCTTGAACATCCACTATCTAGATGCCAAACAGGATCCTTGGCATGTTTCTGCACAAATAGTAAACTGGGTTAGTTCTTTCTAGGACTCCACTTCTTGGAGGGCTTAGCTTTGGGGGTCTTTTTAATATTTACAATTGATTTATGGTCAGTGGTGTGGTGGACTGAGCTACCACAAATTATGCATTTGATTGCAGATGTAGACTCAGTAGACTGAGAGGCTGACTTTGTCATACCTCTTTTGGCCTGAATGGCCTTATCACCTCCTGAGGTGTCATGAGTGGAACTTCCACTATTTTCACAACAATTGTCAATTTGACAATCCTTAGGATGGTGATCATTGAACCCACAGTAAGGGCAAGGTGCAAAAGGTTTTGCCTTTTGTTTCTGTTTCTGTTTAGAATCAGAAGGGTAGTTTAAAGACTGAGCTTTAAGGCTTGCCATCTTTGATGTGACTGAGTGTGTATTATGATCAGAGGTCCTGTGATCATCTTTTTTGCAAATCATGCAATAAAGAATTCTATAGCAATCACCAGCGATATGATTGGTATAGTTACACAGTTCACATCTTTTCAGGGGTTTTGAGGGTTTGGGTTTGGTCTTTGAGGAAGCTGGTTTTTGTTCCTTCTTGGATTGAGAAGGTTTCTCAGAAGATGCAATCTTCTCACCCAGCTTCCTGACCATTTCAGCCAACTGATCAAATTTTGAGTCAGGGCTTTGGGTTATTACTTCAGAAGGGACAGAAGAAGATGAGTCATCAGTATTTACTGAGACTTCAAATGTTGGTCTTTTCAGGATTGTTTTTCCCAATCCTGACCTCTCCTTTGGAGAGTGTTGAGAGTAGACCATTGGTAGGAGGCCTAAGTTGGGTGCAGCACCCTGAAGGGTATTCAGTGGTGGGAGTGGTGGATATGATTCTGATTCAAACTCATTTAATGACTCAGTATTACTGAGTTGTTCAGTGAGTTCAAGCTTACTGAGTTGTTCAGTAAGTCCAAGCATATTTTTCAAAGCCTGACTTTTAGGAAGCAAGATCTTTCCAGTCTCAAAGTTTAGTAACTTACTGACTGGGTTGTCCCTGACAATCCAGTCATTTGACTTAGGAAGCATTTCTTTCTCAAATGATATGCCAGCTGGAACAAAGGTCAATTCACTAGGACTTACATAGGGGTGAACCATGTGATGGTCAATTCCTATTGTTTTCTTAGGGATTAAACCCACAGTATCAAAGACCTTGGTGTTCTTTTTGGTCCAGCCTTGGATGACATCTTTTTCTTTGTTAAGTTCAGTTTGTAGGGCTTGGTTTTGTTTCAAAATTCCAGTGTTCTGAATTTGTAGAGTAATTGTTTCTAATTCGGCTTGCTTCAGTACAAGCAATTCATCTCTACATTTATTCAATTCTGACACTATGTTGTTATATTTTGAAAACATGTTAAGCCTTTGTTCCTCAACAAATTTAAGATCTACACAAATATAATTCATGTAAGACTGCCAATCAGAATCATCATCCATAGAAAGTAAAGTGTTTACCTTCTTCATGGTGATGTTTACCCACTCTCCATTCCTTGCATGGCTTTTCCCAACAGCCACCTGATCACCTTCAAAGAGTGCCATTAGTGCACTCACTCTAATTTTCTCATCTGAGGAGACCTCTTCTTCATCCCAATCATAAGCTTCAGCTACTAAAACCTTGTTCTTTGTCTGAACAGGTTTGGATGTTTGAGCAGCCTGAGATATAGAGGGATTAGTTTCGAGAATTGCAAGTTTAGCCTTGGCTTTCCTGTATTTTGCTTCAAAGTCTTTTTGACCCTTGTTTTGAAATTGTTGGGTCGACTGAAACATTCTAGGTTGAAACTTGCTAGTTCCTGAGGAACTATTTCCTGAAAATTTGTAAGAGGGTTCTGAGGTGGTTTTAGAATAACAGTCCCAAGCAAAATGACCCTTTTTACCACAATTAAAGCATTCAGTGGTTTCATTTGCTTTTCCTTTTGAAAGTTTGGACTGGTTTCTTTTGATGAAACGTTTTGAACTAGCAACGAGTACCCTCTCTTGGAATTCCAAGTTTAAATCTTTTAGGTACTCATCACTAGTCCTTTCATCAATTTCATCCTCAGAATTCTCTTGAAAGTCCTGTACAACACCATTAGTATAAAAAGCAGTTGATATGGGTGTGGAGGTCAAGGCCTTTATGGACTCAAGAGCTTTTGAGTCAGGGTATCTCCTTGAGATTAAGTTGTCTTCATAGACAAACTTCCCATAGATCTCAGGGAGCTCAAGGATCTGAATGTAATTAGCATTCCTTAGGCCTTGTGAGAAGTTTAGCCACTTCTCAGGGAAACTGTTGACAAAGCCAACATTTGTCTCATGCTTAGACAAAACTACACCATCATTTGATAGTTCGTTTATCAAGGTCTTGTATCTGGTATAAGTCTGAGAGAGACTTTCTGAGTCTTTTGACCTGAAAGTATTATACTCAAGTTTCAGGTCCATGACCCTCTTTTCCTTAGTATCTGAGGGACCCTCAAAGCTATTGACCAAGTCATCCCAAGTTTGCTTGGCTGTTGAACAGTTGATGACTGATTCCATTATATCGTCAGGAAGACATGATATAATGACGCTTTTCAAGCGTTGGTCTTGATTGACCACCCTCCTCTCATCAATGGTCCATTGAGCCTCAGGCTTGTTTAGCCCTTCAGCTGTCTTTGGGACATAAGGACCATCTTTGACACAAGTGATGTAGTATGGTTCCATACGAGTCAAGTAGCAAAGCATTCACTTTTTCCACTTGCTAAATTTACCAGCTTCAAGTCGTGGGGCAACAGCTGAAAAGCTTCCACCCTTTTTGTCGACTAGCTGGGGCACATTTGCATCAGTCATAGTAGGATCTTGGTTTCAAAAACCTTGAGCACTCTTGGTTAATTTTGAAAGATTTTATAAACCAGAGGCTCTGATACCACTTGTTGTTCCCTTAACATGCTTAGAGTTAACTAGAAAGTTAATCTATTTGTGTTTATGACTAATACAATGTAATGATTACTTCTAACAGTTAATGAAATGTTAATATAAAAACACAGTATTTTCAACGTTTAAATTCTTATTAGAAATGAATCAAAGAATCTATTACCCAAGTGTTTTGCGGAACAAACACTTGGGATTGAATAGACAAGGTATGGTGTCTCCTATCTAAACTTAAGCTATGCTTAAGTGGTAACAATATGCCTCACTGAGCTATCTCAGGGACTGGTTACTCTTTGTAGGAGAGAAGTTATTTTGCAAAAGTGTAAGGCTTTCAATGTACAAAACACACTTTACTTCTCTCCTATCTGAACCTATTTATACACAAGTATCAAAGAGTAAAAGTGATTAAAAATACTTCAACTTGTTGAGGAAGCGTGTCTGACCATTACAACAGTAATTGTCATTTCCAAGAACCAATATGAATGGACTAAAAGTCTTTAGGAGTGTTTGGTCTGACACTCCATGACTTTTAGCCGTCTTTGTGAAGGTTGGTATCTAACAAGATAAGAGTGTTTGGTCTGACATTCTTATCTTCTCAAATACTTCCCACTTATTCCCGCCTTTATTTCAGGCGTTGGTTTCTTCAGTCTTCAATCACTTATTGTTGTTGAGGAGACTGGGGTTCAGTGAGTTCTTGTCCAACACTCACTGAACCATCATCTTCTTCTTTGGCTTAAGTCCTACTCAGGGAGTACCGCCTACATGAGTAGTGAATCCTTCTCCTTGAATTCGCCTTAAGCATCCTGAAGATGACTCACTGAGTGACTGTTCACTCAGTGACTTGAATTTTTCTCGGTTTAATTAACACTTAGTTAATTTGTGTCCAAATCTTGTTTTAACGACTCTTGGGTACTGAAGGACCCAACAGACGCATCATAAGCAAGAAAAAAAGGAAGTTGATCGCTTATGCGACCGTGTTATTTGTGTGTAGAGTGTGTTATTTAGTTTTTTTTTTGTGAGTTTGGTGGTATCCCCTGACTTTTTATTAAACTAGTTAGCCATGAATTTGTCTAGGAGAGACAATACTGATTTGAAAGTGGTGTCTTCGGTCTCTTAGTATTCATCATTACACTTAGATCATTACACTTAGAATTAGTCATCGCTATTCATATCACTAAAATAGTGCAATACGTTATGGGATAATTGTTCCTAAATGTAACGAACTTTCCACATTTTTGTAAAACCTCAAAATTACCACAATCCGAAATGACTAAAATACCCTCTATTGAACTTTTAAGAACTTATAAAGTTATATAAGTAACATCATTTGTACTTAACCTAAAATGATTTATGTCCTAAGTTATCTAATGAATGGAGCTACCAAATAAAACCTTACATTATAAATAAAATGTACAAAATAAAAATCCCTACATATAAACCACACTAGTCGACTTTTAATGTGTTATGTATCTCCAAAATTTTTGCCATGTATCAAGGGAAGATAAGCACACATTTAATGTGAAAGATTGTTCACACCAAAAATTCTGCCATTTCCTTGATTGTTTCAAATCAATCCACATGTTTTCCTCAAATCCTTTAATACCAAAATTCCCAAACCCTAATTCCCTCTCTCTCTAAAACAAATTTCCGGCTGCCTCTCTTTTGTTCATACCATTCGATCTAAAGGAAGAAGATGAAACAAGATTTTGATCATTATTTTCTTGCTCTAATTCGTATCATCATAAGAAGAAGGAAGGAGAAGAGACGTGGTTGTGATTCGATCTTGCGGTGTCCTTGTTCTTTGATCACGCATCAAGGGAAAATTTGTACCATCCCTTTTGTTATTGTTTTCATCTTGTCTTGCTCACATGAGACTCATAATATTATGATCTAAAAAGAACTCGCGAATGGACCTAAAATATTAACGAATAAAGAGTGTTATGGAACACATAAAATAATAAAAGTGAATACATGAAATCATAGATTCAGGTCTGTACGTAAACTGTAAACGTCTACTCTTGAATTTAGTTCTGGGAGGCTCATGAACTTATGCTAAAGGAGATAAAGCCTGGTCGCTTTTGGGTGTCGAATAGAGGGTTTTGTGGTAGAGTAAAATCAGTTTATTTACATGAGTTTTGAGTCTTTAACCTATGTAAAATATGATCAGAATAAAATATGAAAAGAGAACTTATAACCTGAATTTAAATCATGGAATCTGGGGCTGTGGGATTGTGATTTTAGGTGAACAAATTCATTGTGTATCAAAGGCTAAAAGTAGGGTTATAAAGAGTGAGTTCATGTCGAGTGGGGGGGCTGGTAAAACAAGGTCTGGTCTGATTATACAAAGGTCGAATAATGAGGCGTGTGGGCTGTGTTAAACTGCATAAATAGGTGTCGTTAGAGAAAGTCAAAACATGAGTTCTTGCGATTGTATGTGAGTCGACATGGGGTAGTATGCTGGGGTAAATAGAGTGTCCTGGTGTGTGTCGAATGATGAGCAAAGAAAAGAGTCAAAAAGGGGTCGTGTGGGTTACTGATCTGGGATCTAAAAACAAATAATGAAGAGTGCGAAATCGGTTTCAGTTATGCTACGTACTATGACATACGAAGAAGAAGGATTGCATGCAGTCTTTAGTATAGTTAGTTCTTAATTGTGATTAATATAATGAATGATACAACAGTACTACAAAGTTGGTCCTGTATGGAATTTAAATTATTATTTTGAACAAAGAAGCATTTTAATTATAAACAAGTATATTACTTGTTTTGTATAAACTGAGAAGTATTAAGAAAATTCATATTTGGCTTTTTATTTCAGACCGATCATTTACGTAATATGAAGAAAATAATAAACAATCTATTGTATTTAACCATTATATAATGTGTATGAACCGAGAAGTGTTTGTTTATAGTGTGATCCGAATATGTCCCATTAATCCAAATTCGTTAAGAGTATAAATATGATTCGAGTTTCGTATGATTCACTAATACGGCTAAATAAGTTCTAAAACTAACATTTACACTTTAAACCTTAAACTTTGATAATGGTCATGATTAAACCCTAGACCTTCCTAATTTTACCTAAACTATGGTATTTGTCATAATAAGCCTTCAACCGAAATTATTATCATTGGTAAACCCTGAAATTGATTAAGTATGAATGTAACCGAAAGTTACTAAAAATGGTTAAACTACTTAAAGCGGAAACTTACTATCTTTGGAAAGTTTCTATTTTTGGAAAGCCGCTATAAAGAGGAAAGCTACTAAAAATGGAAAGCCGACTAAAATAAGTAATCTAATTTAAAATAAGTTATTAATAAGACGATCATGAATTTGTGTAGATTCGCTGAAGAAGGAGTTTGTTTCCGATCCTTATGTTTCTAGTTGTGTGTTCACTTGCGGTCTAAGGTACAGATATTCTGACCTTTCTTATAAGGTTTCTCATGATCTCTTTCATTTCTGATCCGTTAGTTTCTGAACTGATGCCATTGCTATGATTCCCTTTGCTTGAACCTTCTCTGTTGATCCCATATGATATGACCTCTATTATGAAACTATGTTATGAAAACCTTTTTAATTATACCATGGAAATGTTTTGAGAAAAAAACCATTTTAAAAAGATATTTATAAATGATGCGAAACTACTTTTATATAAAATGTTACTAACTTTTATGAAAACTATATTTTGAAGACTATCTTTATAAAAACCGTTTTGAAAGATTATTTTTATGAAGACCACTTTAAAGGATCGTTTTATGAAAATCATGAATAAAGGATTGTTTAAAATGGACTTTTGATAGAAACTTTTGAAATGAACTTTTGATCTGAACCTTGACTTGATTATTTAATATGAACCTTGATCTGATAAACTCTGATTTGGACTTTGATATTACTTCTGATTAGATGTAAACCATCTGTTATGAACCTATTATTATGAACCTTTGATTATGACACATCTGATTTGATATGATATCTGACTCTTAGTTTGATACCCGAGCCAAACTCTGTGACACTAGGCATGGGGGTTCCATGTCCATGTCTGTGATGCACCACTGGCATGACTCATGTGTGGGTGGGTGATTCCTCACACCGTCCCCATTTGATTATGCGCGCTTTATTATGATTGGTATATGGTTCGAGGGGCGTATGGATTGCAATCCTAGATCTGATCTGTTTAGTGGATTATCTATATATGATTTATTATTGTCTGGTGATTGGTGCTTGTGTGCAATACACGCCTTTCACATATATCTGGGAGCTAGCTACTCCATTTGAAGAATAAGGACACCCCTCATATTATCTGATTATCTGAGAGGTCTCCCCTCTATATGATTTGAAGATTTATGGTTACGATATGATATGATCTGTTTCTGGGCTCGTGGTGGATTACTATCCCTTTCTCTCTTTCCTTTATACTTATTCATTTACTTATTCCTTAAACCACATTATATCTGTATGACTCTTATTTCTGTTACTCTGTACTATTCTCTATTTCTGTTTGTTATCGTTATATCTGTTCACTGAGCTCTCGTAGCTCAGCCGCATTTCTTTTCCTACGGCAGGTTTTAGTAGGAAGCTGGTAATGGGTGGAGAGTACCTTTGGATTTAGAAGACTTGATAGCTGTTCTGGATTTAGAAATGACTAGAAGTTATTATTATTTCGGAATTAGTATTCATTGGAAGTTCATTTGTAACCCTGTAGTGTTTGTATTTCATTTGTAACCCTTACGAATTCTTGTATTACTATAGATGTATGCCTTGTTTTGATCTGATATGAAACCATTATTGTGATATCTTTACCCTTGTCGGGTTGGGGTGTTACAATTTATGGTATCAGAGACAGGCTGCGACTTGTAATACATTTACCCTTGGCCTGTGAAGTTTGGACCATTACGTTTCCACTGTAGGCGCTCGTAAGATAACCGTTGAGAATTTGCTTTAGGATCTCCCCATAGGAACATAAGTTATGACAGGTGAGGAATGGGTAGACTAGGACATCTATGTAAGTAGCATCGCTTCCGCATTACTCTGATTCGTACCTATGCCTTTAGATATGCCTTGTAAGAACATTTGTTTCAGAAGCTAGAAAGTTTTGCAACCTAAGATTAATAACCACCATTTAAGTTTCACTTCCTGATTTTGATCTCCACTTTCGATCTGTTTGATAAACAGTTTGATACCTTTCCGACCATCCAGATGGTCATTCACCCATAATGTGTTTGACACATTCTATGAATTCATTACTTATGTCGGATATGAAGTGTATCATCTGATACTACTTAATTCTGCGTAATCCATTACTACTCTTATGAGAACTCTGGTGATTATTAACTATTGATATAGGAAGTTTTGTTCCCTCCCTTTGAATGATTAAACTTTCTTGCCAACCAGTTCCTTTGGAAGGATACGATGTATATACCATCTCAGTACGAAATTGTTAACTAAGCATGATGATGCTGATAGCTAATATTCCATACAATCTCACTTTTGACGATTATACGATGTTCGTATTACCAATGATGCACACCCTACCTGCCATTATGTTAAAGAAAGCTAAACAAAATTCCGACACTTTGAACTGTTCGTTTATCTATCCCAACACAATGATGAACCATGTACTTGACCTTGACATATGAACTACCCGTCTGGCTTGACGACCGTATTCGATCTACGAATCCATTTACTTTTGATATAGTTGATTTTGAGGTCTTTTGGTTATGGATGGGTTGACTCTTCATAAAGCTACCAAAGACTACCATATCTGAGATAAGACTTTTAGCAAACTATTTTCACCCTACTTTTGTTATGATGACCCTTAACCATTTAAATCTCTTCAGATTAATATTGCTAAGGAAGCACACACTCCGATCTCATTTGATTGTCAAATTCTCCTGACACCTATTAGTATCCACCCTTAGAAGCTCCGACATTGGAAGTATTTGTTGTAAAAAATTTTCCGGTGTTTTCTGATGAACCTCTTGGGATTTCCTCCTGCTTGGGAAGTAGAGTTAGCATTGAACTGATCTCAGTTGGCGAGACCATGATTTCATAGAAGTGAGAGATTGAAGGAACTGATGGAATATGATTTTGCGCACTTCAGTGTTTCTCTTTGGATGATCCTATCGGCTTATGAAGAAGAAAGAGAGAAGTATGCCGCGACGTACCGACTATCATGAATTTAACCGTATCACTATCCAAGATCATTATCCATTTCCGCGTATCAATGATTGATTCGTTCAAATCTTTGAAACTCCTTACCAGACGACCTCATTTAGAGTTTGAGGGACTGAAGAAACAACCACAAGAACTTTTAAGAAAGGAGTTGACTAACTAAGAGTAACCTCCGTGAAGCATATCAGTTTATTCGTGAAGAGGAAGATAGGTGATGTGAAGTAGATATGGAGTCTCCCTGAGACGATTCATGAAGCTGCTTTAGTACTCGTTGTTATCATTATGAGTTTTAAATGATGCTAATGGTATTGGCTAATAGAATCATGTTTTTCGCGAGTCTGTGGACAATTGTCATAGTATGACAGTGTGTTTGTGCTCAGAGACGAAGGAGAATATATAGATCATTTTTGTATTAAGTAGAATGACCCCTGTGTTATGGAGGAATAGGTTTGATTGGCGTTCGGAGATTGTTACAGACAGCACTACCAGGTATCTTGAGATGACAGAGTTTTTCACAGAAAGGACCAAGATTGAAGACCGTTGTTAGAGTTAGGAACCTTGTAGAAGAATAGTAGAAGATGTTCGTGACCGGCGTTACCATGGAAGAGGCATATAAGAAGGAATTCAAGTTACCACCACGGTGTCCAGAAGAAGTGCAAAAGGCTTGAGGGACCAGACTCAAGTTTATAATTCCTTTCCACCCTATGATCATATGGACAGACGTAGCTAGACTGCTTGGATTTGGAAGAGGTTTAAGATCATGTACTTGAAAGGATGAAAATTTTGAAGCGAACATTTATGTGGTCGAGTTTATTCTGTGAAGGATGAAGCCATTGATGACGTAATTCACTTCCTCTTAACCTACTTAGATCTCCATTACCTGACAATAAGATCCTCTGAATAATGTAGGTTCTCAATTAGAAATTCCGTTCTGTGTTCATTCTGCGTATGTTGGATGATAGTTTTGTTGTGCGAAATTTGACGAATTGTGGATGGAACCTTGAGATTTATGTCCAGAGATGGGCGGATTTTGAAGCAACCACTTATATTAGCTAAGTTGATTGGGTGAGTGATGAATGATTGACGCTATTGACGACGTACCTTATTTTCGATTGACATTCTAGGATTTCCGTTACCCTTTCGAGTAGTTTCGTTCTCCTCTTAGATATGTTGTTTGATTTTGATGACCTATGAGACTGTAGTTGGATTAGGTGGATTAAGATAACTTATTTTGTTCACGACTTGAGATAAAGTATGACCATCATGAGGGCATAATTATATGATGCCAGTATTATGGCGTCTGGCCAACGTGATAATACTTACATCATATAACGTGCACTCATTGTGATCATAGGATATTTCGAGGAGTGCTTTAGGAGCCTTAGAATTTTGATAAGCTGTGAGAATATTGTTGCGTTAGTGAGACTTTAGGTTCATTCTACCTATGCGCGTAATCTGCCTTCACCGTTATGCGATTTGATACGTTTGGATTCTCGACACCTGTTTTGCTAACCTCTGTGCTTCCAATAAGAATCTTAGATACTGTTGTAGGGCTTCCTGCCGATTGATGTTATCGACAATCTGTTTTCTGTACGTTCTCATCTGATTTGTCGAATCAAATTCTATGGACGACATATCCGTCAAAATCCTACGAATTTCCGGTATCTCTCCCGAGAGAATACGATTATCATCTCTTACGTTTGGTATTTTATTCTTTTGATTGGAATTCGGTATAGTATGTCCTTTCTGAAAAAGCCGAAGCTATTTTGATCAACAAGATAGAAACTTGAAAAGCTAGTCTTTCACATTTCCGATCACTGTCCATTGTGTTTCATTTCGTTTTACTTCAATTTTCGAGGACGAAAATTTTCTTTGAGAGGGGAAGAATTGTAAAACCTCAAAATTACCACAATCCGAAATGACTAAAATACCCTCTATTGAACTTTTAAGAACTTATAAAGTTATATAAGTAACATCATTTGTACTTAACCTAAAATGATTTATGTCCTAAGTTATCTAATGAATGGAGCTACCAAATAAAACCTTACATTATAAATAAAATGTACAAAATAAAAATCCCTACATATAAACCACACTAGTCGACTTTTAATGTGTTATGTATCTCCAAAATTTTTGCCATGTATCAAGAGAAGATAAGCACACATTTAATGTGAAAGATTGTTCACTCCAAAAATTCTGCCATTTCCTTGATTGTTTCAAATCACTCCACACGTTTTCCTCAAATCCTTTAATACCGAAATTCCCAAACCCTAATTCCCTCTCTCTCTAAAACAAATTTCCGGCTGCCTCTCTTTTGTTCATACCATTCGATCTAAAGGAAGAAGATGAAACAAGATTTTGATCACTATTTTCTTGCTCTAATTCGTATCATCATAAGAAGAAGGAAGGAGAAGAGACGTGGTTGTGATTCGATCTTGCGGTGTCCTTGTTCTTTGATCACGCATCAAGGGTAAATTTGTACCATCCCTTTTGTTATTGTTTTCATCTTGTCTTGCTCACATGAGACTCATAATATTATGATCTAAAAAGAACTCGCGAATGGACCCAAAATATTAACGAATAAAGAGTGTTATGGAACACATAAAATAATAAAAGTGAATACATGAAATCATAGATTCAGGTCTGTACGTAAACTGTTAACGTCTACTCTTGAATTTAGTTCTGGGAGGCTCATGAACTGATGCTAAAGGATATAAAGCCTGGTCACTTTTGGGTGTCGAATAGAGGGTTTTGTGGTAGAGTAAAATCAGTTTATTTACATGAGTTTTGAGTCTTTAACGTATGTAAAATATGATCAGAATAAAATGTGAAAAGAGAACTTATAACCTGAATTTAAATCATGGAATCTGGGGCTGTGGGATTGTGATTTTAGGTGAACAAATTCATTGTATATCAAAGGCTAAAAGTAGGGTTATAAAGTGTGAGTTCATGTCGAGTGAGGGGGCTGGTAAAACAAGGTCTGGTCTGATTATACAAAGGTAGAATAATAAGGCGTGTGGGCTGTTTTAAACTGCATAAATAGGTGTCGTTAGAACAAGTCAAAACATGAGTTCTTGCGATTGTATGTGAGTCGACATGGGGTAGTATGCTGGGGTAAATAGAGTGTCCTGGTGTGTGTCGAATGATGAGCAAAGAAAAGAGTCAAAAAGGGGTCGTGTGGGTTACTGATCTGGGATCTAAAAACAAATAATGAAGAGTGCGAAATCGGTTTCGGTTATGCTACGTACTATGACATACGAAGAAGAAGGATTGCATGCAGTCTTTAGTATAGTTAGTTCTTAATTGTGATTAATATAATGAATGATACAACAGTACTACAAAGTTGGTCCTGTATGGAATTTAAATTATTATTTTGAACAAAGAAGCATTTTAATTATAAACAAGTATATTACTTGTTTTGTATAAACTGAGAAGTATTAAGAAAATTCATATTTGGCTTTTTATTTCAGACCGATCATTTACGTAATATGAAGAAAATAATAAACAATCTATTGTATTTAACCATTATATAATGTGTATGAACCGAGAAGTGTTTGTTTATTGTGTGATCCGAATATGTCCCATTAATCCAAATTCGTTAAGAGTATAAATATGATTCGAGTTTCGTATGATTCACTAATAAGGCTAAATAAGTTCTAAAACTAACATTTACACTTTAAACCTTAAACTTTGATAATGGTCATGATTAAACCCTAGACCTTGCTAAATTTACCTAAACTATGGTATTTGTCATAATAAGCCTTCAACCGAAATTATTATCATTGGTAAACCCTGAAATTGATTAAGTATGAATGTAACCGAAAGTTACTAAAAATGGTTAAACTACTTAAAGCGGAAACTTACTATCTTTGGAAAGTTTCTATTTTTGGAAAGCCGCTATAAAGAGGAAAGCTACTTAAAATGGAAAGCCAACTAAAATAAGTAATCTAATTTAAAATAAGTTATTAATAAGACGATCATGAATTCGTGTAGATTCGCTGAAGAAGGAGTTTGTTTCCGATCCTTATGTTTCTAGTTGTGTGTTCACTTGCGGTCTAAGGTACAGATATTCTGACCTTTCTTATAAGGTTTCTCATGATCTCTTTCATTTCTGATCCGTTAGTTTCTGAACTGATGCCATTGCTATGATTTCCTTTGCTTGAACCTTCTCTGTTGATCCCATATGATATGACCTCTATTATGAAACTATGTTATGAAAACCTTTTTAATTATACCATGGAAATGTTTTGAGAAAAAAACCATTTTAAAAAGATGTTTATAAATGATGCGAAACTACTTTTATATAAAATGTTACTAACTTTTATGAAAACTATATTTTGAAGACTATCTTTATAAAAACCGTTTTGAAAGATTATTTTTATGAAGACCACTTTAAAGGATCGTTTTATGAAAATCATGAATAAAGGATTGTTTAAAATGGACTTTTGATAGAAACTTTTGAAATGAACTTTTGATCTGAACCTTGACTTGATTATTTAATATGAACCTTGATCTGATAAACTCTGATTTGGACTTTGATATTACTTCTGATTAGATATAAACCATCTGTTATGAACCATCTGTTATGAACCTATTATTATGAACCTTTGATTATGACACATCTGATTTGATATGATATCTGACTCTTAGTTTGATACCCGAGCCAAACTCTGTGACACTAGGCATGGGGGTTCCATGTCCATGTCTGTGATGCACCACGGCATGACTCATGTGTGGGTGAGTGATTCCTCACACCGTCCCCATTTGATTATGCGCGCTTTATTATGATTCGTATATGGTTCGGGGGGCGTATGGATTGCAATCCTAGATCTGATATGTTTAGTGGATTATCTATATATGATTTATTATTGTCTGGTGATTGGTGCTTGTGTGCAATACACGCCTTTCACATATATCTGGGAGCTAGCTACTCCATTTGAAGAATGAGGACACCCTTCATATTATCTGATTATCTGAGAGGTCTCCCCTCTATATGATTTGAAGATTTATGGTTACGATATGATATGATCTGTTTCTGGGCTCGTGGTGGATTACTATCCCTTTCTCTCTTTCCTTTATACTTATTCATTTACTTATTCCTTAAACCACATTATATCTGTATGACTCTTATTTCTGTTACTCTGTACTATTCTCTATTTCTGTTTGTTATCGTTATATCTGTTCACTGAGCTCTTGTAGCTCAGCCGCATTTCTTTTCCTGCGGCAGGTTTTAGTAGGAAGCTGGTAATGGGTGGAGAGTACCTTTGGATTTAGAAGACTTGATAGCTGTTCTGGATTTAGAAATGACTAGAAGTTATTATTATTTCGGAATTAGTATTCATTGGAAGTTCATTTGTAACCCTGTAGTGTTTGTATTTCATTTGTAACCCTTGCGAATTCTTGTATTACTATAGATGTATGCCTTGTTTTGATCTGATATGAAACCATTATTGTGATATCTTTACCCTTGTCGGGTTGGGGTGTTATAATTTATGGTATCAGAGACAGGCTGCGACTTGTAATACATTTACCCTTGGCCTGTGAAGTTTGGACCATTACGTTTCCACTGTAGGTGCTCATAAGATAACCGTTGAGAATTTGCTTTAGGATCTCCCCATAGGAACATAAGTTATGACAGGTGAGGAATGGGTAGACTAGGACATCTATGTAAGTAGCATCGCTTCCGCATTACTCTGATTCGTACCTATGCCTTTAGATATGCCTTGTAAGAACATTTGTTTCAGAAGCTAGAAAGTTTTGCAACCTAAGATTAATAACCACCATTTAAGTTTCACTTCCTGATTTTGATCTCCACTTTCGATCTGTTTGATAAACAGTTTGATACCTTTCCGACCATCCAGATGGTCATTCACCCATAATGTGTTTGACACATTCTATGAATTCATTACTCATGTCGGATATGAAGTGTATCATCTGATACTACTTAATTCTGCGTAATCCATTACTACTCTTATGAGAACTCTGGTGATTATTAACTATTGATATAGGAAGTTTTGTTCCCTCCCTTTGAATGATTAAACTTTCTTGCCAACTAGTTCCTTTGGAAGGATACGATGTATATACCATCTCAGTACGAAATTGTTAACTAAGCATGATGATGCTGATAGCTAATATTCCATACAATCTCACTTTTGACGATTATACGATGTTCGTATTACCAATGATGCACACCCTACCTGCCATTATGTTAAAGAAAGCTAAACAAAATTCCGACACTTTGAACTGTTCGTTTATCTATCCCAACACAATGATGAACCATGTACTTGACCTTGACATATGAACTACCCGTCTGGCTTGACGACCGTATTCGATCTACGAATCCATTTACTTTTGATATATTTGATTTTGAGGTCTTTTGGTTATGGATGGGTTGACTCTTCATAAAGCTACCAAAGACTACCATATCTGAGATAAGACTTTTAGCAAACTATTTTCACCCTACTTTTGTTATGATGACCCTTAACCATTTAAATCGCTTAAGATTAATGTTGCTATGGAAGCACACACTCCGATCTCATTTGATTGTCAAATTCTCCTGACACCTATTAGTATCCACCCTTAGAAGCTCCGACATTGGAAGTATTTGTTGTACAAAATTTTCCAGTGTTTTCTGATGAACCTCTTGGGATTTCCTCCTGCTTGGGAAGTAGAGTTAGCATTGAACTGATCTCAGTTGGCGAGACCATGATTTCATAGAAGTGAGAGATTGAAGGAACTGATGGAATATGATTTTGTGCACTTCAGTGTTTCTCTTTGGATGATCCTATCGGCTTATGAAGAAGAAAGAGAGAAGTATGCCGCGACGTACCGACTATCATGAATTTAACCGTATCACTATCCAAGATCATTATCCATTTCCGCGTATCAATGATTGATTCGTTCTAATCTTTGAAACTCCTTACCAGACGACCTCATTTAGAGTTTGAGGGACTGAAGAAACAACCACAAGAACTTTTAAGAAAGGAGTTGACTAACTAAGAGTAACCTCCGTGAAGCATATCAGTTTATTCGTGAAGAGGAAGATAGGTGATGTGAAGTAGATATGGAGTCTCCCTGAGACGATTCATGAAGCTGCTTTAGTACTCGTTGTTATCATTATGAGTTTTAAATGATGCCAATGGTATTGGCTAATAGAATCATGTTTTTCGCGAGTCTGTGGACAATTGTCATAGTATGACAGTGTGTTTGTGCTCAGAGACGAAGGAGGAATATATAGATCATTTTTGTATTAAGTAGAATGACCCCTGTGTTATGGAGGAATAGGTTTGATTGGCGTTCGGAGATTGTTACAGACAGCACTACCAGGTATCTTGAGATGATAGAGTTTTTCACAGAAAGGACCAAGATTGAAGACCGTTGTTAGAGTTAGGAACCTTGTAGAAGAATAGTAGAAGATGTTCGTGACCGGCGTTACCATGGAAGAGGCATACAAGAAGGAATTCAAGTTACCACCACGGTGTCCAGAAGAAGTGCAAAAGGCTTGAGGGACCAGACTCAAGTTTATAATTCCTTTCCACCCTATGATCATATGGACAGACGTAGCCAGACTGCTTGGATTTGGAAGAGGTTTAAGATCATGTACTTGAATGGATGAAAATTTTGAAACGAACATTTGTGTGGTCGAGTTTATTCTGTGAAGGATGAAGCCATTGATGACGTAATTCACTTCCTCTTAACCTACTTAGATCTCCGTTACCTGACAATAAGATCCTCTGAATAATGTAGGTTCTCAATTAGAAATTCCGTTCTGTGTTCATTCTGCGTATGTTGGATGATGGTTTTGTTGTGCGAAATTTGACGAATTGTGGATGGAACCTTGAGATTTATGTCCAGAGATGGGCGGATTTTGATGCAACCACTTATATTAGCTAAGTTGATTGGGTGAGTGATGAATGATTGACGCTATTGACGACGTACCTTATTTTCGATTGACATTCTAGGATTTCCGTTACCCTTTCGAGTAGTTTCGTTCTCCTCTTAGATATGTTGTTTGATTTTGATGACCTATGAGACTGTAGTTGGATTAGGTGGATTAAGATAACTTATTTTGTTCACGACTTGAGATAAAGTATGACCATCATGAGGGCATAATTATATGATGCCAGTATTATGGCGTCTGGCCAACGTGATAATACTTACATCATATAACGTGCACTCATTGTGATCATAGGATATTTCGAGGAGTGCTTTAGGAGCCTTAGAATTTTGATAAGCTGTGAGAAGATTGTTGCGTTAGTGAGACTTTAGGTTCATTCTACCTATGCGCGTAATCTGCCTTCACCGTTATGCGATTTGATACGTTTGGATTCTCGACACCTGTTTTGATGACCTCTGTGCTTCCAATAAGAATCTTAGATACTGTTGTAGGGCTTCCTGCCGATTGATGTTATCGACAATCTGTTTTCTGTACGTTCTCATCTGATTTGTCGAATCAAATTCTATGGACGGCATATCCGTCAAAATCCTACGAATTTCCGGTATCTCTCCCGAGAGAATACGATTATCATCTGTTACGTTTGGTATTTTATTCTTTTGATTGGAATTTGGTATAGTATGTCCTTTCTGAAAAATCCGAAGCTATTTTGATCAACAAGATAGAAACTTGAAAAGCTAGTCTTTCACATTTCCGATCACTGTCCATTGTGTTTCATTTCGTTTTACTTCAATTTTCGAGGACGAAAATTTTCTTTTAGAGGGGAAGAATTGTAAAACCTCAAAATTACCACAATCCGAAATGACTAAAATACCCTCTATTGAACTTTTAAGAACTTATAAAGTTATATAAGTAACATCATTTGTACTTAACCTAAAATGATTTATGTCCTAAGTTATCTAATGAATGGAGCTACCAAATAAAACCTTACATTATAAATAAAATGTACAAAATAAAAATCCCTACATATAAACCACACTAGTCGACTTTTAATGTGTTATGTATCTCCAAAATTTTTGCCATGTATCAAGGGAAGATAAGCACACATTTAATGTGAAAGATTGTTCACTCCAAAAATTCTGCCATTTCCTTGATTGTTTCAAATCACTCCACACGTTTTCCTCAAATCCTTTAATACCGAAATTCCCAAACCCTAATTCCCTCTCTCTCTAAAACAAATTTCCGGCTGCCTCTCTTTTGTTCATACCATTCGATCTAAAGGAAGAAGATGAAACAAGATTTTGATCACTATTTTCTTGCTCTAATTCGTATCATCATAAGAAGAAGGAAGGAGAAGAGACGTGGTTGTGATTCGATCTTGCGGTGTCCTTGTTCTTTGATCACGCATCAAGGGTAAATTTGTACCATCCCTTTTGTTATTGTTTTCATCTTGTCTTGCTCACATGAGACTCATAATATTATGATCTAAAAAGAACTCGCGAATGGACCCAAAATATTAACGAATAAAGAGTGTTATGGAACACATAAAATAATAAAAGTGAATACATGAAATCATAGATTCAGGTCTGTACGTAAACTGTTAACGTCTACTCTTGAATTTAGCTCTGGGAGGCTCATGAACTGATGCTAAAGGAGATAAAGCCTGGTCACTTTTGGGTGTCGAATAGAGGGTTTTGTGGTAGAGTAAAATCAGTTTATTTACATAAGTTTTGAGTCTTTAACATATGTAAAATATGATCAGAATAAAATATGAAAAGAGAACTTATAACCTGAATTTAAATTATGGAATCTGGGGCTGTGGGATTGTGATTTTAGGTGAACAAATTCATTGTGTATCAAAGGCTAAAAGTAGAGTTATAAAGTGTGAGTTCATGTCGAGTGGGGGGGGGGGGCTGGTAAAACAAGGTCTGGTCTGATTATACAAAGGTCGAATAATGAGGCGTGTGGGCTGTGTTAAACTGCATAAATAGGTGTCGTTAGAACAAGTCAAAACATGAGTTCTTGCGATTGTATGTGAGTCGACATGGGGTAATATGCTGGGGTAAATAGAGTGTCCTGGTGTGTGTCGAATGATGAGCAAAGAAAAGAGTCAAAAAGGGGTCGTGTGGGTTACTGATCTGGGATCTAAAAACAAATAATGAAGAGTGCGAAATCGGTTTCGGTTATGCTACGTACTATGACATACGAAGAAGAAGGATTGCATGCAGTCTTTAGTATAGTTAGTTCTTAATTGTGATTAATATAATGAATGATACAACAGTACTACAAAGTTGGTCCTGTATGGAATTTAAATTATTATTTTGAACAAAGAAGCATTTTAATTATAAACAAGTATATTACTTGTTTTGTATAAACTGAGAAGTATTAAGAAAATTCATATTTGGCTTTTTATTTCAGACCGATCATTTACGTAATATGAAGTAAATAATAAATAATCTATTGTATTTAACCATTATATAATGTGTATGAACCGAGACGTGTTTGTTTATTGTGTGATCCGAATATGTCCCATTAATCCAAATTCGTTAAGAGTATAAATATGATTCGAGTTTCGTATGATTCACTAATACGGCTGAAAAAGTTCTAAAACTAACATTTACGCTTTAAACCTTAAACTTTGATAATGGTCATGATTAAACCCTAAACCTTGCTAAATTTACCTAAACTATGGTATTTGTCATAATAAGCCTTCAACCGAAATTATTATCATTGGTAAACCCTGAAATTGATTAAGTATGAATGTAACCGAAAGTTACTAAAAATGGTTAAACTACTTAAAGCGGAAACTTACTATCTTTGGAAAGTTTCTATTTTTGGAAAGCCGCTATAAAGAGGAAAGCTACTAAAAATGGAAAGCCTACTAAAATAAGTAATCTGATTTAAAATAAGTTATTAATAAGACGATCATGAATTCGTGTAGATTCGCTGAAGAAGGAGTTTGTTTCCGATCCTTATGTTTCTAGTTGTGTGTTCACTTGCGGTCTAAGGTACAGATATTCTGACCTTTCTTATAAGGTTTCTCATGATCTCTTTCATTTCTGATCCGTTAGTTTCTGAACTGATGCCATTGCTATGATTCCCTTTGCTTGAACCTTCTCTGTTGATCCCATATGATATGACCTCTATTATGAAACTATGTTATGAAAACCTTTTTAATTATACCATGGAAATGTTTTGAGAAAAAAACCATTTTAAAAAGATGTTTATAAATGATGCGAAACTACTTTTATATAAAATGTTACTAACTTTTATGAAAACTATATTTTGAAGACTATCTTTATAAAAACCGTTTTAAAAGATTATTTTTATGAAGACCACTTTAAAGGATCGTTTTATGAAAATCATGAATAAAGGATTGTTTAAAATGGACTTTTGATAGAAACTTTTGAAATGAACTTTTGATCTGAACCTTGACTTGATTATTTAATATGAACCTTGATCTGATAAACTCTGATTTGGACTTTGATATTACTTCTGATTAGATATAATCCATCTGTTATGAACCTATTATTATGAACCTTTGATTATGACACATCTGATTTGATATGATATCTGACTCTTAGTTTGATACCCGAGCCAAACTCTATGACACTAGGCATGGGGGTTCCATGTCCATGTCTGTGATGCACCACTGGCATGACTCATGTGTGGGTGAGTGATTCCTCACACCGTCCCCATTTGATTATGCGCGCTTTATTATGATTGGTATATGGTTCGAGGGGCGTATGGATTGCAATCCTAGATCTGATCTGTTTAGTGGATTATCTATATATGATTTATTATTGTCTGGTGATTGGTGCTTGTGTGCAATACACGCCTTTGATGAAGCGAAAAGTGTACCGCTTTTAAGGGGTCATTTAAGCCTTAAATCGTATTTATTTGATCAAATATTGCCCTAAATCATTCCTTTTGTCATTTTAGGTACTTTTGAGGAGAAATCTGGAAAAGGAGGCATTTTGGACGTTTTTGGAGCATAAAAGTGAAGAAAACGACAAAGTCTCAAAAATCGGCTGAATGTTACCTTTGACGGCGTCACAATTAACTCTGGACGGCGTCATGCCTTGGCAAGAAAAAGTGGACGTGAAATTTACTCATGATAAGCCAGTGAAAATACCATGTGAATTCTGACGGCGTCACGCTTTAACTTGATCAAGGGCGTCACGGCTTAAATCAAAGAGGGACGGCGTCACGTTCAAGAGCTGACGGCGTCAAGCCTTGATAAGCCAGAATGGATTTTTGAAGAGCTAAAGAGGGACGACGTCAAGAAGGTCATCCGGGAACCCTAGAAGCGGCGAGGTGACGGCGTCACACTCCATAAGGTGACGCCGTCAGATCCAAAAGTCTATATATAGTTTTCTAATTTTTTGTCATTAAGGAGAGCTTAGTGTGTGGAATTTTGGGAGAAAACCCTAGGACGAATTTAGCTTCTTTTTCAAGGCTTTTTGCCTTGAGATCTTCCATGTTACATTGAAAGATAAGTTATCAATTAATCATTCAATATGTCTATGTGTTGTTTGATTCTATCTTATTCTTGTCTTTTGTTTAACATGTTAGGCTAATTTTATCTTGTGTTTGCTTAGATCTAATGAAACCTAGCTATTGATTATTGGTTGTTAGTGTGTTATTAGTTGTATTGGATGATTGTTTATCTATGTTAGGCTTAAGAAAACTGGCTAACTTCCTATTCGGTAACTTGCTTGAACGTCTTAAGAAACATGAACCAAATGCGTACTAAAGGTTTTTATGGTTGTATTTAATGCACAAGCGAATTCTAGTGATCCCATGTTAGGAGCTTCCTAGCCGGCTCGACATAGGAGTGAAGTAGGAGCTTGTAGAGTTGGGGAAGTAAGTACGCCACCCCACGAATGGTATTAAGGAATACACCCGTCATCCACGCGACTAATACACACTAATTAACCGGTAAAAGATAGTTAGGAAGTAAGGAAATCTAAGTAAACACATTTCTCTACACATAAGTTTCTCACCACATTTTCATTTTTGTTATTTTATTTTATTTGCATTCGTAGTTATTTGGGTTAGTTGACTAGCAACTAATTCCGCCCACTCTTTCAAAACCGAGATTTTACTTGCTTTCATAAACATTATAAAAACATAAAAAAGAATCTTCCTCAACCTTTAGACCTAATTAGAGTAGACCTTCACACCTAACGAACACTATTCCCTGTGGAGAACGATCAATCCCCCGTACTTACCACTACACTATACTACATCGGTCAGGTACACTGCCTGGTGGGGTTGTAAGCCTCTTGAGATCCCTCGAGAGGTAAAACCTGTTGTAAGGTTACAAAACCACGCATCAAGTTTTTGGCGCCGCTGCCGGGGAATAGTTATTGTTTAGGTTGAATTTTTATTTCTATTAGGTCTACTCACTAGATTCCTTTCTAGTGAGATTTTTATTTTATTTTTTCTAGGTTTTCTTTAGTCTATCTATTTTCTTCGTGTCTTTGTTCGTAACCATACCATCCGACATCATGGAAGATGGTAATATCCTTAACCCCCACAACCCACCACCACAACAACCACCACCACCTCCTAGAGCCCGTACTTTAGGAGAGTATTCCCGTCCTAGCCACCATGGCTATCGAAACACCATTGAGCTCACTCAAGGAGCCAATATCACACCCTTGCGATCCGACACCATCCGGTTGGTGCAAAGCGGATGCGCATTCCATGGACTTCGTTCTGAAGATCCTAATCAACATCTCAAGGACTTTCTTAAAATCGTTGATTCTATAGACCTTGATGTTGCCACTCGAGAGACGACCCGATTGCGTCTCTTCCAATTCTCTTTGCGGGACCAAGCTAGTCAGTGGCTAGAACGTCAACCCGCAGGATCCATTACCTCTTGGGATGATCTCACCACTCGTTTCCTTGCTCAGTTTTTCCCACCGGGAAGAACTACCAAGCTAAGGAATGATATCTTGATGTTCCAAAAACGTCAAGGCGAAACTCTCTACGAGGCATGGACTCGATTCAAGGACTTATTCCAAAAAGTCCCTCACCATGGCATAGAACTTTGGCTCCAAGTCCAAATCTTCTATGACCATATCAATCTCTCCACGAGGCAAACCATTGACCAATCGGCCGGTGGCAAGCTACGTGATCTAAGTGCGGAACAATCATGGGCTCTCCTAGAGGATCTTGCTCTTTATGACAACGAAAGTTGGAGTGAACCCCGTGATTTGAATAAAACGGTCAAGGCAATATCTTTACCTTCTAACAATTCAAGCACTTCCGACCGTAGGATCATAGAACTTGAAGACCAAGTCAAGTTTCTCATGAAATCCTACGAGGCTCCTAAACCTCCAAGCCAAGTGAACAAAATCACTTCTTCATGTGAATTATGTAGTGGTCCCCACGACACTCGTGATTGCATGGAACTCCCCGAACAAGCTTTTGTGGACTACGCATCCTCGCGTACCGACGGAGCGGGAGACAAGTGGTACACTTTCAAACCCGAGCCAAACCATTACGGTGATTCATACAACCCCTCATGGAAAAATCACCCGAACCTTAGGTGGAAACAAAACCAAAACACGCAACAACCCAATTCTTCCAACTCACCTAATCGTTTCCAATCAAGCGGTTCCAACTCGAACCGTACTTTCAACAACAATCCTTCCGGCAATGGTAGTACCAATAACTTTGAAGGATTGATGTCTCAATTTATGGCATCTCAAGAAGCTCGTTTAGCCAAGTTTGAAGCCGATTTCAAACAAAAACAAAGCGAGATGACCGATAAGATTGACACCTTGTTGAAAGCCCTCAATGACCGAGAAATGGGAGCACTCCCTAGCAACACGGTCAAGAACCCGAAACTAAACGTCAACGCTATTTCATCGGTTTCGTCCCCTAGTTCTTGTCCACAATATTATTCGGTCAATTCCATGAGCACGTGTTTCAAACAAACCCAAGTCGTTCCAAATGACCAAGAAGTTATGACATCCAAATTGGTCAACAACATAGTTGAAACACCTTCCACTCAAAACCTTGACGAAGAATTCAAGGAGCTCCACCTTGAAAGTCCGGTTGTTGATGAGTTGGATGAAAAGAAGCTCAAGTTAGGCGAAAAAGGGACCGCCTTCGTTCAAAACAAACTACCTAAGAAGTTAGATGATCCGGGCTTATTTGTTCTACCTTGCAAGATCGGTAATTCGGAGGCTTATGACACATTAGCCGATCTTGGATCAAGCCTTAACCTACTTCCGTTACCTCTCTACACCTCTCTAAAACTAGGAAAACTTGAAGAAACCGAGGTGATAATAGGTTTAGCGGATGGGAGTGTTGCTTACCCGGTTGGAGTAGTTAAGGACGTGTTAGTGCACATTGGAAAACTAACCATTTTAGCCGATTTCCACGTCCTTGATATGGTTAGCGACCCTACATGCCCCTTGTTGATAGGTAGAGGATTTTTGGCGACCGCTAGTGCTATGATTGATTGTAAGGAATCCAAGATAGCGGTAGGAGAAGGAGATACTTGGTCAGTCTATGATGTAAAGAAACATGCATATGATACTAGTGATGAACCGAAACCCCATTGGTTAGAGTTGAATAGGAGACCATCTAGATATGGACCTTGGATAGATAGAGGCTTCATAGGACCCCAACGCCCATTTTACCTAGAAGAGGACTTTGTGAACCGAACACATACGGTAGAACAACTCTTGGCTAGGGACACCGAATTGGATCCATTTGAAGATTCTCTAGTTTTTAGAAAGATGATTGATTTCATAGGAGTTTTGCCAATTAACCTAGGAATGAATAAGTGGATTTGTGAGGAAGATGATCATAAGTGGAATTGGGATAAACCACCCAAAGATGGAGATGGGTCATGGCATATTAAGATGACATTGTATGACCCGGATGGAGAGAAGTTTGAAAAGATATATCGTACTAAGCGGACCAATAGGAAACTTCAATCCAAGCTTAACCCTAAAGACGTCCTTGATGACGAACTCACTTACATAGGGTAGCGTGACTTTGAGTCTAGCTACAAGACTCGTTAATAAAGAAAAGCGCTTCTTGGGAGGCAACCCAAGCTTTATTTGTTTTATTTGCTTTGTGTGTTTATTTATTTGTTTGTTTGATTTTATTTTCCGTATGTGTGTTTAATTTTTATTAGTATTGATTCATGTTCAAAACTAAATTGTGAAAATGCTTTATGTTGTTTTTAACTTCGTCTTAACTACATATAAAGGTATTTTGCAAAAGATAAGTGTGAGGGAAATCCAAATCGGTTTATTAGAACAAATGAACATGAATCATAACAATAATAAATTAACATACATATTAGTGTTTGTTTGAGTCAAATGCTTGTATCGAGTCATAATGATGTTTTGCAGGAATTCCAGGAAGTAAGGTAAAGGTTTTTCCAGAAATTTTCCGGAAACTTAAAATGAAAATTTTTGTCAGGTCATTTCTGACGGCGTCAGGGTTCATAACCTGACGGCGTCAGATTTAATTTTCAGAAATTTTTGAAAGTTTTGTTTTTAGAAAAGTTTTTATTAAAATCTCCAACTTATAATCTCCAGGAATCTGCAAAATTATCATTCCACAAGCATTATATCCTTATATATAGATTTTTTCCCGCCGATGTTATGCAGGTTTTCGTGTTTGTTTTCTCAGGTTTAACAGGTTATTTTGGACAAGGAGATGTTTTTGGATCAAGCTTGTGGCGATGCATTAGTCATGGAGCTTCTACATCTCTTTGGAGGAAGATTTAACCGTGTAATTTCATTATCCACCGAGCGAATCAGGGGAGTATTTGATTTCATTCTTTTACTTTTTACTTCTACATCTTGTTATTTGAACATTGGGGACAATGTTCATCTTAAGTGTAAGGGGGGGGGTAAAAGTACGATTAGAGAATGCTATTACGCTTGATTTTTGTTTGTTTAATAGTAGATGTGTAATAAAACTGAGAGAAATACTTGTTAAGGTAATTTTAGTGCCAAATTTAAAATTTTTTACAACATATAGGAGTGAAACTTTGATCTTAATGAGCGTCCCATGGATAGGAGTTATATGACTAGCACAAAAACCGTACCACTAAAAAATTTTTCCACCCCAAATATGTGAGGTTCGCCCCTAGAATTGGTAGGAAAAGCATTTATGCTATGATGTGTGTACCGGTAGCACTTAGATTCTAGAACTTGCGTTAGGACCATTCCAAGGCCACAAGTGAGACTACATTCGTGTAGTTAGATTTACTACATGATAAGAGGCATTAGGATTAACCCATTGTTTTACACCTGTGTTTTTGTTATAAATTACATTGGCTACATTGGTCAAGTAATTCTCCCACACCCTTTGCGTTGTACTCATTTTTAGTACACGATACCCCTAGTACACCCCTCAGAGCCTATCTTTTCGTTTCGACCTTTAAGCATTTTACTTAAAGGAAGAATTTGTTACACCCCACTTAAATGTACACCCAAATCGCCTTAGCCTACCTTGTATGCACTCATCTTTAGTGCATTATTGTTACAACATTTGTTTAAACCCAAGTTAATTATCTAGTTGATTACATGGTTGCTAAGTCGAGTCATATCCTTGTACATATTGTTTTGGGACGATTGGGACTCATGGGTAAAGTACTAGTGTAATGGAGTAATGGGGAAGAACATCATTTATTACCCCCATATGTGCTAAATGTTTTAAAAGTACTTCAAGTTTTTCAATTATCTAGATTCGAGTCATTAGATTAGTTATTTGTAAAGTTATGTAAAAGTTCAAGTGTAAGGGGAATGCAATGCCCCTATGATGTATTATTTTGGATGGTAGGGCAAAAGTGTATGCAAAAAAAAAAAAAAAAAAAAAAAAAAAAAAAAAAAAAAAAAAAAAAAAATCAAGAAAAACACAAAAAAAAAAATGAGAAAACGAAAAATAGAAAAAACATACGGACTACCATCCCGTTTCATTTTATGTTTATTTTATGTTTTTGTTTTTGTTATTTCGTTTCTAGCTTAAGATCGAGTCTAGTCTTGGCTTAGCAACATTGTATAGTACATGTAATTAATCAAGATCTTTAACTCGCCACCAGTAAAATATCCCTTATCCAACAAAACCGTGTTTTCCTTTTCCCTACACCTAACGTTATAACCCATTTAAAAGCCCTCTTTGATAGTTTATCTTTGGTGCTTACGCCTAGTGGAGGAGGTTTTCGATCCTTTCCCAAGCCTATGGTAATCTATTTGCTATGACAGGTAGTGAGAGATATTATCCGTTTTCATTTATGAGATTTATTTTGATGACACTTGAGAGATGTGAGTATCTAAACACTACTTGTGAGGTGCTAGTATGTAATCTCCGTGCTTATTATGATTGAAGTGGAACGATTATTTGTTGTAATTACTTTTATGTTTGCATTAAATGACCCCTAACTTGTATTTTGATTAGAATAAAAGCGCATTTGCTTGAGGACAAGCAAATCTCAAGTGTAAGGGTATTTGATGAAGCGAAAAGTGTACCGCTTTTAAGGGGTCATTTAAGCCTTAAATCGTATTTATTTGATCAAATATTGCCCTAAATCGTTCCTTTTGTCATTTTAGGTACTTTTGAGGAGAAATCTGGAAAAGGAGGCATTTTGGACGTTTTTGGAGCATAAAAGTGAAGAAAACGACAAAGTCTCAAAAATCGGCTGAATGTTACCTTTGACGGCGTCACAATTAACTCTGGACGGCGTCATGCCTTGGCAAGAAAAAGTGGACGTGAAATTTACTCATGATAAGCCAGTGAAAATACCATGTGAATTCTGACGGCGTCACGCTTTAACTTGATCAAGGGCGTCACGGCTTAAATCAAAGAGGGACGGCGTCACGTTCAAGAGCTGACGGCGTCAAGCCTTGATAAGCCAGAATGGATTTTTGAAGAGCTAAAGAGGGACGGCGTCAAGAAGGTCATCCGGGAACCCTAAAAGCGGCGAGGTGACGGCGTCACACTCCATAAGGTGACGCCGTCAGATCCAAAAGTCTATATATAGTTTTCTAATTTTTTGTCATTAAGGAGAGCTTAGTGTGTGGAATTTTGGGAGAAAACCCTAGGACGAATTTAGCTTCTTTTTCAAGGCTTTTTGCCTTGAGATCTTCCATGTTACATTGAAAGATAAGTTATCAATTAATCATTCAATATGTCTATGTGTTGTTTGATTCTATCTTATTCTTGTCTTTTGTTTAACATGTTAGGCTAATTTTATCTTGTGTTTGCTTAGATCTAATGAAACCTAGCTATTGATTATTGGTTGTTAGTGTGTTATTAGTTGTATTGGATGATTGTTTATCTATGTTAGGCTTAAGAAAACTGGCTAACTTCCTATTCGGTAACTTGCTTGAACGTCTTAAGAAACATGAACCACATGCGTACTAAAGGTTTTTATGGTTGTATTTAATGCACAAGCGAATTCTAGTGATCCCATGTTAGGAGCTTCCTAGCCGGCTCGACATAGGAGTGAAGTAGGAGCTTGTAGAGTAGGGGAAGTAAGTACGCCACCCACACGAATGGTATTAAGGAATACACCCGTCATCCACGCGACTAATACACACTAATTAACCGGTAAAAGATAGTTAGGAAGTAAGGAAATCTAAGTAAACACATTTCTCTACACATAAGTTTCTCACCACATTTTCATTTTTGTTATTTTATTTTATTTGCATTCGTAGTTATTTGGGTTAGTTGACTAGCAACTAATTCCGCCCACTCTTTCAAAACCGAGATTTTACTTGCTTTCATAAACATTATAAAAACATAAAAAAGAATCTTCCTCAACCTTTAGACCTAATTAGAGTAGACCTTCACACCTAACGAACACTATTCCCTGTGGAGAACGATCAATCCCCCGTACTTACCACTACACTATACTACATCGGTCAGGTACACTGCCTGGTGGGGTTGTAAGCCTCTTGAGATCCCTCGAGAGGTAAAACCTGTTGTAAGGTTACAAAACCACGCATCATCTGGTGATTGGTGCTTGTGTGCAATACACGCCTTTCACATATATCTGGGAGCTAGCTACTCCATTTGAAGAATGAGGACACCCCTCATATTATCTGATTATCTGAGAGGTATCCCCTCTATATGATTTGAAGATTTATGGTTACGATATGATATGATCTGTTTCTGGGCTCGTGGTGGATTACTATCCCTTTCTTTCTTTCCTTTATACTTATTCATTTACTTATTCCTTAAACCACATTATATCTGTATGACTCTTATTTCTGTTACTCTGTACTATTCTCTATTTCTGTTTGTTATCGTTATATCTGTTCACTGAGCTCTCGTAGCTCAGCCGCATTTCTTTTCCTGCGGCAGGTTTTAGTAGGAAGCTGGTAATGGGGGGAGAGTACCTTTGGATTTAGAAGACTTGATAGCTGTTCTGGATTTAGAAATGACTAGAAGTTATTATTATTTCAGAATTAGTATTCATTGGAAGTTCATTTGTAACCCTGTAGTGTTTGTATTTCATTTGTAACCCTTGCGAATTCTTGTATTACTATAGATGTATGCTTTGTTTTGATCTGATATGAAACCATTATTGTTATATCTTTACCATTGTCGGGTTGGGGTGTTACAATTTTACAATGTTGTGTATGTATCTTTTAATTTTTCTAAACAATACGAACAAGTTACTAATCCTACTAATTATACGCACAATTTAACATTTGGTTAAAGTTATTTATATAAATCGTCCATGTGGTTAGTACCAAATTGCAACGTTAGTCCTTAACGTCAGTTAGAATTATTTACATAAATCGTCCTTGTGGCGGCTGTGGGTCCTACCTGATGACGTGTCAGGTGCCATGTGGCAACTGCCTCGTGTCGGGTCTGGTTCGGGTTGGGTCACCACATGGACCAATGAGATGGTGACACGTGGCATGGCAGATAAATACCCACCAAATGCCTCGCCCCGGATTTGAACCTTGGTCATTTAGTTGGCAAGGAAGGCATGCACCGCTGGGCTGGTGCATACCTTCAATTAATATGTGCTACAATAATTCTTTTAACCCTTTATTTGCCCAGTCCATATATTAGTAAATTTGACCTGTCATTTTAAGGTGTTTTGGCCCGGTTCAAAAATAAATGAAAGTACCGTCGGACTCTTTTTTTGTGCTCTTTCCAATGGTGTGCTCGGTGAATTTTTTCGACTTCGTATGTACATCGTTAAACGCAAAAACGTTATCGAAACTCATCTGAAAATCACCGTTTTTGCTTTATTTTTGATGCGTGGTTTTACAACCTTACAACAGGTTTTACCTCTCGAGGGATCTCAAGAGGCTTACAACCCCACCAGGCAGTGTACCTGACCGATGTAGTATAGTGTAGTGGTAAGTACGGGGGATTGATCGTTCTCCACAGGGAATAGTGTTCGTTAGGTATGAAAGACTACTCTAATAGGTCTAAGGGTTGAGGAAGATTCTTTTTTTATGTTTTTATATTTTTTATGAAAGCAAGTAAAATCTCGGGTTTGAAGGAGTGGGCGGAATTAGTTGCTAGTCAACTAACCCAAATTACTACGAATGCAAATAAAATAAATAACTGAAAATAAAAAGTTTGGTGAAAACTTATGTGTAGAGAAATGTGTTTACTTAGATTTCCTTACTCCCTAACTATCTTTTACCGGTTGATTAGTGTGTATTAGTCGCGTGGATGACGGGTGTATTCCTTAATACCAATCGTGGGGTGGCGTACGTACTTCCCCAACTCTACAAGCTCCTACTTCACTCCTATGTCGAGCCGGCTAGGAAGCTCCTAACATGGGATCACTAGAATTCGCTTGTGCATTAAATACAACCATAAAAACCTTTAGTACGCATTTGGTTCATGTTTCTTAAGACGTTCAAGCAAGTTACCGAATAGGAAGTTAGCCAGTTTTCTTAAGCCTAACATAGATAAACAATCATCCAATACAACTAATAACACACTAATAACCAATAATCAATAGCTAGGTTTCATTAGATCTAAGCAAACACAAGATAAATCTAGCCTAACATATTAATCAAAAGACAAGAACAAGATAGAATCAAACAACACATAGACATATTAAATGATTAATTGATAACTTATCTTCAATGTAACATGGAAGATCTCAAGGCAAAAAGCCTTGAAAAAGATGCTAAAATCGTCTTAGGGTTTTCTCCCAAAAATTCCACACTAAGTTCCACACTAATGACAAAGAATTGCAAAACTATATATAGATATTTACATCTGATGGCGTCACGTTATGGAGTGTGACGCTGTCACCTCGCCGCTTTTAGGGTTCTCGGGTGACCTTCTTGACGCCGTCCCTCTTTAGCTCTCCAAAATCCGTTCTGGCTTATCAAGGCTTGACGCCGTCAGACCTTGAACGTGACGCCGTCCCTCTTTGAATTAAGCCGTGACGCCCTTGATCAGGTTAAAGCGAGACGCCGTCAGAATTCACATGCAATTTTCACTGGCTTATCATGAGTAAATTTCACATCCACCTTTTCTTGCCAAGCCATGACGCCGTCTGGAGTAAATCCTGACGCCGTCAAAGGTAACTTTTAGCCAATTTTTGAGACTTTGTCGTTTTCTTCACTTTTATGCTTCAAAAACGTCCAAAATGCCTCCTTTTCCAGATTTCTCCTCAAAAGTACCTAAAATGACAAAAGGAACGATTTAGGGCAATATTTGATCAAATAAATACGATTTAGGGCTTAAATGACCCCTTAAAAGCGGTACACTTTTCGCTTCATCAAATACCCTTACACTTGAGATTTGCTTGTCCTCAAGCAAATGCGCTTTTATTCTAATCAAAATACAAGTTAGGGGTCATTTAATGCTAACATAAAAGTAATTACAACAAATAATCGTTCCACTTCAATCATAATAAGCACGGAGATTATAAACTAGCACCTCACAAGTAGTGTTTAGATACTCACATCTCTCAAGTGTCATCAAAATAAATCTCATAAATGAAAACGGATAATATCTCTCACTACCTGTCATAGCAAATAGATTACCATAGGCTTGGGGAAGGATCGAAAACCTCCTCCACTAGGCGTAAGCACCTAAGATAAACTATCAAAGAGGACTTTTAAACGGGTTATAACGTTAGGTGTAGGGAAAAGGAAAACACGGTTTTGTTGGATAAAGGATATTTTACTGGTGGCGAGTTAAAGATCTTGATCAATTACATGTACTATACAATGTTGCTAAGCCAAGACTCGACTCAATCTTAAGCTAATGAAAGAAAATAACAAAAACATAAAATAAACATAAAATAAAACGGGATGGTAGTCCGTATGTTTTTTCTATTTTTCTTTTTCTCATTTTTTTTGTATTTTTCTTGATTTTTTCGATTTTTTTTTTTTTTTTTTTTTTTTTTTTTTTTTTTTTTTTTTTTTTTTTTTGCATACACTTTTGCCCTACCATCCAAAATAATACATCATAGGGGCGTTGCATCCCCTTACACTTGAACTTTTACATAACTTTACAAATTACTATTCTAATGACTCGAATTAAGATAATCAAAACACTTGGAGTACTTTTAAAATATTTAGCACATATGGGGGTAATAAATGATGTTCTTCCCCATTACTTCATTACACTAGTACTTTACCCATGAGTCTCAATCGTCCCAAAACAATATGTACAAGGATATGACTCGACTTAGCAACCATGTAATCAACTAGATAATTAACTTGGGTTTAAACAAATGTTGTCACAATAATGCACTAAAGATAAGTGCATACAAGGTAGGCTAAGGCGATTTGGGTGTACATTTAAGTGGGGTGTAAACAAATTCTTCCTTTAAGTAAAATGCTTAAAGGTCGAAACGAAAAGATAGGCTCTGAGGGGTGTACTAGGGGTATCGTGTACTAAAAATGAGTACAACGCAAAGGGTGTGGGAGAATTACTTGACCAATGTAGCCAATGTAATTATAACAAAAACACAGGTGTAAAACAATGGGTTAATCCTAATGTCTCTTATCATGTAGTAAATCTAACTACACGAATGTAGTCTCACTTGTGGCCTCGGAATGGTCCTAACGCAAGTTCTAGAATCTAAGTGCTACCGGTACACACATCATAGCATAAATGCTTTTCCTACCAATTCTAGGGGCGAACCTCACATATTTGGGGTGGAAAATTTTTTAGTGGTACGGTTTTTTTTGTGCTAGTCATATAACTCCTATCCGTGAGACGCTCATTAAGATCAAAGTTTCACTCCTAAATGTTGTAAAAAATTTTAAATTTGGCACTAAAATTGCCCTAACAGGTATTTATCTCAGTTTTATTACACATCTACTATTAAACAAACAAAAATCAAGCGTAATAGCATTCTCTAATCGTACTTTTACCCCCCCCCCCCCTTACACTTAAGATGAACATTGTCCCCAATGTTCAAATAACAAGATGTAAAAGCATAAAGTAAAAGAATGAAATCAAATACTCCCCTGATTCGCTTGGTGGATAATGAAATAACACGGTTAAATCTTCTTCCAAGAGAATGTTGAAGCTCCATGACTAATGCATCGCCAAAAGCTTGATCCAAAACACTTCCTTGTCCAAAATAACCTGTTAAACCTGAGAAAACAAACACGAAAACCTGCATAACATCGGCGGGATAAAATCTATATATAAGGATATAATGCTTGTGGAATGATAATTTTGCAGATTCCTGGAGATTATAAGTTATAGATTTAATAAAAACTTTTTATGAAAACAAAACTTTCAAAAATTTTCAGAAAATTAAACCTGACGCCGTCAGGTTGTAAAGCCTGACGCCGTCAGAAATGATCTGACAGAATTCTCATGTTACGTTTCCGGAAAATTTTTGGAAAAACCTATACCTTACTTCCTGGAATTCCTGCAAAACATCATTATGACTCGATACAAGCATTTGACTCAAACAAATACTAATATGTATGTTCATTTAATATTATTACGATTCATGTTCATTTGTGTTCTAATAAACCGATTTAGATTTCCCTTACACTTAACTTTTGCAAAATACCTTTATATGTAGTTAAGACGAAGTTAAAAACAAGATAAAGCATTTTCACAAATTAGCTTTTGAACATGAATCAATAATAATAATAATTAAACACACATACGGAAACAAATAAAATCAAACAAACAAATAAATAAACACACAAAGCAAATAAAGCTTGGGTTGCCTCCCAAGAAGCGCTTGTTTTTGTTCGAGTCATGAGCCTGACTCTACCCTTATTTAATGGATAAAGGAGAGGTTTTCCCTACACTTAGGATTAAGTGCGGGTGATAGTAGCGATACACACCAGCTCGGTAGGAGTATGCCACGTGAGGAAAGAGTGGTGGATGAATTATATGCTCAAAGGGGTGTGCTCCTTTCATCATAACCTTGCCTAGTTCACTTTGGTCAATGGGTGATTTTGAGTTTCCTCCTAAAAAGGGATCATTTTCTAACAACTTCGAGAGATTCCTAGTTGGGAATCCATCTTGATCCAATAGACCCGGTTTAAACCCATAATGTTTCTTGTGATCAATCATGAATGGGTGATGTAAGTATGTAAGGTCATGGTTTACTCCTATATTAGCTTCCTCTATACAAGGCTTAGAGTCTACTACCTTCAACATAAAACTACCCGGACTATATGGTTTGATGGGTGGATCGGGACCAAATTCAATTCCTAAATTTTCATCCAAGGATGGAAGATTAGGTAACGGTTTTGGTTGAGGCTCCGGCTCATCAAAACTAGGAACTTTCATAGGACTAAAAGAAAGGTTGTGATCACTAAAAGCATTCAAACCTATTTCTTCTAGTTGTGTTTGGTCCAAGGGCTCTACCTCTATTGGGGTTCCTATAGTCTCCTCAACTTCTTCCGGGTAACTCATGGGCGGTGTGTGTGCCTCAAATGATGGTAGGACTTGTGGGGTACTTGGTGGGCTTATGTTACTTACCTCATCATTCCTTATGTCAAGATCACCTATATCCTCATCATGTGTTTTAGTAGGATCTAACCCTAACATTTTACCAAGTATCTCAAGTGCTTCTCTAGGCATCTCAACTTCAATGTCCGAATCATAAGGATCATCCTCAATATTCTGACTGCTATATTCAAATTGCCCAAAAGATTCATCATGTGTTTCTTGAGATTCATCGTCATCGATCATAAAACCAAGGTCTTTTTGATCAATGTGATCATGCTCGGCTAGATCCTCCATCACATCAAGATAACCTAAGTGTTCACCCTGTATTATGGTAGTGCCTAACCATGACATGCAGCTAGGTGGCTCAACTCTACCCTCATGCCCAAACAAACTTGTTTCATGATCCTTGAAATTTTTGGTCAATTGACTTGTATTAATGTTTGTTGGGTTGTCTACCATATAATAATATTGGGCACAATTCTCAATAGCTTCCCATGCTTTCTCAGCACTTAATTCCCTAATATCCCTGCCGGCAATATGGTAAATGTCCCTTTGGGCATGTCGGTCGACATGATTGTAAAAGATTTGAGTTAGGGACCAAAAATCGAAGTTATGATGAGGGACTTTTTGGAGTAAATATTTAAAACGAGTCCATGCATCATAGAGAGGTTCATCTTTATGTTGTTTAAACATCAAGATGTCATATGGAGTGGGTGAATTACGTGGTTGGTGGTATGGTGGATTCGCGTTCTCCATAATGGTGAACGGAAGAGTCAATGGAAACCTTATACGAACAAAAGCACGAAGAAAATAGATAGACTAAAGAAAATCTAGAAAAATAAAATAAAAATCTCACTAGAAAGGAATCTAGTGAGTAGACCTATAAAATAAAAAATTCAACCTAAACAATAACTATTCCCCGGCAGCGGCGCCAAAAACTTGATGCGTGGTTTTGCAACCTTACAATAGGTTTTACCTCTCGAGGGATCTCAAGAGGCTTACAACCCCACCAGGCAGTGTACCTGACCGATGTAGTATAGTGTAGTGGTAAGTACGGGGGATTGATCGTTCTCCACAGGGAATAGTGTTCGTTAGGTATGAAAGACTACTCTAATAGGTCTAAGGGTTGAGGAAGATTCTTTTTTTATGTTTTTATATTTTTTATGAAAGCAAGTAAAATCTCGGGTTTGAAGGAGTGGGCGGAATTAGTTGCTAGTCAACTAACCCAAATTACTACGAATGCAAATAAAATAAATAACTGAAAATAAAAAGTTTGGTGAAAACTTATGTGTAGAGAAATGTGTTTACTTAGATTTCCTAACTCCCTAACTATCTTTTACCGGTTGATTAGTGTGTATTAGTCGCGTGGATGACGGGTGTATTCCTTAATACCAATCGTAGGGTGGCGTACGTACTTCCCCAACTCTACAAGCTCCTACTTCACTCCTATGTCGAGCCGGCTAGGAAGCTCCTAACATGGGATCACTAGAATTCGCTTGTGCATTAAATACAACCATAAAAACCTTTAGTACGCATTTGGTTCATGTTTCTTAAGACGTTCAAGCAAGTTACCGAATAGGAAGTTAGCCAGTTTTCTTAAGCCTAACATAGATAAACAATCATCCAATACAACTAATAACACACTAATAACCAATAATCAATAGCTAGGTTTCATTAGATCTAAGCAAACACAAGATAAATCTAGCCTAACATATTAATCAAAAGACAAGAACAAGATAGAATCAAACAACACATAGACATATTGAATGATTAATTGATAACTTATCTTCAATGTAACATGGAAGATCTCAAGGCAAAAAGCCTTGAAAAAGATGCTAAAATCGTCTTAGGGTTTTCTCCCAAAAATTCCACACTAATGACAAAGAATTGCAAAACTATATATAGATTTTTACATCTGACGGCGTCACGTTATGGAGTGTGACGCCGTCACCTCGCCGCTTTTAGGGTTCTCGGGTGACCTTCTTGACGCCGTCCCTCTTTAGCTCTCCAAAATCCGTTCTGGCTTATCAAGGCTTGACGCCGTCAGACCTTGAACGTGACGCCGTCCCTCTTTGAATTAAGCCGTGACGCCCTTGATCAGGTTAAAGCGTGACGCCGTCAGAATTCACATGCAATTTTCACTGGCTTATCATGAGTAAATTTCACATCCACCTTTTCTTGCCAAGCCATGACGCCGTCTGGAGTAAATCCTGACGCCGTCAAAGGTAACTTTTAGCCGATTTTTGAGACTTTGTCGTTTTCTTCACTTTTATGCTCCAAAAACGTCCAAAATGCCTCCTTTTCCAGATTTCTCCTCAAAAGTACCTAAAATGACAAAAGGAACGATTTAGGGCAATATTTGATCAAATAAATACGATTTAGGGCTTAAATGACCCCTTAAAAGCGGTACACTTTTCGCTTCATCAATTTTGAAACCCTTGTACCTGCAAGAAAAAATAACACATAACAAACTTTTATGCAGAGTACTTAATCATTGTAGTGTAAGATAGGCAAGACTAGGAGGATCGATCGTTTTCTAAGGGAATAGTGTGATAGGTTCGAAGTGTATGACGATTTAAGCCTAAAGGTTGAAAGAAGAATATTTTTGGTGTTTTTGTGTTTTATAAGAAGACAAGTAAAATTCCGTGGTTTGAGAGAGGTTATTTAAACTACTAATTAAAAATACTACTAAACAAAATGCAAGAAAATTAAATAAGAAGAAAATGAAAAGTGATGGTAAACTTCTTATAAGAGGAGAAATGTATTTACCTAGAATTTCATTACTCCATAGTTATTTTCTCGCTATGTTTACCGAATGTCACTTACGTGTCTAATGCGATGTGGAGTATTCCTTATTACCCATTGCGGGTTGGTTAGTATCACGTCTATAACTAGCCTAAATGGGAGACACCTACGTCAATATCCCACCCAATAACTAGCTCACGTAATAAAAACCCTTCTCAATTAATTCTGGGGACATAAGCATTAATTGGACACGTTTTAGTGGACGTTGAAGCTATCCATATAGGATCGTAGCCAATTTTCCAACTCCTAACACACACAACATTGACAAGAGACGATAAACAAACAATTAATAACTAGGTTTCATGCAGTCCTAAGGAAATACTAATTAGTTTAGCCTAGCAAATAAGCAAATCACACAATTATGCATAAACATGATTGAATGGTTGAATAAATAACATATCTCATTAATACATGAGGTCTTCATTGGCCAAAAAGGCATACAAAAGCTGTAAAAACCGACTAGGATACGATGGTATTCAACCCTCTAAAGTTACACACACAAATAATGAAAACAATGAGTTTATATTTATAGATTTTGTGTTGTTACGGCATCAACTTGTGGTTGTGGCGCCGTCAGCTAGTCTCCCGTTAGGGTTTCATTTTGTTCACTGGATTAATGTAACGGCGTCACTTTGGGATTGTGACGCTGCCAAATGCCTTATAACGTCGTCCTGATTGGCCGTCTCCACACACTGACCCGTCAAGGTGACGACCTCACGAATTTTGGTCACGTTGTTGGAGTTGTCATTTTATTCGTTCTTTGCCCAATTGAGCCCAAGGCTTGTACTTTTTCAGCATTTGCACTCCCCAAGTATCTAAAACTAAAAAGTACGCAATTTAAGACAATATTTGATTAAATATGTACGAGTTCAAGGGCTAAATGACCCCTAAAAAACGTATGAAATTACATCTCATCAGTAATATTTTGAAGTTGTAATATTGTGTTAAATGCTAACAACTCTTATCACTACCGGTTAGTTTGTGCCTGAGGGCGAAGGGTGTGATCGCGTGAAGACTTTCTTAACAGGTTTGTCAAGTCTTCACATTTTCACATCATGGCCACGACAATTTCCTTCTTTTTCTTTATATTGTTAGGAAAGTTTTTCTCTCATTCTCTTAACTTTCTATCTTTTATTATTAAAGATACTCACAACATGCGTACTAATAAAACCCAAAATTATTCACCCATTAACTACATACTATCTCATATAATGTTCACACATATTTCAAACGAGACCTAAACTCACAAACTTTTGGTGACTGATAGGCTAATCACGTGTACTAATAGGAATAGTGTTGTACCCGTTTACTTAGTTATCAACTATGTATTAGTTATCATTTAAGTAATATGACTACTAACAAGAGTTTATACAATTACATATCTAAACAGTTAAGCACAATAATTCTTTTTCAACGTTTAACTCTTTATTTATGTATATCAAAGAATTGAACCCGAGCGTTTGCGGAATAAACACTTGGAATTGAATGACAATGTAAGTGTGGTGATCTCCTCACTAAACTTAAATACTAAATCAAAGTTAAGCTTTTAAATAAGAACTATGCTAACCAATAGAGATAAACTCTAGGACTTAGTTCTATTTTGAAGAAGGAAAAAGAACTCATGAAAGTTTTACAAACTTTTAATACAAGAGATACATTTTTTCCTTCACTACAACAATCTTTATATAGGCAAAGAGAATGTAGACACCCGTGGGGTAAAAGGTGTGTGTCAACATGTACTAAGCTAAAGTACATTTTGTACTTTAGCTTCTATTCCTAATATGATACAGACATACTTTTGGTGAAACAGTGTTGACAACTGTTTGTACTTTTTACCAACTATAGTACTCTTTGACTTTTGATAAGTGCTTTTGAACTTATCTTTCCAAGGAGTTTCCCACCCCATCTTTCAGAGTCTTAGTTGTTTATCAAAGTCAACTAGGTCTTTAGATTCTCTTTAGTGTATGAGTTGATCTTTCAGAGAGTCAATGTATTATTGTCATCATACACTGACTCAATCATCCTGATCTTGGTTCTTATTTTCACTTTGTGAGATCCGCTTCAGACAGTGATGAGTCTTCATCTTTAGACTCTGAATAACTTTTTGAGGATGACTCCCTGATGTATTGTAATACATCACGGACTTGTATTCACTTAAGGTATTTATCATTCAAATCTATATTAAAGGACTTTGGGCACTAAATTGACCCAACAAATAGGCCAAATGCTTATTGGTAATTATGCATCTTAATACTCACCAAAATTGTTGCATGTATGTAAGTTTGAACTTAGATTTCCACTAAACCACTAGGCTAGGTGCTTATAGTTTTTCCATTACGTAATTTACCCTTAACAACTTATGTAAAAAGACAAAATATGAACATATTGACATTCATTATCTCCCAATTCATCATAAAAACATAAATGATATAGTTTCACCTTTTAGGGTTTCTTAATGAGACGTGAAAAGCAACCAATACGTTAAAAAGGAATATAAAGATTGGACGAAACCAAACCATAAAAGAGAAACATGGTAATAGTTGGACAAGACATTAAATTTTCAACCAACATCTAAGAAAAGTAATGGTGCTATTTCCGGAATTTATATTTGGTCATCATACAATAAGATGTCACACACTAATATATCATGAACCCGTATTTTCCTAAAACAGGACAATACGTGTAGCATTATAAAACAAGGCTCATACGCGTTTAAAAGACCGTCTTGCACCATAGAAAGCGCGACATACATATTGGAAGCTGTCTTCTAAATGACAACTACTTACATTGCATATAATTGCCTGTTATCACAACTTCTATCAGCATTTTTTTAGCAAGATCAAAGTAAAAAAAGATGAATTGGGTGAAATCCAAAGTAAAAGTGAAAGTGAGAGTGATGGCCACTTGACAAGATCACTATCTAATACTCAACCTACATTTTTGCTTTTCATGGGTGGGCCTTTAAAGATGAAACATGATAAAAGAAAATTGAAGTATTCATTTTTCACTGGAAAGCACAATGCTTGCTAGACATAGATGATTTTTGCAGCGTAAAAGGCAGATAATGATAATGCACACTACAAATATAAAACTAACCATAGGGACCACTATTAAGACTTTGGTTAAATTTTCATGAGGAAAAGATTATTAGTGCAACTTTGAGTAAGCAACAGACCTCCAAAATTCATTGGTCTTACACTACCCTCTTAATCATAAAGGGATCAGTGTGTTCCCGCTAATCTACACCTTTTGTGAAATCATAACGGGTAAACAAAGAATGATCCATGTTCAGGTTGGCGTTCTCGTGTACTGAACTATTCCGTGACCATCCTATGATAATGACGCAACAAAGCTTAACCTGGATCAATTCTGAGATTATGAAAACACCTTTACTACTTGGTCAATTTGGAGATTAACTTTACCTCTTCTTCATGTCTATAATAGAAACTTTGACTTAATACCTAAGATACACACACTTAAAAATGTAAAATAGTGTCGTTTATCCATTGGAAGATGATCAAATGTACCTCGATTATGGAAGAGGTATGCATGTGCCATGTACCATAAATAAGCAAACAAAATATAGTAGCACCTTTTACCAAGCAATGGCAATTTCCAATGGGTGTTCTATTACGGACAAACGACATAACATAAGTACATGCACATGCAGGGATGGACTTGTAATTTTCGAGAGGATGTAACACAATTTTTTTTTTTCCTATCATAAATACAAAGCTTCGCATCATAATGAATTTTTAGCTAAGCTAAAATTGCACTATAAAGAAAATACCAAAAACATCGGGGTTGCGCATACTAAAAAATGACATTTTCGAAAAAGAACGATACATGAATCATCTTTATTAAAGACCGGTTCGATTATTTTTACAATTGGAAAAGTCCCAATTGCATGAAAACATGCAATTTGTTTGTTAAAGTTCATTTTGATAGTGCAATCCTTCAGGTACATTGCTTCGAAACTTGAGCAAGCAACAAGGTTTCATGACTCGCGACGAACTTTCCCATAAAATCGAATTTAATTCTGTGAACTAGAAAAGAAAGATCACATGTGACTTTTATTCTCTGTTTCTTTAAAAAAGTGTTATCCTTGCTCTTTGTTCTTTACTTATCGTTCCACTTTATGTTTCATGTATGTCATCATGTGAAACATGCTCAGAAGTCAATATGGTATAATACAGGTTAGAAAAATGTTAGATTTAGTAGAACCACAAATAAAGTTAAACATACCAAACAATCATCATTTTTCCATGGACCAGTAATTTGGCAGTTCAAGAAAGAAACACAAGTTCGTAACTTTTGGATCAATATTTGTGATCTTTTCATAGCTACAATATTTCAAGTACCAGTAATACACACAATTGTAACAAATCCTATATAGCTAAGTTTCAGTATTAATTAGTACTCCGTAACTAACAATGCATATCATACCATGTAGTTCTAGTAAAGTTATGACTATAAAACCGGAGCGAATGTGACTGTAAGCATACATATATATGAGATATACAATTATCAACCTTCATATGTTTTTTCTCTCAACATTGGAAAAAACATAGTAATTGTGATTGCGTGAACAGTGCTCTACAAGAACCGGCCACCGAGGCGCTGTTTCCGTCAACCTTAAAACTCTTCCCTCAATGAAGAGAGTATAAAATATAAACATGTGTTTAAACGGGATTAATGAGTTGCCCTGTTAACATACTATAAATTGAGCTGCCACTACAAAAAAATTGTCCATTAATGATACAAAAGAAAGTGTGATTAAAAATAAAAAAAATGTCGCAAAGAGTAGAGAAATGTCATTAGAAAAAGATATCACTAGATTTTTTGAATGTGTTTCCTACATTTAAAAAGTGTAAGTAAAAGTCTAATTATAATGACAAAAAAAGTGTAAGGATAAATTTTTTGCTTTTATGACACATATTTTTCACATAAAGTGTCATTAAATATCAAAATTTTTATCTTTTGCCCACGCATTTTGAAAATTGTCAATTAAAAGTTATATTTAATGACATTTTATCTTTGTCGTTTCTTTTAGTGTGCCTAGGAACTGTTAGCCCAGTTAGTTCACCAAATACAAAACAATTTGGCCCAAATTAAATCCAGCTTATGTATTTAGCAGCCCAATTTTATTGGACCTAGTTTTGATATAATTTGGATTCCTTTATGCTTAAACATTTGCTCTGATTGCTCTAATGAGCTTGAATCATAAATGACTGGGATATCCCTAAAAAGCAAAGTATAGTACTATTAATCTATGAAGTCTGATTGTTGAGGGGTGGTCGGGCCAAAACATAAGCAGTAGTGCATTGTTTTTTATCGAACTATGTGGAAGTCCAAGAGCGCTAACCTGCAATGGATATTTTGGCTTAGTTATATGTCTATAAATATATCTCCTAAAACACAAAAATCCAAAACATAATGAATAAGTGAAACTCGTTGTGTGGTTGTGGATACAGGCAGTAGTGCATTGTTTTCTTTATCGAATATGTGTATTCCCGTGTGTTGGCCATTTCCAGGTAAAATCATTCAAGATTTTCATTGCCAAGGATCATAATCGTACATTCATGTCGAGTTATATGTATTGTTTCAATCTTTTAGTAGTTCATAGAATGGGTTTCAATAAATGTTCAAGTATGGAATTTTGGTTTTATGAGTTCCTTGTCTTTGAAGCCTACATGAGGAAAGCCTCACCGCATTCCCGTATAACAAACACTACACATATTTCATTATAAAAAGACACAACAAGATCATATCTTAGAACATATCAAAGATACTTTGTTAACCTTATTGATCTCTTAAGGAATTTTAAATCAAGGCTTTTCTATTGCTAAACAGTTTTTGATAGCAAAGTTTGTTCTCCTTAATTAAGAATCTCAACTAACACCCACTGATGCAAAGTTATATGGAGGAAACAGCAAGTAATTCTTAATCGAACAAACAGATTTACAAGCGATAAACCTGTTGAAACTTTGGAATCCACCAGAAAAGAAGAGTTGAACACTCTAAAATATTACTGGGATCAAAAGGCTACCTTTTAATGACGGCTAAAACATTTAAATAGTCTTAACAAACCCTAACGCTCAGTTCTCGAGTTTTGAGTGAAGGAAAATGGAAAAAAATAAAAAAGGGAAAAGAAAGAAAAAATGAAAGTAAGTGTTAGTTGTTATGTTCTTGAGATGGAGGAAATGAAAAGGAAAATGTTCTTGAGTGGGAGGAAAAGGAAAATAACTTAGTCAAATTACATATATGCACCTTAGTTGTTAATGTCAAATAGTTAAAAAAGGTTATATTAGTCTTTACACAACATACGGTTCTCTTTCCCTTTCCTCCCAAAAGTAGGAGGAATATTTACTTAACAAAATTTTCTCCCTATTTTCTTTCCACTTCCCTTTCATCCCTTAAAAAAAAACTCAAGAACACAAAAACCTATCCATTTCCTTTCCTTTCCTCTTCCATTTCAACTCGAGAACTAAGCGTAATACAAAAATTAGGAAAGAAATAAAATCCAGAAAATAATAAAATGCTGTTTTCGGGCCCTAAACGAACTCGTGGGCTGTGACTTGGATTCGTGGGCTGGACTAGTAGAAATCATTTCAGGATTTTTCGTCGCTGGGCTTTTTCATCGAACCTTGTCGCGAGCCTCTCTACGTCAGTCTCCTCCACCTCTAAAGAACTTGACCCCGAGTTCTTATCTTCTTAAAGAGCCTCATCTGCGTGGTACTCATAAATGTCAGCAACATTGAATGTGTTGGATATGTTCATGTCATCCGGAAGAGCCACGACATAAGCATTGTCATTGATCTTCCTAGTCACCTTGAACGGACCATACTTTTGGGGCTTCAGCTTATTGTAAGTACCAACTGGGAACCTCTCCTTACGCAGGAACACCATAACGTCATCTCCCCCACTGAAAACCTTGGCTCTCCTATGCTTTTCAGCAGCAACCTTATTTTTCTGTCCGGTGGCTTGTAACTTAGCCTTGACAGCTTCTTTTACAACTACTATCTCCTCAGCCATATTTCCAGCAGCTATACTGACTCCAGGTGCTTTAGGAAGTTTAAAAAGATCAACCACATGCCTAGGAACAGAAGTGTAAACAAAAGTGAAAGGTGACTTCTCTGTAGCAGAATGTACTGCACTATTATATGCAAATTCCACTTGAGGTAACGCCAAATCCCATTGCTTTGGTTAATCTCCACAAACACTACGAATCATATTTCCCGACATCCTGTTAGTCACCTCAGTCTGACCATCTGTTTGTGGATGAGCTGTAGAACTCCTGTTAAGCGTTGTCCCAAACATCCTCCAAAGAGTAATCCAGAAATGGCTAAGGAACTTGGTGTCCCTATCAGAAGTGATAGAGGTAGGAACTCCATGAAGTCGCACCACCTCCCTGAAGAACAACTTTGCTACATTTGATGGATCGGTTGTTTTCTTACAAGCAATGAAGTGTGTCATTTTGGAGAAACGATCAACTACCACAAAAACAGAATCCACACCTCGCTGAGTACGAGGTAATCCCAACACGAAATCCATTGCCAAATCTTGCCAAATGTCATCAGGAATAGGAAACGACATATAAAGACCAGTGTTTTGGGACTGACCTTTTGACACTTGACAGGCATGGCATCTCTGAACTATCACACCAGCATCTCTCCTCAAGCGAGGCCAATAATACCTCTCTTCCAGACCTGCAACTGTCTTGTCTCTACCCAAATGACCCCCAAGTCCACCACCATGGAGATCTCGAATCAACTTCTCTCTCAAGGACGAATAAGGAATGCACAACTGATCTCCTTTGAAAAGATAACCATCCCGAATATGGAAGTCTGCACTAGGATGCCCTTTACTACATTTTGTCCATAATTCCTTGAATTCAGCATCTTCCTCGTACAACTCCTTCAGGCACTCAAACCCACAATCTCCTGAGCTAAGGTAATGAGTAATGAAGCCATCCTACTTAGTGCATCAGCCACTTTGTTCGAAGCTCCAGATTTATGATGTATAATAAACGGGAATTTCTGCAGAAAACTCACCCATTGAGCATGCATCTTATTTATCACTTTCTGACTGTAAAGAAACTTTAAAGCTTGATGGTCAGTAAAAAGAATGAACTCCCTTTGAACCAGATAATGCTCCCACTGTCATAGAGCTCGAAATACCGCATAAAACTCTTGATCATAAGTACTCCATTTTTGTCGAGCATCACTCAACTTCTCACTGAATTAAGCCATGGGCCTCTTCTCCTGGGACAGAACAGCTCCAATGCCCACCCCGCTCGCATCACACTCCACTTGGAACACTTTATCAAAATCAGGAAGGGCTAAAACCGGGGCACGACATAGTTTCTCTTTGATCATTGCAAAACTCCATTCTTGCTCAACTCCCCACCTAAATTTGTCTTTTTTCAAACATTCAGTTATAGGTGTAGTAATGGTACTGAAATCCTTGATAAATCTCCTGTAAAAAGTAGCCAGGCCATGAAAGCTACGAACTTCAGTCACTGATGTTGGGGTGGGCCAATCTCGAATTACGCGCACCTTCTCTTCATCCACCTGAATCCCTTCTTCGCTGACAACAAAGCCTAAGAAAAGCAATTTGTTGGAATAGAATGTACATTTTTTCAGATTAATGTACAATTGGTTCTCCTACAGAACTTGCAACAACTGTTTCACATGCTCTAGGTGTTCTTTCTTGTCCTTACTATAGATCAGAATATCATCAAAATAAACCACTACGAAAGATCCAGTAAAAGGACGAAGAACCTGATTCATTAACCTCATGAAAGTGCTAGGGGCGTTTGATAATCCGAATGGCATCACCAACCATTCATACAATCCATCTTTACTTTTAAAGGTTGTCTTCCACTCATCTCCAGGCCCAATTCTGATCTGATGGTGTAACACCCCCAAATTTGGTTTTGTGGCAGCGGAAAATATTTGGGTGTTACACTGAGGATCGAAGTCAAAATTTTAGGAAATGGCTCGGGAAAGGCGTTTTAAAAGTTATATGTCATTCAAAAGAATGGTTTTAGTAAAATGTTGGTAAAATCTGATTTGAAAACTCCAAAGATTATAATGATTTGGAAAAGAATGACATATTTGATTTTCACACCATTTAAGTTATCAGAGTATTTAAATGCCCGCTCCGTGTCTTGTCCTGCTCCGTTAAGTACCTGAAAGACACATGCTTAAAATGTCAACACAATGGTTGGTGAGTTCGTGGGGTTTAAAAATAATTTGCTTTCAAAAATGTCGAGAGTTGTAGGGTAAATGTTGAAATAAATACTAGTACTTATGAAGGTAACTAGCAAGTTTGAAAGTGGATAACAATCCATGAGTAAATCGTTTATGATCTCAAGAGATCATAGGTTTCAAGTTTAAAGGAAAATGAGTTATGCTTGTAATGAAACAATGGTTAAGCTTTTATAATACAATATGCCAATCATTATGTTGTCTTTATCATAAAGTACAACTAAATCACATAGGATAACAGTTAAGTTCCTAGTACAACACATAGTACAAATACTAGTATAAGGTCTGATATCTATCAGTAAGGAGTGGTGGTCTACAGCTGTATCCAAATATATATAGGAAGACATATATATTCATAAGGTTATATTGTCCTAAGCCTCATGACGCGCAAAGCATTAACAAAGGTTCCGTAAAAACGGTAAGGTCACATCAGGTTATGATGGTTTGCCCCCAGGTAGTAGGTGATTGCCTCATCCTACTATTTATTCAAATATAGTGTATCGCGACTAAATACGACTAGCCCTAAGGCTTTCCGTCCATACTTAGTGGGATAGGTCGTCAGCCTCTACAGGTTTCGAAGCTGTCCACTATATTCGCGCTCACCGTAGTGATTAATGGCTCATGATCGAGGGACTTTATGGCAATATAGTTAAACTTAGGCAATATAGGGTTCGGGTTTCATAGAATTCTCATTCTTTAGTGTTGGCAATTATTTCCAGTTGAGATGTATAAACATCACAGTTTAGTTAACAGTACATTCAGTTGTTATATGAATGCATAATTGAGTCTCAGTATCTTGTTACAACAAGTAGTTGAAGATATTATCTTTCAAATGTACCATTTCAGCTAAGCAAGCAGTTTGAAAATATAACGAGCATATATCCCCCTCAATGGGTGGTTCAAAACATGTAACACATAGTTGATGGTTTCGAATGAATCATGAGTGTTTTCAAAGTATAAAGAAATACTTAAAACAGTTAAAGCATGTATCTCCCCCAAAAGAGTTATAAAACAGTTATTAACAGTAGGGGCCACGACTCACCTGGAGTGTAGCTGGCAAGATGGAATTATAAGATCAAGTAAGACTTATAGAAACGATCACGTAAACGTCTTCAATACGAGACCTGAATATGAGGAATATCTAAGTATTCGACTTGTACTAACGATGCGTGTGAGCGTGAGAAATCGTATAACGATTTGATGAAGTGAGCGTGATATGCCTAAAATGCCTCAAGTTAAGAAAATATAATATCATACAATGATATTATCATAATTCTTATGTCACTTGACTCGAGGTATTATCTCCTTAAATTATGATGAAATGATATGCGAGTGAAATCGTTTAACGAAAGTTAAATATATGCAACTAGAATGTAATGAATGCATATGAAGTGATGTGGTGATGAGAATGAGGATGTTAAGTGAAAAATAGTTGGTCCTTGACCTTTCCCGATTTTTATACTTTTTACCCTAACCGTATTTGCGTTACGTAGTTAGTCCTTTGTTAAATATAAAGTTTAACAATATTCCAAAAATAATTCAAATGTAAATATAAAGCTTGGAATTTATTTAAAAGTCATTTTAGATCCTTTATAACCTGTTTTCACAGTTTCAATACACAGGTTTCACAATTTGACAGTTTTAGTCCTTATAGTTAAAACGCGTTACGTTTTTAGTCCAAAAATGTTAAAATGATAAAGGAAAAAGTGTGCGACTTTTTATAAGTTATTTTTAAGATAAACGAAGCTTATTTTACTAGCTTATTCGATCAGTAGCTAAATTTTACACTATTGGGCCCTTATCGGTTTACAAATCTAAGCCCAAGTTCGTTTTTATTTATTTTTCAAAATATGAATTACACACTTTACTCGGGCTGTTTTAAGAGGTCGAGACTTGAGTATTTTTGTAAGATGTTTAAATGAAACATGTAGTTTGTTATGTTGTTAAATGAGTTTTGTAAAAATAAAATGAGGTCGTTCGATTAGATTGCAAGCTACGGACTTGGTTTCTGGCCTACTTGGGTGGTTTCGACTATACAAATTATTTAAAAAGTGGTTTAGTGTTTTCCAGCTTGTAGTGTACGTGTGATATACAGGTTAAATAATGCATGCAATGTCACCTAAGTGTATGAAGGATATAGGTGAGCTAATTGTCGAGACTTCCAAAAGAGAATTCGACATTATTCAAAATAAGTTGACGTTAAAATATGTTTATGCGTTTGATTTGGAAAAACAAAAGAGAGTGTGCATGCATGGTTGATAGAATATGAGAGTGGGTTGTGAGGCGAAAAGTGTACCGCTTTTAAGGGGTCATTTAAGCCCGAAATCGTATTTATTTGATCAAATATTGCCCTAAATCGTTCCTTTTGTCATTTTAGGTACTTTTGAGGAGAAATCTGGAAAAGGAGGCATTTTGGACGTTTTTGGAGCATAAAAGTGAAGAAAACGGCAAAGTCTCAAAATTGTGCTGAAAGTCACCTTTGACGGCGTCAACATTAACTCCAGACGGCGTCATGCCTTGGCAAGAAAAGTTGGATGTGAAATTTACTCATGACGGGCCAGTGAGTTTGCATGAGAATTCTGACGGCGTCACGCTTTAACTAAATCAAGGGCGTCACGGCTTAAATCAAAGAGGGACGGCGTCACGTTATAGGTCCGACGGCGTCAAGCCTTGATAAGCCAGAATGGATTTTTGAAGAGCTAAAGAGGGACGGCGTCAAGAAGGTCACCCGGGAACCCTAAAAGCGGCGAGGTGACGGCGTCACAATGCATAAGGTGACGCCGTCAGATGTCAAAGTCTATATATAGTTTTCTAATTTTTTGTCATTAGAGGAGAGCTTAGTGTGTGGAATTTTGGGATAAAACCCTAAGACGATTTTAGCTACTTTTTCAGGGCTTCTTGCCTTGAGATCTTCCATGTTTCATTGAAAGATAAGTTATCAATTAATCATTCAATATGTCTATGTGTTGTTTGATTCTATCTTATGCTTGTCTTTTGTTTAACATGTTAGGCTAATTTTATCTTGTGTTTGCTTAGATCTAATGAAACCTAGCTATTGATTATTGGTTGTTAGTGTGTTGTTAGTTGTATTGGATGATTGTTTATCTATGTTAGGCTTAAGAAAACTGGCTAACTTCCTATTCGGTAACTTGCTTGAACGTCTTAAGAAACATGAACCAAATGCGTACTAAAGGTTTTTATGGTTGTATTTAATGCACAAGCGAATTCTAGTGATCCCATGTTAGGAGCTTCCTAGCCGGCTCGACATAGGAGTGAAGTAGGAGCTTGTAGAGTTTGGGGAAGTAAGTACGCCACCCCGACGAATGGTATTAAGGAATACACCCGTCATCCACGCGACTAATACACACTAATTAACCGGTAAAAGATAGTTAGGGAGTAAGGAAATCTAAGTAAACACATTTCTCCACACATAAGTTTCTCACCACTTTTCATTTTTGTTATTTTATTTTATTTGCATTTGTAGTAATTTGGGTTAGTTGACTAGCAACTAATTCCGCCCACTCCTTCAAAACCCGAGTTTTTACTTGCTTTCATAAAAATATAAAAACATAAAAAGAATCTTCCTCAACCCTTAGACCTAATTAGAGTAGCCTTTCACACCTAACGAACACTATTCCCTGTGGAGAACGATCAATCCCCCGTACTTACCACTACACTATACTACATCGGTCAGGTACACTGCCTGGTGGGGATTGCAAACTTCTCAAGATCCCTTGAGAGGTAAAACCTGTTGTAAGGTTGCAAAACCACGCATCAAGTTTTTGGCGCCGTTGCCGGGGAATAGTTATTGTTTAGGTTGAATTTTTATTTCTATTAGGTCTACTCACTAGATTCCTTTCTAGTGAGATTTTTATTTTATTTTTCTAGGTTTTCTTTAGTCTATCTATTTTCTTCGTGTCTTTGTTCGTAACCATTACCGTCCGACATCATGGAAGATGGTAATATCCTTAACCCCCACAACCCACCACCACAACAACCACCACCACCTCCTAGAGCCCGTACTTTAGGAGAGTATTCCCGTCCTAGCCACCACGGCTATCGAAACACCATTGAGCTCACTCAAGGAGCCAATATCACACCCTTGCGATCCGACACCATCCGGTTGGTGCAAAGCGGATGCGCATTCCATGGACTTCGTTCTGAAGATCCTAATCAACATCTCAAGGACTTTCTTAAAATCGTTGATTCTATAGACCTTGATGTTGCCACTCGAGAGACGACCCGATTGCGTCTCTTCCAATTCTCTCTGCGGGACCAAGCTAGTCAGTGGCTAGAACGTCAACCCGCAGGATCCATCACCTCTTGGGATGATCTCACCACTCGTTTCCTTGCTCAGTTTTTCCCACCGGGAAGAACTACCAAGCTAAGGAATGATATCTTGATGTTCCAACAACGTCAAGGCGAAACTCTCTACGAGGCATGGACTCGATTCAAGGACTTACTCCAAAAAGTCCCTCACCATGGCATAGAACTTTGGCTCCAAGTCCAAATCTTCTATGACCATATCAATCTCTCCACAAGGCAAACCATTGACCAATCGGCCCGTGGCAAGCTACGTGATCTAAGTGCGGAACAATCATGGGCTCTCCTAGAGGATCTTGCTCTTTATGACAACGAAAGTTGGAGTGATCCCCGTGATTTGAATAAAACGGTCAAGGCAATATCTTTGCCTTCTAACAATTCAAGCACTTCCGACCGTAGGATCATAGAACTTGAAGACCAAGTCAAGTTTCTCATGAAATCCTACGAGGCTCCTAAACCTTCAAGCCAAGTGAACAAAATCACTTCTTCATGTGAATTATGTAGTGGTCCCCACGACACTCGTGATTGCATGGAACTCCCCGAACAAGCTTTTGCGGACTACGCATCCTCGCGTACCGACGGAGCGGGAGACAAGTGGTACACTTTCAAGCCCGAGCCAAACCATTATGGTGATTCATACAACCCCTCATGGAAAAATCACCCGAACCTTAGGTGGAAACAAAACCAAAACTCACAACAAATCAATTCTTCCAACCCACCTAATCGTTTCCAATCAAGCGGTTCCAACTCGAACCGTACTTTCAACAACAATCCTTCCGGCAATGGTAGTACCAATAACTTTGAAGGATTGATGTCTCAATTTATGGCATCTCAAGAAGCTCGTTTAGCCAAGTTTGAAGCCGATTTCAAACAAAAACAAAGCGAGATGACCGATAAGATTGACACCTTGTTGAAAGCCCTCAATGACCGAGAAATGGGAGCACTCCCTAGCAACACGGTCAAGAACCCGAAACTAAACGTCAACGCTATTTCATCGGTTTCGTCCCCTAGTTCTTGTCCACAATATTATTCGGTCAATTCCATGAGCACGTGTTTCAAACAAACCCAAATCATTCCAAGTGACCAAGAAGTTATGACATCCAAATTGGTCAACAACATAGTTGAAACACCTCCCACTCAAAACCTTGACGATGAATTCAAGGAGCTCCACCTTGAAAGTCCGGTTGTTGATGAGAAGAAGCTCAAGTTAGGCGAAAAAGGGACCGCCTTTGTTCAAAACAAGCTACCTAAGAAGTTAGATGATCCGGGCTTATTTGTTCTACCTTGCAAGATCGGTAATTCGGAGGCTTATGACACATTAGCCGATCTTGGATCAAGCCTTAACCTACTTCCGTTACCTCTCTACACCTCTCTAAAACTTGGAAAACATGAAGAAACCGAGGTGATAATAGGCTTAGCGGATGGAAGTGTTGCTTACCCGGTTGGAGTAGTTAAGGACGTGTTAGTACACATTGGAAAACTAACCATTTTAGCCGATTTCCACGTCCTTGATATGGTTAGCGACCCTACATGCCCCTTGTTGATAGGTAGAGGATTTTTGGCGACCGCTAGTGCTATGATTGATTGTAAGGAATCTAAGATAGCGGTAGGAGAAGGAGATACTTGGTCAGTCTATGATGTTAAGAAACACGCCTATGATACTAGTGAGGAACCGACACCCCATTGGTTAGAATTAAATAGGAGACCATCTAGATATGGACCTTGGATTGATAGAGACTTCATAGGACCCCAACGCCCATTTTACCTAGAAGAGGACTTTGTTAACCGAACGCATTCGGTAGAGCAACTCTTGGCTAGGGACACCGAATTGGATCCATTTGAAGACCCTCTAGTTTTTAGAAGGATGATTGATTTCCTAGGAGTTTTGCCAATTAACCTAGGATTGAATAAGTGGATTTGTGAGGAAGATGATCATAAGTGGAATTGGGATAAACCACCCAATGATGGAGATGGGTCATGGCATATCAAGATGACATTGTATGACCCGGATGGAGAGAAGTTTGAAAAGACATATCGTACTGAGCGGACCAATAGGAAACTTCAATCCAAGCTTAACCCTAAAGACGTCCTTGATGACGAGCTTACTTACATAGGGTAGCGTGACTTTGAGTCTAGCTACAAGACTCGTTAATAAAGAAAAGCGCTTCTTGGGAGGCAACCCAAGCTTTATTTGTTTTATTTGCTTTGTGTGTTCATTTGTTTGTGTGTTTGTTTTATTTGTTTCCATATGTGTGTTTAATTTTTATTCTTATTGATTCATGTTCAAAACTAATTTGTGAAAATGCTTTATTTTGTTTTTAACTTCGTCTTAACTACATATAAAGGTATTTTGCAAAAGATAAGTGTAAGGGAAATCTAAATCGGTTTATTAGAACACATATGAACATGAATCGTAATAATAATAAATTAACATACATATCCGTATTTGTTTGAGTCAAATGCTTGTATCGAGTCATAATGATGTTTTGCAGGATTTCCAGGAAGTAAGGTAAAGGTTTTTCCAGAAATTTTCCGGAAACTTAAAACGAAAATTTTTGTCAGGTCATTTCTGACGGCGTCAGGGGTTATAACCTGACGGCGTCATATTTAATTTCCAGAAATTTTTGAAAATTTTGTTTTCATAAAAAGTTTTTATTAAAATCTCCAACTTATAATCTCCAGGAATCTGCAAAGTTATCATTCCACAAGCATTATATCCTTATATATAGATTTTATCCCGCCGATGTTATGCAGGTTTTCGTGTTTGTTTTCTCAGGTTCAACAGGTTATTTTGGACAAGGAAATGTTTTGAATCAAGCTTATGGCGATGCATTAGTCATGGAGCTTCAACATTCTCTTTGGAGGAAGATTTAACCGTGTAATTTCATTATCCAACGAGCGAATCAGGGGAGTATTTGATTTCATTCTTTTACTTTTTCTTTTACATCTTGTTATTTGAACATTAGGGACAATGTTCATCTTAAGTGTAAGGGGAGGGTAAAAGTACGATTTTAGAGAATACAATTGCGTTTGATTTTTGTTTATTTAATAGTAGATGTGTAATAAAACTGAGAGAAATACTTGTTAAGGTAATTTTAGTGCCAAATTTAAAATTTTTTACAACATATAGGAGTGAAACTTTGATCTTAATGAGCGTCTCATGGATAGGAGTTATATGACTAGCACAAAAACCGTACCACTAAAAAATTTTTCCACCCCCAAATATGTGAGGTTCGCCCCTAGAATTGGTAGGAAAAGCATTTATGCTATGATGTGTGTACCGGTAGCACTTAGATTCTAGAACTTGCGTTAGGACCATTCCGAGGCCACAAGTGAGACTACATTCGTGTAGTTAGATTTACTACATGATAAGAGGCATTAGGATTAACCCATTGTTTTACACCTGTGTTTTTGTTATAATTACATTGGCTACATTGGTCAAGTAATTCTCCCACACCCTTTGCGTTGTACTCATTTTTAGTACACGATACCCCTAGTACACCCCTCAGAGCCTATCTTTTCGTTTCGACCTTTAAGCATTTTACTTAAAGGAAGAATTTGTTACACCCCACTTAAATGTACACCCAAATCGCCTTAGCCTACCTTGTATGCACTCATCTTTAGTGCATTATTGTGACAACATTTGTTTAAACCCAAGTTAATTATCTAATTGATTACATGGTTGCTAAGTCGAGTCATATCCTTGTACATATTGTTTTGGGACGATTGGGACTCATGGGTAAAGTACTAGTGTAATGGAGTAATGGGGAAGAACATCATTTATTACCCCCATATGTGCTAAATGTTTTAAAAGTACTCCAAGTTTTTCAATTATCTTAATTCGAGTCATTAGAATAGTCATTTGTAAAGTTATATAAAAGTTCAAGTGTAAGGGGATGCAATGCCCCTATGATGTATTATTTTGGATGGTAGGGTAAAAGTGTATGCAAAAAAAAAAAAAAAAAAAAAAAAAAAAAAAAAAAAAAAAAAAAAAATTTCAAGAAAAATACAAAAAAATGAGAAAAAGAAAAGTAGAAAAAACATACGGACTACCATCCCGTTTCATTTTATGTTTATTTTATGTTTATGTTTTGTTATTTTCTTTCATTAGCTTAAGATCGAGTCTAGTCTTGGCTTAGCAACATTGTATAGTACATGTAATTGATCAAGATCTTTAACTCGCCACCAGTAAAATATCCCGTATCCAACAAAACCGTGTTTTCCTTTTCCCTACACCTAACGTTATAACCCATTTAAAAGCCCTCTTTGATAGTTTATCTTAGGTGCTTACGCCTAGTGGAGGAGGTTTTCGATCCTTTCCCAAGCCTATGGTAATCTATTTGCTATGACAGGTAGTGAGAGATATTTTCCGTTTTCATTTATGAGATTTATTTTGATGACACTTGAGAGATGTGAGTATCTAAACACTACTTGTGAGGTGCTAGTATGTAATCTCCGTGCTTATTATGATTGAAGTGGAACGATTATTTGTTGTAATTACTTTTATGTTTGCATTAAATGACCCCTAACTTGTATTTTGATTAGAATAAAAGCGCATTTGCTTGAGGACAAGCAAATCTCAAGTGTAAGGGTATTTGATGAGGCGAAAAGTGTACCGCTTTTAAGGGGTCATTTAAGCCCGAAATCGTATTTATTTGATCAAATATTGCCCTAAATCGTTCCTTTTGTCATTTTAGGTACTTTTGAGGAGAAATCTGGAAAAGGAGGCATTTTGGACGTTTTTGGAGCATAAAAGTGAAGAAAACGGCAAAGTCTCAAAATTGTGCTGAAAGTCACCTTTGACGGCGTCAACATTAACTCCAGACGGCGTCATGCCTTGGCAAGAAAAGTTGGATGTGAAATTTACTCATGACGGGCCAGTGAGTTTGCATGAGAATTCTGACGGCGTCACGCTTTAACTAAATCAAGGGCGTCACGGCTTAAATCAAAAGAGGACGGCGTCACGTTATAGGTCCGACGGCGTCAAGCCTTGATAAGCCAGAATGGATTTTTGAAGAGCTAAAGAGGGACGGCGTCAAGAAGGTCACCCGGGAACCCTAAAAGCGGCGAGGTGACGGCGTCACAATGCATAAGGTGACGCCGTCAGATGTCAAAGTCTATATATAGTTTTCTAATTTTTTGTCATTAGAGGAGAGCTTAGTGTGTGGAATTTTGGGATAAAACCCTAAGACGATTTTAGCTACTTTTTCAGGGCTTCTTGCCTTGAGATCTTCCATGTTTCATTGAAAGATAAGTTTACAATTAATCATTCAATATGTCTATGTGTTGTTTGATTCTATCTTATGCTTGTCTTTTGTTTAACATGTTAGGCTAATTTTATCTTGTGTTTGCTTAGATCTAATGAAACCTAGCTATTGATTATTGGTTGTTAGTGTGTTGTTAGTTGTATTGGATGATTGTTTATCTATGTTAGGCTTAAGAAAACTGGCTAACTTCCTATTCGGTAACTTGCTTGAACGTCTTAAGAAACATGAACCAAATGCGTACTAAAGGTTTTTATGGTTGTATTTAATGCACAAGCGAATTCTAGTGATCCCATGTTAGGAGCTTCCTAGCCGGCTCGACATAGGAGTGAAGTAGGAGCTTGTAGAGTTTGGGGAAGTAAGTACGCCACCCCACGAATGGTATTAAGGAATACACCCGTCATCCACGCGACTAATACACACTAATTAACCGGTAAAAGATAGTTAGGGAGTAAGGAAATCTAAGTAAACACATTTCTCCACACATAAGTTTCTCACCACTTTTCATTTTTGTTATTTTATTTTATTTGCATTTGTAGTAATTTGGGTTAGTTGACTAGCAACTAATTCCGCCCACTCCTTCAAAACCCGAGATTTTACTTGCTTTCATAAAAAATAAAAACATAAAAAGAATCTTCCTCAACCCTTAGACCTAATTAGAGTAGCCTTTCACACCTAACGAACACTATTCCCTGTGGAGAACGATCAATCCCCCGTACTTACCACTACACTATACTACATCGGTCAGGTACACTGCCTGGTGGGGATTGCAAACTTCTCAAGATCCCTTGAGAGGTAAAACCTGTTGTAAGGTTGCAAAACCACGCATCAGTGGGTTGTGAGTTTTGAACCGTTCACAGTAAGGTTTAACACATTCTTATGTTTTAACACATGCACCACAATCATGTAAATGAAAACATTTCGTTCAAATGGAATACGAGATGAGGCATGTATGATTTGTGAGCTATTAATCATGTATGTAGAATGTGGGTGGTTACTAACTTGTTTCTCAGTGGCTACATGCCACGCATTTAGGCTACTATTAATCCAAAACGATATGTGAGTAGAAAAAGGGGTATGTTCGAGTTGAAAAAGAAACAAGAGTGTGCATGCATGCATTGTTAGTTTGGTTCCTAACTGTCATCAGTGAAGGTACTCTAAGCAAATATGCGCTCACATCTATTAGTGAATATGTAAGCATGACTAGTTACATATTCGATCAAAACATTTTAGAAAATACATGCATGTATTTGTGATCGTGCAAGATGGAAGAGTAAAATGTATGCATGTTATGTTTTGTGCATGAGGAATAGAAACTAGGAAGATTATTGGGTACTTACTATATTATTTTAAGGTGGTGACGAGTTGTGTGGTTCGAAGGAGAATACAAAGGAACTAATTTAGTGCCTCGCCAAGAACCAAAATATGTATTCACGTATTTCCTTTATTCTGCTTTGCTGCTTCCGAATTTGAGACAGAGGGTTGCTTCTGGGTTTTAAAAAGTGTTTAGTGAGAGTGAGGTAAGTGGATGAAAAGTGAGTGAAGAAAAATGGCTAATATGGGTAGAATATATAGAGGTATAGCTATACTCATTCCTTGACCATTCTACCCTCGAAGCATTTATCATTGAAATTCACTGTGGATTAGCAGCAACTTGTAGCATGGTTCCCGCTGTTTGGGTTGAGTGTGGGATTTAATTTGTGATAGTAGGTGCTTTGTACTCTTGTATTTGGCATATACATATTCGTTTGATATTTCGGTTGAGTGTGAATGGGTTTACCCAAATCTCTTACGTCCACTGCTGCCCTACCTTGTTCTATACGTTTCATTTTGTCAGGAATATCATTAGAGGTTCGTGGGAAAAATCCAATTTCAAAATAGTTGGTTTTTGTCAATTTTACTTATGCGTTTTGAGATATCATGAGACAAACGAATTGGCCTTCAAAACCCCATCAAATCGTGACATGTTATTCTGAAGTTGGACATATAGTTAGTCTAGCGGGTGGTGAACGTGATGGTACAAAATATGGGTAGGTCGCGTTTAAGATTTGGAAGAACAAAGGTTGTTTTGGAGGGGTGTGGCTGATCGGGTTTTTCATGAAATAACACAAAAACAAAAGTTAGGTTGTGGTTCATGTACGTGTGGATGGCGATGGGCTGTGTGGTGTTGGTGATGGGCTGGAAATGAGCAGCAGTCCATTTGGTTTGATTTAGTGTAATGAAAATATACTTAGTGAGAATTTGATGTAATAACTAGTGTAATTAGTAATAATTACTTGTAATTAGGAAGAATTAAAGAAGTTTATGGTAGTAACTTTATTAGTACTTATCTCGATTATTGAGAGTCGAGTTTTGTGAAAGTGGTGGTTCATGACCGAATTGTGCCTCGTGTTCGTGTCGTTATTTAACGTTTATTTGAGATCGCAACGTGTTAGTAATAACTTATAAGAGAAAATTTTAAATTTTCCCGTAAGAATGGGTTGTAATAAACAGTAAGTTGAGATTATCCTAGATTAGCGAGTATGATTATAGTGAGATTTTGCGGGATCTCACAGTATCCATCCCTCATTTTGAAAACTTCGTCCTGAAGTTCAGGCCGTGATGGGTGTTGAAAATGTAGAAATTTGAGTTAAGAGTTTATAGAGAACGTTGTCGCTAGATTTTCATTTGGTTATCGAGGAATCAGGGTCAAATTTGATTTATTCGTACCGGACGAATTAAATTGGAATGTTAGATCAATTAACGCATTCATAGTCTATGAATGGTGATAGTGACGATCAAGAGTAGGAAGTATTTAACACTTAATATTCAGTATTCTAGAGATTCGAGACTAGGGGATTTTTAAGGGTAGCGATTTGTAACTTAATGATCATGAATAGTAAAATAACGGATACTTTTCTCCACCTATATTCCCTATTTAACTTTCCTCTTTTTCCTTTTCACCTTTTTCACTCATCACTTTCATCCTACTTTCCCAAATAATAAGCATGCCGCCGATCGCTATAGTACTTGCAGCCATGTTCATCATTTTTGTTGTCGCTGGTTTGGCTCTTCTTCCCGGAGAAGATACCGGCGGTTGGATCGGATACTTGTTGGTTATCATACCTCTCACGATCCTAGCAATTTTTGCGGATGACTTTTGGAAGTGAGGGTCGCAAGCTAGTGTGGTTAGAATGTGTCTTAGTGGTGTGTCGAATAAGTTTCGTTTATGCTTAATCCGGGTCCTTAATGACTCGGTTTTATTTATCTTCCAGAATAATCAAGGTTCTTCATCTTATGGTGGTTCTTGCTATTGCTGGGTTGGTGGTGGTTTTTATTGCTATGGCGGACCAACCTATTGAAGACTCTATGCCTTTTATTTTGTTTTCATTGTACTATTAGCACTTCCGATGTTAATCATCTCGCTATGTATTAATTTTCGTGGGTTCTAATAGAATTTGTGTTTTCCTTATATTGTTGTGAATTCTTATAGTTTCCAATTTCGTACTTTCCTCGAATTCTTATAATAAGGTAATGGGTAATAAGTGTAGATCTTGCTAGGGTTCGGTTAAGAGTGAGGTTTATGAACAATTTATTTTGTCTCAAAATTTTGTGTTAGAATGAAAATTGTTATTAAAACTTTGAAAAGATAGCTGTTCCATTTATAACATGATTCTTCCTAAATTATACATAGGTAGCTAGGCTATGTATAATTGAGGACCAAATGATGTAACTCTTGGTTCAGTCAGTGGAGTATTTATGCTTCTTCAAAAAGTTTTATATGATTCAACTAAAATAGTTTTGTCACATAATCAGACACTTTCTGATTATTTTCAAAAGAATTTGAAAACTTTTGTTCATATTCCGAGGATTGGTCAGGAATTTTTAAAATGATATTTTTGGTATAGACCTAGGTTTTAGGTGAGGATTTCTTACAATGTGGTATCCACCTATGGTTTGGTCAATATGGAGTTAATTAAATCCTTAAGATTAATATCAGCGTGTTGTTACATAACGATTTATGTATGAAGAGGTGGAATAGGAATTGGAATAGACATAGATTATAATTATCATGGAAATATTACAAGGTAGAGTTCTTATACGGTAGAAGGATAACTGTTACACTTAGGTTACATCCATCGTACCTAAGGTAAATACAAACGGAAATATAACTTAGATAGTTCTAGACTAGAGTTTATTTATTTTATAGCAGGAATCTATTCATCTGCTTAAACATAGATGTCATCCTTTGACACTTTTTGAAATCTTTGACGAGTCCTTATTCTCTTGCACAAGTCTTGGGCTTCCAATGAGCATTGTAGTTCTGACAATGATTCTTGTAATGCCCCATTCCACCACATCCGTGGCATTTTATGGATGATAGCTGTTTCCTTCCATTCACAGCTTTGCATTCTCTGGTCTTGTGGCCTGTCTTTTTGCATCTCTCGCATTTAGCAGGGCAGCGCCTGGTGTGATGCATCCTACATCTTTGACACAGAGATTGCTTCCCATGGCAGTTGTTTCTGTTAGCATGGTTAATGACGTAGCCTCCTCTGGCTTCTGATTTGAACCTTTGTTGGCGGAGGTAATCAGTGTGATCTTGTTGGTGATTTCGGATGCAGACATATTTGTGGATCTCACATCTGCTGGGGATAACAGTCCATATCTCATCAAGTTTTCGCTTCTGGTTCTTTTTCTTAGGTGTAAAACCTTGCCTGATTCCCTTGGCACAGGTGTGAATAGGTCTAGTCACTTTTCTTGGATTCCTTGGGTAAGTTGGTCCATGTTCCATGAAACTTTCATGGCCATGCTTACGAGGTATAGCTGTCATGTTGGTTTATTTTGTCACGTTATTGACACTTAAATGAGCTGTCGTAGTCACTTCGAGTACCACTGCGATGATACTGCTTATCAACTTCTCAATGGTCTCGGGCGTCATGATTGTTGTGGGTATTGGGGTGTTCAAGTTGGCCATTTCCTATACACATCATAAAAGACTGACTTAGTATTCGCTCCTTTGTTAGAGTAACCCAAATAATAGAGTATTTAGTGCTAACAAAGTGGTAATAATACAAGATCAAAGTCATTTGAGGATTATAAAGTTACGATGTGTCCGGATAACATCACAAAACAATAATAATCATCTCTTATTATGGGATTTTTAAGGAATAAACGGTTTTATCCACAAAAGTTGAAGTTTAACCACTTCCTCTATGTTCTCTTCTGAAATTTTCCGTCCTTGGAGATTCCTAGGGTTTTTATTCTAATTGTGGTTCGGATTTGTCCACTTCGACATAACTTTAATAGCTTGATTGGTATTTAGACAATGCAAGGTCTTCTATTAAAGATCTTATTGGATCACGTATGGTCTTTTGTTTAATTAAGAGTGCAACAATGATTTGATTTTTGCATGGGAGTCTGCATATGCAGCATTGTAATGAGATTTGATAGAAGGAATATCTCTTCCACATAAAGATATGACAGGTTGACATAGATTAAAAGTCGATTACAATTTCTGAGGGTTACAGAATTATTAGGAAATACATGAAACACTTAACCAAAAACTTTTTGGTTTAGTGGGTACAACTGTAATACATGAGATCTTAGGTTCAGTTACGCCTCTGACGTAAACGTCTAACTTCAGCCTCAAGATCCAGTTGAGCAGCTTCCATGGCTGAGAAGCGGGCCTGGCACATGTTCATCTGGTTAGCCAACATGGTCTCTAAGGCTACAATCTTTTGGCTTTGGATTCTTGCCGTGTCTCTGGCCATCCATAGGGTTCTTTCAATGTCCTCGACCCTAATGTATGTTTGAGTATGGCCTCTACCCAAACAGCGGGTCCTGGCGTCCAAGTTTCTAAGTTCATGTTCGTAGTTGTCCTTCATGTTACCAACATTTACTTTTAGACCAAACACTTCTCGTCTTCCAGCATCCGTCCTCTTGAACAGGGTATCAATGTTACGATCATACCATTCGAATCGTAATGGTTGTAACTCTTTTAGCTGTTCAGTGTGAGCATCTAGTATGCTGGTGTGTTGGTGAAGGCGAGTCCATATGGAGTCATAGGTGTCTACATTGTGGTCAGGGGAGTTGGGTAAGGATACATCGTTTGGAACATCTGGCATGGAGAAATCTGAGGTGTTAAGCAAAGGAGAATTTTGTTCAATGTTATTCCAAGTTATCTCTTGGTGTGAACTCTGTCCAATTTCAAATGTTGGTTGACCACCAATCAAATCTTCATCTGAATCGGATTCAGTTGTTCTCCTAAGTTTCTGACGTGGAGGTGAGTGAGAAGGTGATGACTGAGGTGATTTCTGAGTATGTTCTATGTCGGTTTGAGGTTGTGGCATTTGGGTATAGGGATCTTCAGTATCTGGCGCAATTTGGCAGGTAGATAACGGGGTAGTCTTGATGATATCGACTAGTTTAGAAGACATGGTACTGTAGCAAGCGATGATAATCATGAATATTCATATGTTTAAAGTGCAACATTGAGTGTAAAATAATACAATGTGTTATAAGTGAACAGTAATCATTAAGCATGTAAAGATTTGCGTAAAACAATCTTAATAGGTAATATATTGAGCACGACAGTCTGCAAACACGGAAGGCATAAGATGATATGGTGTAAAATCATTTATTTTGAAAATGTGGTTATAGTTCAATGTTTTAAAACATTTGATTCTCTATAACCTGTGGCTCTGATGCCAATCTGTAACACCCCCAAATTTGGTTTTGTGGCAGCGGAAAATATTTGGGTGTTACACTGAGGATCGAAGTCAAAATTTTAGGAAATGGCTCGGGAAAGGCGTTTTAAAAGTTATATGTCATTCAAAAGAATGGTTTTAGTAAAATGTTGGAAAAATCTGATTTGAAAACTCCAAAGATTATAATGATTTGGAAAAGAATGACATATTTGATTTTCACACCATTTAAGTTATCAGAGTATTTAAATGCCCGCTCCGTGTCTTGTCCTGCTCCGTTAAGTACCTGAAAGACACATGCTTAAAATGTCAACACAATGGTTGGTGAGTTCGTGGGGTTTAAAAATAATTTGCTTTCAAAAATGTCGAGAGTTGTAGGGTAAATGTTGAAATAAATACTAGTACTTATGAAGGTAACTAGCAAGTTTGAAAGTGGATAACAATCCATGAGTAAATCGTTTATGATCTCAAGAGATCATAGGTTTCAAGTTTAAAGGAAAATGAGTTATGCTTGTAATGAAACAATGGTTAAGCTTTTATAATACAATATGCCAATCATTATTTTGTCTTTATCATAAAGTACAACTGATGAGGCGAAAAGTGTACCGCTTTTAAGGGGTCATTTAAGCCCTAAATCGTATTTATTTGATCAAATATTGCCCTAAATCGTTCCTTTTGTCATTTTAGGTACTTTTGAGGAGAAATCTGGAAAAGGAGGCATTTTAGACGTTTTTGGAGCATAAAAGTGAAGAAAACGACAAAGTCTCAAAAATCGGCTAAAAGTTACTCTTGACGGCGTCACAATTAACTCTGGACGGCGTCATGCTTTGGCAAGAAAAAGTGGACGTGAAATTTACTCATGATAGGCCAGTGAAAATAGCATGTGAATTCTGACGGCGTCACGCTTTAACTTGATCAAGGGCGTCACGGCTTAAATCAAAAGGGGACGGCGTCACGTTCAAGGTTCGACGGCGTCAAGCCTTGATAAGCCAGAATGGATTTTTGAAGAGCTAAAGAGGGACGGCGTCAAGAAGGTCATCCGGGAACCCTAGAAGCGGCGAGGTGACGGCGTCACACTCCATAAGGTGACGCCGTCAGATGCAAAAGTCTATATATAGTTTTCTAATTTTTTGTCATTAAGAGAGAGCTTAGTGTGTGGAATTTTGGGAGAAAACCCTAAGACGATTTTAGCTACTTTCTCAAGGCTTTTTGCCTTGAGATCTTCCATGTTACATTGAAGATAAGTTATCAATTAATCATTCAATATGTCTATGTGTTGTTTGATTCTATCTTATTCTTGTCTTTTGTTTAACATGTTAGGCTAAATTTATCTTGTGTTTGCTTAGATCTAATGAAACCTAGCTATTGATTATTGGTTGTTAGTGTGTTGTTAGTTGTATTGGATGATTGTTTATCTATGTTAGGCTTAAGAAAACTGGCTAACTTCCTATTCGGTAACTTGCTTGAACGTCTTAAGAAACATGAACCAAATGCGTACTAAAGGTTTTTGTGGTTGTATTTAATGCACAAGCGAATTCTAGTGATCCCATGTTAGGAGCTTCCTAGCCGGCTCGACATAGGAGTGAAGTAGGAGCTTGTAGAGTTGGGGAAGTAAGTACGCCACCCCACGAATGGTATTAAGGAATACACCCGTCATCCACGCGACTAATACACACTAATTAACCGGTAAAAGAGAGTTAGGGAGTAAGGAAATCTAAGTAAACACATTTCTCTACACATAAGTTTCTCTCCAAACTTTTCATTTTTGTTATTTTATTTTATTTGCATTCGTAGTAATTTGGGTTAGTTGACTAGCAACTAATTCCGCCCACTCTTTCAAAACCGAGATTTTACTTGCTTTCATAAAAATATAAAAAACATAAAAAGAATCTTCCTCAACCCTTAGACCTAATTAGAGTAGTCTTTCACACCTAACGAACACTAGTCCCTGTGGAGAACGATCAATCCCCCGTACTTACCACTACACTATACTACATCGGTCAGGTACACTGCCTGGTGGGGTTGTAAGCCTCTTGAGATCCCTCGAGAGGTAAAACCTGTTGTAAGGTTGCAAAACCCACGCATCAAGTTTTTGGCGCCGCTGCCGGGGAATAGTTATTGTTTAGGTTGAATTTTTATTTCTATTAGGTCTACTCACTAGATTCCTTTCTAGTGAGATTTTTATTTTATTTTTCTAGGTTTTCTTTAGTCTATCTATTTTCTTTGTGCTTTTGTTCGTAACAGATTTTCATTGACTATTCAGTTTGCCATTATGGAAAACGCGAATCCACCCCTTACACCTGGCGAAGTGGCTTTGTTGCGTAGCCAACTTGAGAATGAGATTAGTGAGCTCAGGGAGCTCAGTAGAATGATTGATATAGAGCTTGATTATGCCTTGAACAACTTAGGGACCGCCATATACTCAGATAATTACTTAGAACGTAATAATCTTACGGTTGATAAGTTGATTGAGAAAATTGAGGAAGTGAAGGTAGATCCTAGGTTGGATGATTGTTTCAATGAATACCCCACTAAGAAGGAGATTGCTTACTATAACAACCTAGTTGATAACCCTCGACCACCTTTTGTTAGAATTGACCCAAAGATTAAGAGAGGTGATCCCGGGAATGTGAAGATACCATGTATGATTGGGTACCAATACGTTGAGCATGCTTACATTGACTGTGAATCCCCAATCAACGTTATGTCCTCAGGCCTTTATAGCCAAATCATAAACACACCACTTGAGCCTAGGATGGACCCCAAGTGTCCAGGCGGAGTTTGCAACTTCGTTGGAAGGATTAAGGATATACATATCCTTGTTGGGAACTTTACCTTTGTCACCAACTTCATGATTTTAGAAGATATGGCAAGTGTTGTTGACTGCCGCCTATCTCGCGTTGTGTTAGGTAAGCCATTTATCGAAGCATCCAATTTAAGGTATGACCGTTTGAAAGGCACGGTTCAGTTTTCTAATCACATAGATAGGATCACATATAGGATGCCTTATCGGGTTAATGAATTTCGTTTTGTGCCTCGATTTGACATGGACAACATTGGTGCGATTGAGGACATCAATGAAGAGGATAAAGAAAAAGGCATGGACCATGTTTGGAATAAGAGAAGCCTTTATTATAAAGATTGCTTAAACCTTGGACCTAAATACAAAATTGATATGGAGGTTGTTAGGATGATTAGAGGGGCAATTGAGAAGCAAAACGGAAAAACGTAGACCCCGTGACTTTGAGTCTAGCTACAAGACTCGTTAATAAAGAAAAGCGCTTCTTGGGAGGCAACCCAAGCTTTATTTGTTTTATTTGCTTTGTGTGTTTATTTATTTGTTTGTTTGATTTTATTTTCCGTATGTGTGTTTAATTTTTATTATTATTGATTCATGTTCAAAACTAATTTGTGAAAATGCTTTATTTTGTTTTTAACTTCGTCTTAACTACATATAAAGGTATTTTGCAAAAGATAAGTGTAAGGGAAATCTAAATCGGTTTATTAGAACACAAATGAACATGAATCGTAATAATAATAAATTAACATACATATTAGTGTTTGTTTGAGTCAAATGCTTGTATCGAGTCATAATGATGTTTTGCAGGATTTCCAGGAAGTAAGGTAAAGGTTTTTCCAGAAATTTTCCGGAAACTTAAAATGAAATTTTTTGTCAGGTCATTTCTGACGGCGTCAAGGTTTATAACCTGACGGCGTCAGATTTAATTTTCAGAAATTTTTGAAAGTTTTGTTTTTAGAAAAGTTTTTATTAAAATCTCCAACTTATAATCTCCAGGAATCTGCAAAATTATCATTCCACAAGCATTATATCCTTATATATAGATTTTATCCCGCCGATGTTATGCAGGTTTTCGTGTTTGTTTTCTCAGGTTTAACAGGTCATTTTGGACAAGGAGATGTTTATGGAATCAAGCTTATGGCGATGCATTAGTCATGGGGCTTCAACATTCTCTTTGGAGGAAGATTTAACCGTGTAATTTCATTATCCACCGAGCGAATCAGGGGAGTATTTGATTTCATTCTTTTACTTTTTTCTTTTACATCTTGTTATTTGAACATTGGGGACAATATTCATCCTAAGTGTAAGGGGGGGGGGGTAAAAGTACGATTTTAGAGAATACAATTGCGCTTGATTTTTGTTTGTTTAATAGTAGATGTGTAATAAAACTGAGATAAATACCTGTTAGGGTAATTTTAGTGCCAAATTTAAAATTTTTTACAACATATAGGAGTGAAACTTTGATCTTAATGAGCGTCTCACGGATAGGAAGTTATATGACTAGCACAAAACCGTACCACTAAAAAATTTTCCACCCCCAAATATGTAAGGTTCGCCCCTAGAATTGGTAGGAAAAGCATTTATGCTATGATGTGTGTACCGGTAGCACTTAGATTCTAGAACTTGCGTTAGGACCATTCCGAAGCCACAAGTGAGACTACATTCGTGTAGTTAGATTTACTACATGATAAGAGGCATTAGGATTAACCCATTGTTTTACACCTGTGTTTTTGTTATAATTACGTTGGCTACATTGGTCAAGTAATTCTCCCACACCCTTTGCGTTGTACTCATTTTTAGTACACGATACCCCTAGTACACCCCTCAGAGCCTATCTTTTCGTTTCGACCTTTAAGCATTTTACTTAAAGGAAGAATTTGTTACACCCCACTAAAATGTACACCCAAATCGCCTTAGCCTACCTTGTATGCACTCATTTTTAGTGCATTATTGTTACAACATATGTTTAAACCCAAGTTAATTATCTAGTTGATTACATGGTTGCTAAGTCGAGTCATATCCTTGTACATATTGTTTTGGGACGATTGGGACTCATGGGTAAAGTACTAGTGTAATGGAGTAATGGGGAAGAACAACATTATTACCCCCATATGTGCTAAATGTTTTAAAAGTACTCCAAGTTTTTCAATTATCTTAATTCGAGTCGTTAGATTAGTATTTGTAAAGTTATGTAAAAGTTCAAGTGTAAGGGGAATGCAATGCCCCTATGATGTATTATTTTGGATGGTAGGGCAAAAGTGTATGCAAAAAAAAAAAAAAAAAAAAAAAAAAAAAAAAAAAAAAAAAATCGAAAAATCAAGAAAAATACAAAAAAATGAGAAAAAGAAAAAGTAGAAAAAACATACGGACTACCATCCCGTTTTATTTTATGTTTATTTTATGTTTTTGTTATTTTCTTTCATTAGTTTAAATCGAGTCTAGTCTTGGCTTAGCAACATTGTATAGTACATGTAATTGATCAAGATCTTTAACTCGCCACCAGTAAAATATCCCGTATCCAACAAAACCGTATTTTCCTTGGCCGTGAGGGATTTCAAGAAATTCTTCAGGAGACGAGGAAAGTTTGTAAAACCACCTCGTGATGAAAAGAAATCCTCTCGGAAAGATCGTGACGATAAGAAAGGTAAGGATGATAGGAAATGCTATAGGTGTGGTGACTCCAGTCACTTAATAGGAGAATGTCCAAAGCCTCCAAAGACCAAGTCTCAAAGAGCCTTCGTTAGTGGAGCTTGGAGCGATAGTGAAGGAGATGATGATGATGAGCCTAAGAACAACGAAATTGCACTTATGGCTAATGACACAGAAGAGGTACATTCTGATTCATACTCCTTTATAGATGATGAAACCTTAGAAGTTGAATATAACAAACTGTGTGATGTCACTTTAAAAATCATAAACAAAAACAAGTTTTTGAAAACAAAGACAACACTTTTAGAAAATGAAATATATTGGCTTAAAGAAAAAGCAATACGAATTGAAAAAGGTAAAGTTAGTAAAGAAACATGTGTGTCTTGTCAAGAGCTAAAACTTGAACTAGAAACCTTAAGAACCACACAGGAAGATTTAATCAAACAAAATTCGAAGTTTAAAAGGTTTGATAAAAACATAAGTTGTGCAGATGAAATAATGAAAATGCAAAAGCTACCTCATGATAAAACAGGTCTAGGCTTTATGAAACTAGGAACCTTAAGTGATTATAAGGAACAGACTGTGATTAAAACTGTTTCAACAGAGTTAGACACTCACGGATCCGACGGATCCAAAAATTTGGATCCGCCAGGTATATCCAAAGGATCCGCGGGTACAGAAGTTGAACAGAAGGTTCACAAAGTCGACCGTTCCGAGTTTGTTAAAGTTACTAAGAAACCTAACAGTAGCATAACCAATAATAAACACAAACCAGCAGTATCTTTAGGAATAGGTCAAGCTAGAAATGAATATAGAGTTAAAACGGATCAACAAAGACCTCAGATGAGTTTTCCCAAACACCCCTTTCCAAAGAGTATAGTTAATTCACAACACACTTATCAAAATAATTGGAACCAAAACATGTCTAGAAACTTTCATGGTCCTAATTATATGCCGTGGAACAATTGTCCACCTCTTCAGTACATAAACCATGATAATGTCATGTTTAACCCAAACGGACCCATGAGATATTGGGGACCAAATGCTTGAGTCTTTTATGAACTTAGGTATGCTTGAAAGTTGATCTTGAACCTGATGAGTGGATCAAAGATAGTGGGTGCTCAAGACACATGACGGGAAACAAAAATCTTTTCTCATCCTACCAAGTGTATGACAGAGGTAATGTCACATTCGGTAGCAAGCTTAAAAGTAAAATCATCGGAAAAGGTACAATCTCTCATGACTCTCTATCTATTGATGATGTTGCTCATGTAGATAATTTAGGATTTAATCTACTTAGTATAAGTCAATTATGCCGCAAAAAGTATAACGTCCTTTTCAATGAAAATGGAAGTAAAATACTTAAAGATGGCATAACCGTAGGAAAAGGTGTTTTAAAGAATAATGTCTATGTTATGAAATTAGATAAAACACCTAAAGATAAGTTATGTCTTACCTCCTTGGACGAAAACTCAACTCTATGGCATCGACGCTTAGGTCATGCTAATATGAGGCTTATTCAATCCTTGTCTTCAAAAGAACTCGTTAGGAACCTACCCAAGTTGAAATATGACCAACACTTTTGTGATGCTTGCAAAATTGGGAAACAAGTACATAATAGCCATAAGGCTAAAAACATGGTATCTACATCTAGATGCCTAGAATTATTACATATGGATTTGTTTGGCCCGTCGGCTATACAAAGTTATGGAGGAAATGTTTACACTTTAGTCATAGTAGATGATTACTCTAGATATACATGGACAAAGTTTTTAAAAAACTAAAAATGAGGCATTTGATAAATTTGAAATTCTAAGCAAGAAAATTCAAAATCAAATAGGAAGTAATATAGTATCTATTAGAACTGACCATGGTCGAGAATTTGACAATGAAATTCAATTTGGAAATTTTTGTGATAATAATGGAATAACTCATAATTTCTCGGCTCCTCGTACACCTCAATCTAATGGTGTAGTAGAACGTAAAAATAGAACAATTCAAGAAATGAGTAGAACTATGTTAAATGAACAAAACATACCACAAAAGTTTTGGTGTCACGCTGTAGATACTTCTACATATATCCTAAATAGAGTTTTAATTAGACAATTTTTAAATAAAACTCCTTATGAAATTTATCGAGGCAAAAAGCCTACATTAGGATATTTTAGAGTTTTTGGAAGCAAGTGCTTCATTTTAAACACAAAGGACTATCTCACTAAGTTCGACCCAAAGTCGTATGAAGGTGTATTCCTTGGGTACTCGCAAAACAGTAAAGCATACATTGTATTAAACAAGGAAACATCAAGAGTCGAGGAATCGTTGAACGTAACATTCAACGAAAGTCCGCCTCCCTCTAAGACATCACCTTTGGTAGATGATGACTTAGTTGAAAGTCAAATGGTTAATGATATAGAAAACATTGAAAATGGCAATGAACCCATAAAAGGAGAAATTATTAATATTAAAGAAACTAAAAGTCATCCATTAGAAAACGTCATAGGAAAACTTAATGAAAGAACATTAAGATCCAAAGCTCAAAATGAAAGTAATTATTTTTGTTTTATTTCAACGGTTGAACCCAAAAACATAGACGAGGCAATAAAAGATGAATCTTGGGTAATTGCTATGCAAGAAGAACTAAATCAATTTATTAGAAATGATGTTTGGACATTGGTCCCTCCACCTAAAAACCAAACCATAATCGGCACTAAATGGGTCTTTAGAAATAAAATGGATGAAAATGGTATTGTATCTAGAAATAAAGCTAGGCTAGTAGCTCAAGGCTACAATCAACAAGAAGGTATAGATTACGATGAAACTTTTGCACCCGTAGCTAGACTTGAGTCTATTAGGATATTACTTGCATATGCATGTGCACATGATTTTAAGTTATTTCAAATGGATGTCAAAAGTGCTTTCTTAAATGGGTTTATAAATGAAAAAGTATATGTTGCACAACCTCCCGGCTTTGCCGACTTTGAAAAACCAAATTATGTTTTCAAACTTAAGAAAGCTTTATACGGACTTAAGCAAGCACCAAAAGCTTGGTATGATCGACTTAAGACTTTCCTAGTTGACCATAAGTATACCATGGGCCTAGTAGATAATACTCTCTTCACCAAGAAAAAGGGATCACATATTATCATAGTCCAGATATATGTGGATGACATTATATTCGGTTCAACTTGTCAAGAGTTATGCGACGATTTCTCAAAAATCATGCATGACGAGTTTGAAATGAGTATGATGGGGGAACTAAACTTTTTCTTAGGTCTCCAAATTAAACAATTAGAAGATGGGATATTCTTCAACCAATCAAAGTATATCAAAGATATGCTTAAGAAGTTTGGTCTTGAAGACTCAAAACCCATGAGAACACCCATGTCCTCCGAAACCAAACTCACTAGGGATGAAGAAAATGAATCCGTAGATAGCACTAAATATAGAGGAATGATTGGTAGTTTACTCTATCTTACGGCTAGTAGGCCTGACATTATGTTTAGTGTTTGTCTATGTGCACGTTTTCAAGAAGATCCAAAAACGTCCCATCTTGAAGCCGTTAAAAGAATATTTAAGTACATCAAAGGTACTACACACTTAGGATTATGGTATCCCAAAGGAACGGGTGTAGAAACCATAGTGTATACCGACTCAGATCATGCAGGTGACTATGTTAATAGGAAAAGTACTAGTGGTATTTGTACTTTTGTAGGATATTGTCTCACATCATGGTTCGCTAAGAAACAAACTGCCCTCGCAATCTCAACAACAGAAGCAGAGTATGTGTCTGCAGGAAAGGCGTGTCAACAAGCACTGTGGATGAAACAAGCTCTCGTCGACTATGGAATTGAACTCAACAATATTCCCATTCTTTGCGACAACAAAGGTGCTATCGATTTAAGCAAAAATCCAGTCCAACACGCTAGAACCAAACATATTGAAATACGCCATCACTTCCTTCGCGACAATGTACAGAAGGGAATCATCTCAATTGAGAAAGTTTCCTCAGAGGACAACATTGCCGATATCCTCACTAAACCACTTAAACGTGAACCTTTCAACTATCTTAGACTTGGATTAGGATTAATGGAACCTAGTGATTAGGAGAAACATTAGTATAAACATTAGTTTAGCCACACACGACACTAAACCAAAACATGTGTTCTGAATCCGCGGATCCAATCGACAACAAAGACGGATCCTTTGTTTGGGATCCGCCGGATCCGCCGCATGCTAAGTCCAGTTTATTATTTAATAAACAAGAACAAGTACTATTCACTCCTCACTCCAAAACATATCACCTTACTATACTCGACACACACTTAATCTCCATCATATTTTAGACCATTTTCTTCCACAAATTTGTGCTTCTAACATCACAGTAAGTATTCTTATCATATTTATACTCCTGATCTGCGTCTAGGATTTCCATTTCATGCACAAAACCAAAACTTGGGGTATATGAATAATTCTTGAAAAATCATGAAGCATATTTATTGCATTATACTTAAAAACATGTTTTTCTTAGTTAGGAATTGCATCTCATAGCACATTGTCTTAATTTAACAAAAACCCCATGAAAATTTTTCACTAAAATCTTCTAACGACTAGGTAAAATGATTTTTTCTTACATTGTTCATACAAATGCAAAAACGTTATCTTTTAGACTTCACTTGCATAATGTCTCTTGAATGCTAAAGGGAATACATAACTAATATGTATTTTCGGGTACATTCAACCGTAGCTACATTGAAATAGGAGTGTTTGGGTTATCTCTCGTTTTGTAAACAAAACTTGCATAAACTAATTTTTCTTGCATCAAAAGGAGTCGAGATAACCGCACCTCCACATTGTCCCCATGTAGGCACACACTAGGAATTTTACACTTCCTTTGATCATTTTAACTAAAACTATGTAACTTTTTGTACTTAGGAAAATTATGCCTCCCGCAACCAACTACGATCACAAGAAAACCGTTAACTACTTACCCAAAGTCCACAAAACCAAGGGTCTAACCGATGCCCAAATCAAAATTTTCAAAGTCTTAGAGAAAAAGTATGTTCATGAGGGTAGAGCCGTAGATGCATCATTTTATGAAGGCACTCAACTTAGGGAACAATTAGCCGCAATTCAATTTGATTCTCTTTTAGACATAGATGAACCAATCATTCCTAGGTTCATACTTGAGTTCTATGCTAGTGTAGGTCTTAGCTCGAGTGATGAAGGTTACTTAAGTCTTCATTTTACTCTAAATGGAAATCTTGTCAACATCCCTCTTGATCAATTTGGTGAGGTCTTAGGAATTCCAAGTCAAGGTACATGTATTTACTCGGACAAATGGTCCTTAACAATCTTAGACTCCAATCTCGATAGGACGGCACCATATGCCACTCCTCTCCAATCAAAAGAAGTGATTAGGGAACATCTCTTCATTCCTAAGAACAACCCCACAAGAATGTATCGTGGTCGTGAAGTTGCTAGAGATCCATTTGCAATGGAACTTAATGAACTAAGACCCGAATTCAAGAAGATGGAGGATGTATTAAGGGCAAATGTGATGTGCACCATAGGAAACCGTGATCATATCAATGCTTGTTTATGCCACATGATGTACAACATCTCTACTCGTCAACCCTTCAATCTTGCTTATTATGTTGCCAAACGAATGTGTGACATTCCGGTTCAAAGCAAGATTGCAATGCCTTATGGTATGCTCTTAACCCGACTTTATAGAGCCTTTGCACCCGCTCGTCCAAACCATCTAGGCTTTGTTCCGGATTACAATGAAATTGAACACACCTTCGTTCCTTTGAGTGATTTTAGGGTTAGTGTTGATAAGGGCAAACATCCTCGTGTTCCAACATCATCCTCATCATCTTCCATGAGTGAAGATGATGGTATGCCAAATTCTAGGATTCCTCCACCCGAGTACTTGAGCCATCTTCCTCCAATTCCACATGAATCCGCTGAGTATCGAAACATCAAAGGAATGGTGAAGAATCTGGGTCGTTGGATGATGAAATTACACAAGGGGATGAAGAAGTTGAAGAAGAAGCTGAGTTAATAGAGTGTTTGGCTTTAAACAATGTTGGATGTTGTGATGTTTAATTTCTATGTGTCTTGAATTTATCTGATAATACTTATTGTGTATGTGTAATAACTAACATTTGCAGGTAGATAACCATCACGGTTATCAATTTTCCGGGTTATTGCCTATGTTTGGCATAACACCTAAAACGGTAAGTTTCTAAGTATGGATTAAACTATGTGCAACCATGTCTTAATATTATCATATTTAGTTGTTTTGCAATACATATTAGATGTTAAGTAAGGTCTAGATGAATTTTCGGGTTTTCGTCGAAAAACGTGAAATATGACATATGTTCTATTTACTTTCTTAGTTTTAGGCCTACGGATACCGCGGATCCCAAAATAGGGTTCCGCCAAGGCTTATCGTTGGATCCGCCATCCGCCAACCTGCGGATTTGGCGGATCCCAGAAAATGGTTATGCCTTTTATCCAACTTGGATCCGCAGGTTTCCCAGTAAAATTCTAAAACTTTTTCGACTCATCCCGATTCTTAAATCTTAGTGTTTAGTATCATTTAGGCTTCATTCACTGATCATAATTCATCTTAGAATCATTTAGGAATTCTTAGAAACTTAGGAACAAAATTTCCCACCAAAATTTAAATTTTTGAACTTTAGGTGTGAGTTACCAAACCAATACAAAGAAGGAACCCTTTTTAGGGATCCGTCAAATCCGTGGAAATATCAAATCATCAGATTTTCCACTATCCTCTTGTATTAACTGCATATCCAACACATATTACTCAACCAAAGCTAAATGGATTGACTTCCTTGATATGACCTGCACAAATTTTTGTTCCAAATCATTAGTAACCAACATTCTCTATTGGATTCACATCAAATCCAAACACACAGACTCACAAACCTTCTGTCTATAAATTAGCATTTTAGGATCATCACTTCACATAACAACCATTTCCTCTCCTGTACATCTTAGCTATCATACTTCACCATGACCAAGTCACACAACTCTTCCACATCTAGAACTCCAAGAAGAACAGCCCGCATCAGTGTTAAACCTTGTTGTTTTATCAACTTAGCAAACTCTTCATCTGAGGAAAATTCTCCTCTCAATATATCATCACCCATTGCTAGTGAAAATTTCCTTACACTCTCCACCCCAACACCATCACATGTTGTTATACAAACACCACCACCAACCCTTACTCCAATAGCCACTACTCCACCACCGGCTCCATCACAGACTGTTAGATCACCATCACCACCAAAATCACCTAAACTCCAACCCTTGGAATTATTTAGGACTCCTCCTACATCACCACATCTTGATGACTTAGAAGAACTTTCACCAAAATTACCCAATCTTCCACCCATGACCTTTGAAGGTCAACAACCCATGCTTTTTCACCCGGTTTACCCGGATATCCATGGTCCTTTATACCATGTTGCACAATCATCCCAACCTCAACCACAAACTCTATCACCCACATCCACTTTAGTTGCCATTGACGAGGCAATGTGGATGAATATGCCTCAAACCCAAGAAGAGATTAGTGAAGAGCTCAATCGTCTCTACACTCTCTCGGGTATGGTTGACCATCGCCTTCATGAAGCAATGGACATCCAAAACATTCTTATGAACTCCCTCCAAACACCACAACAACCATCCAACAACAACAACACCCAACAACCATCACCACCACCACCACACAACTTGGACCCTAGTCTTCCGCCCGGCTTCTCAAGTCATGATTGCGCACATTGTGAGAGAACGGCTCACTTGGCCCAAAGGACCAACATCTTGGTCCATGAGCTTCAAAACGAGATGAGGTTCATCTTGAACCATGTTCTTGAACGTTTAAACGCAATCTCTCATCCTTCTCAATAGGAGCTCTTTAGATTAGTTGTTTGGATTTTTTTTAAGTTGTTTGTTTAGGACATTTTTATTTTTTTTGGATGTCTTCTTATTTGTAACATCATTTCACTATTGTGACTTTTGTCACAAAATTTTCAATCTATATGAATGTGATGTTTTATGCTTATGAGTGATCAACATATTGCATATTATCATTATCATTATGAACTAACATTCCTATATTGCATATATTATATCTTGCATATGATTGCTTTAGGTACAAATTATGATCAGACACTTAGTTTGACTTTTTAAAGTCAAACATATTGAAAGGCTTGTTTGGAAGAACACTTCACAAGCATTCTACTTCTTCATTGAAGTCATTTCATAACTAACACTTCATTTGCAGCATATCATACCCTTCAATAGTATACGTTGGTACTCGAGAAGTGAGGAGTATACATCGAGGGGGAGCATCTCATAAGCATCTCATATACTAACCGTTTGTTTTGTAGATTCATGCATCATTTCCTTGATTACTCCATTTAGGGGGAGTATAAACCAAGGGGGAGCTCTTAAAGTTCTCAAAATCGCATTCCGCTTCGCTACTCTTTTTGTTTCGACAAAAAGGGGGAGAAAGGACTAAGTTTGCATCAACTGTGAATCATCACAGTACATATTTTTTTTACAAAACTTTTCTTTAATAAACAAACTTAATATATATTTTTAAGAACTCATGCTATATTTATTCTCTTGCTCAAAAATATACTTTATGTTTTGTCATCAACAAAAAGGGGGAGATTGTTAATACAAATAGCGTCTCAAAAACGTTATTTATATTCTTTGATCTTTCATTAGTTTTGTTAATGACAAATAAAAGGAATATCTTTTAGCAAATAATAAATACTAGCTTAAGTCTCTTAAGTACACATTTTACACTTCACATATTAACCAAGAATTACAAGTTTAGTAACTTGTTTCCTTAAAAGGAAACTTTAATTCATAAACCATTCCATGACATCATTGCATGCATCACATACAATATCTTTGGTATATCTTGGTTAGATATGCAAGCAACATAGTTGACATTTGAAGATCTTGGATGATATGGTAAGATACAACTAAGATATGGTAAGAGACAACTATTACATAGCTGTCACATCCCACGGATCCAAGTCCTATAAAGGACGGATCCCTTTTGAGGGATCCGCCGGATCCGTGAGCTGAAGATCAGCTTGCCTATAAATAGGAAGCTGATCATTTGGCTCTCTCATCACTCATATAGCTTAACACATATATTCATTCAGTACATATCTTACTAACATCATTCATAGTTGCATTTCACTTTGATCCTTCATTTTGTAGAAAAGAGATCAAGCATTCAAGGATCTACAGAACCGTAATCCTTTAGTTGCATTACTGTGTGATCTTGTAGTTTGTTTCACACATCATATCTATCATTTGTAATCAGTGAGTGTGGTTAGTACTTTAGTCCTTAAAGTACAAAGAGTGTAGGGAGTGGTTGTACCCTTGTAAAGAACTCGACATCTAGCTTAGTGTCGGTAAAGTAATTAGGCGACGTCAGGTTGGTTCTACCTTGTGAAAGAACCCGGTGTTTAGCTTAGTACCGGAAAAGGAAGTAAGCGACGTGTAAAGGTTTTCTCCGCCTAGGAAAGGAGTTTGTTTCTTAGTGAAAGATAAACTCTCGAGTAGGAAACTCGGGGAGTGGAGTAGGGCAAGGAATAGAGTTCTTGTAGCCGAACCACTATAAACAACTGTGTCTTGTGGTTTGATCTTTCCTCTCTTTATCTTTTGTTTACATTGTGTGATTATTTATTTGTGATTGTTTCCTTTGAATTAACATATAGTAACAAAGCAAATAAAACTTTAAAAATGGTAAAAAAAACTATTCAACCCCCCCTTCTAGTTTTCCACACCAATGTTAGGAACCACCGCTCTTCCATACGAAATGCTTCTCACCCGTCTTTTTAGAGCCTTTGCACCCATTCCACCAAATGCTAGAGGTTTTTGTCCCGACTACTCCCTTGTTAATCACATATTTGTACCTTTAAGTGATATGAGAGTAGCTAAAACACAAGAAAAACGTCCTCATCCACCTACTTCCTCATCATCATCATCTATGAGCGAAGATGATGGACTTCCAAATTCTAGGCTTCTACCTCTCGAATACATGCAACAAATTTTGACCATTGACAATCAATCGGAAGAATTAAAGCAAACAAGAGGGATGTTCAAGTGCATTGGGAGATTCCTAACGAAGAAAAAACAAGAAACTAGATAGGCAATGAGAGGTTTCATGAGTGTTTGGTACAATTGTTTCTAACAATGATTTGTGATGTATTTCTATGGTCGTAGGATGATAACTTATCGTTGAACAATTATGTGAACTAACATTGTCATGCAGGGAGATAACACTATGATGTTATCAATTTTCTATTCTTAAGCCACTGTTTGGCACAACTCACATTATTAGTAATACCATTAGCCCCGATTTGATCTATATCCTTACATGTGTTAATACATGTTTTATTGTTATTTTCCAATCACAACTAATTAATTACACATGTTTTAGGAAAATTTACGGGATTTGAACGGGGTTCGGGGGATCAAAAATTGCCTGGCGGATTTGACGGAACCAAAAATTTGGTTCCGTCCGTTCAAATTTTTGGTGCCGCCAAAAATTGCCTGACGGATAAGGCGGAACCAAATTCTTGGTTCCGCCTGTGTTATCGTTTGGTTCCGCCATTTAACAGCGATATTTTTTAAATTTTCGTTTAATCCCGCACTCTAGTTCACTCATTCTTGTTATTAGGATTCTTTAACTGTTATTCCTTCATATTATCATCATCTTAGCTTACTTAGACCAATAGGAAAACCATTTCCCACCAAAACTTGAAATTTCAAAAATCCACTCAAGTTACCTTTCTCCACAAAGCAAGGATCCCTCAAAATGGTTCCTTGCCATCCGTAGATCAATCACATCATAAGCTTTTCCACTCACCACCATGCATTAACTGCATATATTCTTCATTTCACTCAACTCAATCCCATTGGATTGACTTTGATGATTTGACAACCTTCCCTTCCACTTCCAAATCATTAGAAACCACCATTTTTGTATGGTTTAACATCAAATCCAAACACACTCTTCCATAAATTTTGGATTCTATAAATTAGAACCTTTAGGATGATCATTTCTCACACTATCACCACCACTTCTAGTAAATTTCTGCATATCTCAACCATTTTCTTGACAATGACAAAGTCAAACAACTCCTTATCACCATCTAGACCACATAGAAGAACTGCTAGGATGAGTGTAAGACCATGTTGCTTTGTCAACCTCAACTCATCATCATCAGACTCATCACCACTCAACATCTCATCTCCAATCAATGATGAAAATTTTCTCACCTTGTCCACTCCAACACCTTCACCTATCATCATCACAACTCCACCAACAAAAAAAACACCAGTGGCCACCACACCACCTCCCGCACCATCTCAAATACCCAAATCACCATCACCTTCTAGATCTCCAAAAATTCAACCTATAGAGTTATTTGCCACACCACCAACCTCTCTACACTCCTACTTGGAAACTCTAGAAGACCTACCTTCTAGATCAACCAATCCACCACCATTGCCATTTGAGAGTGAACCTTCACAACAACAACCATTACTCTTCCACCGTATTTATAGGGAAATCCATGGCTCACTATACAATGATCATGCTCCACCACCTCAACAACCTCAACCTCAACCTTTCTCACCAACCTCAACACTTCAAGGCATTGACGAGTCCATGTGGATTGACCCTCCACAAACTCAAGGTCAAATCAATGAGGAACTTGACCACCTCTATGCCTTTTCCAACATGGTGGATTCTCAACTCCATGAAGCAATGAACCTCCAAACCACCTTGCTTTCATCCATCATTTCTCCACCAAATCCCAACCACCAATCAACCTATGTTCCATGTTAAGAATATAAATATTCACATGAAAGACTCGGTCACCCCGAGTATCTATTTAGCATTTAAGTAGCTCGTAGGCTTATTAGTTTTAGTTTAGTTATCGTATCATCATGGAGTCGGGCCGGGTCTTTACCCACTGTAAGCCCGTTCCATAATCTGTGTAGGGGCGGTTTAGAGTTTGTATATATACCCCTTTCCCACCAAGGGAAGGGGTTGGACCTTTCATTACTTTCAATCTAACACTTATCATTCTCTCTCTCTAAAAGGCTCCTACTTTCTCTCTCTAGAATTTAACATTAAACATCAAAGTTCTCTTGTGTTATGATTATGATAACTCTACAATTGGTATCAAGAGCCATGGTTGATTAGTGGTTGAATTCGAGTGTGATTGTTTCTTTGGTTTTCTTTTCATTCGATCCTTCTTGTTTTTTTTCTTTGGTTCGAACTCAAAACACTAAACAACCTACGAGTTGTGAAGTGTTTGTGGTGTTTGTTGGCATAATCTTGTACTTTTTTGTTCACTACGATCTCTTACATCATTTCCTAGTATCCTACGATTGATTTGGTGACTTTAGTTTGTGTTTTGAAGATTATTCTTAGTTGCGATTTGAGTCTCGGTAATATTTTCGTGGTTGTGATTTAACTTGGGCTGGAAATTCTAAGTTGCGATTTGGTGTTCTTCTTGTCCTGCAATTTTGCATTTAACTAAAAAGGGAAAGAAGACAAATCGCAAGAAAAGGACATTTTTGTCTGGTTACGGTTTGCGATTTGATGCTTGCGACTTGAGGTTTGCTGTTTGAAGCCTGCGATTTGAAGTCTTTACGGTTTGAAGCCTGCGATTTGAAACTCTTGCGATTTGCTCTTGTATTGCGGTTTGAAAAGTGTTGCGATTTGAGGGTTGCGATTTGAGCATTGAGATTTGACTAGTTGCTTCATTGCGATTTGCCCCAAATTCCCATTGAGATTTGCCTTAGATTCTTCACTGCGATTTGCTCTTATTTCTTCATTGTGATTTGCTCAAGTCTCTACATTGCAATTTGACTCTTGACTTTGACTTGTTCATAACACCAAGTAAACTCAATACAAGCAAACCCAATCACAACTTAACAACAATTCACCTAAACTAACAAACAATCATTCATCTTAACATACAATCACTAATCATTATCGATCCAAACTCTCATCATAACACATTCAAGTAATCATATCACGGTTTATTCTTGATTTTTGTAAAATCCCGTGAAAGATTCTATTTCTAGTTTAAATCATAGAATTGTAAAATCCCTTGCTTATTAACTTCATGGCAAGCACTTCTTCTGATGACATTCAAGCTGCCGGGTCCGATACCCGCCTTCCTATGCTTGATAGGATGGATTATGAATCATGGGCACAAAGAATACGACTTTATTGCTAGGGAAAAGAGAATGGTGTTAACATTCTTAAATCCATTGATGAAGGACCTTTTCAAATGGGCACCACTAGAGATGTTGTCACTACCGCTGAGGATGGAACTGTCACTCTTGGAATCGACAGGCCACGTAATTACAACGATCTTAATGAGGAGGAGAAGAAGCGTTATGATGCAGATATTAGAGCTTCTAACATTGTGATTCAAGGACTTCCCAAAGACGTTTACAAGCTTATCAACTTCAACACTGAAGCCAAAGCTGTTTGGGACAATGTTAAAATGCTTCTGGCTGGATCTGAACGGACCAAAGAAGATCATGAATCTCAGTTGTATGATGAGTTTGAGCACTTCAAGATGAATCCTGGTGTAAACATCACTGACTATTATGTGAGATTTCACAAGCTTGTGAATGACATGAGGATCATCAGGATGACAATGCCAAATATCCAGCTCAATTCTAAGTTTGTGAACAACATGTCACCCGAGTGGGATAGATTTGTCACAGCCGTGAAGCTCAACAAAGGATTGAGAGAGACGAATTATGAACAACTGTATGCTTACTTACAACAACATGAAAAGCATGTTGTCTATGATCGTCAATTATGGGAAAGAATCAATCCAACGACAACTAATGATCCACTTGCACTTGTCTCAAATGTTCAGCCGTTCAATCAATCCTCACTTGATCAAGTTTATCACCATCCTTCTTCATCACAGAATCAGACATCATTTGTCCAATCATCTTTGCACCCACCATCTGCTGTGAACACCCAACTGGACTCAGGATACTCTCATACTGACAAGATGATTGATAATCTCTCCAACCAAGTTTCTTTACTTGTCCAACAGTTCAGAGCAACACTCCCTCAAACCAACAACCAACTTCGAACTTCATCAAATCCACGTAATCAAGCAACAGTGGAAGATGGAAGGGTTGTGGTTCAGAATGTGAATCAAAGGAACATTGGTCGGGGTAACATACAGAACAGAGTTGGGAATGCTAATCAGGGACAGGGAAGGCAAATCAAATGTTACAACTGTGGTGGACTAAGACACATAGCAAGGAACTGCACTCAACCAAAGCGTCCACAGAACTCTGACTACTTCAAAGATAAGATGCTGTTGATGCAAGCTCAAGAGAATGGAGCAGCTTTGGACGAAGAAGAGTTATTGTTTCTTGCTGGTGATGAGGGGAACACGTTTGATGCTGATGTGGATGATCAACCAGTTCAGGACTTGGCACTAAATGATCCCAACATCTTTCAAGATAATGACTGTGATGCTTTTAACTCAGACGTTGATGATGAACCCACTGCTCAAACCATCTTCATGGCTAATCTGTCTTCTGCAGTCTCATCACCACAACAATCTGGTCCTTCCAATGCATCTGTCATATCTGAGGTACTAAAGCTATATGACATGTATAACATGGTCGATGAACAGAAGATTCCCAACAAAGTACAACAGACAGATGTTGTTGAATCAGATGCTGTTGGTATGGGAAATAGCGATATTAACCCATATGAACAACATGTGAAACACAACGAAGCGTCTGTTGAACCTAGTGGGGTATCTTCTGTTATTAATGATGATAATGTGTTGCATGAATAAAAGATTCCTAATGAAGTATAACCAACAAATGCTGTTGAATCAGATACTGCTGATATGGGAAATAGTAATGTTATCCCATATGAACAATATGTGAATCACAACGACGTGTCTGTTGTACCAAGTAGTGCATCTTCTGTTGTTGATAATGCTTGTGAGTTGCATGAGAACACCGTGTTTATCCCTGATGACACTTTGACCACTAGACTTAACATCTATAAAGATCAGGTGGCCATATATGAACAACGTGCAAAATTTGAGCTAACTGAACGTGAGCAGAAAATGGATAGTCAAATGCGTACATTCATAACAGAACGTAATTTAAGGGAAGAAACATTGAAAAAGGAGTTATATTCTTTACAAAAACAACTTGATCAAACTGTTAAACAAAAACAGGAGATCCAAGAAAGTGTAATTACACTAAAACATGATTTCAAAGAAAAAGAAACAAAACTCTTAAATGATTTTTCCAGACGTAAAACGTTAAAGAATAAGATTGAAAACAAGTTGTACACACAAAACCAGACCAGAAAAACTGCTCAAATGATTCAAAAGCGTAAAAAGTTGTGTGATGAAAATAGTGTAAAGGATGTAGGTGAACCTAAATCAGTTTTTCTTAGGAGTGTTAAAGTTGCTCAACCTGCATTATATGATGCAAATGTAATGCTTAAGCCTAGTCATACCCCTCCTGATGTGTCATCATTTGAAGAGAGTAATGAGATAAAAGTAATAAATAGAGAAAGATTGGCTGAAAAAATGAAGGATCCCAAATGTATAGCAAATCGAGTCATAATCAAACCCCATGATTACTCTGAGGAGAACCGATTGGCTATTTTTGTACCTCAAACTAAGTTGACTCCAGAACAAATATTTTGGTCCTTAGACTTAGAAAAAATGAAAGCTGAAGAACTTCAAGCCAAAACTCCACCCTTTAGAAAGATAGCTGCAGCAACGGTGTACCCACCCAATACACCCATGCACTTAGTTCCTTTAACTCTTCCCACAGAATGTAAAACTCTAATTAGCATATATGTTCTTTGTCAACTATTTGCTGATTTCGGTAAAACATGTAAGAAGAGAATTACGCCAACAGGAATTACTGAAGGGGAAAGGGGCTTTGAACAGACAAAACGGTGCTACTTAACTGAGGTTATTCTATTTTTTAAACTTCTCAAAGAACATTTTGAGGGCATGCAAAAAACCCTTGAAACTGAATTAAAAGAAATGAAAAAAGTGTTTAAAGATATGGAAAACGTGGGAAAACAAAATGCTATTGATCTTAAATGTTGTGAGATTGAAAGAAAGAACATTCTCATCACCAATGACAATATGATTGCTAGATGTATTGCACATGATTTATTTTATACTGCTACTGAATCTGCCTTAACTGCTTGTCAATTTCATGAGTTGTCTATTGCATTGAATGTTACCCAGAATCGTGTTGTTGAGCTTGAGGGGGAGAATTTAAAATTGCATGAGAAAATCCAAAGACCATGATAACATGGTCAGGCATTTTTCAAAACTAGAGGTTGATAATCTTAATTTGCAATTAAAATATCAACATTTAGAAGAAAGAATTAAAATCTCAAATGCCAAGACATCTTTGGATGCTCCTGAATTTGATGCATATTTTGAATTAAGCAAACGAGATGAAAAACTCAAGCTCACACTAAAATGATTCAAAAATTGAGGGCCCAAATTGCCCAATCAAAATCGAACAAGAGTGATGTGACTGGCACCCATAAACCATCGTCTTTAGATTCTCAGAATTTTCACTATCAAGACACCATCAATAAATTACAACATGAAAATGATTGGTTTCAAGCTGAAAACTCTAATGTTAAACAGCGTTACAAAGAGTTATATGATTCGATTAAAATCACACGTGATAAAACTAATGAAAAAATAACTTCTTTGCTTAATGAGATTGAGAATCTAAAGGCTCAGGTGAAAGGGAAAATGCCAGTCATCACCAGTGATAATATTGTTCCGAAGGTTTCTGCTGGTAGAAAATATGCAATTAATGTTGTGACCATTCCGCTTCCTCTTAGGAACAATAAGTCAGCTCATCATGTTTATCTCACATATCTTAAGGATAGTCTTGACATTCTTCGTGAGACCGTAGAAGAGGATAGGATAGATAAACCACTTGATAGTGCAGTTGTAGATGCCTGCTTCCTCACTAAACGATCTCAGGAACTCTTAGAATACGTCATTGGCACATGTCCAAAGATTGATAACAAGCGAGATAGGTTTATTGCATCATCCTCAATGACTAAGAATAAGCATGTTACCTTTGATGTACCATTAACGACATCTGAACCCAGCACATCAAAACCAGAAAAACAAATGGCAGTGAAACAAACTAATGTTCCCATCATTACTTCTACAGGAGTAAACAGTGACACTAAAGCTAGCAGGTCAAAGCCTAGTCGCAATACAAAGAAAGATAGGACTACGCCAGCTAAGAGTGCTCATCAGGAGAAAGTAGAAGACCATCTTAGGAACAATAAACTTGATTTGATAAAAAAGAATCGTGTTGATTCTATTATTAGCTATAAGCGTACTGTAATTAATTCGAATTATAATGCTATTTGTAAGACATGTAATGAATACTTAATTTCTGGTAATCATGATGAATGTGTTGTGTCATTCTTGATGTCTTCTCAACGATCCCCAGTTAAGAATGTTAGGAAACCTAAACTGAGTAAGCAAATTTGGAAAGCAATAGGAAAAATGTTTTCTAATGTTGGTTATCAATGGAGACCCACTGGAAGAAAATTCACTTTAAGAGATCAGTGCCCCTTAACTAGAATGACTAATCATAAAGTAGTGACTGTTAAGGAATGAAAGCCAACTGGTCGAATTTTCCCTTTAGAGACACAATGCCCTGTAACTAGGTCAATTGCTGCTACTAGTGAAGTTTTCACTGTGAATACCATGGCATCTATGAATCCTGTAGTTCTAGAGTTTGTTTGTGCTAACCAAACGGACACCAGTTGCACGTGGGGATCCACTTTTTTCAGTTATCCATCATTGTTTGTTTTCAAATGTAGGTCGTGCAAATCGTCCTTTGGTATTTGGACTCAGACTGCTCAAAACATATGATCGGGGATCGCTCACGGCTCAAGAATTTTGTGAATAAATTTATCGGGACAGTTAGATTCGGGAACGACCATTTTGGGGCAATTATGGGTTATGGAGATTTTGTTTTTGGTGATAGTGTAATTTCCAAGGTATACTACATGGAAGGACTTGGGCACAATTTGTTCTCTGTTGGTCAATTTTGTGATTCCGATCATGAAGTTGCTTTCGGAAAACACACATGTTTCGTCAGAGAATTGGATGGTATTGATCTCCTTAAAGGCAGTCGTGGCACTAATCTATACACCATCGCTATTGAAGACATGATGCGGTCCTCTCCTATTTGCTTGCTGTCAAAGGCCTCAAAGAACAAATCATGGCTTTGGCACCGTCGTTTAAATCACTTAAACTTCGGCACCATAAATGAACTTACTCGCAAAGATCTTGTTCGAGGTATGCCCAGATTGAAGTTTGAAAAAGATCATCTTTGTTCTGCTTGTCAACTGGGCAAAAGCAAGAAGCATACTCACAAACCCAAGTCTGTCAACACCATTATGGAAGCTCTTCACACCCTTCACATGGATCTATGCAGACCAATGAGAGTGCAGAGTATAAATGGGAAGAAATATATTCTTGTGGTGGTCGACGACTACTCTCGGTTTACATGGGTGAAGTTTTTGAGAACCAAGGATGAGACTCCAGAGGTTATCATCAAACTTGTCAAATAGCTACAAGTAAGACTCAACAAAAACGTCAGAATCATCCGTACAGACAATAGAACTGAGTTTGTTAGCAAACAACTCATTCAATTTTATGAAAGTATTGGCATAACTCACCAGAAAAGTGTTCCACGCACTCCTCAGCAGAACGGGGTTGTTGAAAGACCAAATTGTACTCTTGTGGAAGCTGAACGAACCATGCTGATATTTTCCAAGGCACCGATGCTTCTTTGGGCGGAAGCAATTGCTACAGCTTGTTACACCCAAAACCGATCGTTGATACATACTCTTCACAACAAAACTCCATATGAGCTGATACATGGAAAGAAACCTGATCTTTCTTTTCTGCGAGTGTTCGGTGCTCTATGCTACCCTACAAATGACAGTCAGGATCTGGGAAAACTAAAGGCTAAAGCTGACATTGGATTCTTTGTTGGGTATGCATCAGATCGCAAGGGATACCGAATCTACAACAAACGAACCCGAAAAATTATGGAAACCATTCACGTGACATTCAATGAGCTGACTGAGAAAACGGCTCCTGGACACACAAGTTCTGGACCCGCACCTAATCTTTTGTCTCCTGGACCAATTAGTTCAGGTCTTGTACAGCGTCCCACTCCTGCAGTTCCTTATGTAACCCCTACGAGTGATGAGTTGAAGAATTTGTTTGATCCGATGTTTGATGAATACTTTGAGCCACCAACTGTTGATACTACATCTGAACCTCCACCTTTACCTCCAGTTGCTGATGCTCCAATTCCACACAACTCAGATGGTCCATCTATATCTGTCTCAATTAGTCAAGACGCACCATCTGCCAGTCACTCACCATCATCATCGAATATTCAATCTCCTTCGGTACAACAAAGCTCTGCAGTTGATAATTCTTTAGATGTGAATCCTTTTGCTCCTGCTGATGATGCTCCGTTCGTAAACATATTTGCTCCTGAATCATCTACTGATGCATCTCCTTCAGGGGATCCTAACACGGCTATATCAGTTCCCTGTCCTCAACCACATGAACATCTCAGAAAATGGACAAATGATCATCCGATTGACAACATTATTGGGAATCCTTCTCGTCCGGTATTCACACGAAAGCAACTTGCCACTGATGCCTTGTGGTGCTTTTATAATTCGGTACTATCAAAAGTCGAACCTAAAGACTTCAAGACTGCAATCTCGAAAGATTGTTGGTTCAACGCTATGCAAGAAGAAATTCACGAGTTCGATCGATTGGAAGTATGGGAATTAGTACCACCTCCAGACTGTGCTATGATTATAGCTCTTAAATGGATCTTCAAAGTGAAACTTGATGAGCATGGTGACGTTCTGAAAAACAAGGCACGGCTAGTTGCAAAGGGATATCGTCAAGAAGAGGGCATAGACTTTGAGGAATCATTCGCACCTGTTGCTCGAATTGAAGCTATCAGAATCTTCCTCGCTAATGCTGCTAGCAAGAACATGACAGTCTACCAAATGGATGTGAAGACTGCATTCTTAAATGGCGAGCTGAATGAAGTTGTCTATGTCAGTCAACCAGAAGGTTTTGTGGACCCTGATCATCCTAACTATGTACACCGTTTGAAAAAGGCTCTCTATGGCCTTAAGCAGACGCCTAGGGCATGGTATGATACACTGTCAAAGTTCCTTCTGGCAAACAAATTCTGCAAAGGCGTTATTGATCCTACATTTTTCACTCGAAAAACAGATGCTGACCATGCAGGGTGTCAAGATACTCGTCGAAGTACGTCAGGAGGTGCTCAATTTCTTCATGTTGTGCTCAAATCCTATGGATGAAATCCCAACTTTCAGACTATGGCTTTGTATACAACAAGATTCCTCTTTATTGTGACAACAAAAGTGCCATTGCTCTCTGCTGCAACAATGTCCAACACTCTAGATCAAAGTACATCGATATCCGACATCACTTCATTAGGGAACAGGTTGAAAAGGGTGTGGTTGAACTATACTTCGTGAGGACTGAGTACCAGCTGGCAGATATCTTTACTAAAGCACTTCCGAGAGAACGGTTCCAGTTTATTCTCCCGCGCCTTGGTATGAAGAGTCTGAAGCCAGAAACACTCAAAAGCCTTCAGGAAGAGACTGAGGAGTAATGGATTTGCCTCGTGTATCCTTTGTATATATTTTATACCAAAAAATAAATACAAAAATATAAAACCAAGAAAAACCATAAAAATCAGAAAAATAGAAAATTCCAAAAATAGTTTTTCAAGGCATGTCTTCTGGTATCGATAACATTTACGGTCCTAGAAATGTCATTCAACAATGACATGGGTCTTTAAATGAAGTTCGAGCAGAAGTTCAAATTGTTTCTCAAAACATGCCTAAATGGCTTGCTATTATTTCAGATACGCAACCCGTTTTTCAAAATGAGGAAAGCACGTCGCCAAAAAGACGGCTGTTCCTAACAACGGGTGATTAAGTTCTCCCAGGCATGGATTACTTTACATCCGTGCACCCTCGATCTAGTATACGCTTTAGTGCATTATTTCCTGATTCAGAAGAGAAGTCTTCTTTTACCAAAACAATTTTTTTTCCATCTATGATTCTTTAGAAAAATAATTTGTATCTAAAATGGTGGTTTAAAATAGTATTTGAAAATCAATCGAACTTAATTTTTTTTCCATAAAATTTGCCACTCAATCTATGACAAAAGGTTTAATTTTTCATAAAATTTTAAATTGATTACGGGTTATAGATTGAGGGGGAGAGTGATTTCAAATTTTATTTTAGATCATCAAATGGTATCTTTGTATGGTTCAAGTAATGAATAAACATATGTTGTTATGTGTCAGAATATGAATCTTTTCATGAGTTTCTCGCTAAACTCCAAATCATTTATAAACTCATCATTTCAGACACTAACATTCTCCCTCATTGATTGAGGGGGAGCATAATAATATTCCATTATCAGTATATATTGAATCAGACCACATTTTCTCCCATAATTTCTAACATACTTAAAATCAATTGAGATACCTAATCTCAAAAGGTTTGAAATTTTTGATCGGGGGAGAGAATGTGATTTAAATATGAAAACTGATAAAATGTGATCTTTTGGACTCAAGTGTAGGCTCTCTCATATGTGCTAAACTCTTTCGTATATCGATGCACGTATTAAGGGGGAGCGAATGATTTATGATGGCAATTGTGGAAGAATACCAAAGACCGACCATTTTATTTAATGTACTAGAGTTATAAGGATGGTAAGGTTAGGTATCAGTTCCCATGATCTAGCCAGAACTGGAGGGATCTTCCCAGGGACAATCCTCTAGTTAGAATAGAAGTCCTTAGGAATGATGATAAAAGGAGAAAAGTGAGAATAAGGGAAGAGTGCCGACTGAGATGGAACTGGTACTTGAACAAACCCAACAAGGTACTAGTGATGAAGTCTCGGTAAGCGCTGAAGGGGTTAAAGAATGAAAAAGAAATGTAAAGATAAAGGGTGAAAAGAAATAGCCCTCCAAATATTCAACCTTAGGGCAGAAACCGGGTTCAATTCATATGTTACTGGTTGTTACTAACGTAACGCCGGTATTGAAGACAAGACGTCATGGACCCAGTGACGCACGACACTAAACCTTCTAGCCACTCAAGTTCTCTTAAAAGGACTTGTTTCATTCTCACGGGGAACCCTGCATTATCTATCGATCGCTCATTATGAGTCATGTTGATATTGAATTAGAAGATACCACTCCAGCCTCCAACTACTAAATCAAAACGCACTATATGATCTCAAAGAATGCTCAAAGATCACACAAGTCAAAGGAACATCAATCACAAGAACATTGCTTGAAGAACAAGGATCAATGACTTTGAAGAATCAAAGACTACGAGCTAGGAACTTAAATTCATATAATTGAATGCTAGAATTTAAATTGTAATTTCCGGGGTGACCTCCCTTAGGGGGAGATTGTTAGGAATATAAATATTCACATGAAAGACTCGGTCACCCCGAGTATCTATTTAGCATTTAAGTAGCTCGTAGGCTTATTAGTTTTAGTTTAGTTATCGTATCATCATGGAGTCAGGTCGGGTCTTTACCCACTGTAAGCCCGTTCCATAATCCGTGTAAGGGCGGTTTAGAGTTTGTATATATACCCCCTTTCCCACCAAGGGAAGGGGTTGAACCTTTCATTACTTTCAATCTAACACTTATCATACTCTCTCTCTAAAAGGCTCCCACTTTCTCTCTCTAGAATTTAACATTAAACATCAAAGTTCTCTTATGTTATGATTATGATAACTCTACATTACACCACCACCAACAAACGAACCTACCCTACCACCAAACTTACCTCGTTATAGTTGCCCCATGTGTGAACGAACCGCTCATCTCACACAAAGAACCAACATTTTGGTTCATGAGCTACAAAACGAGATGAGATTCATCTTGAACCACATCCTCGAGTGTCTTAACGTTCTTTCTCATCCTCCTCAATAGATGCTCACACTAGGAGCTTTATATATTAGGATTTTTCTTTTTTAAGTTATTTTTTTATTTTAGGATTTTTATTCTAGGACTTTTCTTTCTAAGTTATTTTTCTATTTATTTCCTTTGTAGCATCTCCATTATAGCCAAATTTTGTGACTTTTGTCACAAAATATTTTGTAATGAAAGATGTTTGTTGATGTTTGTGTGTTGGTTGTTACTTATTATTGTACATGGTTGGTTGTGACTTCTTATTTACCACTAACCTTTGTTTTGTAGCATTCTTAGTTCATGCATCATACACTTGGCACCCTAACTAGGGGGAGTATTGACCAAGGGGGAGCTAATCAAGCACTCAAAATCCATGCATCATTATACTTGGCACCCTAACTAGGGGGAGTATTGACCAAGGGCTTGCACTACATTCCGCTACGTATTTCTTCTTTTTGTTTCGACAAAAAGGGGGAGATAATATTAAACTCATACATCACATATTTTATACAATTTAAAATGGCTAAATTGATTTTAAAAGTTGCATAAAACTAGTTTAATCTATATTTTTAAAAACTTGCACTTTATTTATCTCATTGCTTAAGAATAAACTTTATGTTTTGTCCTCAACAAAAAGGGGGAGATTGTTAATACAAATATCGTCTAAAAAACATTATTTATATTTTACGATCTTTGCTATATTTTGTTAAGGACAATTATAAACTTTATTTTTAGCAAGACATAAATATAGTTAAGTCTTTTACATATATAGTCACAAGCTTTTCATAAACATATAACATCATCTACATGTTACATATATAGTCACTTGTATATACATGTTACATATTCATATACATTTTACAAGTTACATTCATATACATTTTAATTCTAAATTTGGAAATGTACTATGACATCATGGCATGCATCACTTTGAAATCTTTAGGAGATTTTGAAGATCATATGAATATCTTGGTTAGATCCTTACTCAATGAAAAGATATGGAAATATCTTGGTTAGATTTGGTGAATATTTTTAAAGATTTGCTGTCAGGTTCCCACGGAACCAAACTAATACACGGACGGATCCCCCAATTTGGATCCGTCCCATCCGTGGCTTGTTGAGGCAGTTGGCCTATAAATAGCAAGCCACACATTCATGTTTTCTCATCACTCATAAGCATAAAAAACATCATACATTCTTTCATTCATATCTAACCCATTCATATTTCATATTTCATTGTTAGTGATCTTTCTTTATAGCAAGAAGATCAAAGCATCACAAGCTTCAATAAAGCGTTGCAAGACTAGTTAGTTAGTCACTGTGTGAATTTGTTGTTTTTCACACATCATTATTTGTACCAAACAATCATAATACCTCTGTAGTGATCGGTTAGTATTTTAGCCCTCAAAACACATAGAGTATCGGGAGTGGTTGTACCCTTGTAAAAGAACTCGGTATTTAGCTTTGTACCGGAAAAAGTGTAAGTGAAGTTTGTAAACGTTTTCTCCGCCGAGAAGGGAGCTTGTTTCTTATTGAAGAAAAAATCTCGAGTTAGAGGCTCGAGGAGTGGAGTAGGGCAAGGAAGAGAGTCCTTGTAGGCCGAACCACTATAAATCATCGTGTTGTAGTTTGATCGTTTCTTTCTTTACTTGCATGTTATTTATTATTTATTATTTGCATTAGTTGAAATCACACTAAGTATTCAAAGCAAATTAATTTTAAAAACGGTAAAGATATTCAACCCCCTTCTAGTTTTCCACAGGAATATCAGCCTTCACTCGATAATCATGTTTATGATATTGATTACCCTCGTCACTTCTGTCATCCTCGAGGGACTCTTCTTCCTCAGAACTCGAACTATCTGCTAGGATAGTTCTTTTGCCTCTAGTCGACTCCCCTCTCCTATCTCCTTTCTGATTCATATTGTTCTGTGTGTTATTCACATGTGTAGTCAAGGTTGTCATCTGTTCGGTCAAAGCAGTAAGGGTCGTGGTAAAAGCCGCGGTAACTCATTCGAGATTTGCTCTGGTCACTGGTTCTCCCATGGTTTTTCAAGATGCTAAACGAAACGGGAGAAAGCCTTCTCTGATACCACCTGACGCAGTCGGAATTAATGGAGGAAAAGCAAGCGCAATTCCTTAAATCGAACAAACAGATTTACAAGCGATAAACCTGTTGAAACTCTGGAATCCACTAGAAAAGAAGAGTTGAACACTCTAAAATATTATTGGGATCAAAAGGATGCCTTTTAATGACGGCTAAAACATTTAAATAGTCTTAACAAACCCTAATACGAAAATTAGGAAAGAAATAAAATCCAAAAAATAATAAAATGCTGTTTTCGGGCCCTAAACGAACTCGTGGGCTGGACTAGTAGAAATCATTTCAGGCTTTTTCGTCACTGGGCTTCTTCATCGAACCTTGTCGCGAGCCTCTCTACATCACACTGTGTTTAAAACCAACTTAGAAAAGGTAAATACTGTCCACCTTAGATTAAGAAAATCAGGACCCTTCATTTTGAATGTAAACATTGTTGTTAGCCTAAGAGCATAGGGTGTGGTAACTCGGGTTAAAGTTCCACTCAGTGCCACGTTAGCACCACATCAGCTTTAACATTTTAACCTTAACTAAAAAAAAACACTCCTTATCATAACCCAACCATAACTCAACATTTTAGGCCCCACTTTTATCATAATTCAACTAAAAAAACCTGAGTTAAAGCTTAACTCACCACACAGTGTGGTAACTCAACATTAACACACAAAAAAACACCACCTTTAACGCACGTTAGGAGATTAATGCACCCCTTAACTAATGCCTTAACTCACTTGGACGGTGTGGTAACTTGGGCCTTAACTCAAAAAAGTTAAGCTTTCACTCACTTCTCATGTTACGATACCGTGTGCTCTAAGAGGAGAAAATGGTTGCACAAACATTGCAAGACCTACTGTGCACACTTAATTTATCGGATTACTTCTTAAAATAGCTCATCTACTTTTTATGTATCGATAAAACGTACATGTCGGGCAAGCAGGGATACATGTGAACAATCGAGGCAGTGCCCCCAACGAATTCAGATATATATTTTTTAAAGAAATGAAAACAATACTTGTTAGTGCAAAATGTGTAATGGGTATTTAGTTGGGTTAGAATTGCGTACTGGGCTGCTTTAATGGGCCACTGATGGGTTACGCTTGCACTAAACCAAATAATGAAATGATTCCCTGCACAAATAAAAGTAAACCGTTAGCCTTACCGTGGGGACGGACCCCTCGATTAAGCTCCGACGTGAGAGTAAGTAACCATATTTGTCAGAGAATATTTTAAATGTGTATTTATGTGTGAGAAATTCATACCTCGAAAAGTGTGTGAGGACCCCCTTTTATAGGCGAGTCCAATACTAGGGTTTCCTAGTATTTTGCTTTTTATGGTTAGTAGCTAGAGTGGGACCCTTGTCGGGAAAGGATCCGCTATAATCATGATTGCGGACACATGTCATCTTATGCGGCCCTTGGATGGTCCGTTGTAGGACTACGGAAGTACCCTTTGGATGACCTGCGTGCGTCTCTTTATATCCGGACCGTGGTCCGTTTACCATTGGGCTTAACGGCGGCCCGACATACTTGCCTGTTTACGTTGTTGGGCCGGAGCCCCAATGTGTATAATAAGGTCCAGGCCCAATAGGCTCGCTATCCATATTATACGTCATCAAGTCCCCCCAGTCTAGTTCATTAATTGCGTGCGTCCTTGTTGGTAGCGTTAGGTGAATGTTACTAGACTAAGGTTCCGTGGCAGCTCTGCTTCTTCCGTGGTTTGTTACTTTTCCGCGACATTTTATTGCACTTGGTAGGTGAAGTGTATGAGACGTGGACGTCCCTTGGCCTTTCGTCTTCAGACTGATTTTACCGGGTGGCCCCTTGATCTTACCGTCATCCTTGTCTTTTAGTTTTAATCCGAACCGTTGACTCAAACGTCATTGACACGTGTCGTCATCTGGGATTAACATGAATTAAAATATACCGTGGGTATAAATACCCGATTTTTGTTTTTACTATTATGCTTCTTCTCTTTCACTGTCTTCGCCATAGTTAAAATTTCTCCGAGTTTTAACTGCTCTTCTTGTGTTGCACTTCTCGTTGAGAGATATTTGAGTTGTCAGGTTAGATTTCAGTACTTTTCTTTCGTCATGGGGTCTATTATGGATGTTAAATCCCATCTTTCTCAGAAAACACTTGCCTACTTCTGCCGTAAATTTCATATTCCTCCATAAATTCATCCATTATTACCCAATCCAATCCAAACCATACATGAGAGTCCTTCCGGGAAAATTGGCGTTTATACTAGATTTTTTTAGTATGCCAATTTTCGGTTACCTTTGTCCGTCTTTTTTTTTGTTGATATTTTAAGATATTATCGCATCAATATATCCCAGTTGTTCGTTATAGGAGCGGCCAAGGTTTCTCATATTGAGATTTTGTGTCGCGCTCGTAACGTAGTACCTACGGTTGGGTTGTTTCGTTGTTTTTATGTAAAGTCTAAAAATAAGGGATGGTTGTCTTTTAGCAAGCGTTCTGATAATACTGGTGTTTGTTACACGAAGGTTCTTGATTGTCTCAAGAGCTGGAATGATCATTTCTTCTGGGTTGATAGTTTTAATTTCCCTGATATTTTTTCATGGCATTCTAATAAGAGTGTTACTAAGGACCCTGTTCCCAAGGCCGGCGAGTTTAATGCCGATGATGTCGCCACCCTTATTGCCCATCCTGCTCTGTTCCGGAACCCTTTCTTTGTTTGGTTGGATTAAGTTGTTATTACACCTTAGATGAGGAGACTTATCCCGTATTTCTCGACGACAACGGAGAGGGTGGGTACTTTGTTATTTATATGTCCTTCATCTTGTAGTTTTTGATTTTTCTTCTAAATGTTTCTCTTGGTTATGCGAAGATGGATTTGTCTGCTTTCATTCAAGTTGCGGATCCTACCAAAGTGAAGGTTGCGGAAAGGGAGCATGTAGAAGGGGAGCCAAAACTGTTGGATTCCACTGTAGGACGGACGATTCCGCTTCTTCCCATTGCACCTGTCCGCTCGGAGGGTGAGTTGGAGGCAAGTATTGACAGAGAGTTTGGTGATGAAGGCAGTGGTGCGAATCAAGATGATACTGCGGCTGGTGGTGGTGGTGTGGGACCGAGTGGTTCCGCTGCTGGTGGTGGAAATGAATTGGAGATCCAGCCAGTTCTTGAGACTGTGGGCACGGCGGCTGAAGATGCTACTGTCGTGAAACCTAAACGGAGGAAGAGGAAAAGAGATGTCGCTGGTACGCCTAACCATCCCCCAAAGAAGTTAAGGGATGATCATGAAGATTCTAGTAGGTCTGCTATTGGTGGCAAATCTAGGACCGCTATCTAGGTCTGCTGCTGTTGATTCTTTTACCAGGCCTCCTATTTCGGTAATGACAGTGGCCACTACTACCACTTCTTTTGTTGCCTTTCCCTCGATTTCAAAGGAAAAGGGGAAAGAAAAAATGGTTGAACCTTCTCCGTTCCTTGACGCTTCTCTATCTACCAGTGGTACCAAGCTTAACGCTGGTGGCTTTTTGGATCTCTCTATTAGTGAATTTTTAATAGGAGGTATCCGTGCTGCAACTGATGTAGACTCTGATATTTCGCACAAGACTTATATTCCAAGATGGAACGTGACTAATGGTTCCGGCCTCAATGATCCTCTTGAGTCTCGTGAAATGATTGATGAGTTTGCTCGTCCACAGTTTTTTGCTTTAGTTCGTGATATGGGGTATGGTAAGCTATTTTCCGAGTTTAATGTGGGGGTTGCCCGCCAAACAGTCTTGAGTGCGGAGGTTAGGATGTGCGCTGAGTACAATAACCATGAAAAGAGGAAATTGGCTGGTTTGTTGGAAGAGAGGGACGGGGAAATTTCAAGGTTAAAGGCTAAACTGGCATTAGTTGAGGCTGAAGCTGCGGATGCAATTCGCCTCCATGGCCAAGTTTCTGCTCTTGAATCCTCTGAGAGTTCTCGTGCTGCCGAGGTGAGTTCTTTGAAAGAGCGAAACTCCGTGATTGAGAGAGAACGGGACTCTCTTGATGCAAAGGTTGCGGGACTTCAATCTTCCGTGGATGACAAGGAGTACGAGCTCACGGATTTGAATGCCGCGATTACTACTACCACGTCTCAAAATGATGGTCTTGTGAGTCAGGTATGTATCTTTGAATTTTGTGCATTCTGTTTCTTCCTTTTTTTCTTTATTATGTATCTTTGTCCGTTGCATATCTTTCTTTGCCGTAGGTGCGCGCATTAGAGGCTACATGTTCTGATCTCCGTAGCCAACTCTCAGGCTTTAAGAATTTGAAGGACCAGTTTGAGAAGATTCAGGATGCGCAGGTGAACGATGTTGCTGGCAAGGTGGCTAAATTGGAGACCGATCTTACAGGGATAGCCTTGCATCTTGACGAGACCTTCTACCCGCATCTTCTCACAGTTATATCTGGTCGACGGTGGTTGTTGACGTAAGGTATGAAGCTTGTCATTACCAAATGCTTGAACTCACTGGAATACGTTGCGGCTTTGGGGGCCGCTTTAATCCGTGCTATTGAGAAGGGGATGCAAGAAGGGCTTGCTGATGGTATTTTCCATGGTAAAGAAGGCAAGAGTCTCTTGGATATAGCTGCCTATAATCCTAATGCGGAAGCAGATTATAATTCTGTGTTGCAAAGGCTTCGTGTTGGGTCAAGAATTTGACCCAAGTTCCCTGACAAGATTTGAACATAAAATAGCCTAACTCACTGATAAAATAGTGGGTTACTCACTGATAAAGAAATCAGTGAGTGTTGTAAAAAGCCCGTTGTTGAAGAAACATTTATTTACTGATACGGTGTCAGTGAGTAAAGTATACGAGCTACAAACAACACCAGTATCACTGAGAATTGACAAATGTCTCAGTGACCCTGAAAATACTATCTCTACAAGCAGACTGAAATATGGGCGGGAACTTCCAACAAAGAAGTCAGACAAAGTACAAGAGGGACCACTTGGTGGATGACAACTCACACCAAGTGGATGACAACTCATAGCAAGTGGATGTCAACTCATAGCAAGTGGATGTCAACTCACACCTACCCATCTTATCTTTGTCTAGTTTACCTGTGTATATATAGTCTGTGTTGTAATAGATTTAGTATTTGATTCCTAAACAAACAAAAATATACACATAGTGTATTAGTTGATAGGAACATCCTCTCACTGAATCACAAGCATAGCTTGGATCAGTGAGAGTTTATTTGTCACCCAAAGAGGAAAAACCCTCACCTAAGGGGATACCATACCGAAAGTATCCCCTTTAAGAATTTGAAGATGTTATCATGTAATCTAATAGGTTTTGAGTAATCTTGTAACATTCATTATTAATTAATGGAAGCTGTTCTTGTTTTACTCAATTTCATGGACCAACACTTCGTGATCTGGAGTTTCCTCTGCTGGTTGTTCTGAAAGATCACAAGGATGCTTGTATCGAGGATATCATGAATCTTCTTCGTCTCGAAGGTCCCCTTGCAGATGTTCCTGGTATGGTTGACTTGCAACCTGACGCAAAGCAGCTTTTTGTTCCTATTCATAATGTCAAGGATAACGTGGTGATTGGTGAAGTTTCCTTATCTTCCTATTTAATTATTGCTCATCAGAGAGTTGAGAAGATTAAGGAGAACATTGTTGCACAATGATCTGCACTTGCCGGTGTTTTTACCCCTTTGTTTGAACCCTTATCCGTTGGGATCTTAACAGGCACAACGGCCATTTCGGACGGTGAGCCAGCGGCTACCGTGTCTACTACTGCTTTATCAACAACTTTTGCTCCTAATGCGCCCACCAATTCCTTTCAACGGATGACTATGAGATAACTAATATCGGCGGTCTAGACCATGACGAAGGTGCTACTTCTTTCTTTCCTTCAGTTAAGCTTGAGAAGGAAAACATTGAGACCGCTTCAGAACATGATCATGCGGGCTAGGTTTTAGTATTAACTGTTTCATGCCATGACTGTGTGTGGTCTTTTTGTAGCGGCTACTTGCAACTGGACATAATCCTTTTGCATTATGAATCTTGTACTGATAACAACACTTATTCTTTGTTCGAACGCCTCTTTTTATGTGCCGTGATCGTTTATGACGCTTTTGTAATGGACGACCTTATGTTCTGTAAACATGTTTCCTTTATGTGTCGTGGTCGTGCTTGACCTTAATGCGGCTTTTTTCACTTATAACTCGTGCTTTGCTATTATTTCAAAGGCGTAATGGTGCACATTTTTTTTATACATAATAGTCTTGATTGAATATTTGTGGGTTATTCTCCCGGTACCGGGCTTGCAATACCTCTTACGTACTTTGAGTTAATTGTTAGGTTACTCATCCTTTGGTTATACGGAATAACATCCTTGGGTCATGCCCTAATGCGCGCGCGTCTTACTCACATGTACAAATAATTATGCAAAATGATCAGTACAAGACTTGGTAAAGTAAACTGGTGATCCTTGCTAAGATACATACGTATAAAGCTTTATGTTGCTGTTAATATTTTGGAATTTGATAAATGTAGCTTTTTAAGAAGTTTTAGGGAATTGATATGCACATTTTTAGTTTTGATTGATACGCATCAATTCATGCATTTGATAGTTGCATTATATACTTATATTTTATGTTTTGTCTGCTTATATGCTGTTGCGTGAAAATGAAAAAACGGTTTGTGCAAACCATCTCTGAACTCGGGACATACATAATGCGAAATGATTTCCACACATTACTTTTTGATTTGCACACTATTATGTACAAACAGTTGAAGCAGAATGTATACACAGTACAATAGGTTAATGCAAAAGTTGGAGTGTGCCAGTTAAAAAAATGAGTGTGCAAATCATTTCCTATACATAATACATTTAATAAATATGCTTTTAATCGAACTCTTAATCAAGGGCTTTTATTACAGCCCTCACAATTGGGCTTAAAAGTTAAATATAACAGTTGACTAGTAATATCATCGAACTCAAATCAAACCCATTCATCCATGACCCATTACTATATATATAATAGAGCGTCAAAAACGACCGAAGGTCCGTAGTTTTGATGACGTCAAATTTGCGTCACGCAGGCCCATTCCGTTACATTACTCCAGCCCAAATCTTTAGCCCTATCACTAAAAGAATACCCAATAATTGGAAATAGAATGCGGTCTCTTTGTTATAAATTCAGATACATAAAAAGATAAATTAATAAAGAAAGATTTCTTAACAAGTCGGAAGGTCTAGTAAAATAGGAACACACAAACTCTAGTAACCCAAATTGTTTGGATTTTGGATATCAAAGGAGCTATTTGTAGCTACAAGAATTAATATACTAGTATTTGGAATGTTTCAAACTAAAGAATCTTTGACTACATTAAAATTGACAACGTTCTATGGATACATGGGATATTTAAAGCTAAAGTGAAATATTATATACTCCATAAAAAGTTAATGAGTTGGTGTTCGACAGCAATCATAAATGAATCGAAATGAGTAAGTCGACATGATCAATATGTTGACCATAAGAAAAGGTTTAATCCTCGCATTTGTAGCTTAATTTGTTTTTTGCGTATTAACCACACATAGTTTTCAAATAAAAAATTGGTGCAACCATTTTGAAGCGTTTAGTGTTTATGATACAAAACTCGTCAAACAATTAGGGCATTTACTATGATGGATTTTTCAAAAGGTTTATGATTGAGTCATGCCACCGACTTATAAACCTTTTGGTGGTATAGAGTATAGACATACCTCAACTACACATAAACTTCTAAAAGCTTTATAGTTATCTTATATTTAATTCAAATGCATTAAACTATGAAGAGGTTTGAGATATTAGACTTTTTCATGTCAAGGTAAGCATGAAATAGATTTCTATTATGGTTAATAAAAGTATGAACCTTTTCATGTGTTTATAAACCTAGAGGTGGAACTTGAACCATTTCGTTAAAGGGCCGAAATCATTATAATGTAACGTGTTAATATCTATGTATAAAAAGCAGCCATGTGGGTAATGCAGAGAAAGAGGAGAACTTAGCACCAAAATGATCAAGAGTTGCAACAAAGCTCGACGTCAAATTAAAAAGTCCCTAGGTACCGAAGGTGGGCAAGAATTGAGAATCGAACCTAAAAATTTTAAAATTATTGACAAAAAGTTAACAAGCGACACAATCATATAAGTAACTATTCATAAATTAGTAGAGGACTAGAGGAGATTCAGTTTGATACCTCCTACAAATTAGGAGAATGAGTATAGAAGGTTTTTTAAGCTGTGACTTTTTCAGCATACATGTATTTTAATAACAGTTCACGTATTGAAGGACCATTCACCAAATTAAACACATATACTTTTTACTCGCATGAAGGGTATGTTTGGCAAAACTAGCTATAAGCTGTATGCTGTAAGCTGTAAACTGTAGGCTGTAAGCTGTAAGCTGCAAAGCTGTTAACATGAGCTACGAACTGTATCTTTTTTTTAATAAAAGTGTTTGGTAAGTTAGCTGTTAAATGTAATTATAAGATGTAAAATGACATAAAAGGACATATCTATAATTGTAAACAAATGTTTGGAGGATATATCAGTAATTTAAAGTTTTAACAGCTCCAAGATGTTTAAAAAGCTTCATGAATCAGCTTTTTATTTAGGAGCTATTTGTTTGAAATAAAAGCTTGAAGTTAATGTATCCAAACGGAGCTACTTAGTTTAAATGAGATTATTTTGTAACAAAAAGCTAACAGCTACCCCAAAAAGCCCCTACCAAACAGGCCCGAAGTAAAATAATAACTCCCACTCAGATTTTTGCCCCATTGAAGTTCCGCCCCTATTTATAAAGTATAAACTACAATAACATAAATTTTTTTAATGCTACTAAAATAAGCATTGGAATTATTATTACTTTTACGAGTTTACAATTTATAACTACTTTCGCCGTGATTTCTGCTTAAGTAGGATTAACTCAACAGTTAACTATGTTTTTCTTTTTTGTTAAAAAAACAAAAAAACTATGTTTTGTTTTCCATTTCATTTTTAATATGCTTTTCATTGCTTCTTTAATCTGAGTAAAATAGTTAGTCTACACGTAAGGAAATTAACGAAAATTATAGTTCTCAAAAAACCAGTCGACCCTTTTGAAGATAGGAACCTCGTCGTTGCACACAACTGAAACTGCTCGCTAGACAGCCATCCCCTCTATTTACAGCTTGGTAGATAAGCGAAAACAAGACATTCGAATGATAAACATTCGGGAATTTAACTTTTATTTCATCCACTTATTGTTTTTTATCCTAATTTCCTTAAGTTCATTGCACTTTGCCTTGCCTTTTACCAATTCAATGTTCACTCACATGATGTTTTACAATACCTATTCTAGTTGGTTGGTAAATAAAAAGCCTAAAGCAAAAACACTCAAGTTTGATTTACCAAATATCACCTTTAAGCAAAGTCACTCAATGCATACAAAATATCTACTTCATTGAGATTTATTAATATGACACGTTTATTGTATTTTATCAAACATCTTTTCACCTTATTATATGTCATAAAGACAGGTTAGGTTGGATTAAGAAAAGTGGGGCATGTGTATTAAAAGGACTTTGACCGACATATTATTTGCTTCAGTCTTTATGCGATAATTTATTTTGCCCGTCGAGACTATGTACGGAACCTAATAACTTTCCATAAAACCACACATGTTACATTGTGAGGTCCAAAGACAATTCATACTAGTATATCGTTTTGGTTGTTTTTATTTGTTTTTTATAATGATTATTTTATGTACATGACAAGCATCTATTTGCTTTTGTTCGTAGATAATCGATTGCATATAGATGAGAATCCGTTTGATGAATTGTTTAATCCGAGTAGTTAACATTTCTTACTTGAAGCTGAATTTTGTATGCTTAAAATACATAATACCTTAAAGGATACTAGCTTATTATATTATTGTGATCAAGTAAACGGACCGATATTTAATACGAAACGAAGTGCAATAATCTTAGTATTCATATCCGTTTGCATCTATATCAAACACACTAATCACTTGCATCGAAAATTCGATATACATAGCTAGAGAATCATGATATGACCGCTTAAACATTGAATCTTTCAATATGCACAATTTTTATGGTTTATAAATCACAAAAACCATGTAAAGCATAAAGCAGGAACAAGAAGGCCCAAAAGAATCTATTTGGTTAAACGTGTTTGCATAGTTAATTGTTCCGGTGATATCTAATAAAACCAAAATTATTCCCATTGTCAATGTTTCACACATCAATATCACACTCATCTTTGCTTAAAAGTAATACACATGAACAACACGCAAAGATATACATAACGCGCATATAATATACCCCACATGCACCACAAGTTGGTGGAGTGGTGGGCTAGTGTAATTCCTCCAAAAACAAGGGTCACACTTCCAACATAAATGAGATTCAGGCACACTCAGATTACTCTTTAGAGCTGGGGGTATCGTGGTGCCAAAGCTTGACGCCAAGCTAGCAACCCAAAATGGAGAACAACGTACGGTTACGAAAGTGCCGCCGTTGGTCCTCGCGTCGTTAGAACCAGCCTACGCCATTTTTTTTTTTATTTTTTTTTAAATCAAATTTTACCTCATAAAAACCTATACTTCATACACACTTTCAATATATTTTTCCAAACAAAATGAGTAGATTTTGGAACCAAGAAGAGGAGTCTCTTTTGGAGCCTTGGAGGAGTGTTTCACTCAAATATCCGAGAATCCAAATACGAGTGCGGATCAACAAATAAATACGTTTTGGGATAAAGTCTCTCGACGCATACAACAAGGAAGCCAAGAAGCGCAACTACCCTATTCGTACAAAGAACATGTTGACGGGAAAGTGGACTTTTTCCCTTGCCCGAAAAGCACGAATCAGGGCTAATAATCCAAACCAAAACTAGTTAACTTTATGTGTTGGTTTAAATTTCGTATTGTAACTTTTATTTAAATTTCGTATTGTAACTTTTATGTTAAATTTCGTATTACCTAGGAAAACATAGTACGACATTGAAATTAAAATACATTAAACATTGCATTGAAAATACGAATTACATATTAATACAAACTACGATACGAAAATGAAAATGAAAATACAAATTACAATGAAAAGTCTGAGTTGTAACCCTCGTCATAAGGAGAAGGCCCCTCTGCAATCTTGCTCTCTTTCCACTCGTTGTACAAGACGTCAAACAAGTTGTTCTTGCGGTATTCTGCTTCCCTTGCTTCTTGCTCCCTACGAGCAGCTTCCTCTCATGCTTCATTTTCTTCTATTTCTCTCAAAACTTCTTCATCCTGAGCAAGTAGTCGCTGTTGTTCCTCAGTAAGTTGGAACGGATTGTCTTGTTGTTCCTCAACCGGTTCATCTTCCGTTGGGAAAACCGGAAAGATATCTGTTAATGGAGTGTTAACCATGTTTTCGGAAAACTGTTGGGAGAAGTTGTTTACGTTGGGAAATTGTTGGGAGAAGTTGTTTTCGTTGGGAAATTGCTGGGAGAAGTTTTCTTGAGACATTGTTTAATAGAATTTGATAAGAAGTTGTGTATGCGCGTGTGAGAAACAAAGCAGAGTGTGGGTATATATAGGAAAATTTTTGAATTTGAAATTTAAATTGAATTTGAATTTGAATTTGAATTTGTATTTGAATTTTAAGTAGAGTGTGAGTAATGTTATTTTGATTTTATGTAAATGAAGGGAAAAAAAATGGCCAACGGCACCACATTTTCTGGTGCCAACGGTAACGGCACAAAATGTGATGCCAAAGTTTTTCTGGTGTCGTTCTGTGTTTTGTTTACGTGACAGTACTTTTTGAGAACGACACGAGGAGAACAGCGACACGACACCCACCGCTCTTATACCATGTTACAATAAAGTGAATAAACACGAGATAAAAGAAATCGCAAGCCTTAGAGAGCCCGGGCATTGCACCATTGGCATGTTATAGGGCACTTTTTGTACCTATGGCACCATTATGGCATGACACATACTTTTTTCTTTTAAAGCTTTTGTGAGTATATATAGTAATTCTCCTTTCACACACACACACACACACAAAAATGTACAACCCTCATCATGTTATAGGTCCATCGCCATTCGGTTCATATTTCGTTATCCATTTTTTGCTTTTGTTTTAGGGAAAAGTGAGTGTGAGGCTATGGTGTACACAAGCTTATGTGTAGAACCCAATAAAACTACGTCATTTCGGTTAGTAAAACAAAAACTAAAAAAAGAAAAAAGAAAAACAACATTTGACTTTTCTCAGCTTCATCTCTTTCTCTCCCAAATTACTAAACAACAACAAAAATCACCCACATCTTCTCCCAAATCGAAATTCATCCACTTATCTGTGTGAAATGATCATTTGAATAACCACCGGAAACATCAATCGTTCCAGTATCGCTCGATTTTGAAATCACATTTTACGTGTGGTTGGAACCATAAATTGTCCAATTTCCAGCCAAAATAGTTAGTAGTATCGAACCATGTTGGGAATTAAATATTCTGAAGTTCAAGAATCGGGAAAATACTCTAAGTGTGTTCCTGCTGGTAGTACATTTCTGTTGCTGCTGGTAATACATTGTTCCTGCTGGTAGTGTATTGTTTCTACTGATGATAATGCTGCTGATTGATGCTGCTGCTAGTGCATCTGTTCATGCTGTTATCATTATCTCATTCCTGCTGATAGCTTTATCTCATTACTGCTGCTAATGCTCATTGCTGCTGCTAAGTGGATAAGATTGAAAAGATATTATTTGTATTTTGGTCAACAATATACGGTAGATAATATCTTACCCCATGTGCTTAGTTAACAAGTTGTGTACACAGATACATGTTGTATCTTATGTACTGACACTCAAGAGATAAGTTAACAAAGTAAGTCGGCTAAGACTTTAAGCAATATGTAAAGATCTCTTGGACTATAAAAGAGATCTTAGACTTGTGTTTTAAAAGTTGTCAAGTGTCCATGCATATGTGTTATTGTAAGAACTCATATAACTGTTAGATAAGAACAAACACAAGAATATCATAAGTTAGAAAAACTTAAGATTCAAGGTTGTAACCCTAGTGATATTTCAAGATCACTCGTATTATTATCATTAATAATATTGAATCGTTTGGTGATAATCCTTATGTGTTCATTGCTAACTAACAAACATAACAATTCCATTTCCATAACATACACAACCTTCTAAGTTTGGTTGAGTGAATTCCGCGCACTTAATCATTTTAACACAACATATCATACACACAAAGTCACAAGGTTTAACCACCTTAACCATGTGTCTAGAGGGTCCTGGCAAGTGGTATCAGAGACAGGCTGATATTGTTGTTTTTAGAAGAAACAGAAATGGATGTACAAGATGTTCAAACCAATGTTGCTGCAAAGTTGCCCATGATCAAACCAAACGAGTTTGAGTTATGGAGGATGAGAGTTGAGCAATATTTTATGGTTCAAGATTATGCTCTTTGGGATATAATTCAGTATGGTGATTCCTTCACTTTAGGCTATTCAGGTGTTCTTGTTGAAGGGAAAACAGTTAGAAAAAGAAATACTGGACCTGTTTCTAATGATGAAAAGATACAGAAGAGAAATGATCAGAAATAAAGAAACATGTTGCTTATGACCATTCCTGGTGAGCAGATGCTATCTTTTAGCAAATATCTTGATGCAAAAACTCTTTTTGAAGAGATTTGTGCATGGTTTGGTGGTAATGAAACTACCAAAAAGACACTGAAGACATTGCTAAAGCAACAATTTGAAAACTTTACTGCTTTTAGTAATGAGTCTCTTGATAAGCTATTTTCAAGACTACACAAGCTTGTCAGTCAGTTAGCTGTGTTGGGTGTTGAGACAGAGAAGGAAGATCTCAACATGAAGTTCTTGAAAAGTCTACCTAATGAATTCCATGCTCATGTTATTGTCTGGATGAACAAACCAGAAATTGAAACAATGAAACTTAATGATTTGTTCAACAACTTTAAAATTGTTGAACAAAGTCTAAAGAGGGGTGGAAATTATGGTACTAATTCTGGGAATGCTGCACTCTTATCAGTTCCTAGTGTTAGTCATTCAGAAGAGGTAGATGAAGTTGAAAGTGTTTCTAATGCTACTTATGGTGGTCCTTCAGCTAGTTTACAAAAGGATATTGCTGGACTTGGAGATCCAACATTTTATGCCTTTATAACCAGTCAATCTAGTGGTTCTCCTCTAAATCATGAAGACCTTGAGCAGGTAGATGGTGATGATTTGGAAGAGATGGATATTAAGTGGCAAGTTGCTTTACTTAGCATGAGGGCTAAGAAGTTTTGGCAAAAAACTGGAAAGCAAATTACCATAAATGGTAATGATACTGCTGGGTTCGATAAGAAGAAAGTGGAATGTTTTAACTGTCATAGGTTGGGACACTTTGCTAAAGAATGTAGAAGCCCAAGGAAGCAGGATAATAGGAACACATGGTATAAGCAAGAGAGGAATAAGGAAGTACTGGTGGAAGAGCCAAAGGCTATGCTGGCTATTGATGGTATTAGATATGATTGGAGCTCTATGGCTAATGAAGAGGATGCACCACCAAATGTTGCTCTTATGGCCAATGAATTTGCTCTAATGGCCTCTTCTGATTCAGAGGTAGATACCATTCCTACTTGTACTAATTCATGTCCTAATCTTAAAAATTATGAAGACATTAAAAAGAGATTTGATGCTTTTAGAGAAGAGTTAATTGATGTCCTTCATAATTTAGCTAATCATAAGAGGTGTGTAGGAGTTTTAGAAAAACAAATCCAAAATTTTAAAAAGAATGAATCTACGTTTACTGATGACTTAAATGCTTTAAAAATAGGATTAGCATTTAGATATGAATTACTTAATGATCAAAGTAGACGGTTATCTGAAGCCAAAAATGAAAAAGAAAATGTTAAGGTAACTATAGATACTCTAGCACATGCCTCAGAAGGAATGAATAAGATTTGGGAAGCTTAAGTAATTGATAAAGCTAATTCAGGTGTAGGTTATAAAACTGTCCCTCCACCATATAGAGGTGTTCCTTCACCTCCAGGTGTTGACCTAGCACATACAGGTTTAGCTGAGTGTCAAGAACCAATCATGAAATATGGTTCTAAGGCTAGTAAGAGTCTTAAGGTAGAAAAGATAAGTAAAAGTTTAGATAAAACTTTACTTTATCAGGACAAGGTGTCCTTTATTAAGAAAGGAGAAACTATAGTTGTTGAGGATTGTACAACTGATAGTGATGATGAAGAAGAACATGTTATGTCTAAACCTGAAGTGGTTAAGAAAGTTGGAACAAGTGTTTCTAAGATAGTCAAACACAATACTGATAGGCCTAAATCAAACATTAAGCATGTTAGGCAACCAGTTAGATATTGTGAACAATACAGAACCACCAACAAGCCCAGAGGTAACCAAAGGAATTGGAAAAACCTCAAGTCTAACCAATTAGGTGATGACTTTGATTTTTATAACAAAGCTTGTTACACATGTGGTAGTTTTGACCATCTTGCAGCTTTCTGCAACCAATGGGTAACTGGGTATGAAAACCATAGAGTGAACCACAAAAGGCAAACACCTAAATCTCACTTTCACTCTAGTTCTAAGAGAACAAACCCTAGAGTAGTCAAAAACAAGTCTGGCCCAAAATCTGATCCTGCTGCTAGACCAAGTGATCCTGCTGCTAGACAATTTGTTCCTGCTGCTCGACCATTTATGACTATTAACCCAAAATCAACAGCTAAGGGTGCAAAAACAATTTTCAAACATGCACCAACAACTGTTCTAAGGTCCATTCAAACAAAAGCAGTGGTCCAAAAACAAGTTTGGAAACCAAAGGGTAGAATTGAAAAGTTAGCAGTTCCTGCTGCTAAGCAATCAGTTCCTGCTGCTAAGGGAAACAGGGCAAATGCTGTTAAGGCCTCAGCATGTTAGATTATTAAATCTAATGTTGCATCAACTGTCCTTAAAAGATTGAATTATATTGATGCAAGAGGCAGATCCAAGTCAGTAATGGCTTGGATCCCCAAAAGAAACTAACACTCTTATTTATGTGCAGGAACATTCAAATGATCAACAAGAAGATCAAGGATTCTCAGATAGTGGATGTTCAAGGCACATGACAGGCAACATGTCTTATCTTTCAGATTTTCAATCATTCAATGGAGGATATGTTACCTTTGGAGGGGGTGTTCGTGGCAAAATTTCTGGTAAAGGTACAACCAAAACCGGAAATTTAGATTTTGAAGATGTGTACTATGTAAAAGAGCTAAATTATAATCTTTTTAGCGTTTCACAAATGTGTGACAAAAAGAATAATGTTCTTTTCTGTGAGACTGAATGTCTTGTACTTTCTCCTGATTTTAAGATGCCTGATGAAAGTCAAGTACTTCTTAGAATTCCTAGAAAGGGCAATATGTACAGTGTAGACATGAAGAACATTATTCCTAAAAAGAATTTAACTTGTCTTGTTGCAAAGGCCACATTGGATGAATCAATGAAATGGCATAGAAGGCTTGGTCATATTAACTTCAAAACCATAAATAAAATTGTTAAGAATGGTTTGGTAAGAGGTTTACCTCACAAAAGATTTGAAAATGATCAAACATGCATTGCTTGTCTAAATGGCAAACAACACAAAGCCACTTGTAAGCCCAAAATTTTTTAACTCTATCAATCAGTCTTTGTTTATGCTGCATATGGACTTATTTGGACCTGTTTCAATAATGAGCATAATGCATAAGAGATATTGTCTAGTTATTACTGATGACTATAGTAGATTTACATGGGTTTTCTTTTTAGCCACTAAGGATGAGACATCAAGCATCCTTAAGGACTTCATTACACAGATAGAAAACCAAGTAAGCAAGAAAGTAAAAGTCCTTAGATGTGATAATGGGACATAGTTTAAGAATAGAGTTATGGATGACTTCTACAAACAAAAAGGTATTAGAAGAGAATTTAGTGTTGCTAGAACACCACAACAGAATGGTGTAGCTGAGAGAAAGAATAGAACACTAATTGAAGCTGCTAGAACAATGTTAGCTGATTCTAAGCTACCAATAAATTTTTGGGCTGAGGCAGTCAACACTGCTTGCTATGTTCAAAATAGAGTTTTAGTTGTGCAGCCTCACAATAAGACATCATATGAACTTTTCAATGGTAGAACTCCTGCAATAGGATTTCTTAGACCTTTTGGATGTCATGTGACCATTCTCAATACCTTAGACCATTTAGGAAAATTTGATGGTAAAGCAGATGAAGGTTTCTTTGTTGGTTATTCTCTTAATAGCAAAGCTTTTAGAGTTTACAACACAAGAAAAGAAATAGTAGAGGAAAATCTACATGTGGAGTTTTTAGAAAACAAATCCAATGTAGAAGGTCAAGGACCAAAATGGCTATTTGATCTAGAGTATCTAACCAATTCATTGAATTATGTGCCTTTTGTTGCAGAAACTAATGATTTTGCAGGTTCTAATACAACAAATGAGGCAGAGTTAGAGAAAGATCAAAATGATGTGATCATGCCAATCTGGTCAAGTACAATTGTGGAATCAACTTCAACAACTGATGAATCTTCTTCTAGCAAAGCTAACGAAGGTGTTGAAGATGAAAGCAAAGAATATGGAACTCAGGAACAACAAAATGTTTCTGCTGGTAGTATTTCTGTTGCTGCTAGTAGTGTCTCTGTTTCTGCTGATGATTCTGCTGCTAAGCTTACTGATTATGCTATTCGGCCAAATGATGTTGCTAGCCCTTCAGAAACAAAAGATGCAGAATTCTCAGATAATGAGGTGGATTTCAACAATCTTCCAACAAATTATCAAGTTCCTTCCACTCCACAATCAATAATTCACAAAGTCCACTCCCTGGAACATGTGATTGGAGATATACAATCTGGTGTGAAGACAAGACATCAATTGATGACTTCAGACCAACAAGGGCTTCTTGATGCCCTTTATGCTTCAAAACAGCATGAGCTTTCAAACTCTTGCTTGTTTGTATGTTTTCTCTCACAAGCTGAACCAAAGACCATTCTGAAAGCCCTAGATGATTCAAGCTGGTTAGAGGCTATGCAAGAAGAGCTTTTTTAGTTCAAGATTCAAAAGGTATGGGTGCTAGTTGATTTACCTACACGTGTGAAGGTAATTGGCACTAGATGGGTTTTTAAGAACAAAAGGGATGAAAGAGGAATAGTGATCAAGAATAAGGCTAGATTAGTAGCCCAAGGGTACACACAAGAAGAAGGAATAGACTATGATGAGGTTTATGCTCCTGTAGCAAGGATTGAGGCAATTAGGCTTTTCTTAGCTTATGCTTCATTTTTAGGCTTCACAGTCTACCAAATGGATGTCAATAGTGCATTTTTATATGGTAAAATTGAAGAAGAGGTGTATGTCTCACAACCACCAGGCTTCATTGACCCATTACATCCCAACAAAGTGTACATAGTAGTGAAAGCTCTATATGGCCTTCATCAGGCACCAAGAGCTTGGTATGCAACACTAGCTTCCTACTTATTAGAAAATGGATTTCAAAGAGGAAAGAATGATCAGACACTTTTCATCAAACAGCACAAGAAGGATCTTCTGTTAGTGCAGGTGTATGTGGATGACATTATCTTTGGATCTACTAGGAAGGAGATGTGTTTAGAATTTGAGAAGCTTATGAAAGATAAGTTTCAGATGAGTTCCATGGGGGAACTTACATTCTTTTTGGGTTTGCAAGTTAAGCAATCATCTGAAGGCATATTTATTAATCAAGACAAATATGTTGCAGAGATACTTAGAAAATTTCAATTTGCTGATTCAAAAATAGCAAGCACACCAATGGACTATGAGAAACACCTTCTGAAAGATGAAGATGGAGAGAGTGTGGATGTACACACTTACAGATCTATGATAGGCTCTTTGATGTACCTTACATCATCTAGACCTGATATCATGTTCCCTGTTTGTGTTTGTGCAAGATTTCAAGTTACTCCAAAGGTTTCTCATTTAACTGCAGTCAAGAGAATTTTTAGATATCTCAAAGGTCAACCAAGGTTGGGTATATGGTATTCTAGAGAATCTCCTTTTGACTTGGTAGCATATTCGGATAGTGATTATGCTGGTGCTAGCTTGGACAGAAAGTCAACAACTGGAGGATGTCAATTCCTTGGGTGTAGACTTGTCTCATGGCAGTGCAAGAAGCAAACAAGTGTGGCAAATTCAACAACTGAATCTGAATATATAGCTGCTGCAAGTTGCTCTAGTCAAGTTCTATGGCTTCAAAACCAACTCCTTGATTATGGGTACAATTTCTTAAACACTGTTATTCATATTGATAATAGTAGTACAATTTGTATTATTAAAAATCCAGTGCAACATTCTAAAACAAAACACATTGAAATTAGACATCACTTTATAAGAGACTGCAATGAGAAAAGGTTAATTCAAGTTCTTAAAGTTGCTTCAGAACACAACTTTTCAGATCTGCTAACAAAAGCTTTTGATGTTTCAAGGTTTCAGTACTTGGTAGCAAGTATTGGAATGCTTAATCTTTAAATTTTCAATATAATGTGTTTTTGTAAATAAATTTTTGTTGTTGCTGCTGATTTATCTAATACTGCAGTTATTACAAAAGTTTGTGCTGCTAGTACAAATTTAAATTGTGTTATTCATACAGTTGGTCTTATGATTATTCTAATACAAGACAAGTACTTTGTATTTTGTTCTTTTGGTTTTAGACTAACAATTTCAGGTATGAATATGTGAACACAAAGGAAATTTCAAGTGAAATCGAAGCAACACAATGCTGATGTTGGCTGCTACCATAATAGGTTTATGATGGACTGAGTTTGGGAATTTAAAACTCCTTAAAACTACTCTCTTGAAATCTAGTTATGATATTTCACATTGAATTGATGACTTAGTTGATCAGATAGTAACTGATGCAACTCACTTTCTATCATTTTATACTTTTAAGTATAATGTGCAAGTCTGAGGACATCTGATAGAAAGAACAGCTAGTAAAAGTGAATCTAACACTTGTGTTAGAGGTAACAATTACTATGAGCTGGAAACCCTGTCAGGAAAGCTCTTTGAATGAGTTTATCTGCACACAGGCAGTTATTTATAACTGAAAAACATTGGTTCTCACACAACCAGAGGTTGCTTTAAACCGAAATTTTGATTAAGTGTCTGTTATACACTTAATTCCTTCAAAATGGTTGAAAGTAGTATGATTTTTCAATTCTAAAATCATGAACATACTGCTAAGTCAAAAAGGTTTCTTAAAAGGATTTTCAAGGATTCACAAAAACCATCCATTGATGGATCATGAATCAAAATGTCCACTGATTCACCTCTCATAGGAGTTAACACACCTAGAAGTGATGAGGGCAGTAACTTAATGTAACACCTAAAATTTATAAAGCATGTAAAATTACCAAAATGCCCCTGCTAGTTTAAAAATTTATTAAAAGCTTATAGTGTAGCAAATAAATTCCAAACTTCTGGCAATGCACATGTTATGATCCCAAATAATTTTGACAATCTCATTCAACATTTACACAAGTGGCAAAATTACCAAATTACCCCCGTAACATTTATAAATGAATAAAAGCATTGTAAAGTCCCGAATTCATCCCGAACCTCTGGAAACGAACTACGAATCAAGTGAAATAATTATGAATCATGCTATTAATATTTTTACGAGTCCAAAAGTGCATTATTTCACTCAAAATATTGTATGGCCGAATTATGTTAAACATTACATAATTAAAGTAATTAAAATACATTTTAAGATACAAGATAAATACAAAATTAAATCCTAAACTTGGTAACCAATATTTCCAGCTAATTGAACCGAAATTACAGCCCATTCATCACCTTAAGACTCGGCCATTTACTCTTTATAGTTACCCTTAATATTTTCTTTGATTTAACCTAATTTGTTCCTAGCCGACAATTCAAAAACTCTCCCAAAAATTCATTCGATCACTCCCATAAGCCAAGAACAATTTTCTGGAGTTCATTGCATCACTAAGGAGTTTAGAAAAATAGCAAGTCGATTTTTAGAAGCCTAGATCAAGAGCTATTGATTTCCTTCTTTTTAATCACTCGAAAGGTATTATTTTCCCAAGCAATTCATTCGATCGTGTAAAAATTCGTTTCTTAATTTTCCTGGAGTTCTTACATTATGTGTGATCTGGGAAAAATGTGTACAAGGTTAATTGGTCCCGTTTGAAGCCGTGGTAAATTCTTGTGGTTCGAAAGTTCTAGCCGAGAATCAATAATTCGTGCAACACTCTTCCACTCGTTCTAAAAATTCCCTGGTATTTTTCCCAGCCTCTATTGATCGTATATAACATGAGAAAAATAATAAAAATGATCCATGCATTGTGTATAATTTGTATGATAATTCTTGTGTTATTAAACCCTAGAATCGAATTTAATTAAGAAATCATGCATGCGATTTTTCCTGGAATAGTGAACAATTTTCGTGGGCTATATGATCATAATATAACACCATAAAAATGCTTATTTGATTTATTGAGGCTTAAAACCATTTTTGGTGAATTATGTTGAAATCGGCAAAAAGGAAAATAAGGGCAAAAAATACTTAACGTGGGAACTAGGGTTCAAAAAGAGTTTAGATCTGATTAATAATGAATATAAATGATGTTGATATGATTGCACAATGATTGGGGTCGGCTAGGGTTCCATTTGGTTAAATATTGTTTTTACCGATTTGAAATTAAATATGAAAGGGTGTGTTTTGTCAATACTAAAACTCTTGGGCTATTTTTGTCATGTTCTATATATCATGTATAAGCTGTAAAAATTATTAAATGGAGGGTCTATATGTAAAATTTGTGAGAAAATGAATTAAATTGTAAATGTTAATTCGAAATGGAAATTAATTAAATACAAGGACTAAATATGTAATTTCTGAAAAGTTAAGGTCGAATGGTGTTATAAATGATATTCAGGGACTAATGTGAAAATTTGGATATTTATTGGGCTAATATGTAATTATTATTAATTAATGATTTTAATGTAAATTTTAAGGACTTAATATGTAACCTTATTAAAATAGAGGGACCAAACTTGTAAATTCTAGAAACTTGGGGCGGTTTTGAATAAATAAATATATTCAGGGAATTATGTGTCATTTTGATAAATTAATGGCTTGACATGTAACTATTGGTAATTAAATGTTGAAATTGTAAGTTTAAGGACTGAATATGTAATTTTGATAACTGGAGGGACCTAATGTGTAAATATGGAATAATTGGAGGTCTGATTGTATAACTCACTAAAATAAGTACTCATGATGTAAATTTGATAAACCAAGGGTTTAAGGTGTAATTATGCTTGTTTGAAGGTTTAAAATGTAATTTTGGAAGTTCAGGGGTATAAAATGTAAATTGTGAAAAACCTTAAGGACCAAAAGTGTAAATATGATCAAGATACTTTATTTCCAGCAAATGTTAATCAAATTAAGCCATATACTAAATATTGCTAAAAGTGGAAACCTTCTAATTATGGAAACTTTCTAAAAGTGGAAACTTACTAAAAAGGGAAAGTTACTTAAAATGGAAAGATGATTAATTTAGAATGATTTGTAATCCCCTTCTACTCCTCTAGGTGTGAAGAAGGAGAGACTTTGAGCTTTTCCCCATTTCTGTGTTTGTTTCTACTTTGCTTTCGACATAAGGTACGGATACTCTACCCTTTTAAGAAAGGGTGTCTTATCACCTATGCTTCGATGTTGAGCTATGAACCTTTGCTATGACCCTTTTGCTATGAACCTTTTGATATGAACCTTTTCATATGACTTTGAGATTTACTTTTGACATGACCTTGAGATATGCTTTGATATGACTTTGAGATGAACCGTTTGCATGACCTTGAGACTTGACTCTTAGTTTGACACCCGAGCCACCTTTTTGTTTCCTAGCCAGGAAGGTAACCTGGCCATGTCTGTGATGCACCACTGGCATGACTCCTGTGTGGGGGAGTGATTTCTCACGCCGTCCCCTTTTATATTATGATATGGCCATTATGATTTTGAGTATTATGATTTTGAGATGACTTTGAGTGGGGGCGTATGGATTGCAATCCTAGGCATGTATGTTTAGTGGATTTAACTATGACTTTGAGTATGACTTTGAGGTGACTGGTGCATGTGTGCTATACACGCCTTTCACATTTATGGGAGCTGATCACTCCACCCCTTTTGATACATGAGGACACCCCTCATATTATCTGGTTGCCTGAGAGGTATCCCCTCTGATTGTGAGATCTTGACTTTGAGTATTATGATGTTAAGATATGACTTTGAGTATGGGCTCGTGGTGGATGACTATCCTATATATCTTCTATTTCTTCTTGCATTGATTTATACCTTATGATATTTCCCAGTGCTTCATTATGTTTCTGTTTCATTATCTTTGTCGTATTATGTATCTGTTCACTGGGCTTTGTAAGCTCAGCCGCACGTTTTCTTTTCCGTGTGCGGCAGGTATCTAGCTGGGAGATGGATTTATGCTTGGGATGAGAGTTAGAGGAGCTTTTGCCTTAGATGATGTCCTACCCTAGTTTTACCATTTTTATTTCAGTATCTTGATATTGGATCTATTTCGTTATGTATTTCCTTGGGATTATTTCTTCCTTTCATTTGAGACTTATGTATTGAATTCCAGTCGTGTTGACTTGGTTTATTTCATGATTATGTTTATTGGCTTCCGCTGTGAATATGTATGTATGCTTTGATTTGTCACCATAATGTGATGCTTCTACCCTTGCCGGGTTGGGGTGTTACAATTATGGTATCAAAGCCCAGGCTGCGACCTGTCGTACATAAGCTTTGGCCTGTGAAACATGTGGACCATAGGATTTGACCCTTAAGTTTTAAGTTTTGACTGGTGAGGCTTTGGGTAGGCATAGGTTTCTGTTTCGTCTTCCATTTCGTGCTTATTTTTCCCTTATGTTTTGCTAACTCTTTTCATGATCATTCAGATGGTGAACACTCGCTTTACTCAGTACTCTAATGGGGATGATGGCCCCAACTTTGAAGAGATGATAGCCGCTGCTGTGGCTGCTGCTCTTCCGCGAGTGGTAACTGAGGTCACCAATAATATCAGGAATGGGGCTGGTCCTTCTGGAGGTGGTGGTGGTGGTGATGCTCAACCCACTGCTCCACCCGCTGCTCCTCCAGCTGGTATCCACGTGTGGATCGAGAGGTTTAATAAGCTAAAGCCTCTCACGTTCAGGTCCGCTGTTACTCCCCATGAGGCGGAGGATTGGGTTACGCACGTCGAGAAGTTGTTTCGTGTTCTGGGATGTGCTGACGAGTTTAAAACTCGTTTGGCCACATTCAAACTAGAGGGTGATGCTCAGAATTGGTGGACTGCTCTTGTGCAGGCCAAAGGGGATGATTTTGCTGAGACTTGTTCGTGGGCAGATTTTATTGAGGCGTTTTATAAGCAGTACATTCCTATGGCAGAGCAGTTGAGGTATGAGAGGGAATACGGGTCTATTCGTCAGGGTGATCATGAGTCTTCTGGAGATTTCATGCAGCGTTTCTTACGTCTGGCTAGTTTCGTGGGGCCAGAGGTTACTGGGAATTCGGTTCGTCAGGCTCGTCACTTCAAGTGGGCTCTTAAGAAATGGGTGTTAGACCGGATCGTTAACACTCCATTTGATGATGTGGCTAGTGTTCAGGATGCCGCGCGTAACATCGAGTTGTTGCATGCGGACAGGGTGTCTAATAAGCGTGATAGGGATGGTAACCGGGTAGATTTTCGGGGTCGGCAGGACCAAAGGCAGGATTCTCGGGGTCATGGTCGTCAGGACCAGAGACAGGATTTTCGGGGCCGTCAGGACCATGGGCGTGATCAGCAGGGTCGCCAGGACCGAGGTGGTGATTATAGGAGACAGGATTCTAGGAACCAGGGCCGTCAGGATTATGGTCGGTATGGTGGTGACCGTCAGGGTCAGGGTGGTAATAATAAGCGCAGGGATTCTCAGCAGTATCAGCAGTCGGGATCGTCAGGTCAGAAGAAGGCTGACGAGATTCTTCCTCCTCCTCCTACATGTGCTTCATGTGGGAAGTCTCATCCAGGTCCGTGTTACAAAGCTTCTGGTGCTTGTTTCTGGTGTGGATCTAATCAGCACAAAGTCAAGGACTGCCCTAGGAAGAATGCGGGTGAACCTAAAGTTGATTCTAGGACAGCTCCTACTTCGGGACGGGTTTATTCTTTGACTCGTGATCAGGCGGCTAGCACCTCAGGTACTATTACGGGTTTTCTATATATTGGAGATCGTGCTGTTTTTGTTTTATTTGACACCGGTGCCACTCATTCTATCATATCCACTTCACTTGCAAATAAAATAAACATTAAACCCACAAAATTAATGAATCGTATATCTATTGCTACCCCGATGAAAACTCATGTGATTATTGATGTTGAGTATGTTAAATGCCCTCTCCGTTTCGATGATCGTATTCGTTCTGCGAACCTTCTTCCCATTGATATGGTTGATTTTGATATCATTCTGGGCATGGACTGGTTAGCTGCCCATAAGGCGACTATTGATTGTTATGCTCGTAAGGTGATCTTTGGTGATCTTCACCATCCTGATTATGTTTATTCTGGTTCCCAACCTCTGAAATCTGTAAAGATTATTTCGGCTATGAAAGCCCGGACTTTGATTTCGCATGGCTGTCTTGGTTTTCTTGCTTCTATTAAAGATACCTCTGTTGATATTCCTAGCATTGATAGTATTCGTACGGTGCGCGATTTCGCCGATGTATTTTCGGATGAACTTCCTGGCATTCCTCCTGTCAGGGAAGTCGAATTTAGCATTGATCTGGTTCCGGGTGCTGAACCCATATCTAAAGCTCCTTACCGCATGGCACCGATTGAATTAAAGGAATTAAAGGAGCAATTGCAAGAACTGTTGGAAAATGGTTTTATTCGTCCGAGCGTATCTCCTTGGGGTGCTCCCGTGTTGTTTGTTAAGAAGAAAGATGGGAGCATGCGTCTTTGCATCGATTATCGAGAGCTTAATCGCATTACGATTCGTAACCGATATCCTCTTCCTCGCATAGATGATTTATTCGATCAGTTGCAAGGAGCGAGGCATTTCTCTAAAATTGATCTGAGGTCTGGATATCACCAGCTTAGGGTGAGGGAGCAGGATGTTCCCAAAACGGCCTTTCGGACTCGGTACGGTCACTATGAATTCTTGGTTATGCCTTTTGGTCTGACCAATGCTCCTGCTGTGTTTATGGACCTAATGAACCGGGTATTCCATGAATTTCTCGATAAGTTCGTCATTGTCTTCATTGATGATATCCTTGTGTACTCTAAAACCGAGGCGGAGCACGAGCAACATCTTAGTATAGTTCTGGAGATCCTTCGACAGCAGAAATTGTATGCGAAGTTTTCGAAGTGCGAGTTTTGGTTGGATCGAGTGGCTTTCTTGGGTCACATAGTTTCTGCAGACGGCATCACGATGGATCCGGCCAAGGTTGAGGCCATCACAAAATGGCCAAGACCTACAAATGTGACGGAAGTAAGGAGTTTCTTGGGTCTCGCTGGGTATTATCGGAGATTTGTTGAGGGCTTTTCGCGTCTTGCATTGCCTTTAACACAGTTGATGAGGAAAGGAGAGAAATTTATTTGGACTGATGAGCGAGAGAGTAGTTTTGAGGAGTTGAAGAAGCGTTTAGTGTCGGCACCTATCTTAACTCTTCCATCAGGTTCCGGCGGTTTTCAGATTTATAGCGATGCATCGAAGAAAGGTTTAGGATGTGTTTTGATGCAGCATGGTAAGGTGATCGCCTATGCTTCGAGGCAGCTGAAGCCTTATGAGGTGAACTATCCGACGCATGATCTAGAGTTAGCAGCTGTGGTTTTCGCGCTAAAGATTTGGCGCCATTATCTGTATGGGGAGACTTGTGACATTTTCACTGATCATAAGAGTCTTAAATACATCTTCACCCAGAAAGAGTTGAATATGAGGCAGAGGCGTTGGTTGGAGCTTCTGAAAGATTATGATGCCAACATTCAGTACCATCCCGGAAAGGCGAATGTGGTCGCTGATGCTCTGAGTAGGAAATCCGGTATGATTGCGAGTTTAGAGTTTGAGCCTCGTGTTTTGCATGATTTAGAGCTTCTGGATGTGGAGTTTTGTGTTCGTGGTCATGGCGGTTATTGGGCCAGCCTTACGGTGGAGTCCAATCTTATTTTACGAATTAAGGAAGCTCAGAAAGAGGATGGTGAGCTGTGGGCTATAGTTCAAAATGTTGAGGACGGTAAGCAATCAGAGTTTAGAGTTGATGATTCCGGTGTAGTATGGTTTGAGGATCGTCTCTGTGTTCCCAACGATCCTGAGCTTAAGGAGGCTGTTCTATCGGAGGCTCATAGTTCCCCTTTCACTATACATCCTGGTTCTACCAAGATGTACCGAGACCTCAAGCAACATTTCTGGTGGAATGGCATGAAACAGGATGTGGCTTCGTTTGTGTCTAAGTGTTTGACTTGCCAGCAGGTCAAGATTGAACACCAGAGAGCTAGTGGGTTGCTTCAGCCATTGGAGATTCCGAAGTGGAAATGGGAGGAAATTTCCATGGATTTTGTGACTGGTTTACCTCTTACTCGTAGGAAGCATGATGCGATTTGGGTGGTCGTCGATCGACTAACCAAGTCTGCTCACTTCCTCCCTATTCGTGTGGATTACAGTGTTAGTAAATTGGCGGACATATTTCAGCAGGAAATCGTTAGGCTTCATGGTATGCCTACGGCTATTATATCAGATAGGGATCCTCGGTTTACGTCACGTTTCTGGAAGGGATTGCATAAGGCATGGGATACACGCCTTAAGTTCAGTACCGCTTTTCACCCTCAGACGGATGGTCAGTCGGAGAGGACCATTCAGACTTTAGAGGACATGTTGAGGGCATGTGCCTTGGAGTGGACTGGTAGCTGGGATGATTATTTGTGTTTGGTAGAGTTCGCATATAACAACAGTTGGCACGCGAGTATTCGTATGGCTCCATTTGAGATGTTATATGGTCGGAAATGTAGGGCTCCGGTTTGTTGGAACGAGGTAGGTGAACGCGTTATTGAGGGACCGGAGTTAGTTCAGATTGCTACTGAGAAAGTGGATGTTGCTAGGGAGAAGTTAAAGGAAGCTAGGGCTCGTCAAAAGAGTTACGCTGACAAGCATAGGCGTGACTTGGAGTTCCGCGTTGGTGATCGGGTATTTCTTAAGGTTTCGCCGTTTCGAGGAGTTAAACGTTTTGGAATTAAGGGCAAGCTCAGTCCTCGATTCATTGGACCGTTTGAGATTTTGGATCGTATTGGAGAAGTTTCGTATCGTTTGGCTCTTCCTCCGCAGTTATCACATGTTCACGACGTCTTTCATGTATCTCTTCTGAGGGGATACAATTATCATCCTCTGCATGTGGTGTCTTACCCTCTTGATCAGATTCAGCCCGATATGTCTCTTCCAGAGGAGCCGGAAGCTGTTCTTGATCGCCAGGAGCGAGTTATGAGACGTAAAGTTATTCCTTTTGTTAAGATTCTTTGGCGGAATCACCCAGAGCGGGAAGCTACCTGGGAGACCGAGGAGTCTATTCGAGCTAGTTATCCTCATTTTGTTTTCTGATTCTGGTATGTCTCTATCTTGTTTCCGAATCGTTTCATTCTGATTCTTTGCAAATTTCGGGGGCGAAATTTTTCTTTTTAGAGGGGAAGAAGTTGTAACACCTAAAATTTATAAAGCATGTAAAATTACCAAAATGCCCCTGCTAGTTTAAAAATTTATTAAAAGCTTATAATGTAGCAAATAAATTCCAAACTTCTGGCAATGCACATGTTATGATCCCAAATAATTTTGACAATCTCATTCAACATTTACACAAGTGGCAAAATTACCAAATTACCCCCGTAACATTTATAAATGAATAAAAGCATTGTAAAGTCCCGAATTCATCCCGAACCTCTGGAAACGAACTACGAATCAAGTGAAATAATTATGAATCATGCTATTAATATTTTTACGAGTCCAAAAGTGCATTATTTCACTCAAAATATTGTATGGCCGAATTATGTTAAACATTACATAATTAAAGTAATTAAAATACATTTTAAGATACAAGATAAATACAAAATTAAATCCTAAACTTGGTAACCAATATTTCCAGCTAATTGAACCGAAATTACAGCCCATTCATCACCTTAAGACTCGGCCATTTACTCTTTATAGTTACCCTTAATATTTTCTTTGATTTAACCTAATTTGTTCCTAGCCGACAATTCAAAAACTCTCCCAAAAATTCATTCGATCACTCCCATAAGCCAAGAACAATTTTCTGGAGTTCATTGCATCACTAAGGAGTTTAGAAAAATAGCAAGTCGATTTTTAGAAGCCTAGATCAAGAGCTATTGATTTCCTTCTTTTTAATCACTCGAAAGGTATTATTTTCCCAAACAATTCATTCGATCGTGTAAAAATTCGTTTCTTAATTTTCCTGGAGTTCTTACATTATGTGTGATCTGGGAAAAATGTGTACAAGGTTAATTGGTCCCGTTTGAAGCCGTGGTAAATTCTTGTGGTTCGAAAGTTCTAGCCGAGAATCAATAATTCGTGCAACACTCTTCCACTCGTTCTAAAAATTCCCTGGTATTTTTCCCAGCCTCTATTGATCGTATATAACATGAGAAAAATAATAAAAATGATCCATGCATTGTGTATAATTTGTATGATAATTCTTGTGTTATTAAACCCTAGAATCGAATTTAATTAAGAAATCATGCATGCGATTTTTCCTGGAATAGTGAACAATTTTCGTGGGCTATATGATCATAATATAACACCATAAAAATGCTTATTTGATTTATTGAGGCTTAAAACCATTTTTGGTGAATTATGTTGAAATCGGCAAAAAGGAAAATAAGGGCAAAAAATACTTAACGTGGGAACTAGGGTTCAAAAAGAGTTTAGATCTGATTAATAATGAATATAAATGATGTTGATATGATTGCACAATGATTGGGGTCGGCTAGGGTTCCATTTGGTTAAATATTGTTTTTACCGATTTGAAATTAAATATGAAAGGGTGTGTTTTGTCAATACTAAAACTCTTGGGCTATTTTTGTCATGTTCTATATATCATGTATAAGCTGTAAAAATTATTAAATGGAGGGTCTATATGTAAAATTTGTGAGAAAATGAATTAAATTGTAAATGTTAATTCGAAATGGAAATTAATTAAATACAAGGACTAAATATGTAATTTCTGAAAAGTTAAGGTCGAATGGTGTTATAAATGATATTCAGGGACTAATGTGAAAATTTGGATATTTATTGGGCTAATATGTAATTATTATTAATTAATGATTTTAATGTAAATTTTAAGGACTTAATATGTAACCTTATTAAAATAGAGGGACCAAACTTGTAAATTCTAGAAACTTGGGGCTGTTTTGAATAAATAAATATATTCAGGGAATTATGTGTCATTTTGATAAATTAATGGCTTGACATGTAACTATTGGTAATTAAATGTTGAAATTGTAAGTTTAAGGACTGAATATGTAATTTTGATAACTGGAGGGACCTAATGTGTAAATATGGAATAATTGGAGGTCTGATTGTATAACTCACTAAAATAAGTACTCATGATGTAAATTTGATAAACCAAGGGTTTAAGGTGTAATTATGCTTGTTTGAAGGTTTAAAATGTAATTTTGGAAGTTCAGGGGTATAAAATGTAAATTGTGAAAAACCTTAAGGACCAAAAGTGTAAATATGATCAAGATACTTTATTTCCAGCAAATGTTAATCAAATTAAGCCATATACTAAATATTGCTAAAAGTGGAAACCTTCTAATTATGGAAACTTTCTAAAAGTGGAAACTTACTAAAAAGGGAAAGTTACTTAAAATGGAAAGATGATTAATTTAGAATGATTTGTAATCCCCTTCTACTCCTCTAGGTGTGAAGAAGGAGAGACTTTGAGCTTTTCCCCATTTCTGTGTTTGTTTCTACTTTGCTTTCGACATAAGGTACGGATACTCTACCCTTTTAAGAAAGGGTGTCTTATCACCTATGCTTCGATGTTGAGCTATGAACCTTTGCTATGACCCTTTTGCTATGAACCTTTTGATATGAACCTTTTCATATGACTTTGAGATTTACTTTTGACATGACCTTGAGATATGCTTTGATATGACTTTGAGATGAACCGTTTGCATGACCTTGAGACTTGACTCTTAGTTTGACACCCGAGCCACCTTTTTGTTTCCTAGCCAGGAAGGTAACCTGGCCATGTCTGTGATGCACCACTGGCATGACTCCTGTGTGGGGGAGTGATTTCTCACGCCGTCCCCTTTTATATTATGATATGGCCATTATGATTTTGAGTATTATGATTTTGAGATGACTTTGAGTGGGGGCGTATGGATTGCAATCCTAGGCATGTATGTTTAGTGGATTTAACTATGACTTTGAGTATGACTTTGAGGTGACTGGTGCATGTGTGCTATACACGCCTTTCACATTTATGGGAGCTGATCACTCCACCCCTTTTGATACATGAGGACACCCCTCATATTATCTGGTTGCCTGAGAGGTATCCCCTCTGATTGTGAGATCTTGACTTTGAGTATTATGATGTTGAGATATGACTTTGAGTATGGGCTCGTGGTGGATGACTATCCTATATATCTTCTATTTCTTCTTGCATTGATTTATACCTTATGATATTTCCCAGTGCTTCATTATGTTTCTGTTTCATTATCTTTGTCGTATTATGTATCTGTTCACTGGGCTTTGTAAGCTCAGCCGCACGTTTTCTTTTCCGTGTGCGGCAGGTATCTAGCTGGGAGATGGATTTATGCTTGGGATGAGAGTTAGAGGAGCTTTTGCCTTAGATGATGTCCTACCCTAGTTTTACCATTTTTATTTCAGTATCTTGATATTGGATCTATTTCGTTATGTATTTCCTTGGGATTATTTCTTCCTTTCATTTGAGACTTATGTATTGAATTCCAGTCGTGTTGACTTGGTTTATTTCATGATTATGTTTATTGGCTTCCGCTGTGAATATGTATGTATGCTTTGATTTGTCACCATAATGTGATGCTTCTACCCTTGCCGGGTTGGGGTGTTACACTTAAACTCTTAAGGAATTGATGGCTACATGTACAATATTGTCTGACAACAAGTTCTATATAATGGATCAGATGAAAAGGAAAGATATATTTTGGTACATAGTGAGATCTTCCAAACAAGGGGAGGAAACAAAAGTTATTTGCTTCAGGGGAGGTAACAATCTCAGGGGAGGAAATAATAACCCAGAAAAAGGAAGAAAAACTCAATGTTATGGAAGGAGAAGACAAGAGCATACAAGATGATGAGGAGGTTGAAAATGACAAGAACATTCCAAAGGAGAAAGTTCTATCTAGGTCAAACGAAGAAAAGTTTCAATTTCACTTCAAAGACATGCTGGTTAGATGATTTCACTTTTTGAAACAAGAATCCAAGATACACAGCATCATTGCCTCTTATAATTCATCCATCCAAGGAAATTGCACCATCTTTTAGTCCAAGATTGGTTCAATGTGTTGATATTGTTAAAGTCAAAGAAAGCAGATGAGTTCAGAATTGAAGAAAGTTCAGATCAAGGGTCTGACTATGAAGTGTTTGAAAGATCTTCACAAGTCCTCATTTAATTCAGAAACATGTTGAAATGGATTCACATGTTTAGGGGAGGATTGTTGGGAATTAAATATTCTGAAGTTCAAGAATCGGGAAATACTCTAAGTGTGTACCTGCTGGTAGTACATTTCTGTTGCTGATGGTAATACATTGTTCCTGCTGTAGTGTATTGTTTCTACTGATGATAATGCTGCTGATTGATGCTGCTGCTAGTGCATCTATTCATGCTGGTATCATTATCTCATTCCTGCTAATAGCGTTATCTCATTACTGTTGCTAATGCTCATTGCTGCTGCTAAGTGGATAAGATTGAAAAGATATTATTTTTATTTTGGTCAACAATATACGGTAGATAATATCTTACCCCATGTGCTTAGTTAACAAGTTGTGTACACAGATACATGTTGTATCTTATGTACTGACACTCAAGAGATAAGTTAACAAAGTAAGTCGGCTAAGACTTTAAGCAATATGTAAAGATCTCTTGGACTATAAAAGAGATCTTAGACTTGTATTTTAAAAGTTGTCAAGTGTCCATGCATATGTGTTATTGTAAGAACTCATATAACTGTTAGATAAGAACAAACACAAGAATATCATAAGTTAGAAAAACTTAAGATTCAAGGTTGTAACCCTAGTGATATTTCAAGATCACTCGTATTATTATCATTAATAATATTGAATCGTTTGGTGATAATCTTTATGTGTTCATTGCTAACTAACAAACATAACAATTCCATTTCCATAACATACACAACCTTCTAAGTTTGGTTGAGTGAATTTCGCGCACTTAATCATTTTAGCACAACATATCATACACACAAAGTCACAAGGTTTAACCACCTTAACCGTGTGTCTAGAGGGTCCTGGCAAACCATAAAATGTGCATCCCCAAATCAAAAAAGCAAGTATCAAACTTAACCATAGGAATATGAATATTCCAACAAAATGATACCTACAATATAAACACTTGGTGTGCGACTCATATCATAATCTTCTATCATCAAAATTGTTGTACTAATCGACTTAATCTTACAATATAAACACTGGAATAAAACGAAATTGCTATTCTAACTCAAATGCAAATTGAGATTTTGAGTTTAAATGAGAAGATGCAGGGTTTCGGTTGAAGTGGAAAGAAAATAAAAGGTAATGAAGACGCAAACATCTAAAGATACCTTTGGTTGAATAGCTATTTGTGATAGCAAGGGTTTCAAGATCGGGATCCTACCTAGGATCATTTTCGTCTTTGCAAGATCGTGATAGTAAGATCGGATCGGGATCCTAAGATCCTACTATAATGCTATTTTTTAATAATCTTTGTAATATTATTTAAATCTACAAATTATTATATATTATAAACATGAAATTATATGAATATTTCGTGAAAATATTGTCTTAAATTATGAATATGAAATGTTTAATAAGAATTGCATATTGTTTTTAAATTATATAAAAACATAAATCTTAAATTTGTAGTTTTTTAGTTTAAGGTTCAAGAAAAGTAAGATCGGTTCGGAGTAGATCTTAAGATCCTATGGTTAAGATCGGGATCCTATAAGATCTTAAGCTTGTTAAGATCCTACGTAGGATCCGGATCGTTTTTACTTTGTAGAATCGTAAAATCATAAGATCTTAATATCAGGATCGGGATCTTAACAACTATACGTGATAGCATAGTAGGGTTGGGTCAGTTCCCTTTTGCTTTAGTTGTGGGAAAAAAGTGACTTTGGGGTTTTTAGAGTTTTACCAAAATGACGTAGTTTAATTGGTTTCTACACCTAAGCTTCACTTTCCTCTTTGTTTTATTTTGAGTGAGTGAGCTATTTTTGGTGGTGTATTTACTCTATAATAGGAATTTTATTAAGAAAGTTGTTTTAGTTATAGTAGTGTTATATAGTGTGTACTGAAATGACAATTTTATAACATATTATAAGGTTGCACTGTGGCCACCACTCTTACGGAGTTATGTAGCGTGCATAAATCCTGTAACTATTAAATCAAACAATTAACTGAATAAAACATGTCAAATAGTAGGTTGCAAGTCACTAAATTAACTAATGTTTTTGTATAAATTTACAATTTTTTTATAAGTCACTAAATGCTACGTATACCTAATGCATATGCCACCTTGATATCGCTTATTAGAAAAGTACAATACAATTACTTTTCACCTTGATATCGCTTATTTTACAATCACTAACGCATCAATCGTCCCCATTAAGAGAATGTACATTTTAAGCACGTTTATTAGATGTAGGCATCATTGTGAGATCCTTTTCCAAATGGCTAAGTATTGGAAAATATGAATCATAAAACTATAAACATATTATAACATCAAAGAACACACAGCAGAAGAATCAAACAAGAACATGTAATTAATTAATCTAAATAAACACGTACCTTAATCGCGTAATCACCAAGAACAATATATAAACCCTAGTATGGGTTTGTGAATGTCGAACCACCAAAAGGGAAAAAACACCAAGAATCACAAGCTAAAACAAGCTTGCCACTCATTCTTGTACACACGCGATACTAGCGTTCCAATGGGAAAAGCTAGGTTCAAGATCACTAACAAACCAAACACTTGAATGCTATCAACACTCGCCGAATTCCCTAATGGGAATAAAAGAGTCGACCGGTTTTTAGCAAGAGAAGAGGAAGAGAAGAAGTTTGGCAAGTTAGGGATTCTCCAAAAGTTAAAAACCTAAACACATTGATTTGTATTTATACTTGCACAAACTTGTTCCCTACTCCAACTCAAATTAGGATTAGGAAACCCAATCCCTTTGGGTCTCTCCTTGATCGGCCGAACATCCCACACAAAAGGGATTCTAGAATTTTCTTTTATTTTTCAATTCTAGTCCTTAACTTTAATATCTAACGACCGTTAAACAACCTCGTTAAATATTAACGACCGTTAAGTGTTAGTCTAGTGAAATGAATAAATATAAACATAAAGTATATTTAATTTATTCAAACCAATGGAACTCTCACGTATTGTGTGCAATCCCGAGTCTCGGGTTCGAAACCGGACATACAAATATTAAACGTTAAACATTAAACTCTAACAGCTCCCACTTGGATAACGATTAATATTGTAATGACATGGGCTAGTCTAGCTTTAACAGACCCAATGCCCCCAGCTCGATCCGAGTTTGGTTCTCCTGGAAAAACCACGTGATGATATAATCATCATACTTATCCTTTTGTTACTAATACCATGTTAATATGGATATGGATCTTGTCATTCCATAATTAACAATAAGTTTCTCGTTTATTACAAATTGATCAAGATTACCAAAACATCTGAACGTATTCCAGATAGACTTTGGGCGTGCGCACACAAACATCTTGCCAACCCTACGAGTGGCCAAGCAGTATTAAACTTCAACACAAAGTTGAAGGAACAAATCCTTTATTGACTGCGAGCATAACCCTCGAACTTTACATCATTTCTGAAAATAGCCCTTATAACTACCTTTTACGGTTAGCGTTAGACCACCTTACATAAATGAGCTACATCTTCGGCAATTATCTGGCATCTCAAGTCAGAGGATAAATATTCATGATATACTTGATGACGACGATCCATAAAGTATAATCATGTAGTTGGGATAAGTCCTATATTCAATTTATCCAATATTGAATATCATGTGACATTGGTGTCTTAACCTACAGTCCATTCTACCAATCCTCACATTTGCCTTAGTTTAATAATATTCCCATATTATTAATTGACAATGGAGTATTTAGAATAAAATAAAAAAATAATTTATTCATGGATTTAAACATGCAAATATAGGACACAAATATTAATAATGAGAATAAACGTTATCCGTACTTTATTTCATTAAAATAATAATTGTTTACACGTCCCTATCGAAACACTAATCCAACAGATTTACATGAAACTATCTGCTAAACGAAGACCAATACCATCAGCATGTCGAGTAAACGATTCTTTAGGTAATGCCTTCGTGAAAGGATCAGCCAGATTGTCATCTGTGTGAACTTTGAGTACTTTGATCTCACCCAGTTCAACTTGCACTCGAACATAGTGATACTTTCTTTTAAAGTGTCTGGCGCCTTTCATAACTCCAGGTTCATTGGCGAATGTAATTGCAGCAGAGTTGTCGCAATATACATCGACATGTAATTCAATAGAAGGCATCACTCCAAGATCCGTAATGAAATTCCTTATCCAAACAGCTTCTTGTGCAGCTTCCGATGCAGCAATGTACTCAGCTTCTGTAGCAGACATGGCCGTTGTGCTCTGCTTCTTACTCTTCCAGTCAACTGCTCCTCCATTGATGACAAAAACATAACCCGTCTGAGACTTCGTATCATCTTTATCACACTGAAAGGATGCATCGCAGAAACCTGTAACATTCAGTTCTGCGTCTGGATTTCTCCCGAAAACTAGAAACATTTCTTTAGTATTCCTTAAATACTTAAGAATGTTCTTAACAGCATGCCAGTGTTTGAACCCTGGATTCTGCTGATATCGACTGGTCAAATTTTGAGTGAATGCCACATCTGGCCTTGTGCATCTAACTGCATACATGATTGATCCAACTGCTGAAGCATATGGAACTTTTTGCATGTATGCCACCTCTTCAGGTGTAGAAGCACACATTTCGCTACATAAGCCATGATCTACTTGCATGGGCAAATATCCTTTCTTGAAATTTTGCATATTGAATCTCTTCAATATTTTATCCATGTAAGCGCTTTGGCTTAATCCGATTAACCGTTTAGATCTATCTCGATAGATCTTGATTCCAAGGATATACGCTGCTTCTCCTAAATCCTTCATGGCAAAACAATTACCAAGATATTCCTTAACTTCATTAAGGCTTGGTATGTGATTTCCCATGATCAATATGTCATCGACATACAGGACCAGAAAAGTAGTGTTACTCCCACTAACCTTGTGGTATACACATGGCTCATTGAAATTTTGAGTAAATCCAAACTTCTTGATTTCCTCATCAAATTTCTTATTCCATTGCCTGGATGCTTGCTTCAATCCATAAATGGATCTTTGAAGTTTGCATACACGCTCAGGAAATTGTGGATTTACAAAACCTTCAGGTTGCACCATATAGATGTCTTCATCTAGGTGACCATGCGGTTTTGACATCCATTTGCCAAATCTCATAGTCATAGTAGGCAGCTATGGCTATAAGAATCCTAATAGCTCTAATATCGGCTACAGGAGAAAAGGTCTCCTCATAGTCAATACCGTATGTTTGGGTAAAGCCCTTGGCTACCAAACGAGCTTTGTAGGTGTGTATGTTGCCATCCATGTCAGTCTTCTTCTTGAAGAGCCACTTACACCCTACTACCTTAGCATTGGGTGGAAGGTCTACTTCAATCCAGACTTTATTGTCTTTCATGGATTGCATTTCCCCATCCATGGCTGCCTGCCATTTGTCCTTTTCAGGACTATTAATGGCAGCCTTATAACTAGTTTGCTCATCAATGTGATCCAATAGAAAAGTTTCCTCATCGTCTATGCTTAAACATAGGCGTTCAAGAGCCTTTATAGATCTTGAAGATCTACGGATGGGTACCACTTCTACTTCAGGTGGAGAACCTAAACTTTCAGGTTCCACAGGAAGTGTGTTAGTGCTTTCAGAAGGTGACGTATCTTCATGATCATTTTCAAGATCATATGCTCTCCCACTGAATTCTTGAGATATAAGATTATCTTCAAGGAATTCACCGTACCTAGCTACGATGACCTTATTTTCTTGTGGGAAGTAAAAGTAGTAACCCTTCGTTTCCTTAGGGTATCCTACGAAGACACACTTAACAGATCTTTGTTGGAGCTTGTCGGGTGAGTCACGTTTAACAAACGCCTCACAACCCCAGACCTTTAAGTAAGAAAAGTTGGGAGCTTTTCCAGTCCATACTTCATATGGAGTCTTATCAACCTTCTTAGTTGGAATCCTATTCAACACGTGAACAGCTGTTTCAAGAGCATAATCCCAAAAGGATAAGGGAAGAGTTGTAAGATTAAACATAGATCGCACCATATCTAACAAGGTACGATTTCTCCTTTCAGATACACCATTTTGTTGTGGCGTATAAGGAGAAGTGAGTTGCTGGACAATGCCACACTCACCTAGATAATCCTTAAACTCTTGGTTTAAGTACTCACCACCACGATCGGATCGAAGTGCCTTAATCTTCTTTCCGAGTTGTAGTTCTACTTCATTTTTAAAGACCTTGAATGTCTCAAAGACTTCATGTTTATGTTTAAGTAAATAAACATAACCATAACGACTATAGTCATCCGTGAAGGTCAAGAAGTAGACAGCACCGCGTTTAGACACATGTCTAAGTGGACCACACACATCCGTGTGTATTAATCCAAGCAGATCCGAAGCCTTTTCCATATTGCTATGGATAGGTTTCTTCGTCATTTTCCCAGATATGCAAGATTCGCATTTGTCAACTGAATCATCATTGACATTTGGTAAAAGCCCATCATGTAGCAGCTTTTTCATGCGTTTCTTGCCTATATGAGCAAGACGACAGTGCCATAAATAAGACGAGTCCAAGTTAGACTTGACTCTCTTATTTCCGATGCTATACATAGAATTATTTTTATTGGATACATGGTTTTCCATGTCAATTTCAAACACACCATTTAATGGAATAGCATTAAAGTAAAAAATAGAATTTAAAGAAACAGAAATTCCATTATCATTAAAAGTATGCTTAAAACCCAAATCCAATAACAAAGAAACTGATACGACACCTCTAACAATAGAAGGTGCGTAATGACAATTGTCTAAAACCAAAATTAAACCAGATGGTAAAACTAGCTCAAAAGTCCATATGGCCTCCACTCCTGCACGTATCCCGTTGCCGACATACAAGTAGCATTCCCCATAGTTCAGTTTCTTGATTCCTCTAAGCCCCTGCGATGTATTACAAATGTGAGTACCACATCCTGTATCATATATCCAGGCATTTTGCTTACGAGGAAATGAAAATAATTCAACCATAAAAATACCTGAAGTGCTGGCGCCCTGCCCAGCCTTGGCATTCTTATTTTTGCGACACTCCTCAAGCAACAATGGACAGTCACGCTTCCAGTGTCCAGGAGTGTTACAGTGGTGACAAGCAGCCGCATCCTTTTTGGGATAATCCTTCTTGGGAGGAGGATTCTGCTTCTTCGGCTTTTGCTGATAAGTCACAATTTGCTTGCCCTTGTCAGCTTTGCCCTTTCCTTTCTTGTTCACATGCTTCGGTTTACCGGGCTTAGCTACTCTACCACCTCTAATTGCCATAACTGCAGGTGTAGGAGCTTTCTTAGCGAGTCCCTTCTCATATTCAATGAGCATTGCATGCAAGTCATTAAATGTCTTCCCCTTGCAATGCATATTAAAGTTGCGCACAAATTCACCATACAATTCCTCATTGAGGGATCTATTGATGAGGCCAACTTTAACATCTTCCGCATACCCGCATTCAAGTGCATCTAATTGGTCAAGATAACCTTTCATTTTCATCATATGATTACTTACGGGTGTTGTTGCATCCTGCTTGCACTTGCCCAGGTTGTCAAGTACATCATACAATTCAGCCATGAGAGGTTTCTGAAACATACGTTGCAGTTCCTCAATCATGTTTTTCGAGCCATATTGCTCAAACTGTTTTACCAGTTGATCATCCATCCCCGATAGCATGAGACAAGCCGCATCATTGTGCCTGTCATAAGCTTCATTGTACTCCCTAAGTATTGCATTAGGCGAGTTTGCAGGAGGAGCAACCGGAAGGGGCTCACTAAGACATTCATAACGTTTGGCAATCCTAAGAACAAGCCTTAGGTTTCGATACCAGTTGTTAAAATTCTTAGTCCCAGTCAATTTCTCCTTTTCAAGCATCATCTTGAAACAGGGAGTTAGGTTTGACGAGTTTCCGGGTTGGGCCATTTCTAAAGAAAAAATTTCAAAAGTTAGTACTTTCGATAATAAATATTTCAAGAAAATTAAACACCCATTGGTTAAAGAACCATTTAATTTTCACTGAAAACTAGGATCCTAATTGACGCCGTTTCATTACATCAGCTTTGGCTGCTAGCAATGAAAGTGCTCAATAAGGTACGGGATCACCCAATTGCCAATATCAAATTGCAATTCCTAGAAATCTTGGGACTTAAATTATATTGCCAACATTAGTTGCAAAATGTAAGCATGTTTCATCCCCAAATCTTTATGCCTTGGTGCTGTTCCATTACATCAGCTTTGGCTGCTAGTAATGAAAGTGCCCAATTAAGTTAACCAACTTAAGAAACAGTAAATTGACGTCGGTTTATTGCATTCAGCTTTGGCTGCTAGCAATAAAGTACTCAATTTTACCCTTAGATGACCACCCTTTGAACATCAACATTCAGCTTTGGCTGCTAGTGATGTAGGATGAAACCTTAGGTGTTTCTTTTTATAGTTGGGTAGCATATAACTTAAATTTAAAGGGTAATATATTTTAATGTGTAAAATCAAAAAATATGTACAAAGATGTCATGCATTCATCTTTGTATCATATATGTTTGCAAAAACAAAACCGTTTTACTTATTCGTAGCTCAAATCATCAAAATTTTTAATTGAGGCGTTGAGCAAATTACAACATTGCCTTAAGATGCTTCGTACTTTTTCATGGTGTACTTGGTAAGTCTATTATTGACGCACAGGCGAGCGGAGGGACGACAGCCGCCGAAGCTGGTTAAAACCGTGCCCCTCTAAGGTCACAATTTAATGTGAGCCAACCTTAAACCCACTTTATAGTTTGTCAATAATAGGTCCGCCGCTTCGACCACTTTTGTACAGTTGCAATCAATCAACTAAAAAAATATGATTTTCTTGCTAAAACAATTTTGTGTAGTAATTTATTAATTGCTAGTCTCGCCTGGGAGCAAATTACCGTGCGAAGCGAACCACTATCAGCACATAAGACTTGGCAATAAATAAAATTACTACAAAGGTTTCATAGTTATTAGTCTTATTTATTTTTGTTATGAAAATTACCCTCTTGTGTGTTGCAATCCATCATAATATATAAACACAAAAGATCAAGTAATTACAAAAAATAAATAAACACATAATAGCAAATATATGATCATCCACGATATCATATAGCCACATGCAAACCTTTTTCAATAAATCCTAATATTAATTCTATGTGAAATTTTAAATGTATGTAACTAACAAAACTCTCATTGGTTTTCGAGCTCATTGTGCCCAATGGTCCACAGACGCCAAATAACTTGGCCGCGTAAATTTTGATTAGTTAGATACCACATTGCACATAACCTTTTAATTAATATATATTGAGGTCTTCCCCAATTTAGGATTTATTTAAATCATGTAGCAAATAATTCAATACAAAACATACAAATCATACCATGACAAATATGCAAGATTTGTCAAGGATACCATATTGATCACATAATCATGCATTCCATATTATCATGTCAATATCTCATGTACGTGTCTAATTAATTAGTAACATCACATACGGTACTCACTAATTAATCCCTAAAAATTTTCATGCAATCCTAGGGTTTCTCAAGTTTTAATTAAAAAACTAAAACCCTAATTTTTAATATATATGGATCGAACCATATTAGGGTTTCTTAAAAAAAAAATAAACAAACCCTAAAATTATTAATGCATGTAATCTCTACAAGATCCATTTTTTAGGTTTTAAGTAATTAATTACAAGTTCTAAACCTGGCTCATGATGCCACTGTTGGAAAATATGAATCATAAAACTATAAACATATTATAACATCAAAGAACACGCAGCGGAAGAATCAAACAAGAACATGTAATTAATTAATCTAAATAAACACGTACCTTAATCGCGTAATCACCAAGAACAATATATAAACCCTAGTATGGGTTTGTGAATGCCGAACCACCAAAAGGGAAAAAACACCAAGAATCACAAGCTAAAACAAGCTTGCTACTCGTTCTTGTACACACGCGATACTAGCGTTCCAATGGGAAAAGCTAGGTTCAAGATCACTAACAAACCAAACACTTGAATGCTATCAACACTCGCCGAATTCCCTAATGGGAATAAAAGAGTCGACCGGTTTTTAGCAAGAGAAGAGGAAGAGAAGAAGTTTGGCAAGTTAGGGATTCTCCAAAAGTTAAAAACCTAAACACATTGATTTGTATTTATACTTGCACAAACTTGTTCCCTACTCCAACTCAAATTAGGATTAGGAAACCCAATCCCTTTGGGTCTCTCCTTGATCGGCCGAACATCCCACACAAAAGGGATTCTAGAATTTTCTTTTATTTTTCAATTCTAGTCCTTAACTTTAATATATAACGACCGTTAAACAACCTCGTTAAATATTAACGACCGTTAAGTGTTAGTCTAGTGAAATGAATAAATATAAACATAAAGTATATTTAATTTATTCAAACCAATGGAACTCTCACGTATTGTGTGCAATCCCGAGTCTCGGGTTCGAAACCGGACATACAAATATTAAACGTTAAACATTAAACTCTAACACTAAGGACTCTTGGATTCGAATCTTATTATTAAAATTGTTTCTATGTATTCATTATGTTTCAAGCATTGTTGAAGTGTTTTAAAAAGTTGCCAATTTTGCCAAAACAGAAAAAGGTAAATATTAACCCAACCGAGTACAGTCTAGTAAGAACCATTTCAACACAAACCTGTTTTGACCTGTCGTCCATCTAGCCATTTATATAGGCTGTGTTTGGCGCAAGACCTATAAAAGCTTAAGCTTTTAACGTAAGTTAGCTTATAAAATAAACTTTCTTTGTCACACAGACTTACAGAAACTTTTATAAACCATAAGCCCAAGCCCATTGAAAGGGCCTTATGAGATCTTATAGGTAGTCAAATTAGTTGAATATTTTTCAAAATATAATACATTATTACAAGAAAGTTGAAAATATATTTGAATATAATTTGATGTACTTTTTATACGATTTTACATTAATAAGTTTTAGATCCTACTAATCGGCCAAACAACTTTATATAAATATAAGCTCCAACTTTTGGCTTATAATACCATCCGCAACCGCCAAACATACCCATAGACTTTTTTACTCCGTCACTTACTACTTAAGGCTAATGAGTTTCCCATTTTTCAATCCATGAAAGTGGAGGAGGGCCAAAAGCAGATGAGAACTAAACCTTAAGAGCATAAAGGTGTCTGAACACTGGGTTAAACTTTCATCCAGTGTCACGTCAGCGTCACATCAGCTTTAACCTTTTCACTTTTAACTAAAAAAAACACCTCTTATCATCACTTAACCTTAACTCAACTATTTTCAAAATCAACCCCTAAACTAAAACTAATACTTCATTTAATAACTAACATAATATTAAATATTAAACATTACAATAAGAATATTAAACATTACATAACATTAAATATTAAACATTACAATACGAAACAAATACTTATCAATCGTCTTCGGAATCTTCTTGTTGTTATTGTCGTTGAAGATGTTTCTGCCAAAGATGCTCCATAAGGTCTAGTTGGAGTCGAGTATGCGTTTCTCTGTCGCGTATTTCTTTTGCCTTTCGACGTTGGACATCACATCTTTCGACCCACTTGTCTTTACTCATATGTGGTGACGGATCCACTCACATCTCGCCATACTCACGTAGTGCAAACTTTTGATATTTTAAAATCATATTATGCAAAATAATGCAAGAATACATGATTCTACGTATCTTGACAATTTCCATTTGACGTGCCGGTTGTTGTAGTATACCCCAACGTCCTTGAAGCACACCAAAAGCACGTTCGACATCCTTTCGTGCACTTTCTTGTTTTCTTTTAAAATAACCATGTTTATCGTCAGTTGTTGCCGAGAAGGATTTGACGAAAGTAGCCCACTGTGGGTAAATTCTGTCAGCTAAGTAATATCTCTGTTCATACCTGGTTCCATTAACCATATAAGGTGCTACAGGGGCGACGTCATTAAGAATTTCGTCGAATAACGGAAAGTTATCTAAAATATTAATATCGTTATTCGCCGCCGCCACCCCGAAAAATGCATGCCAAATCCATAAATCTTGCGAAGCAACTGCTTCAAGCATTATTGTTGGGTATTTTTTTATCACCCCTGCCAAATTGCCCTTGCCAAGCCACCGAACAATTTTTCCGCTCCCAATGCATGCAATCAATGCTACCAAGCATTCCCGAAAAACCATGCCACCCCTCATGTCTTTCATAAATATTTTGAATGTCGGACCATGTTGGTTTTCTTAAATATTCCGACATAAACAAATCAATAAAACACTTGTTAAAATTATCAAGACAATCACGTGAAGTGTGCTCACCCATTTGCAAATATTCATCAAACTCATCGGGTGCGGTGCCGTACGCCAATTGGCGTATGGCAGATGTACTCCTGTATAAGAACACTTATACTCATTCGACCCGTAGCATCGGGTGATTGACTAAATAATTTAAAATGATCCGAAAGAAAATCGGAAGTATAAGATTCAATACCTTCGACTATTTCTAGAAATAGTTTCCGGCTCATACGAAATCTTCTTCGAAAATTCCGGTGCAGATACTTACGACCGTGATTGAAATAGTCGTTACGCAAACGTTCTTCAGCAAACTTACGTTCACGATAGGTCAGATTACGTGACATGCGAGGTTGAGCTGCTGCTTGTTCCAACTGTTGCTGATATTCGTACGCGGCTATCATAAACTGAAAGTCAGTTTCGTCATCTACATCTGACCAGTTCGTAAATTCTTTGTGACTTTGATTCGGATTCATTGTGAATGAACAAGGTTTTTTGTTATATATATATATTTTTTTTAAGGAACTAATTGTTTCTAAATGTTGGAGGGCCAAAATTGTAAATTTTATTTTTAAATCCAACGGCTACTTTAAGTACGTAGGGGGTGAAGTGATTTTTTTTTTTTTTCTTTTCCGAAATCACCATTAACGCTGCGTTAAAGGTTTAACGTGATCCTTTAACGCATCATGCCAGTGTGGTTAACGCCCCGTTAACGCAGAAAAGTTAAAGTTTAACGTGCTCTTATAGTCATCACACCGTGTGATCTAACACCTATAGCAGGAACTTGTGGAAGCGTGTTTCAGTATTTTAAGAATTACAATAACTTATGTTCAAAGTTCTAACTTATAACCTGCGTACACTTCAGATTCACACAAGTCTAAAACACAAAGAAATCCATAACGGAATACAATAAAAACAAACGATTCATAGTATGCGGACTTCAACTGAATAAATTCATAATAATGTTCTATAGAATAAACATAGAAAAAATTGTGCTGCTCTAGTTTCTAAGTAATAGTCATTTTCTACACATATATGTATACCAAAAAGAACAAAAAATAAGCAACGGAATGAGCCTACATTGTTTTCCAAGCTTAGGGAGTAAATAAAAGAACCCGAACTAATCTAATACAAAACTTTCTATTTATACCTTGACATTATTTATGGTAATGAGTTTAAAGAGGAGCTTGATTCCTTTGAAAACACAGCCATCAACTTCTCTTTTGTCAGTTGTTCGGTCCTTGAGACTTGATGACGAATATGTGAAACACTTTGTCGTTTGCTGCAGCCATTTTTGAATCAACTACTCTTATCTGAGCTTCTTTAAATTCTTGGATAACTCTAGATATAGGGTGTGTATCTACCGGGCAGCTTACTCTAACAGTTACTTGATCTTTATCTGCTTTAATTTCGATTTTCTCTAAACTTGACCCGTTGTTACTGTTGTTGGGTGTTTCCATAGAAGTGCTTGCGTGCGAACCACTTCTTTCGGATTCCATCTCCTTGAGCTTCTTCTGAAGGTCGGTTATGTAAGTGATTGCATCTCCCAACAGTGAAGCTTTGTCCATCTTTGAAATGTTGGGAACAACCGCTCGTAAAGCATAAAACCTCTGGTTTAGCTTTTCTCGTCTTTGTCTCTCTGCTTCAACATGATTCAGCGGCTCTTCCCTTCCGTTAGCAGGCTTTCGGCCCCTTTCACGAGGCCGTTTATCATCTGTTAAACCAGTTAGGACAGCTCTTTCATCCCTGCCTGAAGCTTCCACATCAGATGCCTCAGAGTCACCACTAACTGGCCGAGAAGCTACTGAAGGGCGAGAAACAGCACCCGTGAAGTCAATTTGCATTTCTGTTGGTGACTTTTGAGGCCTAAAACTGTTAAGTTGGAACTCCTCTCGGGGACTAGTGAACTGTCCCCAATTCGAACCAGTTATTCTGTTTCTAGAATTTGAAACCAGGAGTTGGGAATTGGTAACAGGATACCCTTCCCAACGAGACCGTGGCTCCTCTGCTTTCCTAACCGCAAGTTTTTCCCTAAACTGAGGATGCCGTAAACTCAAGCCCATATCTTGTCGAACAACCTTAGACGCCTTAAGTTGGTGATCAACAAGACCTAAATCCAAAAAATGCCCACTATGGCCATTTTCGTTTTTTCTCTCCCCAATCAACGCACTCGATAATTGTGCATTAGCCATCAATGGAGCCCCAGCCACTAAACCATTATTTGGCTTTAATGAAAAGGATGATCTAACGGAATGCAAAAGGTCCATGTTTTCCGGAATAGAACGAATGGAACCAACCTCAACTACCCCACCATCAGTAGGAACCAAAACAACAGTCTGAATACCAGCAGACTTGGCCAAATTCGTCCGAAAACAATAATCAGAACTCGACTTCAAAGCATCAGAATACCAAAAATGCTTACCGGACGAAAAACATTTCCCGGGACCACCCTGCCCTTGCGGAAACGAAAAATACATAGATATCAAAAAGAACATCTCAGTATCAGTAACTCTATCCAATCCAAAAGCATAATTATCCTCATCCAACCCCCCAAACAAAACATGCAATTTCTGCAAAACCCGTTTCTTCACCCTCTGTTGATTCTCATCTTCTAAACGAATACTCAATATCCGCGCAATATCAAACTCCTCCCCTTCTCTAGGCTCCCTACAACACCCATCCCCCCAAACCAAAACCAACTCCCCTGTTTTCGACCGCGAAATTTGCCAAAAAATGGCGTAATTCCAACTAAAGTTACCTAAACTAACATTCTCCACTAGATCTGATAGCTTATTTTGCAAATTATCATCATTACTAGCTAATGAAGTTAACAAAGATTCATTAGTAACCGAACTCGATATTAAATAATCATAAGCCTTAGTCCCTAACACTGATGCAACTATTGCTTTATCTTCATCATTAAAACTTTCAATACTCATATTCACACCTTTAATTTCATGCAAACCCTGATTTTAATCAAATATTATCCCCAAATACTAAAAATCCATATAAACCAATCAGCTAAAACAAAAACTAATCAAATAATTTGATTAATTTCAGATCTCCAAACACCTGCATAAACAAACAAACAAAAACAATATAAGAGTGTGAAATCAAAAGTTTAAGCTTATTTTGGGCTTACTAGCTTATATGATTCCGTCTTATATATTTCACAAACCAATTTTTTTCTGGCTTATTTTGAAACTATATATAAGTTTATTATGACATCATAATAAACACATATAAGGCTAAAAGTTTCAAAATAAGCCGGAAAAAACTGGTTTATCAAACATATAAGACGAAATCAAATAAGCTCATAAGCCCAAAAATAAGCTTAAACAGACACCCCTATCCTATTATTGATGATAATCACCATATATGAATTATACAAAAATAAAATGATTAGAAGAAAATATATGCAAACCTTAATAGTGGATTTGTTTTTGTAACAGATTGTTTTTTTAGAGAGAAATAAGGTTGTTTTATGAGTTGCTCTGGTATAATAATATCCGAACGAACGGCGCGTGTGTAAAATAAATAAAAACATGTGGTGGTATGAATGAAGTAGTAATAGGTTGGAAGATGGGTATTGTTTAACTATGGTTAGGTTAGATAGATCTATTTTTATTCACGAGTCTATCCATTTCTCAAGGTTTGCATTGACTCGTTAAAGGTGAAACAAAAGGAGTTTTCTTTGTGGAGGTTTTGCACTTTAATGGGATAAGGCACTTCCTAAATTATTTTGAAAAAGTTAATAAAAGTTTTTTGTTTTTTTTTTTTTTTTTTTTTTTTTTTTTTTTTTTTTTTTTTTAACAGCAATATAATAAAATTTTGAGTTAATTACATAAATGATCATTAAGGTTTGACGGGTCTTGTATATTTGGTCACTTAACTTTTTTTCCGCCCGGTCCGGTCATTGTGGTTTGATTTGTTACGGATCCAAGCCAATTTCGTTACTTCGTTAAAATCGCTCGTTAAGTATAGATACGTGATAATCACATGAGGTTATTTTAGTCAATTTTAGTTACCCCCTTTTTCCACTTGCGTACTTATTTATCTCATTGACTCTCATAATCAGAAGTCCTAATTTAATAAACGGCATACACACAAACATTCAAACACAAAAACACACCCATCTTGTGAACCTCATGGCTGAAATGCAACAATTGCCATTCCCCTTTGATTTTTCGCACATCGTGGACAACAATGAATCCAGGAAGGAGATTTTATTGTTGTGCTAACAGAGTAAGTTGTGATTTTTTGTTATCTTGTAAGTTTGGTTTTGTTGATTTTGACCTAAATGATAAATGTATGTAAGTTGTGGGTTTATCTCTTGGTATGATTGATCCGTGTGTGAGTATATATAAATAAATATAGTATCGTGCACACGTGATGCTTTGGGAAATGACAAGTCAAACCTTAGGAAAAGTCAAACTTGCAAAACCCGTGAATGTGATGTGTGTGATACCGGGCAAGTGATCACCCGGGTCGTGTTCCAACGAGATGTGAATAGGCTACTGTGGAAAGCTTTGGATTAGAGTGATTGATGATTTAGATTGCGTTTGATTTTGCTTTTTTAACAATTCTAAATAATAAATTAAAACAGATATGCACAATAAAGTCAAACGCTAATTAATTAACTTAAAAACGCGCACGAAAAATCTAAAAAGGACTAAAAAGTAAAATTTATGAAATTTAAAACCTAAAAATGTAAAATTACTAAAAACTTAATTTAAAACTTAAATTATAATTTTTTACACTTTTTATGTATTTATTATTAATTAATTACTATTTATTAATTACTTGAAACTAATTTAAATTAAGAAAAATAGAAAATGAACAGTAAAAATTCTAGAAAAATTCCTAAAATTATTTTATAACATATAAAAGCTAGGAAAATTATAAAAACTAAGGTGTGCTTAATAAAAACTAATTGTGCTATTTAATACTTAAATATTAATAAAACTAATATTAATTCTAATAAATACTAAATGACAATATAAAAATTTGGAAAAATTACTGAAAATACTTTAAGATAAAAGAAAATTAAGAAAAATATAAAATTGCAAATTACTTATTAAAAAGCTAAAAATGAAAATTAAAAAGATAATTAATATTAAATAGAAACTATCACTTAAATTAAAATTGGATTTTTCTGGATTTTCTTTTTGAAAACTAATTTATACCTAAAAACAAACAACTTTTGTAAAAATAAATTTGAAGAAGCTTAAAAATAAGCTGAAATAGGGCTTAAAGGCCTTGGCAGTTGACTTTTGGTCAAACTAGCCAAGGATAAGCTTAAAATAAGCTACAGGGGGCCCGCAAGGCTTGATTTAGATGTAAATAAGTTTGTTGGACATGAAATGTGCCAAATCAACAAGCTAAGATCACAGAATAAGCCAAAAAGCTGAATGAGCTAATCCAAATCAACCACAGCTCACACAAAATGGGACAGACTTGCAAGCCAAATTCAGGAGGGGGCAAAGGCACCTTGGCTCAAAACCTTTATTGAACTAGCTAGAGGGCCATGTGGGGAGTCCAAAGAACCAAATGGGGACCTGTGGGACCCACTGAGGTGACCTGTGGGAACTCAGCAAGGTGAGTCAGTGGTGGAGGGGCTGCTGTTGCAGCAGTGGTGGTAGTGGCCTGCAGCCCTGTTTGGGGGGTTGTGGGGCCCACACAAAAAATTGAAAAAATATAAAGAAGATTGATTCCTAAAGTTTAAATGGTATACTACAATATGTGAAAATTACAAGCCCTGAATCCAAGTATAAAAATCACAATAATTCATGCACTTTTTGGTTTTTTCTCCACTAAGACAAATTTGACTTTTTATTTAAACTTGAACTTTTGACTAATATGAACTTTGGTTGTATCTAATGAACTGAAAACATGATGCTAAGCTAAAACAAAGCTAAATTACTCTAAATCTACCACTTGTGCAATGATATGAAGGTTTGTGGGTTCTAAATCTTCAACAGTGCACAACCTATTTGAAGTTTATATAATATTTTGACTTTTTGCAAATAGGGTGAGGTTTTAAAGCTTTAATTGACCTAACAATGTCTAATGCAGTCTACTAAGGCCAAATCAACAACAAAATAACAACAAAGTCACCCAATGTTTACTAATCCAAACACCCCTAATGTTAACAGTTTTTGTGATTTGTGAGACAAAATGAAACAACTTTCCTATGAAACTGATTCTAAGCTTACACTAATCAAATATGAACATATACAAGCCGAAATGAGCAACTAATAACAACTAAAGGTGTTGAATACAAAAGATAGCAAAAATTAACAAAAACTTGAAGTGAGACTTACAATGAACCTTGTACTTAAATCAAAGATAGGAACATGTACCCTTATCCTAATTGTCTCCCTAAGACTCTAAACAACTCCAATTCCTTATCCTCTTCTTTTTCTTCTTTTCTTATTTTTCACTATTTTTTTATGATTTTTTTTGTTATTTTTAGTGAACTGAGTACCAGGTGATTCCAATTCCTTGAAGACTTAAGAAAACTTATCATTAAGCTAAAATGAACTTAAATGATAACTTAACAACAACTTTTAACAACTACCAACTGATAGTAAGATTTTCAAATTTGGAATAGCATAAACTGAAATTGCAAATAAAAACTTGAATTAAAGCTTTAATTAAGATGAAATTACATTACAGAGGTTTAAATAAACTTTCTTGATCTAAAAATTACAACTAAAAATAGAGATTACATTAAAAACGACCTAATCTACTCTAAGCTAAAAACTACTGCTACACTAATTGACTGCTCCTTCTTCTTTTTTCTTGACTTATAAAGGCTAGTGAAGCTTTCTCTTTCTTTCCCATCAGTTCTGAGCCCTTGGATAGCTTTACTTTGATCTGAGCCCTCTATTTCAATTTTGGCGGGAAATTGACTTTTGGCAATTGGTGATAACTTGGAGCAATTCCAGGGCATTTAATGGGCTTTGGAAGTATTGGTGAGGTGGAGGGGACAAGGTGTGGGTTTTGCTGAGGTGGAGGAGGGGGGAGATGGAGTGTAGCAGGGGAGTTGCAGGGTGTTTTGGAGGGAGGTGGAGGCAAGGTCAAAGTGGGTGTTGACTGAGGAGATAATAAACGGGGGATTTTATTTTTGGGAGCGGGCCGGATATAGTGAAATGGGCAAAAGGTATAGGTGGGCTGGTGTTTGGGTTTGTGTGTTGGATTAAAAGAAAACAAAAGGGTGTGTGATTTATTAGTAAACCAAGCCCAAGGACCAAACATGTAATTGCTGAAAATTGAGGGGTGCTTCTGCCAACTTCCAAACATGAAACCAAGGACCATTCCTGCCAATTTGTGATTCCATAAGGACTTTGAATGCTTATTTTCCAAAATTAAAACACCGAGGTTAATTTCTGCCAAAAATCAAAGTTGAGGGACCAAACTTGTAAATTTCCAAAACTTTTGAGATTTTTCACCAAAGGACTAAATATGCCAACTTATGATTTCAAAAGGACCTTTGGTGACTTTTCTTATAAAATTAGTGCTGATGGACTATTTTTGCCAATTTTTGAAAGTTGGGGGACTGAAACTGCCAATTTTGCAAACTTTGTTCATTTTTCATCTGTTTTTACTCATTTTGCATCTAAAACATATAAAACACAATTTTGGGATATTTTTAGTATTTTGATGCATATTTGAGTGTTTTTGTATGTTTTTGCAGTTCAGATTGACCAAAAATGATGAGTATTCACACACTCATCAATGATCTACCAATGTGTCGAAGAGTTGTTCTGATCATTCCTGGCTTGTTACGGTCAATGAACAACCCTGAAGCTACAGTGACAACAAAAGTGAATGAAGTTCGAAGATTGAAGATAATTTTGGGTCTTGGTTGGGTCTTGTTTGTTGCGTACTATGTTATGAATTGACCTATCATCTTGTAATTCCAGCTTTTGGATGATGTTGTAATTCCAGCTTTTGGATTTTGATATTAGGTCTTAGTTGGGTCATTTGGATGTTGTAATTCTAGTTTTTGATGCTAATGAAATGGTTTAGTTTGGTTAAATGTTACAAGTGTTTGGCTGAAAGTTAAAAGTGGCTGGTATGTTCAAAAGGGAAAATTGAAATGTTAAAAGTGCCTGGTATGTTAAAAAGGGAAACCTGAAATGGTATGCAAATAACACTCAAACTGAAAATAACACTCAAAGTGAACTGTTAAAAGGTATGTTCACAAACTGAAAATAACACTCAAACTGTAATGATAAGAGGGGAAAACTAAAATGGTATTGTCACAAACTGAAATGGTATGCTCACAAAATGCAAATGATACCCAAAGTGCAAAATTACAAAATGAGAACTAAAATAATACCCAAAGTGCAAGATTACATCCAAACTGCAAATGGTAGCACAACTGCAAATAATACCCAAACTTAAATGGTAGGCTTACAAACTGAAATAGTAGCACAACTGCAAATAATACCCAAACTGCAAATGCAAATAACATCCAAAGTGTTGATTACATGACATAATAAGTACCAAAATACATCAATCAGCTTATAAATACCACACAAACTACAAAGTAACACTTGCATAATGTTTTGCAGATGTTCAATATATATATATATATATATAGATGTTCAACTTAAGAAGACAACATAGAATATCCATAACAAACACCAACATAACAATTTGGTGACAAAATATCCATAACCTAATCACTCTACAGCCTTTCCCTTTCCTTTATTTTTTGCAACAGATTCTTGTGAAAGTCTTGCAGCTTGTGAACCTCTGGTATTTGCAGATTGTGTGTCTCTAATGATGATACCTTGTGAAGGTCTTAGTGTTGGTGACATTGGAGTAGATTGAGAGTCTCCTTGTTTGTTGCCTTTCTTCCTTGGAGTAGCAGTTGCAGTAGAAGCTTGTTTGGTGCCTTTCTTCTTTTGAGAAGCAGTTGCAGCAGAAGTTTGTGTTGGAGGAGCATTTTTATTTTGTTTACACGATCTCTGATTGTGTCCTAACTACCTGCATATCCTACAAGTTACTGATTTTCCAACCCTACTCAACTTACCATTTTCACACTCAATTCAGAGGTACTCTTCTTCCTTTTATTTTAGGGTCTACCTATTGGAGTGTGATGGTCTGGTGGAGTCAATATAACTGGAACACTTGACTTACGCTAAAACTCTTGACCATTCACTAGAACACTTTGCTTACGCTAAAACTCTTGACCATTCACGAGATCACTAGTGACTGAAAGTGCAAAACCCGACCAACCATAGTGACCATTTATTTAATTAACTAAAAAAATTTAAGTTATTTCATAACATAAAGAGTTAATTACTTAAATGGTCTTTATGGTTTGTCGGGTATAACGGATTTAGTCCATGAACTTTTTTTTCTCAGATCCTGTCCCTATGGTTTTGACCCGTAACGGGTTTGGTCATTTAACCACTAAAAGCGTTTTTTTGACTCTTAAATTTACCATGTGACATGCAATAAAGGGGTAAATATGTCTTTTTATCTTTTTATTTATTTAATTAAAAGAATAGTGGGTTCTCATCCTCACTAACACTTACTCACCCTTTTCTTTCTCATCTGGCACCACTCATAAAATTTAAAACACACATTTATATAAAATCACTTGCACAATCAAACATACAAAACACACACCAAAAAAAATATCATCCATAGATTACTAACACCCAATAATTCATTTACCTTTAAATTACCAAACTCACCTTTACAAAAATTAGATCTTTAAACTACAATCAAACAAGTGTAAACACACTTAAATCAAAACTCACCATAGTCAATTTAACTAAACCCACAAAAATTTATTCAACAAGGACCTTTAAAAAACAAACACTAAATGTAAAACCCGAAATATTTGAATCATAGTTTTTGAACCATTTTGAATTTATTCTAAGTATGAACATTATTATTATGACATTATAAACTATACATTATTATTAAATTACACATTATAATTAAATCCTAATCTAATTAAATCATATCCTAAAGTTACTTAAACAAATTATATCCTAGTCCTATTATGCATAACCGATTTTTGCCTAGCCCCTCTCTTTGTGTCATGTGATACGAGGATAAGAACAACTAGAAGATCATGCCATAATATAGAAGATTGCATTGTCCCCTTTTGCCTCAATCACATGAAACGGTTGGCCATAATACAAACACGTTTTCTATTTTTCTTAGAACCGTATATCTCTCTTGAATATCCTCTCATTTGTTACACCGAATGAAAGCCAGAAACATACACATAAACACTTCATTTGCTGCAAGAAAAGAAGAAGGAGAACAAGCAAGTAGTGGTGCCAACAAAGAGGTGTTAAGCGTTGGAGTTTTGTTGGAATCCGAGCCCTAAGTCTTTGCTCCATTCGGTTTCCTGTTTTTAGTCGACACAACAAGTTTTTGGTTCCCTCCTTTTTCTGTTTTTCCATTCGAATTATACCTGTGTAAACAAGAGTAAAACTATACTAAATAATCGTTGTTTACATGTTGTTTGTCTCGTTAACTTGTCACTATAAAAATTGCATGAAATCATACAAAATACATGCGCATACGTAACTATTTTTTCGAGTCTTTTGTGGTTTGTTTGAGGTCCATCTTTCCAGCCATATGTCGACCCTAATATAGCTATAATCAAGCCCTAAAAACCTGTCATAAATGGTCATTAATGTGGCGCTAAAAATCAAAAACACTAGGCTGCCTATTTAACGTAAGAGTTATGATTTTATGTGAGGTATTCGCTTTGTTTTTGGCTCGTTATTCACTTGTATGGAGGGCTATTTTTGTGTGTCAAGTGTGTGTATATAAACTTGACTATAACATGTTAATAGATCGCGTTTGATTGGTGTTGAGTTGTCTTTGTTGCTGCCTCGTCGTATCCCCTTGCACCACTCTATTTGGCTCGTTAAGAATTTATTTGCCCTAGTCTTTTGCCTCGTTAAAATCACTACTGAAAGGGTGTTTGTCTAATTGCTTATCTCAAATGGAATAGTGCTACCGAGAAAGTGGTTGCGGTTTGCGTCTCGAATAAAAATGAATACCGAGAGGGTGATTGTTTGTTTTGTCTAAGTCTCGATGTGGATGAAACAAGAATATGTTATGCTTATTTCGAGTTCGATTCAGGTTTAGTAGTTTATTCCGAATTTCCTTATTCGTTTCCTAATTCTGTAATAAACCTAGAATCTAATTTGACACATTTAATCCTAAACAATGATAAATTGACGCATTTAACCCTAAACTTTGATTTTTATCACAATAAACCCTATACTTTGCTAAAATGACATATAAAGCCTTAAACTATAATATTTGTCATATTAAACTTTTAAGTTAACCTATTATCATTTGTAAACCCCTAAGTTTAGCTAATTAATGGATTTTACTCTAAAGTTACTAAATATGGAAACTTACTAATTATGGAAGGTTACTAAAAACAGAAAGATTCTAAAAATAGAAAGAAACCCTACTCTGGATAACTATAAGCACTAAACTTATAAAATGAACTTATAAGTAATATGTGATCATTAATTTGTGTAGATTCCATGAAGAGGGAGTGATCCGTCTCTTGTGACTCTTTTTCTCATTTGCTTGCTTTGCATAAGGTACATATATTCTACCCTTTCTCAGTAAGGGTTCTGATCTCATGACTTCTCGTGCTTTGACTTGATTCATTTGCGTTGATATGATTCGTTGGTATGATCCGTGTGATATTATCATTTGATATGATTCTGTTTGCTATCCATTCTGTTATGATGATCTGTATATTATCTCATTGATATGAGATTCAGTTATGTTGATATGCTCTGATTGATTATGCTATAGTAGCTCTATTATGATTATGGATAGCTTTGCTTTGCTTTACTTTGCTTGTTCTGTTCTGTTTCCCGAGCCTCTGTATCTGTATCCCTAGCCATGGAGGTACCATGGCCATGTTATTTAGGCACCAATGGCATGACACTTTCTGTGGAGGTGTGATTGATCCACGGCGTCCCCTTCTGTTCTGTCATGATATTTGTGCACATTGGCCATTATGATATGTGTATATGCCTGTCATGAGCAGGTGTATATATATGATTTGTTTTGCATGGGGCGTATGGATGCATCCTAGATTCTGTTCTGTTATGTTCTGGATGTGATTAGCGATTGGTTTGTGCATGCCATGCACCCCATTTCACTTCTGGGAGCTCGCTATTCCATTTGGTACTTGAGAGGTCTCCCCACCTTGTACAACTTATGATTTGACGGATATATGGATATGATATGATGTGATTAGGTGACTAAGCATGTGGCATGCTTTCTGAGCTCGTGGGCATTTCTATTCTGTTCTGTTATATGATTATTATTCTCTGTTTGATTCCTTTGACTTCATTATGATCTCCTTATGTTTCGCTATGATTTGCTTCTTATGGTATATGACATTTTGTTCAGTTGGTCCTTGATCTCTTATTCATTTGGCAGATGATATTCATTTAGCAGGAGCTTATGTTCCTTTTCCCTATACTTATATATGTTCTATTATTCGTTTTGTTTATATCTGCTCATTGATCTTTTAAGCTTAGCCGCATTTCTTTTCCTGCGACAGGTTTTAGGTTGAAAGCTGGGATTGAGTGAAGAGTGCATAGGAGCTCTTAGTGGACCACCCTGATGATAGATACCCATTTACTTTTGGATTTGAGCTTGGATTTGTATTTCAGTTTTGGAACTCTTTATGTATAGAGTTAGTATTTCGTTACTATCATTAGAACATCTTTGTAACCATTATGTTTATAAGTCTTCCGCTTGCGTTTGTATGTTCTGATTGACCCCATAATGTGGCATTTTGACCCTTGTCGGGTTGGGGTGTTACAATTATGGTATCAGAGCTCAAGCTTCGACTTGTAGCACATAAGTTATGGCCTATGAAGATTTAGACCCTTAGGTTTGCACTATTGAAGCTTATGGAACAACCTTTGAAATTTTGCCTTATGTTTCCCCTGCAGAAACTATTAGTTGTGACCGGTGAGGATTGGGTAGATTATACGATAAGGCATTTGTTAGATATCTTTCATCCGCACCACTCTGATTTATGCCTCTGCTTTCAGTTAAGCCTTTATAAGATCATTCGTTTTGGAGAATTAGAAATTTATCAGGATACGCAACCTAAGCTTAGTGATCAAATAAGTTTAGAATGCTTTGAGAATTTTTATAGTAATGCCCTACTAGTTTCACTTTCTGAGGTTATCACATTCTTTCGAACTTCGATCTTTGATTCGTTTTTGATTCGTTTAGATACCTTTCGTTCGTTCAGAGAATTCGTATATGTATGAATCCGAGGTGTTCGACACATTCTGTGGTTTCTCTTGCTATTGCTAAGCATATTAAGGTCCCCTCTACACTATTAGAATTTGCTATACCTAGTTCCATCTCTATGAGAAATCTTGTGATTGTCTATTACGAGTATCAGAATTGTCCAGTACGTTTTGAAGATATTTGAAGATAAGTTTCGTTCTGCTAATCTGTTTTCTTTGGGAATGTTTGAGTCAATATTATTCTGGATATGAATTTGTTGACTGAGCATCGAGATTCTAACAACGGTCATATTAGACTTTTCATCTTTGGCGATTTGAGAAACTCAAATTTTGTACCATGGTTCCCAACCTGGTAAACAATTATGATCACCTTTGCTTTGAAAACTCGTACGTTAATCCCTCGCAGTTGTGACGATACATCGTTTGATGAAACTTGCCTCAAGAGTTATTCGGTTGTTTGAAATGTTCACGACGTACTCCTTAATGAACTAACAAGATTACCATCTGAACGTGAAGTTGTTTTGATCTAGTTATGAGAATTTGTTTAGTCATGACTCGAGATAGAATGTGATTGCAATAAAGGCATGTGTATATGATGCAAGTATTATGACGCCTTGCCAACGTGATAATAGTTACATCATATAACTTGAACTTATTGGGATCATAGGCTGTCTCGAGCAGTGCCTGTGAATGTAAGTTAGTTGATTCAGAGACTCTATCCGTATAAGAGCAACGTTTTGCCTAATTCTGAAACTCCGTATCTTATGACATCAGTTGAACGGAAAGAATTAAAGGACCAGCTTTTAGAAAGTGGTTTTATCCATCTGGGTGTGTATATGTGGTGTACTCCCGTTTTATTCGTAAAGAAGAATGATTATAGTATGAGGTTGTGTATTGAGTTCTGGAAGCTGATTAGTATTACGGTTACAACCATTATCCGTTACCTTGAATCAACGATTTGTCAAATCAATTTCTGGGTGTGAAGTTTCTCTATGATTGATTTAAGATCTGATTATTTTTAGTTACGTATAAAGGAGCAAGATGTTCCTAGAATTACCTTTCGTATTCATTATTGTCTTCATGAGTATTAGTGATGCCAATTTTTTTGGCTACTGCTCCAACTGTTCCTATGGACTTGATTAAATTGTGTCTTTCATACTTGGACAATTTGTCATAGTATGACATATTGGTATATTCAGAGATGAAAGAGAAACACGGAAATCATCTTCGTATTCTGTGTTGAGATTTCTACGTCAGAAGAAGCTCTATGAAATGTTTTCGAAGAGAAAATTTTGATTGGGATGAAGAATGAGTGGAGAATTTTGAAAGGTTGAAAAGAAATATCTCTACTCAAGAAGGAGACTTAGCTATGTCCTTATGCAACACGAAAAGATTGTTGGTTATCGATCAATACAACTAGAATCGTGGGAGGTGAACTATTCGACGCATGAATTGGGAGTGATTTGTGACAGACATGAAGAGGCTCAGGAGCAAGACGGTGGAAGATGACCTATGTTAGAAGACTTGAAGGAAGCGGTTTTGATTGAAGTACACAGTTCTATTTGCTCTATTCATCTTAGTTGTACTATTATGCACAGAGAATTGAAGCAAAATTTTGATGGAATGGTATGAAGACGATTGTGACTACCTTGGTGGCGAAGTGTTTAGCGTCTCAACAGGTTAAGATTCAGCATCAGCGTACAAGTGGTTTTCCTTAGTTTTGATGTTCTTATGTTGAAGTGGGATTTAACCTTCATGGACTTTGTAACGGGATTTCCGCGCACATTTAGGAAGGACAACACGAATTGAGTTGTAGTGGATCATTTGACTAGGTCGGCTCACTTTGGAAGATTGGCAGAGATTTCTTTCGGCAAAAGATTATTCAAGCTACATGGCATACATGCAATGATCGTGTCAGAGAATCGCGTTTAGCTTCACACTTACAGAAGAGTTACAGAAGACTGTGGGAATTGGACTCGGGTCTCAACATGACTTCTCATCTTCAGACTGAGGGACAAACAGAACAACTTTTCAAATTTTGGGAGATGTGTCAAGTGGGAAATTTGATAAGTGCTAGGTCTGGTTGTGTTTGCTCAATAAGATAAATGGCATGCAAGTGACAAAGGTTTCCTTTCAGAGTTTTGTATGAACAGAGATGTAGAACACATTTTGGTTGAATTAAGTCGGGAAGTTGCTTATTGAAGGTCCGGAGTGTTTACAATGGCTAATGGATTAGTTATCATTGTGGAAGAGCAACTTTGGAATTTTAGACCCGGAATTTGTGTGTTCTGTATGGTGTCCCCGCACAGAAGCGTTAGACGTTTGGCATATAAGGAAGATTTAGTTCGCGATACGTTAGACCTTATATTCGTCCTTATCCGTACGATTATTTCTACCTATTCCGTTATGCCTTCTGATACGTTTTGATATTTCGATGTGTGCTTAGTTGATCGTCAATACGAATATGTTACCCACCTCTTTATGAAATTCTTGATACGTTTGATGATTCGATATGTGCTTCTCTAATTATCAGCAAGTTTCTTAGTTCGTTCAGAATATGGATAGAGTTGATGAAGTTTTATCGTTTAGCACCACCTCCGTATTTTCCTTGTGTGTATATGTGTTTCATGTATCTCTTTGTGACGACTACAACTATCATCTGTTACGTATATGGTCTATATTCTTTGGATCAAGATTTGTTATGATTTGAGTTCTATTGGAAAGCCAAAGGCTATTTTGGATGCGTCAGGATTGGGTCATGAGAAATAAAACAATTTCTTTCGTTAAAATCTTTTGGAAGAACCTCTCTGAGCGTGAGGCTATTTGTGGTCATTTCTTTCCGTGACTCGGTACGTTTCGTTTGATCTTTAAGACTTCAATTTCGAGGACGAATTTTTTTTAGAGGGGAAGAGTTGTAAAACCCGAAATATTTGAACCATAATTTTTGCACCATTTTGAATTTATCCTAAGTATGAACATTATTATTATGACATTATAAACTATACATTATTATTAAATTACACATTATAATTAAATCCTAACCTAATTAAATCATATCCTAAAGTTACTTAAACAAATTCTATCCTAGTCCTATTATGCATAACCGACTTTTGCCTAGCCCCTCTCTTTGTGTCATGTGATATGAGGATAAGAACAACTAGAAGATCATGCCATAATATAGAAGATTGCATTGTCCTCTTTTGCCTCAATCACATGACACGGTTTGCCATAATACAAACACGTTTTCTATTTTTCATTGAACAATATATCTCTCTTGAATATCCTCTCATTTGTTACACCGAATCAAAGCCAGAAACACACACATAAACACTTCATTTGCTGCAAGAAAAGAAGAAGGAGAACAAGCAAGTAGTGGTACCAACAAAGTGGTGTTAAGCGTTGGAGTTTTGTTGGAATCCGAGCCCTAAGTCTTTGCTCCATTCGGTTTCCTGTTTTTAGTCGACACAACAGGTTTTTGGTTCCCTCGTTTTTCTGTTTTTCCATTCGACTTATACCAGTGTAAACATGAGTAAAACTATACTAAATAATCGTTGTATACATGTTGTTTGTCTCGTTAACTTGTCACTCTAAAAACTGCATGAAATCATAAAAAATACATGCGCATACGTAACTGTTTTGTGAAGTCTTTTGTGGTCTGTTTAAGGTCCATCTTTCCAAACCTATGTCAACCCTAATATATCTCTTATCAAGCCCTAAAAACCTGTCATAAATGGTCATTAATGTGGCGCTAAAAATCAGAAACACTAGGCTGCCTATTTAACGTAAGAGTTATAATTTTATGTGAGGTTTTCGCTTTGTTTTTGGCTCGTTATTCACTTGTGTGATGGGTTGTTTTTGTGTGTCGAGTGTGTGTATATAAACTTGACTATAAAATGTTACTAGATAGCGTTTGATTGGTGTTGAGTTGTCTTTGTTGCTGCCTCGTCGTATCCCCTCGCACCACTTTATTTGGCTCGTTAAGAATTTATTTGCCCTAGTCTTTTGCCTTGTCAAAATCACTACTGAAAGGGTGTTTGTCTAATTGCTTATCTCGAATGGAATAGTGCTACCGAGAAGGTGGTTGCGGTTTGCGTCTCGAATATAAATGAATACCGAGAGGGTGATTGTTTGTTTTGTCTAAGTCTCGATGTGGATTAACCGAGAATATGTTATGCTTATTTCGAGTCCGATTCAGGTTTAGTAGTTTATTCCGAATTTCCTTATTCGTTTCCTGATTCTATAATAAACCTAGAATCTAATTTGACACATTTAACCCTAAACAATGATAAATTGACGCATTTAACCCTAAACTTTGATTTTTATCACAATAAACCCTATACTTTGCTAAAATGACATATAAAGCCTTAAACTATAATATTTGTCATATTAAACTTTTAAGTTAACCTATTATCATTTGTAAACCCCTAAGTTTGGCTAATTAATGGATTTTACTCTAAAGTTACTAAATATGGAAACTAACTAATTATGGAAGTGTTGGTCCCTTTACACGATTAGAGTTAACTAGAAAGTTAATCTATTTGTGTTTATGACTAATACAATGTTTAGGATTAATTCTAACAGTTATAAAACGTGAATATAAAAACAACAATATTTTTCAACGTTTAAATTCTTATTAGAAATAATTCCAAGAATCTATACCCAAGTGTTTTGCGGAACAAACACTTGGGATTGAATAGACAAAGGTATGGGGTGTCTCCTATCGAAACTCAAGTTTTGCTTGAGTGGTAACAATATACCCACTGAGCTATCTCAGTGAGTTGTATACTCTTTGTAGGAGAGAAGTTCCTTTGTAAAAGTTCAAGACTTTCAATATACAAAGCACACTTTAACTTCTCTCCCATCTGATCTATTTATACACAAGTAATCTAAGTATAAGTGATTAAATATAATACAAGTTGTTGAGGTTGCGTGTCTGACAATTACAAATAGTAATTGTCATTTCCAAGAACCAATAGGAAAGGGCTAATAAGACTTTGGGAGTTGTTGTCTGACACTCCATGACTTTTAGCCGCAATAGGGAAGGTTGGATCTGACAAGAGAAGAGTGTTGGGCTGACACTATTATCTTCTCAGATCTTTTCCCTATTGTTCCCGCCTTTTCTTCAGGCGTTGGTTCCTCAGTCTTTCAATCACTTTGTTGGTTGAGGAGACTGGGGTTCAGTGAGTTCTTGTCCAACACTTACTGAACCATCATCTTCTTCTTTGGCTTAAGTCCTACTCAGGGAGTACCGCCTTCCTGAGAGTGAGTCATTTGTTGAACTCGCCTTAAGCATCCTGAAGATGACTTTCTGAGAGGCTGTTCTCTCAGTGACTTGAATTGTTCTCGGTTTAAGTTAACACTTAGTTAATTTGTGTCCAAATCATGTTTGAAGCATTCTTGGGTTTTTCATGACCCAACAATCTCCCCCTATTTGGATATAAATTATTCCTAAGTGTTTTGATCAGATATGAGTGAGCTAAAGACTTCTACTCATACTGAATGTACTAGAATGTAAATAAGGACACTGAAATAATAAAAACATCATCTTATTGATATCATTTACAAGTCCTAACAAAACTAAGTACAAAAGGGATAGTGGGGGTATTCAGGTAGGTCAATCAGTTCAACTTGATTCCAAGGGCTTCAAGCTTGGGCTTCTTTGACTGCAGCTCTTGTTGGTCAGGATGTTCATTGATTTTTCTTTTCAGATCTTGACAAAACTTCACATTTTCAGGACTCTTGAGTGGAGAGGCCATCATTAGAAAGCCAAGCATTGCTTTAATCCCTGACAAATCTATATCACTCCACCTTTGGAAGGCTTTGTCACCGAACTCATCAATGAAGAACAAACCTCTTTCAGGCTGTTCAATGACCATATTGTTCCTGAAAGGAACACCTTCAGGGAGAGCCCTATTGCAGTCAAGACCAGGTATCTTGATCTCAGGCTCAGCTTCTATCTTCTTTCTTTTCCTTGAAGAAGACTGAGAGGGAGCTGGTTGTGCAGATTCAGGAAGAAGAGATGGAATGCCAAGTTCCTGAGGTGCTGCTGCCAATCTTTCGTACCTCAGACTCAAAGACTTCATCAGATTAGGGACCACAACATTTGATTTCTTTGCTATTAATGGACCCAACTCATCCAATTCAGTGATCCCGAAGTCAGCGAATCTGAAAGGTTTATGAACATCAAAGTTTCTTATGTCAGCACCTCTGTAGACAGTGACAACGGCAGGATTGGTGTTTCTTTGAATATGAACATCAGTGATTGGTTCTGGCTTCAACCTTTCAGTCATATACCACTGATATTTCTTAATCCTGTTCTGCCTGATCTCTTCAGCCCTTTTATTTCTTTCCTCCCTTTTCTGCCTGAGAGTGGTCATCTCCTCAGACTGAGCTTTCACAAAGGTCATACCACCTTCTCTTCCTGAGAGATCCTTAGCCTCAAGACCAATTTTCTCAGCCTCTTCATGAACAACCTTAATTATAGCAGGCTTGCTCACCTTCTCTTCCTCCTTTAACTTCTTCTTTGCTTCCTCTTCCTGAAGATAAGCACTGAGTTCATCAGCTGTGAAGTGGTGAAGAACTCCATCAATTTCATATGGGATCCTGAGTGGTGATTCAGGATCCTTTGCAACCGAGATCGGTGCTGGTTGAGGCTCAGGTTCAGTGAGGATGCCTTTGCCTTTATCTTGATGGGAGGAAGAGGCTTCAGGAATCTCCCCCTCAGTGTGAGAAGGAGGTTGTTGGCTTGAGACTCCAGCGTCTTTCTCCCCTTCAACTGTTGCTTGAGCTATGGTGAGAGCAAGAGTTGGAGTCACTGGAGCAGCAGGACCTTTGAAAGCCTGATAGATCTCAGTCATCATTGATTTGATGTCCGAGGTGTCTTTCTGAAGACTTGAGATCTGATCCGCCAGAGAAGCCTGAGAAGCTTCGATGCCTGACATCCTTGACCCAAGAGACCAAGCCAAAGATGTTGAAGATTGTGCCCAAGTACCAAGATGTTTTTCTTGAAGACCCATGGAAGTCCTGATTGAGTCCAATGAAGAGGTAAGACCCTGAAGCTTAGAATCCTTCAGTAAGCTGAGAAGATCACTGATTTCAGCTGATTGTTTCTGATAAGTCTCAGCAGCCTGAAGGACCTTCTCGGTGAGTACGGGGTCATCCTTGACAGCTGTTTGAATAGTTCCAAGGCTGTTGGTGATGCCTTCAAGAGTAAGATTGAACTTCTGGAAATGAAGATCAATAGCTGTCAGGGAGTGTTTGGTGTCAGATTGGATTTCGATCACATCATCATGAAAACTTTAAACATCTGCCTTCAGGTTGGCATAGTGAACAACAGCTTCAGTGTGATGATCAAACATCTCATCAGTGAGACCAGTGAAAAGAGCTCTATTGGTCTTCAGTAGGAATTTGACCAATTTTCTTTCAGTGAGGGGAAGAGAGTCATCATACTTTTGGAGGATGTCCCCAGTATCAGAAGAATCAGAAGACTGAGAACCTGACTCTTCACTTTGGCTTGGAGATGACTGATGTGATTGTTCAGGTTGTTCAGGTTGTACATCAGTTTCCATATCCTCACCTGCCTCAAACATTTCCTCTTCACTCTCTTCCCTGAGCTCTTCATCAGACTCAATAAAAGCCTGAAAGTCCCCCATGGACTCAATACCCAAAAAATCAACCGGCTCCTCTTTGTAAAAAGACTTGCCTTCGGTTTGGTCAGGTCCTGACCCCGTTGTCATAATAACTGAGTGGGTTTGCTCAGCCTGACTAGCCATAATAACTGGGGTAACACTAGCCTGGCTTTTGGGGGCAGTTCCTGAGAGACTAGATCCGCCTGAGGGGTTGATGGGTTCCATATCAGCGGGTTGTTTCTTTCCCTCTGAGTCTTTGTCCTCCTTAGCACCTTCAACTACTGATGGGTGCTTTCCAGTAGTATCACTAGGTACTGATTGTGAAAGTTTGTGGACCCCCTTCCCATCAGGATTGTGCTGTCCTTCAGGGGATTTAGGGTCCTTTTCTCCCTGAGATCCTGAGGGTGATTGCTCAGGAACGTTAGTGGGATGTGAATGTTTGTGGGTCCCCTTCTCAGTAAGGTAGTGCTGCCTTACCGAGGATTTAGAACCCTTTCCTCCCTTGGGAACTGATTGTTTTTTGACAGTTCCTTCATCGGGATGTGTGGGGGTGTGGGTCCTCTTCCCAGTAGGGTGGTGCTGCCCTACCGAGGATTCAGGACCCTTTCCTCCCTTAGGTACTGATTGTGATTTATCAGTACCTTCATCGGGATGTGAGGGGGGAATGCTTCCTGATCCCTCTGACTTGTGTATGTCAGTTGAACCATGTGAAATGGGTGTGCCCGAGGTCACTGAGGATGATTGCTCAGTGACCTCCGTTGGCCTTTGTTTTGAGGTCAAGAGGGTCTCAGAAATGGGTGTCTCAGAGGTCTCGGCCTTTTTCAACCTCTTTTTAGGGTTGAGTTGGTTTTGAGGATCAGTCTCAGTGGCGAGTGACTTGGGTCTAACCACCTGGCTGGACTGACCCTTCTTTGTCTTCTTCACCTTTTTGGTCGGTGAAGGAACTGGAGAGATAGCATCATTACCCTGAATGACTGATTGCATGTATTCAGTCAAGGCAATATGTGTAACCTCACTGATGCTACTAGTGAAGTTTGACTTGTGCAGGACGTCAGGATTCGTACATTCTGCATCAGTCCTCACATAGTCAGAACCAAGTAGGTCCTGAAGCACACAGGAAACAAATCTAGGGTATGACATATGCCTTTGCCTATGTTTTCCCGAGAGCTTAGCAACAAGGTCTCGGAAGATTATTCCTCCGATGTCAATTTTTGTACCCTCAAGGAGACTGAACAACATCAATTGTTGTGATGAGTTCAATTGTTCCGTAGAGGATTTATTTCCACCCAAGAACTGAATGACAAATGTCATCAGTATCCTCCAAATAGGGTGGAACCATGTTTTGACTACTGGAGCCTTCTCCAGTAAGCCTCCCGCTGACGTTGTAGGACGTCTGGGGTCATGGGGTGCAAGAAAGATCAGTTCATTCTTTATGTCCTGATCAGTAGGGTTGGGTGAAAAAGCTTCAGCAAAGTCAAGGCCTGTAGCTTTGACGAAGGCTGAGTAGTCAAAGTAGAGGGTTCTGCTCCCATTCATCACCGTGAAGGTGATGATTGACTCTTTGGTGTCTTTGGGGCTGGTTGCCACAGCCGTACACCAGAATTCCCTCAAATAATCATGATAGATGACTGAGGGGGTGTGGGTGAAAGCCTTTGCAAGAAAATAATTACGAAGAAATTTCATAGCGTTCTTGTAGGCTGGGTAGATTTGTGGATACGAGAAATTTCCCACCACATTGTTTTTGGTTAGGTCTACACCCTCCATTGTGAAATCTACATTAGGGGCGTATTTTACAGCTTTAGAAGAAGCCATTCGTGGGTAAGTCTGGGTTTGACTAAGGTTTATGGGATTCTAAAGCTTAAGAATACACACACAATTTGTTTTTGAGAATTAAAAATGGCAGAGTTTTGCTTAAGATTCTATAAAAACATGTGTGTGTTTCTTTTGGTTGGGGTATTTATAGGAAAGTGAAGATGGGGGTGTTTTGGACATTTGAGCGATCTTAATTTATTCAAAAAGAATTATTGGAAATTGTTTTGAATAATATGTTTTGGGATCCGCATTTAATGCCAACACTCCACTTTCCTTGTTTGGCGCAACAGTCGAAGTGAACAGTTGAGCAGTTCTGCAAAAGTGCAACTTGCAGAGATGAGTCATCACATATTTGTAATGTGATTGGAGAGGCATTTAATGCCAAGTGGGAATGTGGTGGCCCAGAGGTGGAAGCAAGAAAGGCAAAAAGAACAAATATTCTTGAATTAAATATGTGTTCAGTTACCAACCTCGGACATTTACTAGCTAGATACTTAGAGCATTTAAGTCAGTATTTAATGTCCTTTTCAGGGCCCTGAATGACTTTTCATTCAGTGACGGAATTTCAGGGACTTGGGATTAGTCACTGATGATTCAGGAATATGGAATGATTCCTGAGAAACAAGGATTCAGGAACTTGTGTTTAGTTCCTGAACCCTCAAGATTTCAGGAACTTGGGTTTAGTTCCTGAGATTGAGGATTCAGTGAGATGTTTTCACTAATATACACATTGAGTCAGGGACCTGAGGTTTGAAGAATTTACACTTCAGTTGGAAGGAATCAATCAGTGGACTGATTCTCTATATCCAACATTCCTAATTCAGCTTTCAGCCTTGTGAAAGTTGGTTCATCCAAAGGTTTGGTGAAGATATCAGCTAACTGATATTCAGTAGGGATGAAGTGTAATTCAATGTCACCATTCATGACATGGTCCCTGATGAAGTGATATCTGATATCAATGTGTTTTGTTCTCTGATAAAGAACAGGGTTGTTGGATATGGCAATTGCACTTGTGTTATCACAAAAGATGGGTACCATCTTGTACTGAATTCCATAGTCACTGAGTTGACTTTTCATCCAGAGTACATTTGCACAACAACTAGCTGCTGCAACATATTCAGCCTCAGCTGAGGACAAGGCAACTGATTGTTGCTTCTTGGCACTCCAACAGACTAATTTCCCACCAAGTATTTGGCAAGAGCCTGAGGTGCTTTTTCTGTCCATATTGCATCCAGCATAGTCAGAGTCTGAGTATCCTTTGAAATCAAGTCCTGAGCACTTTGGATAGTATAATCCAAGGTTAGGAGTGCCCTTCAGGTACCTGAATATCCTTTTCACAGCAGTGATATGAGATTCTCTTGGGTCAGATTGATATCTGGCACATAGACATACTGAGAATTGGATATCAGGCCTTGATGCAAGTAGATACATCAGTGATCCTATCATTCCTCTAAAGAGAGTTTGATTTACTGGTTTACCAGTTAGATCAGGACCAAGGTTGTTTGGGGGAACCATGGGAGTTTTGACTGAGGCACAGTCACTGAGATCATACTTCTTCAGTAGATTCTTTACATATTTCTCTTGACTGATAGTGGTTTCACTATCAGTCTGTTTGATCTGAAGACCAAGAAAGTATGTCAGTTCTCCCATCATGCTCATTTCAAACTTCTTTGCCATTAGTTTTTCAAATTGTTTGCAAAGTTTAAAACTTGTTGAGCCAAAGATGATGTCATCAACATACACTTGTACTAGTATGACATCATTATTTGTCTTATAGATAAACAATGTGTTGTCTATCTTGCCTCTGACAAATTTGTTTTGGATTAAGAAGGCTGAGAGAGTCTCATACCATGCCCTGGGAGCTTGCTTCAGTCCATAAATGGCTTTGTTAAGCTTACAGACATGATCAGGAGACTCATGGCTTTCAAATCCAGGAGGTTGCTCAACATAAACTTCTTCTTTCAGTGAACCATTTAAGAATGCACTTTTAACATCCATTTGGTACACCTTGAAGTTCATGTATGTAGCAAAAGCAAGGAAGATCCTGATGGCTTCCATCCTTGCAACTGGTGCAAATGTTTCCTCATAGTCAATGCCTTCTTGTTAATTATAGCCTTTGGCTACAAGTCTGGCTTTGTTTTTAATGACTATGCCATTTTTATCAGTTTTGTTTTTGAATACCCATTTCATGCCAATGACTGAGACATTCTCAGGACATTTGACCAAGGTCATTACCTTGTTTCTGTCAAATTGTTCCAGTTCATCATGCATGGCCTGAACCCAACTTGGATGTTTAAGTGCTTCTTTAACACTTTTGGGTTCAATTGTGGAAATGAAGTCCACAAATAGGCATTCATTGGATGAGGCTGCTCTTAGACTAGCAGCCATGCTCCTGGTGAGCATGCCTTCAGTAGGCTCTCCAATAATATTGACAAGTTCAATGTCCTGAGACCTAGTCCAACTTTCTTGAGGTCCTGGATACTGATTTGAACTTGTGGAGGCCTGATTGGGTAGAGGGGTTGGTTCTGGGGTAGACACATGATCATTGATTGGATCTTGAGTGTCAATCAGATCACTGAGATTGTTTGGATCTTGAGTATTTTGAACAGGCTGATTGATATCATCAGTGTGTGTATGTGCCTCAACAAACTCAGTGATGGTTGGGTTAGGTAGGTTGTGAGGGATTATGTAATAGGAGAGATTAGTATCATCTTGATACTGAGTAGAAGGATTGTTTTCAGACAGATATTCATCAGGAGGATATCTTGAAGAATTATCAATTCCTATCTCTTCTACTGAGGCAGTTAAGAACCTGATTGCATCAGTGCTCTCATCAAAGGTAACATGAAATGTTTCATCAGTCTGCTGTCTCCTTGTGTTGAACACTTTGAAGGCTTTTGAGATAAGTGAGTATCCCAGGAAGTATCCATCATCAGCTTTTGCGTCAAATTTCCCTAGGTGATCCTTGTGATTATGAATAAACACAGGACACCCAAAGACATGAAAGTAGCTGATGTCAGGGATTCTTCCTTTGAATAACTCATATGGGGTTTTCCCATGTCTCTTGACAATTATGGATCTGTTTTGTGTATAACAGGCAGTTTTGACTGCATCAGTCCAAAAATGGTTGAAAGGACTGATCCACATAGCATTGTCCTAGCAGCTTCAATGAGTGTTCTATTTTTCCTTTCAGCAACACCATTTTGTTCAGGTGTGTATGGAGAGGAAAAGTTTTGGGAAATACTTTTCTCATTACAGAAACATTCAAGTTCATTATTTTTGAACTCAGTCCCATTGTCAGTTCTAATTTGTTTGACCTTAATGTCATTTTGATTTTCAATGTTCCTGACAAAGGACATGATTGTTTCAGCTGCCTGACTCTTTTTGATCAGGAAGAATACCCAGGTGTATCTAGAGTATTCATCCACTATGACCAGAGTATACTTCTCTTGGTTAATAGACCTTGGACTAACAGGTCCAAATAGATCCATATGGAGAAGATGTAGGCAGTTCCCGATGGAAAAGTTGGTTTTGGTTTTAAAGGATGCTCTGTGATGTTTACCTTTTTCACAAGCTGAGCATGGTTTATCCTTAGAAAACACAAGAGATGGTAAGCCAAGGACCTTGTTTTGTTTTACAAGATTGTTAATGTTCCTAAAGTTCAGGTAGGTGAGTCTCTTATGCCAAAGCCAGTTGAGTGTATCAGTGGCCTTAGCAAAGAGACAAGTTCCATCCTGAGTTAGACTGGACATGTCTAATACATAAACATCTTGTCTTCTTGGTGCAATGAGGACAATTTCCTTATTTGCATTGAAGATGGTTCCTTGCTTATCATCAAACTGAACTATGTATTTTGCATCACATAGTTGACTGACACTGATCAGATTATACTTAAGACCATTTACATATGCTATCCTAGTAAAGACAATACCATTGCAGTTTACTGAACCATAACCTTCAGTGAGACATGATGAATTATCAGCAAATATCACTTTGGGTCCTGGTTCTTCCACATATTTGTGCAGACACTCCTTAACACCAGTCATGCTCCTTGAACATCCACTGTCTAGATGCCAAACAGGATCCCTGGCATGCTTCTGCACAAATAGTAAACTAGGTCAGTTCTTTCTAGGACTCCATTTCATGGAGAGTTTGGTATTGTAGGTCTTTATTAAAGTATTAATTGATTCATGGTCAGAGGTTGAGTGGACTGAGCTACCACATGTTTTGCATTTGGTTGCAGGGGTAGCCTCAGTAGTCTGAGAGGATTGTTTCATTCCTCTTCTTGACTGAATGACCTTCTCTTTTCCTGAGGATTTCTGAGTGGAACTTCCACTAGATTCACAGTGTTTGTCATATTGACAATCCTCAGGGTGATGGTCATTGAGTCCACACAAAGGGCAGGGTGGAAAAGGCTTGGCCTTTTGCTTCTGTTTCTGCTTAGAATCAGAAGGGTAGTTCAGGCACTGAGCCTTAAGTCCTGAAAAGTTTGACATGACTGAGCATTGTTTATGATCAGAGGTCCTGTGATCTTCCTTTTTGCAAATCATGCAATAAAGGACTCTATAGCAATCATCAGTGAGATGATTTGTATAGTTGCATAGCTCACATCTTTTCAGGGGTTTTGTGGGTTTGGGTTTGGTCTTTGAGGAAGTTGGTTTTTGTTCCTTCTTGGATTGAGAAGATTTCTCAGAAGATGCAATCTTCTCTCCTAGCTTCCTGACCATTTCAGCCAACTGATCATATTTTGAGTCAGGGCTTTGGGTTGTTACTTCAGAAGGGACTGAAGTTGATGAGTCATCAGTATTTACTGAGACATCAAGGTTTGCTCTCTTCAGGATGGTTGTTCCCCTACCTGATCTCTCCTTTGGAGAGTGTGGTGAGAAGACCATAGGTGGGAGGCCTAGGTTAGGTGCAGCACCCTGAAGGGTATTTAGTGGAGGAAGTGGAGGGTATGATTCTGATTCAGACTCATTCAAGGACTCAGTGGATGTTTCAGTGAGTTCAAGATTACTGAGTTTTTCAGTGAGTCCAAGCATATTTTTCAAAGCCTAACTTTCAGGAAGCAAGATCTTTCCAGTCTCAAAGTTTGGTAACTTACTGACTGGGTTGTCCCTGACAATCCAGTCATTTGACTTGGGAAGCAATTCTTTCTCAAAAGATATGCCAGCTGGAACAAAGTTTATTTCATTTTGACACACAATTGGATCAACCATAAGAGGGTCAATACCAATGGTTTTCTGAGAGATTAATTACACAGTGTCAAAAACCTTAGGGTTCTTCTTGGTCCAGCTTTGAATGATAGCCTTTTCTTTGTTAAGTTCAGTTTGAAGGACTTGGTTTTGTTTCAAAATCTCAGTGTTCTGAATTTGTAGAGTTATTGTTTCTAGTTTGGCTTGCTTAAGTACAAGCAGTTCATCTCTACATTTGTTTAATTCTGACACAATATTGTTATATTTTGAAAACAGGTTAAGCCTTTGTTCCTCAACAAACTTTAAATCAATACAAATATAATTCATGTAAGACTGCCAATCAGAATCATCATCCATAGAAAGTAAAGTATTTACCTTCTTCATAGTGATGTTGACCCACTCTCCATTTCTAGCATGGCTTTTTCCCACAGCCACCTGATCCTCTTCAGAAAGTGCCATCAGTGCACTAACTCTTATTTCCTCATCTGAGGAAACCTCTTCATCATCCCAATCATATGCTTCAGCTACTAAAACCTTGTTCTTTGTCTGAATAGGTTTAGATGTTTGAGCAGCCTGAGGCAATATGGGGTTAGTTTCAAGAAGTGCAAGTTTAGCTTTGATATTCCTATATTTTGTTTCAAAATCCTTTTGACCCTTGTTTTGAAATTGTTGGGTGGACTGAAACATTTTAGGTTGAAACTTGCTAGTTCCTGAGGATTTGTAAGAGGGTTCTGAGATAGTTTTAGAATAACAGTCCCTAGCAAAATAACCCTTTTTACCACATTTAAAGCATTCAGTGGTCTCATTTGCTTTTGGTTTTGTAAAGTTGGACTGATTTCTTTTGATGAAACGTCTTGAACTAGCAAGGAGTGCCCTTTCTTGGAATTCCAAGTTCAGGTCGTTCAGGTACTCCTCACCAGTCCTTTCATCAATTTCTTCTTCAGAATCCTCTTGAACATCCTGCACAACACCATTAGAATAGAAAGCAGTTGATATGGGTGTGGAGGTTAAGGCCTTTTTGGACTCAAGAGTTTTTGAGTCAGGGTATATCCTTGAGATCAAGTTGTCCTCATAGACAAACTTCTCATAAATTTCAGGGAGCTCAAGGTTCTGAATGTGGTTAGCATTCCTCAGGCCTTGTGAGAAGTTGAGCCACTTCTCAGGGAGACTGTTGTCAAAGCCAACATTTGTCTCATGTTTGGACAATACAACACCATCATTTGATAATTCATTTATCAAAGTCTTGTATCTGGTGTAGGTCTGTGAGAGACTTTCAGAGTCTTTTGCCCTGAAAGTATTATACTCAAGTTTAAGGTCCATGACCCTATTTTCCTTGGTATCTGAGGGACCCTCAAAGCTGTTTACCAAGTCATCCCAAGTTTGCTTGGCTGTTAGACAGTTGATGACTGATTCCATTATATCGTCAGGAAGACATGATATAGGGATGCTTTTCAGGCGTTGGTCTTGATTGACCACCCTCCTCTCATCAATGTTCCATTGGGCCTCAGGCTTATTTAGCCCTGCGGCTGTCTTAGGGACAAATGGGCCATCCCTGATACAGGTGATGTAGTAGGGTTCCATACCAGTAAGATAGCAAATCATACGCTTCTTCCATTTGCTAAATTTCCCAGCTTCAAGTCTGGGTGCAACAGCGGAGTAGCTGCCACCCTTTTTGTCGACTAGCTGGGGTACATTGATATCAGCCATAGTAGGATCTTGGTTTTAAAAACCTAGAGCACTCTTGGTTAGTATAAAATATTTTATAAACCAGAGGCTCTGATACCACTTGTTGGTCCCTTTACATGATTAGAGTTAACTAGAAAGTTAATCTATTTGTGTTTATGACTAATACAATGTTTAGGATTAATTCTAACAGTTATAAAACGTGAATATAAAAACAACAATATTTTTCAACGTTTAAATTCTTATTAGAAATAATTCCAAGAATCTATACCCAAGTGTTTTGCGGAACAAACACTTGGGATTGAATAGACAAGGTATGGGGTGTCTCCTATCGAAACTCAAGTTTTGCTTGAGTGGTAACAATATACCCACTGAGCTATCTCAGTGAGTTGTATACTCTTTGTAGGAGAGAAGTTCCTTTGTAAAAGTTCAAGACTTTCAATATACAAAGCACACTTTAACTTCTCTCCCATCTGATCTATTTATACACAAGTAATCTAAGTATAAGTGATTAAATATAATACAAGTTGTTGAGGTTGCGTGTCTGACAATTACAAATAGTAATTATCACTTCCAAGAACCAATAGGAAAGGGCTAATAAGACTTTGGGAGTTGTTGTCTGACACTCCATGACTTTTAGCCGCAATAGAGAAGGTTGGATCTGACAAGAGAAGAGTGTTGGGCTGACACTATTATCTTCTCAGATCTTTTCCCTATTGTTCCCGCCTTTTCTTCAGGCGTTGGTTCCTCAGTCTTTCAATCACTTTGTTGGTTGAGGAGACTGGGGTTCAGTGAGTTCTTGTCCAACACTTACTGAACCATCATCTTCTTCTTTGGCTTAAGTCCTACTCAGGGAGTACCGCCTTCCTGAGTAGTGAATCATTCTTCTTGAATTCGCCTTAAGCATCCTGAAGATGACTCACTGAGAGGCTGTTCTCTCAGTGACTTGAATTGTTCTCGGTTTAAGTTAACACTTAGTTAATTTGTGTCCATATCATGTTTGAAGCATTCTTGGGTTTTTCATGACCCAACAGGAAGGTTACTAAAAATGGAAAGATTCTAAAAATAGAAAGAAACCCTAATCTGGATAACTATACGAACTAAACTTATAAAATGAACTTATAAGTAATATGTGATCATTAATTTGTGTAGATTCCATGAAGAGGGAGTTATCCATCTCTTGTGACTCTTTTTCTCATTTGCTTGCTTTGCATAAGGTACAAATATTCTACCATTTCTCAGTAAAGGTTCTGATCTCATGACTTCTCGATCTTTGACTTGATTCATTTGTGTTGATATGATTCGTTGGTATGATCCGTGTAATATTATCATTTGATATGATTCTATTTGATATCCATTCTGTTATGATGATCTGTATATTATCTCATTGATACGAGATTCTGTTATGTTGATATGCTCTGATTGATTATGCTATAGTAGCTCTGTTATGATTATGGATAGCTTTGCTTTGCTTTACTTTGCTTGTTCTGTTCTGTTTCTCGAGCTTCTGTATCCGTATCCCTGGCCATGGAGGTACCATGGCCATGTCATTGAGGCACCAATGGCATGACACTTTCTGTGGAGGTGTGATTGATCTACGGCGTCCCCTTCTGTTCTGTTATGATATTTGTGCACATTGGCCATAATGATATGTGTATATGCCTGTCATGAGCAGGTGTATATATATGATTTGTTTTGCATGGGGCTTATGGATGCATTCTAGATTATGTTCTGTTCTGTTCTAGATATGATTTATGATTGGTTTGTGCGTGCTATGCACTCCATTTCACTTCTGGGAGCTAGCTACTCCATTTGGTACTTGAGAGGTCTCCCCTCCTTGTACAACTTATGATTTAACGGATATATGGATATGATATGATGTGATTAGGTGACTAAGCATGTGGCATGCTTTCTGAGCTCGTGGGCATTTCTGTTCTGTTCTGTTATATGATTATTATTCTCTGTTTTATTCCTTTGACTTCATTATGATCTCCTTATGTTTCACTATGATTTGCTTCTTATGGTATATGAAATTTTGTTCAGTTGGTCCTTGATCTCTTATTCGTTTGGCAGATGATATTCGTTCAGCAGGAGCTTATGTTCCTTTTCCCTATACTTATACATGTTCGATTATTCGTTTTGTTTATATCTACTCACTGGACTTATAAGCTCAGCCGCATTTCTTTTCCTGCGGCAGGTTTTAGGTTGGAAGCTGGGATTGCGTGAAGAGTGCATAGGAGCTCTTAGTGGACCACCCTGATGATAGATACCCATTTGCTTTTGGATTAGACTTGGATTTACCTTCAGTTAGATTTGAGCTTGGATTTGTATTTCAGTTTTGGAACACTTTATGTATAGAGTTAGTATTTCGTTACTATCATTAGAACACCTTTGTAATCATTATGTTTATAAGTCTTTCGCTTGCGTTTGTATGTTCTGATTGACCCCATAATGTGGCATTTTGACCCTTGTCGGGTTGGGGTGTTACACTAAAGGTGACTCAAACCAGACAAAAAACACATGACAGTGGTTGATCGAATTAGTGGTGGCTTTGGCCGGATCTGGGCAGTGACGTGGTGTTGGCCTTGTCAATGACGACTGTTGATGCGGTGGTTTGTTGGTGTTCATGAAAATTGAAATTGTTGATTTGTTGTGGCTAGTTGTTGATTTTGAAATAAAAACAAGAGTTAGTTATTATGCCAAGATTTATTGTTGGTGCAAATGATGACTAAGATCTCCTTTTTATTTTAATGATGATAGATATATATTAGGAGACCCTTAAAATCATTATCAAAAGCTTGAAAGAGATGAATACGCCCAATACATGTGTTAGAAGAGAATCAAGTGAAGAAAAAAAAAATCAAGTTCATGTGATGACCTTAAAAATTGTTATAGTATTTTAGCCAGAACTCCTTCATCTGGATACCGATTTAGTTGATTCAAAAGGCCACGGATAGGGAAAAAGAAGATCTACAACCTAAGAATGAAATCAACAGCAGCCCTGGCGCACTAACGCGTCGGCACACCAACAACGCGAAATACCGTTGGGAGTAACTCTTCTTAGTGAGCGCCGATTTTTGTGCATATCGGTGGAGTGAAGTTGTAACGGTTTGTAATCCACCATAAGGATTATACTATTGGAATAGTATAGGTGTCGTGGATCCGCAACTGGAAGTACGAATGGTGTAAACCCCTCATCCTGAACCAGTATATATCGTGGTGTTAATCTTTCCCCCTCTCCCTCTCCGTATCTTGCTCTTTGATACTTGAAGTTAATAAACTTCAGAAAAGTCGAAAAGGTCATATTCACCCCCTCTAGGTTCTACATTTATAATGTTTGGATTGTGTGAAGAAGGAGATAAAGGTTGAAGATTGAAAGATTGTCACTAGAGTCTAGATGGTAGAGCAAAACCTGGCTCTTAAATCAAAAGAGATAAGTACATATTTTTTTTAAAAGAAAATAATTATAAAACGAAAAAGAAATTAATAGAAATGAAAGCAGGGTCATTTTTGTGTATCGGATGATCTTTATGGTGGTTAAGATATCGAATCAATCTTTATACACTATATACAAGATTAAGTGATATAGAGATGGTAGAGAGAGCGGTGTTTGCATGAAATGAAAACTTTATTGATGCAAGACATACCCCTCAAGTGAAGACTTGAGGCATATATATAGTCATATATGATTACATATGAAACAATTAAATACAATACTAGTTCATATACAATGACTACGTTGTTGTTTTTATTTTATTTTTTTATTTATTTTTTTATTTTATTTTATTTTATTTTATTTTAAATAAAGACAATGACTAAGTTTTAACCAATAACAAATCTAGGAAACTATCAATACTTTTGAGGCTAACAACTATTTCCCTCTCTTTATTTCGTTCATTGAGTTGTTTCACTTGTCAATATTATAGAAGTAGAAGGATAAATAGATAAAAATTGTAATAAAAAGAACATTTTCTTAGTTTCAATGTATTATTTTAAGTAGTTTCTAATTCTATATGTACTAAATATATAGAGAAAATGTTTTTACTTAAAAACTCTCAAAAGAATAAATGTATATTTACTAATTTACCATTAATCACTTATTTTAAGTTTTTAACTAATTATTTAACTATTTGAATGCCATCCTCATTTACTTCTAAATCTACTTTCAAATTAATGTCTAATATACTTAATTAATTAATTTTAATTAAATGATTCATATATTTTTGAATTGATCCATTGAAACAATGACTAATTTATTAATTGGTACAATTAACTTTTGAAGTTTCAAATCATTATGTAACTTATTATAGTCTTTTATTTTTTATATTTTATTTTATTTTTGTAAGATTTAAATTAGACTTGCAACATATTCTTTTATTACAAATAGTATATAATATTTGGTAACTGATATTGTGATAATATGAGTTTGATTATAGTGAAAAATGTTTTAAGATAAAAAATATAAGAATATTAAATTGTTGGGTAGCATTTAAGTAAATAGAGAAACATTAAAACGCAAATTCGGAACTAAAATTATTCGGTGCTATCCAAATAAATGATAGAGAAACACAATGATCGCACCAGATTGATGCAATTGAACTTTATCGAACACACAACGACGCCGTTATGCGCTGATATTTGCCTTCTATAACAAAAATTGTTTTTCTTCTAATTTTACTTTTGTTGAAAGATTTGTCAACAATTCTTTTTTCTTTCGTTTTTGTGTTAGACAATCCGTGTTAAAACACAACTCGAAACATAAACTTTGAAGCATACGTCAAACCTTAAAATCTCTTTTTACGACAACTTTTTGATATTTCCATATCACTCATCTTGGAATATGAATGTCTCTAACGAGTGTGATTAACTGCGCTTCGCAGCGGGTTTTATCTTTTGTTTATCTAACGTTGGTAGTTTGGTATAATTCTTTTTGTTTATTACTTACATGTTGTTCTCGAAATTTTTTTCATTGAATATTGCGGTTTATCGTTCTTATCATATGACGCTCCAGCCTCGTCTTTTAGAATTTTGGTTAGTGTGCTTTTTTAATCCCTTGGCCGAAACAATTGGGTAGGTTTGTCACAGAGCGGTGTTAAGCTTTTTGGAGCAGTGAGTGGTGAACAATGAACATTTTGGTTTTTTAGTTATCGTTTGTCAAAGGAGCGGTGAGCTTTGCTATTTTTTAGGACTGCTTATTTTTCTAATGCTTCTTTAAAAAGCGGTGAACGATAAGCTGTAGCTACTACTCACAACTCACTGCTACTTTTAACAAACAAACGCAATTTTATATGCTGATTTAATTGTCATTTAAACATATAAAGTCAATCATAACTGTATTTGATATGTGAGTCTTACTAAAAATTGTATTTAGACTTTTGGTCAAGATTATTATTATTATATTTATTTATTTTTTTATAATACGGAGTAATAATTTTCATTAAATAACAAAATTTACATAAGTTGGATGAGAGTCTAGACATAAGTTGTGTTACTCTTTCTGAATACAAAACTAACTCTGAAATAAAAGCACATTTTAGCATTATTGAGTGACTATGGCAATAGACTTATTATTATTTTTATATTATTAGACTTATTATTTTATTATTATTATTATTATTATTATTATTATTATTATTATTATTATTATTATTGTTATTATTATTATTATAGTAAACTGCAAAATACATCCCTGTGGTTTACACCTTTTGACACTTTACATCCCTGTCAGAAACTATTGGCAATATACATCCCCCGTTAGGCAAACGTTTGCCACATTACATCCCTAAGTTGGATGGGCGTTATCTTTCTCCATTAAGTGTTTGCATAGTTAGTCCCTCCGTTAGTTTTGTTTGCATCGTTAGTCCCTCCGTTAGTATTTTTTACAAAAATTAATTTTTTTTATTAAATTATTTTTTTTAGAAAAATTAATTTTTTTTTTCGAAATTAATTTTTTTACAAAAATTAAATTAATTTTTTTACAAAAATTACTTTTTTTTAGAAATTAATTTTTTTAGAAAAATTATTTTTTTTTTGAAATTATTTTTTTACAAAAATTACTTTTTTTCGAAATTAATCTTTTTACAAAAATTAATTTTTTTTCGAAATTAATTTTTTTTAGAAAAATAAATTTTTTTTTAGAAATTAATTTTTTTTTCGAAATTAATTTTTCTAAAAAAATTATTTTTAGAAAAAATAATTAATTTCGAAAAAAAAATTAATTTTTGTAAAATAATTAATTTCGAGAAAAAAATTAATTTAGAAAAAAAAATTAATTTTTGTAAAAAATACTAACGGAGGGACTAACGATGCAAACATAACTAACGGAGGGACTAACGACGCAAACACTTAATGGAGAAAGATAACGCCCATCCAACTTAGGGATGTAATGTGGCAAACGTTTGCCTAACGGGGGATGCATATTGCCAATAGTTTCTGACAGGGATGTAAATTGCCAAAAGTTGTAAACCACAGGGATGTATTTTGCAGTTTACTCTTATTATTATTATCTAACTATCTTATAATGCACAAAGGCCTACTATTAATAGAAATACTTAAAATTAAACAATACAAGTTATAAAGCTAAAAGTACAAGTAATTAAAACACATTTTCTAACATTTACAAGTTCTTAAGCTCAAAGTACAACTAATTAAAATAGAAATACTAACATTAAATACAATAAATAAATTATTATGTACATTAAATACAATTAATTAACGGGTCAATAAATACAATTAATGTAGTTATTAAATAATTAAAACACCCCTTACATAAGAAATACAAATTATCAAGCATATTGTACAACCAACTTAAACACAATTCTTGCATTAAATGTCACTAATACAAATAATAAAACACATGATACAAATATTATAGCCCGAACGGGCAACGGGCCAAATGGGCTCGAGCCCGAACGGGCATGGGCCAAACGGGCTCGAGCACGAACGAACACGATCCAACGGGCTCAAGCCCGAACGGGCACGAGCTAAACGAAATTCTTGATATCCGTAAATGTATTGTAAAAAAAAACATAATAAAGTAAAATACATGATTCACAAGAAAATTTTATTTCAGGGTACCCGCTGCCGCAACGCGCGGGTACCCTGCTATACAAATAATAAAGCACATGATACAAATATACAAGCCCGAACGGGCAACGGGCCAAATGGGCTCGAGACCGAACGGGCATGGGCCAAACGGGCTCGAGCCCTAACGGACACGAGCCAACGGGCTCAAGCCCAAACAGGCACGAGCTAAACGAAATTCTTGATATCCGTAAATGTATTGTAAAAAAAAACATAATAAACTAAAATACATGATTCACCGAAAAATTTTATTTCAGGGTACCCGCCGCCGCAACACGCGGGTACCCTGCTAGTTATTATTTATACTTCGTTCTAATTCTATAGTAATATTGTATTTGATAGAAGAAAAAAATTAAATGGCTTTATGTAGACTTGAACTTGGGTTCGCCATTTAAAGTTGAAGATGGATTACCTAGTGAGCTAAGACCCACTTTTTTTTTTTTTTTTTTTTTTTTTTAAGATTTTTTTTTTTTTTTTTTCCTAAGATTTGTTTTTCTCTAAATATATACTCCATAATTACATATCGTAACTAGGGGTGTCAAAAATACCCGAACTTAACTAACCCGACTCTACTCGAATCCTAACAAGCTTATTCATGTCAGGTTATACGGTTAAAACCATTATACGGTTTAAAACCTAATGAGACAGCCGATACATGTGGATCCAAACACCCTACTTAAGCTCCAAACTGCAGAGCCAAACACTCCTTTGTGCAGAATGTTCACACCAGCAATGCAAGCTTAAGACTGGTGAATACATCACACAAGATGTTGATCATGATGAATAAAAGCTTGTATATATGTAATCAAATGTAGTAGTATAGTTCTAGAAGATTCATATAGCTGTTAGTGAGTTAGTTAGATTTCCCGCCAATTCTTGTATTTAAATATCTGTTGTAACCCTCATTTGTACTCAATCAATTCAATAACATTTTCACTTCCAATATGTGTTTCTCTCATTTCTTTATAAAACCATTATTCGGGTTAACCTGATTGACCCGAACTCTTATAAGGTCGGGTTTCGGATGAGAGTTTCAACCTTATTGGGGTTTGGATTAACTCAAGTAACACGTATTAGGGATTTTTATCAATCATATATTTCTTTGGTTTTTATAAAAATCTACTCAGGTAGGATTTTCCTTCCTCAAAACCCGATTAACCTGACCCAAATAAGTCTTATTCAAGTCGGGTTTACCCAAATAACACCCTTAATCACAACCTTTTGAAATCTACAGGTTGAAGTTACAACATCAATTTATACTACATATAAAGAGAAATATTATTTGATTAAAACTTAAAAATTTAAGAATGTGTAATGTTGTTAGACTAAAATACCCCAACTTATAACAAGCAATGCAATTTATTTATTTAAGGGTAAATTGCAAATATGGCCCTTAAAGTAGCCCAAATGCGCATGAAATACACCGAGACAAAAAGTTTTGCAAAAAAGACATTAATGTTTCATTTTTTTGCAAAACAGCCACCGAGAGCTACTTTTTACTAACTTTCGTTATTTTGCTCGTTAAGTGCCACGTCAATGAGGGTAGTATTGTCATTTCACTCCTTTTCCCGCCAATCAGCTCAGTTGCCAGTGTTTTATTTTACAAATTTAGTCCTTTAAAGCAATAGTTTATATGTGTGTTTCAATTTCTTCCATGAACATTAATTTCACAAGTAAAGATCTTGAGAATGGTTAAGTTTTGGCAAAATGGCGCACACAGTACCCCGATCCCTGATTTAGGAATCCTTTATGGTAAGCATACACTGTTCCATTTTCAAGTTTCTCATTTAAACTTGTTACTGTTTTTGGAAGTTATTGATGTTTTATGTGTTGCACATATTTGAATGAAACCATGTTTACTTTGCAAATCCATCACAATGGTGAATTTACCTCACCACCAGGAAGAAGATATCTTTTTGGAGATACAGATTGGTTTGACGGAGTTCACTGTGACATTTTCTCCATGGACTTATTGGGCGAAATGTTACAGGATTTAGGTTACACGGATCGTACCCTTGTGTTTACTCACTTTAGGATACCTGGGGAGTCATTGGATGATGGTTTGCTACCAATAATGTCTGATAAAGATGCGAGGAGACTTGTGGAGTATGTTCCTATATTTAGAGAATTGGAGTTGTATATTGAAACCGGTGTTTCATTGGTAGAGTATCAGATAATGGAGCGAATGATGAGTAAGGGCAAGGGTGTGGTGATAGAAGAAATTATGGATCATGATGTCAGTGATGCTGTTGGAAAGGATCTTGATGGTGAGACTGGAAACAATGGGAAATTACCATTGTTAGAGTGGCATAAGACAAGCCAACCTGAGAAGGCTGGTACCTGTTTATGATACTGATTCTGACAATGAGTTCCCACCAACATTTTGTGTAGAAAATATGGTTGCAAATCATACAAAAAGGCTGAGTGATGAGTTTCAATTCAGGAGGTTATTGGATGAGATTGACCAAGAGTTTATGGTGGAGGATTCAAGTGAGGATTCCCTAGAGTATACAGATGTGCTCAATTTTGATGATGCGGATTATGACACAGATGATGGTGTTACCATTAGTGGAAATGAAGGGGATCTAGAGACTTGGATTAGTGATGAAAAGGTGGATCAAGGAATGGATGTTGAATGGCAAGATGATCTGTAGGTCCACACGAATTATGGATCAAAGTAGCCTTGTTACTTAATAGACAACTTGGATAAATCCAAATCGATCTTAGTGAGAAACTCTAACAATGAATTGAATGTTTATGCGGAATCTAAACAATCAACAATGAAGAACACAATTCAATAACTAACTTCGTATATTACTAACTTTTCAATACAATACGCACACACGTACAAACTAATAACCCATAGGGTTCCTTTTATACACCAAGAAAACCCTAGATACAAAACGTGTAGAAGCATATACGTATCTTCTATTAAGATAACTACGTATCCTTTCCTAACTTATAGCTAACAAACTTCCTATAAATTATAAACAGACATAACTAATAAAGTCAACCAGACTTAACTAAGTAATACTGCCTACCAGACTTAACAATGCATAGGCAGACTTAACTATTACATAAACACAACTAACAGACTTGACTACGTAACCCAGCAGACTTAAGTCTGTTCTTCATATTAAGTCTTGTCTTGTGATAATTCCCAACAATCCTCCCCTAACTTGATCTTCATGCTTCATGAACTTCAAGTTCCTTATGAATAAGCTTCTTGAGGATTGAACTCTGAACTCTTGGAATTATCTTTATCTCTAACACTTCAAATCAGCAACTTTGACTTTAACAATCTTTTCACCATCTGATCTTCAATCCATCTGATCTTTTCAGCAACCATGACTACTTGTACATCAATTCTGTTAAGTTTCATACTATTCTCATCACTTCCAGGTGTGTTAACTCCTGTGAGAGGTAAATTATTGAAAATTAATGGATTTGATGTCTCTTTACCAGATAGCCATTAACTACTGGAGTAGCCAATGTTTTGGTGTGTAAGACCATGGTACATTGATAACCATATGATTTTTAGCAAATCATCAACTATCAACGGATTTGTTTTGTCTTTACCAAAAGCCGTTTGCTTTTGGACTAGCCAATTCTTTGATGGAATCAGACCTCATCTTGGTGAATTAATTACCAATTATGGTTTTCCACAGCCTTTACCGCAAGCCATAATCTTGTGGGCTAGCCAACTCTTCACTATCTCAGATATGGTGAGTTGATTACCATACAATTTTTGGTAAATTGTCAACCATTAACGGATTTGAAATATCTTTACCACAGCCGTTTGCTCTGGATTAGCCAGTCCTTATGTGGGTTAGACATGGTGGACTAATAACCATTTGTTGTGTCAGTGCTATGCACCTTCACCAAGTGAGAAGTTCCTTTAGTCTCACTTAACAACTTGAAAATTCTTTCAAACACTTCAAAAACCCCAATATGGTTCCTTTAAGGATTGTTCCTTAATCAAATCCAAAAGCTTTTTATATACCTCATCTTTCTCATCTACAAGCAATTTCTTTTCTAACATTTCTTTGCAGACCCTAGGTGGTAAAGGATATTCCACTTCTGCAAGCATATAAATATGAGCCATTTGCAAAGATAAGCAGTGTACCTTACAATTGTGAAAGTATCTCCACCTAACAATCTCTTGTTGGTATGGTAACTTCCAAATCTCATCTGTTCTTGAAGGTGGCTCAAACATAACTTTTAAATCTCCCCAAAAGACCCTTTCAAACTCCTCCTCAGGTCTTGTGTCTCCATGTCTCATATTCACCAATTTGTACAACTCATTGAGATCTTCCCTGCTTACATCATTTAACAGCCCTGGAAAGTTGAGATACACTACATCAGTGTTGTCCTCCCTTATTATCTGATAAGCTGCTCTCAATCCAGTCTTAATGATTTGGTATCTGACAATCTTAGCTGAGCTTTCAGGGATTGATCCCATGGTGAACTCTTCAGATGAAGGCTCCTCTTCTTCTGATTCTTCTTCCTCTTGCACTTTCTTCTTGGATTTACTTTTTCTTGCTATACTTTTTCTTCTTGTCCACTTTATAATTGGCTTTTTGACTTCTTTCTTTTCTTGCACAACATCATACACTTTCTCACCCTCAGATTCCTTTTCAATTTCACTTGATGCCTTCTCAGCCTCAGATGGCTTCTCAACTTCAGTTACTTTTTCTTCCACTTTCTCAGCTTCTATAATTGGTTCAGATTCTGTCACCTTCTGTCTCTTAAAACTCCTTCTGATTGAGTCTTCATAATCAGTAGGTTTATAACCTTGATCCACTTTATATGCCCTGAGATACCTCCCTTCAAGCTCCTCATATGACATTCCCTTCATCTTCTCAAAGGTTAAATGCATCATGTTTTTCATGTACACCTTCATATCATACATCTTTTCCTTCATTGTGAGCTTCTTTTTGGTACCTTTCTTTTTCTGAGTCTGTTTTACCTTTTCCATAAAATCACCAAGAGTATCTGAAACCCTTCTAGCATTGAGAAAATCTGCCATCTGCTTTGCTCTTTCCTCAGTTGTCATATTCACATCAGCTTTTAACTCTTCATACTTTGCTCTTAACTCAGTATCACCCTCAATCATAGATATGAGTGGATCATCCTCAGCTTCTTGCATCTTCTTTACATGCAACTCATCTTTCCTTTTAATTTCTTCCAGCCTTTCCCTTTCAGCTTGGTCTTCTGCTTGTATTCTTGCAATTTTTGCTAAATTTGCTTCCTCTTCTCTTTGTTGCCTTTTTGATATCTTGGGTTGAGGAGTTTCTACCAATATCTGCTTTCCTTCCCTTTGAGCAGACTTAACCACATCAGATTCTTCAACATGAGCAGAACTAACATGCTCAGCAGACTTTTCCTGACCAGACTTAACTGCATCACCAGAATTAACTCCATCAGCAGATTTAACTGGTTCACCAGACTTAAGAACTTCATCCTCAGACTTTTCTTCTTCAATTCTCAATTTTCTTAGCCTCCTTTTCTTTCCTTGTTTAATCTTGCTAAGAGATTGAGCTAAGGTCTCTGCTGCTTCCATGGCATTTAGACTGATCTCAGCAGATTTATCCTTTTGAGTAGGGGTCTTAAACACTTGTTCTTCCTCCAAATTCCTCCCCTGTTTGGAAGAATTTTCATCTCCACCCTCTTGGTCATCAAAATCAACCCCCTTTTCTTTCATCACCTTCTCCATTTTCTTCACCTTTCTAACCAATGTCACAACAGCTCCACTCAATGCTTTATTTGCCTTCTCCAAAGTTGTTACTTTATCAACCAAAGTAGGCACCAGTTTTAGAAGATCTTCCACAGTCATGGAAGTAGATTCCTCTTCCTGAGTAGGACTTGGAACCTGGGTTTGCTGTGGTGGTGAAGGTGGTGTAGGTGTAGGTACTCTGGGTTGAGTTGATGGTGAACTTGGTTGTGGTGTGGGGGATCTTGGTTGTTCCTGGGTTTGATCCTCATGGGTTGGCTCCACTTGTTCAGCAGTAGAGGTACCTGCAATGTTAGTTGTACCAGAAAGCATAGCAGGCAAAAGTGGCCAATGTGCCCCAGAAAAACCCCTTTTCATATTAGCAAAGATTTTAGTTGTAAAAGCCACACTCACATAGGCCTGCATTTTATTTTCAGTCTCAAAATTCAAAATCATTTGCAGAAATCGAGGATACATTAATAATTTATGTTTGCTGTTGACATTTCCTACCATTCCATCAAAAATAAGTTTTGAAAAATTAAAAGTCTTTCCAAATGAAAGACAGACCAATGCAGAAGCAATATTGCTTCCAAACTGATCCCATCCACCACTCTTGGGACTTAGGCAATGGAGCAAATGATGAAGTAAAAATTTTCACTCTGGTGTAAAATGGCTTTTCCAAAAAGTAAAAGTACCATCAGTGGGGTATCCAATATTTTTCATACGCTCCAAAAGTTCATCATTAGGCAAGATATAATTCCCTGAAGCATCATCCAATTGAAGACTACTCCTTATGGATGCTTCAGTGATAAGAAAATCATGTGTATCTATTGTTGCCCTTAACTGTGGTGTCCCATCAGTAAGTGTTTCAGAGGTAACAGACCCCCAAAACTGCTTAACTAGGGAAGAATAGATTATAGGATTATGAGTTAAAGCATACCGAATGGAAGAACCTCTCAAGAAATCCACAATCTGCTCGAAACCTTCACTTTTGTCTGGTTTCTTCAAGAAACCAACCTGGTTGTGCTTGTCACAAAACTTTAGAGAAGCCATAGATGAGAGAATAATTAAGTGCTGGTTGAGAACTAATTAGGGTTTGCGAATTTGTAGTGTAAAATAGAGTATCGTAGGCCGAAAATAATGATTTTTAAAATTAGAAGCAAATAATGAATAAAAGTGAAAAATTTATCAAATTTTATCCTTATATACTTCTCTTTCTCGAAAAATACGTAACGGTATTATTTTATCTGAAAAATCATTATTTGACTGACCAGACCTAACGGTAATAAAATTAATTACATTTTACACTACCAGACTTAAAAATGGTCAACCAGACTTAACCACTGACTCACCAGACTTAACCAAAGAATCAGACAAACATACATAAGAAGCAATATCAAGGCTTCATATCACCACTAATCCATGTTTTTCCTGCAAAAGTTAGTTCCAACACCAAGAAAAACATACAAACAAACAATTTTACAATCAAAATCAAAAATACTAAGTACCAGAATTAACTCTACTACAAGAATTAACTTCTAAGACAAGAATTTACTTCTAAGACTACCAGAATTAAAATTACTAAGTACTGGTTATTATACAAACTTTACATTTTAGCTCCCCTTAAATGTAACCTCCCCTTAATTCCAGCTATGGGTTCATCATACCAATATTAACCACTAAGTAAGTAAACCTAGGTCCATCAAAGGCTTTGGTTAATAAATCAGCCACATTTAAGTCTCTGTGTATCTTTTCCACTCTTATTAGTTTCTTTTCAAAGCAATCCCTAATGAAGTGATGCCTTATTTCTATATGTTTAGTTTTAGAGTGGTATACAGGGTTCTTAACTATACAGATAGTGCTCTCATTATCTATGTGAATTACAGTGTTCATAAAGTTCAAACCATAATCCAACATTTGATTCTGAATCCACAAGACTTGTCCACAGCAATTGGCAGCTGCTACATACTCAGCTTCAGTTGTTGATGTAGCCACAATGGTCTGCTTCTTGCATTGCCAGGAAATCAATCTTCTTCCAAGGAATTGACAACCTCCTGTTGTGGATTTCCTATCAAGACTTGCTCCAGCATAGTCACTATCTGAATAGGCTTCCAGGTCAAAAGATGACTCTTTAGGATACCAAAGGCCCAAATTGGGTTTGCCCTTTAGATACCTAAAGATTCTCTTCACAACATGAAGATGTGAAGTCTTGGGAGTAACCTGAAAACGAGAACAAACACACACAGCATACATAATATCAGGCCTAGAGGCTGTTAGATACATTACAGAACCTATCATTGATCTATAGAGGTGCACATCCACATCATCAGCATCTTCATCCTTTGTCAATGGCATCTTGTTCTCTTATGGGAGTGACTGCAGTCTTCACATTTATAAAGTCAAACTTCTTCAAGATCTCAGCAACATACTTGTCTTGAGAAATGAAGAGGCCATCTTCTTTTTGCTTCACTTGCAGTCCAAGGAAAAATGTGAGCTCACCCATTGAACTCATTTCAAACCTTCTCTTCATTAATGCCTCAAACTCCTCACACCAAGACCTTTTAGTAGAACCAAAAATAATATCATCCACATAGACTTGGACCAGAATGATATCCTTCATGTCCCTCGTGATGAACAAGGTCTTTTCTATCACACCTCTCTTGTACCCATGCTCTTCAAGGAAGTTGGAGAGTGTTGCACACCAAGCTCTAGGGGCTTGATGGAGACCATACAAAGCTTTAATGAATTTGTATACCTTTTTGGGGTGAGCAGGATCAACAAAGCCAGGAGGTTGGTGTGCATACACCTCTTCTTCTATAGTGCCGTACAAAAAGGCACTCTTGACATCCATCTTATAGACTATGAACCCCATATATGATGCATAGGCTAAAAATAACCTGATAGCCTCAATTCTGGCTACAGGAGCAAAAACCTCATCATAGTCTATTCCCTCCTCCTGTTTATACCCTTATGCTACTAATCTTGCCTTGTTCCTAACAACTACTCCTCTTTCATCCCTTTTGTTTCTGAAGACCCACTTTGTGCCTATAACTTTATCCCCATTAGGTAGATCTACCAGAAACCAAACTTTTTGCAATTTGAATGGCAACAACTCCTCCTGCATTGCTTCTACCCAACTCTCATCTTCAAGAGTTTCAGAGACCTTGGTGGGTTCCTTTTGTGAAAGGAAACAAGCAAACAGACAATGTTGTTGGTCCTTGTGGTTGACCCTTTGCTGCTTCTTAATAAGACTGATAAGTGCATGAGATTCAGGAAGCTTTTGCACTTTACTTCTGGTTTGAACAGCTGACTTTGGATCACCAATTATCTGACTTTTGGGATGAATGTTGTGGATTCTGAGTGTTGGAGCTGGACTTACATCTACTTCAGTGGGTAAGTTGTTGAAGTCAGTTATTACCCCTTCTTCATCATAAGAAGCCCCATCAAAAATTCCTTCACTTGGATTATCAAAGAACTCAAGTTCTGGCATCTCAGAATCATCAAAATCAGCATTTGGAGTAGATTCAGGTTGAGCAGAGTTAACAGCATCACCACCAGAATTAACTAAGTTAGTACTGGTAGCAGAATTAATGAATTCACTACCAGAATTAACCAAGTTAGTGATGGTATCCTTCTTCCCAAGATGTTTGTCAGCCAATGCATTTAGTTCTTCTCTGAAAGATGAAATATCTTCTGACACTTTAGTAGGAGAAACCTTCTTTTCTTTTGCTTGAGGCTTGTTCACAGTCTCCTTCCTTTTTGTAGAAGATTTCTTTGTTCCTTCATTAGCTGCAACATGTTTGACTTCTGTGGTAGGAATCACAATAAGCTCCTCAATCTCCTTATCTTACTTAGTATTGCTTGCATCAGAAGTAACTAGTGTACCTGCATTGTTACTTACTTCTATGGAACCTGCATACCGAATGGAAGAACCTCTCAAGAAATCCACAATCTGCTCGAAACCTTCACTTTTGTCTGGTTTCTTCAAGAAACCAACCTGGTTGTGCTTGTCACAAAACTTTAGAGAAGCCATAGATGAGAGAATGATTAAGTGTTGGTTGAGAACTAATTAGGGTTTGCGAATTTGTAGTGTAAAACAGAGTATCGTAGGCCGAAAATAATGATTTTTAAAATTAGAAGCAAATAATGAATAAAAGTGAAAAATTTATCAAATTTTATCCTTATATACTTCTCTTTCTCGAAAAATACGTAACGGTATTATTTTATCTGAAAAATCATTATTTGACTGACCAGACCTAACGGTAATAAAATTAATTACATTTTACACTACCAGACTTAACCACTGACTCACCAGACTTAACCAAAGAATCAGACAAACATACATAAGAAGCAATATCAAGGCTTCATATCACCACTAATCCATGTTTTTCCTGCAAAAGTTAGTTCCAACACCAAGAAAAACATACAAACAAACAATTTTACAATCAAAATCAAAAATACTAAGTACCAGAATTAACTCTACTACAAGAATTAACTTCTAAGACAAGAATTTACTTCTAAGACTACCAGAATTAAAATTACTAAGTACTGGTTATTATACAAACTTTACATTTTAGCTCCCCTTAAATGTAACCTCCCCTTAATTCCAGCTATGGGTTCATCATACCAATATTAACCACTAAGTAAGTAAACCTAGGTCCATCAAAGGCTTTGGTTAATAAATCAGCCACATTTAAGTCTCTGTGTATCTTTTCCACTCTTATTAGTTTCTTTTCAAAGCAATCCCTAATGAAGTGATGCCTTATTTCTATATGTTTAGTTTTAGAGTGGTATACATGGTTCTTAACTATACAGATAGTGCTCTCATTATCTATGTGAATTACAGTGTTCATAAAGTTCAAACCATAATCCAACATTTGATTCTGAATCCACAAGACTTGTCCACAGCAATTGGCAGCTGCTACATACTCAGCTTCAGTTGTTGATGTAGCCACAATGGTCTGCTTCTTGCATTGCCAGGAAATCAATCTTCTTCCAAGGAATTGACAACCTCCTGTTGTGGATTTCCTATCAAGACTTGCTCCAGCATAGTCACTATCTGAATAGGCTTCCAGGTCAAAAGATGACTCTTTAGGATACCAAAGGCCCAAATTGGGTTTGCCCTTTAGATACCTAAAGATTCTCTTCACAACATGAAGATGTGAAGTCTTGGGAGTAACCTGAAAACGAGAACAAACACACACAGCATACATAATATCAGGCCTAGAGGCTGTTAGATACATTACAGAACCTATCATTGATCTATAGAGGTGCACATCCACATCATCAGCATCTTCATCCTTTGTCAATGGCATCTTGTTCTCTTATGGGAGTGACTGCAGTCTTCACATTTATAAAGTCAAACTTCTTCAAGATCTCAGCAACATACTTGTCTTGAGAAATGAAGAGGCCATCTTCTTTTTGCTTCACTTGCAGTCCAAGGAAAAATGTGAGCTCACCCATTGAACTCATTTCAAACCTTCTCTTCATTAATGCCTCAAACTCCTCACACCAAGACCTTTTAGTAGAACCAAAAATAATATCATCCACATAGACTTGGACCAGAATGATATCCTTCATGTCCCTCGTGATGAACAAGGTCTTTTCTATCACACCTCTCTTGTACCCATGCTCTTCAAGGAAGTTGGAGAGTGTTGCACACCAAGCTCTAGGGGCTTGATGGAGACCATACAAAGCTTTAATGAATTTGTATACCTTTTTGGGGTGAGCAGGATCAACAAAGCCAGGAGGTTGGTGTGCATACACCTCTTCTTCTATAGTGCCGTACAAAAAGGCACTCTTGACATCCATCTTATAGACTATGAACCCCATATATGATGCATAGGCTAAAAATAACCTGATAGCCTCAATTCTGGCTACAGGAGCAAAAACCTCATCATAGTCTATTCCCTCCTCCTGTTTATACCCTTATGCTACTAATCTTGCCTTGTTCCTAACAACTACTCCTCTTTCATCCCTTTTGTTTCTGAAGACCCACTTTGTGCCTATAACTTTATCCCCATTAGGTAGATCTACCAGAAACCAAACTTTTTGCAATTTGAATGGCAACAACTCCTCCTGCATTGCTTCTACCCAACTCTCATCTTCAAGAGTTTCAGAGACCTTGGTGGGTTCCTTTTGTGAAAGGAAACAAGCAAACAGACAATGTTGTTGGTCCTTGTGGTTGACCCTTTGCTGCTTCTTAATAAGACTGATAAGTGCATGAGATTCAGGAAGCTTTTGCACTTTACTTCTGGTTTGAACAGCTGACTTTGGATCACCAATTATCTGACTTTTGGGATGAATGTTGTGGATTCTGAGTGTTGGAGCTGGACTTACATCTACTTCAGTGGGTAAGTTGTTGAAGTCAGTTATTACCCCTTCTTCATCATAAGAAGCCCCATCAAAAATTCCTTCACTTGGATTATCAAAGAACTCAAGTTCTGCCATCTCAGAATCATCAAAATCAGCATTTGGAGTAGATTCAGGTTGAGCAGAGTTAACAGCATCACCACCAGAATTAACTAAGTTAGTACTGGTAGCAGAATTAATGAATTCACTACCAGAATTAACCAAGTTAGTGATGGTATCCTTCTTCCCAAGATGTTTGTCAGCCAATGCATTTAGTTCTTCTCTGAAAGATGAAATATCTTCTGACACTTTAGTAGGAGAAACCTTCTTTTCTTTTGCTTGAGGCTTGTTCACAGTCTCCTTCCTTTTTGTAGAAGATTTCTTTGTTCCTTCATTAGCTGCAACATGTTTGACTTCTGTGGTAGGAATCACAATAAGCTCCTCAATCTCCTTATCTTGCTTAGTATTGCTTGCATCAGAAGTAACTAGTGTACCTGCATTGTTACTTACTTCTATGGAACCTGCATACCGAATGGAAGAACCTCTCAAGAAATCCACAATCTGCTCGAAACCTTCACTTTTGTCTGGTTTCTTCAAGAAACCAACCTGGTTGTGCTTGTCACAAAACTTTAGAGAAGCCATAGATGAGAGAATGATTAAGTGTTGGTTGAGAACTAATTAGGGTTTGCGAATTTGTAGTGTAAAACAGAGTATCGTAGGCCGAAAATAATGATTTTTAAAATTAGAAGCAAATAATGAATAAAAGTGAAAAATTTATCAAATTTTATCCTTATATACTTCTCTTTCTCGAAAAATACGTAACGGTATTATTTTATCTGAAAAATCATTATTTGACTGACCAGACCTAACGGTAATAAAATTAATTACATTTTACACTACCAGACTTAACCACTGACTCACCAGACTTAACCAAAGAATCAGACAAACATACATAAGAAGCAATATCAAGGCTTCATATCACCACTAATCCATGTTTTTCCTGCAAAAGTTAGTTCCAACACCAAGAAAAACATACAAACAAACAATTTTACAATCAAAATCAAAAATACTAAGTACCAGAATTAACTCTACTACAAGAATTAACTTCTAAGACAAGAATTAACTTCTAAGACTACCAGAATTAAAATTACTAAGTACTGGTTATTATACAAACTTTACATTTTAGCTCCCCTTAAATGTAACCTCCCCTTAATTCCAGCTATGGGTTCATCATACCAATATTAACCACTAAGTAAGTAAACCTAGGTCCATCAAAGGCTTTGGTTAATAAATCAGCCACATTTAAGTCTCTGTGTATCTTTTCCACTCTTATTAGTTTCTTTTCAAAGCAATCCCTAATGAAGTGATGCCTTATTTCTATATGTTTAGTTTTAGAGTGGTATACATGGTTCTTAACTATACAGATAGTGCTCTCATTATCTATGTGAATTACAGTGTTCATAAAGTTCAAACCATAATCCAACATTTGATTCTGAATCCACAAGACTTGTCCACAGCAATTGGCAGCTGCTACATACTCAGCTTCAGTTGTTGATGTAGCCACAATGGTCTGCTTCTTGCATTGCCAGGAAATCAATCTTCTTCCAAGGAATTGACAACCTCCTGTTGTGGATTTCCTATCAAGACTTGCTCCAGCATAGTCACTATCTGAATAGGCTTCCAGGTCAAAAGATGACTCTTTAGGATACCAAAGGCCCAAATTGGGTTTGCCCTTTAGATACCTAAAGATTCTCTTCACAGCATGAAGATGTGAAGTCTTGGGAGTAACCTGAAAACGAGAACAAACACACACAACATACATAATATCAGGCCTAGAGGCTGTTAGATACATTACAGAACCTATCATTGATCTATAGAGGTGCACATCCACATCATCAACATCTTCATCCTTTGTCAATGGCATCTTGTTCTCTTATGGGAGTGACTGCAGTCTTCACATTTGTAAAGTCAAACTTCTTCAAGATCTCAGCAACATACTTGTCTTGAGAAATGAAGAGGCCATCTTCTTTTTGCTTCACTTGCAGTCCAAGGAAAAATGTGAGCTCACCCATTGAACTCATTTCAAACCTTCTCTTCATTAATGCCTCAAACTCCTCACACCAAGACCTTTTAGTAGAACCAAAAATAATATCATCCACATAGACTTGGACCAGAATGATATCCTTCATGTCCCTCGTGATGAACAAGGTCTTTTCTATCACACCTCTCTTGTACCCATGCTCTTCAAGGAAGTTGGAGAGTGTTGCACACCAAGCTCTAGGGGCTTGATGGAGACCATACAAAGCTTTAATGAATTTGTATACCTTTTTGGGGTGAGCAGGATCAACAAAGCCAGGAGGTTGGTGTGCATACACCTCTTCTTCTATAGTGCCGTACAGAAAGGCACTCTTGACATCCATCTTATAGACTATGAACCCCATATATGATGCATAGGCTAAAAATAACCTGATAGCCTCAATTCTGGCTACAGGAGCAAAAACCTCATCATAGTCTATTCCCTCCTCCTGTTTATACCCTTATGCTACTAATCTTGCCTTGTTCCTAACAACTACTCCTCTTTCATCCCTTTTGTTTCTGAAGACCCACTTTGTGCCTATAACTTTATCCCCATTAGGTAGATCTACCAGAAACCAAACTTTTTGCAATTTGAATGGCAACAACTCCTCCTGCATTGCTTCCACCCAACTCTCATCTTCAAGAGTTTCAGAGACCTTGGTGGGTTCCTTTTGTGAAAGGAAACAAGCAAACAGACAATGTTGTTGGTCCTTGTGGTTGACCCTTTGCTGCTTCTTAATAAGACTGATAAGTGCATGAGATTCAGGAAGCTTTTGCACTTTACTTCTGGTTTGAACAGCTGACTTTGGATCACCAATTATCTGACTTTTGGGATGAATGTTTGGATTCTGAGTGTTGGAGCTGGACTTACATCTACTTCAGTGGGTAAGTTGTTGAAGTCAGTTATTACCCCTTCTTCATCATAAGAAGCCCCATCAAAAATTCCTTCACTTGGATTATCAAAGAACTCAAGTTCTGGCATCTCAGAATCATCAAAATCAGCATTTGGAGTAGATTCAGGTTGAGCAGAGTTAACAGCATCACCACCAGAATTAACTAAGTTAGTACTGGTAGCATAATTAATGAATTCACTACCAGAATTAACCAAGTTAGTGATGGTATCCTTCTTCCCAAGATGTTTGTCAGCCAATGCATTTAGTTCTTCTCTGAAAGATGAAATATCTTCTGACACTTTAGTAGGAGAAACCTTCTTTTCTTTTGCTTGAGGCTTGTTCACAGTCTCCTTCCTTTTTGTAGAAGATTTCTTTGTTCCTTCATTAGCTGCAACATGTTTGACTTCTGTGGTAGGAATCACAATAAGCTCCTCAATCTCCTTGTCTTGCTCAGTATTGCTTGCATTAGAAGTAACTAGTGTACCTGCATTGTTAGTTACTTCTATGAAACCTGCATCTGGGTTAGCTTGATTCTCCTTAGAGACAGGAATATAGTTCATAGAATCAGTTAAATAATCAATATCAAACATCCATCTATGACCTAGTCCCTTCACATTGGGTTTTTCCTCAAGAAAATTAACATGAAGATTTTCCTCTACTTTCTTGGTCACTAAATTGTATACCCTAAAGGCCTTACTATTCAGTGAATACCCAACTAGAAACCCTTCATCAGACTTTCCTTCAAATTTGCCAAGCACACTCAATGTATCAAGAATGGTAACATGGCACCTAAAATGCCTTATATAGCTAACAACTGGTTTTTGGCCAAAAATAAGCTCATAAGGTATTTTATTTTGAGGCTTGGTCACTCTAACCCTATTGAAAATGTAGCAAGCAGTGCTTACTGCTTCAGCCCAAAAGGTTGTGGGTAGGAGTGAGTCTGCTAGCGTAGTCCTAGCTGCCTCAATCAGGGTCCTGTTCATTCTCTCAGCAACTCCATTCTGCTGTGGAGTTCTAGCATTGTTGTATTGTTGCTTGATTCCTTTATTACCACAAAACTCAATCATGCTCTTATTCTTGAATTCTGTGCCATTGTCTGACCTAATGATCTTAACCTTTTTATTAAGTTGGTTTTCTATCTGCCTAATGAAAGTTTGAATTAATGGTGTGGTTTCATCTTTCCTAGACATGAAGAACACCCAAAAAAATCTAGTACAATCATCAGTGATGACAAGGTAGTAGCTAGCATGGTTAATACTTTGTACAGATGTAGGGCCAAACAGATCCATATGTAAAGTATGCAAAGGCTCAGTATAAAACCTATCTAACTTAGCCTTACAAGAAGCCCTATGCTATTTGCCCTTATTACAAGCTACACAGGTATGGTCATTCGTAAAAACCTTGGAAGGTAAGCCTCTAACTAGGTTATTCTTCACAAGTTTATTTATGTTCTTAAAGTTAACATGACCTAACCTTCTATGCCACAATTTAGATTAATCCAAAGTGGCTTTTGCAAGCAAACATGCAAAACTTTTTGCAGGATCAGGTTGCTTCATATCAAAGTTGTACATGTTGTATTGTCTAGGAACTTTAAGAAGGATCTGACTTTCATCAGGCATCTTAAAGTCCGAAGTCAGTACAAAACATTCAGATTCAGTAAAAAGCACCTTATGCTGCTTATCACAAATTTGTGATATGGAGAAAAGGTTAAATTGCCCTAGTTCCTTTACAAAAGACACATTGTCAAACTCTAAATTGCCTACAACAATTCTACCTTTACCAGTTATTTGCCCCTTGCTACCTCCAAAGGTAACAGAACCTCCTTTGAATTCTTGAAAATCCTTCAGATGATTCTTGTTACCAGACATGTGCCCATAGCACCCACTATCAAATATTCCTCTGTCTTCCATGTTCTTCAGTGGATGTTCCTGCACAAAAAGTAGAGAAATTAGTTTCTCTCAAGGACCCAGGCCTCTGAAGGCTTGGGTCTGCCCTGTGGATCAACATATTTATAAGTATTGTATGAGCTTGATCCACTGTTGTTCTTGGATTGGTAGGTAAGTGTATTCTTAAATGGATCCCAAGACCAACATGCTGGGGTCTTAACAGCAAATTCCCCATGATCCCTTACAATGTTTGAGTTTGAAGTTTGTGTTGTATTCTTAGCAAAAGGACTCCTCACAGGTGAATGAGGTTTATAAAAATTGTTTCTTTGGTTATATGAGTTCACTTATGGTCTATTTACTGGTTGTCTGGGTCCAGAATGATTAAACCACCCAGAATTAACATTTGGCTGCACAGAATTAACATTTGGCCTGACAGAATTAAAATTTGTTCTACCAGAACTAACATTTGGCCTACCAAAATTAAAATTTGTTCTACCAGAACTAACATTTGGCCTACCAGAATTAAAATTTGGTCTAACAGAATTAACTGATGACCAACTAGTATTAACATTAGGCCTACCAGAATTAAATTGTGCTGGTCTAGAAACAAAGTTATTAGCATGATTAATCCTGTTTGCATTATTCCAAACTGGTTTAACATTCAAATGGCCAGTATTAACACTTTTCTGCTTCCTAAGTTTAGCTTCTCTTTTCATCATTTTCTCATGAAAATCACAGTCTCTAATTAGATGACTTAGACTACTACACAAAAAACACCTCTTAGGACCAAATGTGTAGTTTTTCCTGTACTCTCTTTTCATACTATCAGATTTTGGTGACTCTTGACTTTTGACAGACTTCCTAGGAGATTTTATGTGAGTATCACAACTAGGTTTATCTGTATCAGATTTGGGTGTAGTCACAACTGGTTCACTATGTTCGACAGATTTTGACTCAGAAACTTCTTTAGGTTCACTCTCTGATTCTGATTCAGACTGATCAGAAACATCTATAGTGGATCCTTTACTGTCATTAGTTTGACAAGTAGAATATTCACTTGATTTGTCATCTGAGTTGCCTGTCTTAGGATATTGAGGGCCCTTTTTACCATACACAAACAAAGAGTCATCAAGGTCTTCCTTTTGTAGAGGAGTGAAATCTCCACTTAATGGAGGTGGCACCCCTTTAAAATCATCAGTTTTTATGAACCTATTGTACACTGGTCTACCAGTAGAATCATCTTCTCTACAAGTGAACACAGATCTCTCCATCTCTTCCTCATAGCTTAGAATTTCACTGTCTGATTTAATTTCATAACCTAAGCCAGTTTTACATGTGGAACTCATTTGAGAATTAACTAGCTTAACCAGATTTTTAGAGGAATGGTTCCATGAGTCTACTCTCTTTTGCAATTCATCTCTTTCTTTTACTGCTTTCATGCCAATTCTTCTATATCTCTTAACTTTTTCATCCTTTTCATATATTTCATTAGCCTGAAAGGTGAGTTTTTCATTTAAAGAGGCATGTTTTTTTTTTTGATAGGTGACTATTTGTGCTTCTAAAGTTTTAACAGCCTTAGTATAAGCAAGAATTTTTACTTCCTGGTCACCTATTTGATTTAATTGTTCATCATACAAAGCTTTAAGATGATTGTATGAATCAATGCATATTTTGGAGCACAAAGATACCTCATTACTGGAACCAATAGCCATAAGTGCATGGTTTGGCGCTTCTTCCTCTGGTGTGTGTTCATCCCAATTCACAGCTCCAGCTTCCAGTGTCAACATGCTCATCTGATTCTTCCCCATCTTGTCATCATCTTGAGAGTCAGAACCCTTCTTCTTTTTCCCATCAGCAGTCATCTTTTCTCTGCATTCCCTAGCAAAATGCCCCGGTTTGTGACAATAGTAGCACTCCACATTCTTTTTATTGAACCCAACTGCTGTCTTCCCATCAAACCTGATGTTCTTCCCAGTCTGCTTGTAAAACTTTTTCATTCTAAGGGCAATCATAGCAATTTGCCACTTAATATCCATCTCCTCAACATCAACATCATCAATCTGCTCAAGGTCATCATTGAGAAGATCTGGTTCTTCTGAATTCTTGGCAAATAGAGAATAAACAACTTCATCAGCAAAGCCAGCTGGTACTTCTCTTTCTCTCATTCTGCTTGAAGAAGTTTCATAACCACCAGAACTAAAACCACCAGACTTAACCTTGTTAGTGCTGCCCTTGTTTTGAGAAACAAAGGCAACATTGGTAGAACTTGAAGATGCTTTTCCTTGGATTTCCTGTTCAAAAACCCGAAGATTGTTGTACAGGTCATCAGTTGTCATGGTGTCAATTTCTTCCTTCATTCTCATGGTCATTGACACACTTGACCATTCTGTTGGTAGTGATCTGAGAAACTTGTGATAGAAGATGTTGAAACCTGTCATAGCCTTTTTCCAACCCCTCTGAACTAGATACACTGAATGCCTCAAATTGCTGTTTAAGAACAGCCTTCTGCATCTTCTTGGAGTTAGCATTCCCTCCAAATCTTTTCTTGATAGCCTCCCAAATTTCCTTGGCATCATCCATGCCATGAAACCTTCTCAAGTGCTCCTTGGGAAGAGCCATCAGCAATATAGTTTTGGCCTTTCTCTCTTTTTCCACAGCATACTTCTCTTCAGTAGATACTGGTGGTAGCACCCTAACAACTCCATCCTTGCCAACTGAAACCCTCTTCTTAGAATTCCCATTCTGTATGACCTTCCAGACCTCGTTGTCAATATATTCCAGATAGTGCTCCATCTCCATTGCCCATATGTCATACTCTTCCTTCTTCAGGATTGGGAGTTTTATGTTTGATATGGTGGTTGTGGCAGGTGTGGTTTGTTGTTGGATGTGCCAGCTTCTGATTTTTCTTCTTCATGGTTTGACTCATTATCACTGAGATGGTTTGAGAAATCATCACCATTCTTGACAGACATTGTGTAGGGTTTGTTTGAGTGATTTGTGTTTGTGGTTTATGTGTTTCTTCAAACTCAGAGTCTCTCTACAGGCTCTGATACCACTTGTAGGTCCACACGAATTATGGATCTAATTAGCCTTGTTACTTAATAGACAACTTGGATGAATCCAAATCGATCTTAGTGAGAAACTCTAACAATGAATTGAATGTTTATGCGGAATCTAAACAATCAACAACGAAGAACACAATTCAATAACTAACTTCGTATATTACTAACTTTTCAATACAATACGCACACACGTACAAACTAATAACCCATAGGATTCCTTTTATACACCAAGGAAACCCTAGATACAAAACGTGTAGAAGGATATACGTATCTTCTATTAAGATAACTACGTATCCTTTCCTAACTTATAGCTAACAAACTTCCTATAAATCATAAACAGACTTAACTAATAAAGTCAGCCAGACTTAACTAAGTAATACTGCCTACCAGACTTAACAATGCATAGGCACTATTACATAAACACAACTAACAGACTTAACTACGTAACCCAGCAGACTTAAGTCTGTTCTTCATATTAAGTCTTGTCTTGTGATAATTCCCAACATGATCTATACCATTTAGTTGATGTACCTGAAGAGACTGAAGAACCTGAAGAGATTAGTGACATGTTTGCTGAAATTAATCAAGCATTAGATGAACTTGATGACGTAGTTGCAGCTGAAGAAGTAACAGAGATGTATACTTGATGCGAGGATTGCGTCTACGCAAAAGGTTTTACTTCTCAAGGGATCTTGAGAAGCTTGCAATCTTCCAGGCAGTGTACCTGATCGTTATAGTGTAGTATAGGTAGGTCCGGGGGATTGATCGTTCTCTAGGGGAATAGTGTCGTTAGGTCAAGATGTATAACGAGATAGGTATAGAGGTGAGTGATGATTCTTTTTGTATTTTTTATATTTTTTAGAAAGCAACTAAAATCTCGGTTTTGAAGGAGTGGGCGGAATTAGCTGTTAATCAACTAACCCAAAAACTAATTATAAAACTAAAATTAAACTAAAAACAAGAAAAAGTAAATTGGTGAATTTCTTATGATAGGAAAAGCGTGTTTACTTAGATTTAATTACTCCCTAGTTATCTCCTATAGATTCGTTGAATTGTAACGTCCTTGTTTTAGTTGAAGCGTCGTATTCCTTATTATTGGTCGTGGGGAGGTGCTGAAGTCCCCAACTCAATGAATATTAGTCTCCCCTAAATCCCTTAACATCCATTAAGTTTTCTAGGATCTGCAAACGGCAATTCACGCAATAAATACAATGAACAAAACCATTAGTGCACTCTACGGTTGCATTTTTAAGACGTACAAGCTAGTTACATATAAGAGGCCAGCCAGTTTTTTTAACCTAAAGCGATAACAATCAACTAAACAAGAGACAACAAATCAATATTCAATAACTAGGTTTCATTAGATCTAAGCAAACACAAACAAACTTAAGCTAGCATGATAGATAGAAGAAAAGATAAACAATTAATCAAACAACACATAGACATATTGAATGATTAAACGAATAACTTATCTTCAATAAAGCATAAGGTTCAAGGGTTGAGATAAACCCTTACAAAGCTGCTGAAATTCGACTAGGGTTTATTCTCCAAAGATGTCACCCTTTAACAATGAAAACATTATGTGAAAAACTAGAAGGGGGGTTGAATAGTTTTACCGTTTTAAAATTCTTTTGCTTTGAATACTTAACGTGATTTCAACTAATGCAAATAATAAACAATATATATAATGCAAGTAAAGAAAGAAACGATCAAACCACAACACGGTTGTTTATAGTGGTTCGCTCTACAAGGACTATCTTCCTTGCCCTACTCTACTCCTCGAGCCTCTAACTCGAGAGTTTTTCTTCACTAAGAAACAAGCTCCCTTCTTGGCGGAGAAAACCTTTACAAACGTTGCTTACACTTTTTCCGGTACAAAGCTAAATACCGAGTTCTTTTACAAGGGCACAACCACTCCCGATACTCTATGTATTTTAAGGACTAAAATACTAACCGATCACTAATGAGGTATTATGATTGTTTGGTACAAACAATGATGTGTGAAAAACAAAAAATTCACACTATGACTAACTAACAAGTCTTGCAACGCTTTGTTGAAGCTTGTGATGCTTTGATCTTCTTGCTACAAAGAAAGATCACTAACAATGAAATATGAATGGGTTAGAAATGAATGAAAGAATGTATGATGTTGTTTATGCTTATGAGTGATGAGAAAACATGAATGTGTGGCTTGCTATTTATAAGCCAACTGCCTCAACAAGCCACGGATGGGACGGATCCAAAATGAGGGATCCGTCCGTGTTGTTGTTTGGTTCCGTGGGAACCTGACAGCAAATCTCCAAAAATCTTCACCAAATCTAACCAAGATATTTTCATATCTTTTCATTGAGTAAGGATCAAACCAAGATATTCATATGATCTTCAAAATCTCCTAAAGATTTCAAAGTGATGCATGCCATGATGTCATAGTACATTTTCTAAATTCAGAATTAAAATGTATATGAATGTAACTTGTAAATGTATATGAATATGTAACATGTGTATACTAGAGACTATATATGTAACATGTAGATGATGTTATGTGTTTATGAAAAGCTTGTGACTATATATGTAAAAGACTTAACTATATTTATGTTATGCTAAAAATAAAGTTTATAATTGTCATTAACAAAATATAGCAAAGATCGTAAAATATAAATAACGTTTTTTAAATGATATTTGTATTAACAATCTCCTTTATTTACACCCACAGTTACATCTATTCGTATAGTAACTTTCGCTGATCAACTAAAAGGACAAAACATAAAGTTTATTTTTAAGCAATGAGATAAATGGAGTGCAAGTCTTTTAAAAATATAGATTAAACTAGTTTTATGCAATTTTAAAATCAATTTAGCCATTTTAAGTTGTATAAAATGTATGATGTATGAGTTTAATATTATCTCCCCCTTTTTGTCGAAACAAAAAGAAGAAATGCGTAGCGGAATGTAGTGCAAGCCCTTAGTCAATACTCCCCCTAGTTGGGGTACCAAGTATAATGATGCATGGATTTTGAGTGCTTGATTAGCTCCCCCTTGGACAATACTCCCCCTAGTTAGGGTGCCAAGTATATGATGCATGAATTAAGAATGCTACAAAACAAAAGTTAGTGCTTGATTAGCTCCCCCTTGGTCAAGACTCCCCCTAGTTAGGGTGCCAAGCATAATGATGCATGAATAATGAGTGCTACAAAACAAAGGTTAGTTGATAGATAGTTCAAACCAACCAAGTATAATGATGAATGAATAATGATTGCTATAAAACAAATGTTAGTGATAATTGTTCAAACCAACCATATAATGTACAACAAGTAATCACAATCAACACAAAAAAATCAACAAACATCTTTCATTATAAAATTATTTATGACAAAAGTCACAAATTTTGGCTATAATGGTGATGCTACAAAGGAAATAAAAAGAAAAATCCTAGAATAAAAATCCTATAAAGCTCCTAGTGTGAGCATCTATTGAGGTGGGAGAGAAAGAGCGTTAAGACGCTCGAGAATGTGGTTCAAGATGAATCTCATCTCGTTTTGTAGCTCATGAACCAAAATATTGGTTCTTTGAGTGAGATGAGCGGTTCGTTCACACATGGGGCAACCATGGAGAGGGAAGTTTGGTGGAAGGCTAGGTTCGTTTGTTGTTGGTGGTGGTGGTGGAACATATGATGATTGTTGGTTGGGATTGGGTGGAGACATGATGAATGAAAGCAACGTGGATTGTAGATCCATTGCTTTATGGAGATGAGAATCCACCATGTGGGAAAAGGCATATAATTGGTCAAATTCCTCATTGATTTGACCTCGAGTTTATGGAGGCTCAATCCACATTGACTCGTCAATGCCTTGGAGTGTGGAGGTTGGTGAGAAAGGTTGAGGTTGAGGTTGTTGAGGTGGTGGAGCTTGATCATTGTATAATGGGCATGAATTTCCCTATAAATAGGGTGGAAGAGTAATGGTTGTTGTTGTGAAGATTCGCTCTCAAATGGCAATGGTGGTGGACTGGTGGATCTTGGAGGTAGGTCTGCCAAGGTTTCTAAGTAAACAACTCTATAGGTTGTAGTTTTGGAGATCTAGGAGGTGATGGTGATTTGGGTAATTGAGATAATGCGGGAGGTGGTGTGGTGGCCACTGGTGTTTTAGTTGGTGGTGGAGTTGTTATGATGATGGGTGAAGGTGTTGGAGTAGACAAGGTAAGGAAGTTTTCATCATTGATTGGAGATGAGATGTTTAGTGGTGATGAGTCTGATGAAGATGAGTTGAGATTTACAAAGCAACATGGTCTTACAGTCATCCTGGCAGTTCTTCTATGTGGTCTAGATGATGATGAGGAGTTGTTTGACTTTGTCATTGTGAAGAAAATGTTTGAGATATGTAGAAATTTGCTAGAAGTGGTGGTGAAGGTGTGAGAAATGATCATCCTAAAGGTTCCAATTTATAGAATCCAAGATTTATGGAAGAGTGTGTTTGGATTTGATGTTAAACCATACAAAAATGGTGGTTTCTAATGATTTGGAAGTGGAAGGGAAGGTTGTCAAATCATCAAAGTCAATCCAATGGAATTGAGTTGAGTGAAATGAAGACGATATGCAGTTAATGCATGGTGGTAAGTGGAAAATCTTATGATGTGACTGATCTACGGATGGCAAGGAACCATTTTGAGGGATCCTTGCTTGGTGGAGAAAGGTAACTTGAGTGGATTTTTGAAATTCCAAGTTTTTGTGGGAATTGGTTTTCCTATTGGTCTAAGTGATCTAAGATGATCCTAATATGAGGTATTATCAGTAAAAGTATCCTAATAATAAGAATGAGTGAACTAGAGTGCGGGATTAATCGAAAATTTAAAAATATAGCTGTTAAATGGCAGAACCAAACGATAACACAGGCAGAACCCAGAATTTGGTTCCACCTGATCCGTCAGGCAATTTTTGGCGTCACCAAAAATTTGGATGGACGGAACCAAATTTTTGGTTCCGTCCAATCCGCCAATCAAAAAAAGTAAACAGAGGCATTTTTTAAGCCCTTGAACCCCATTCAAATCCCGTAAATTTTCCTAAAACATGTGTAATTAATTAGTTGTGATTGAACAATAACAATAAAACAGGTATAACACATGTAAGGATATAGATCAAATCGGGGCTAATGGTATTACTAATAATGTGAGTTGTGCCAAACAGTGGCTTAAGGATAGAAAATTGATAACATCATAGTGTTATCTCCTTGCATGACAATGTTAGTTTACATAATTGTTCAATGATAAGTTATCATCCTATGACCATAGAAATACATCACACATCATTGTTAGAAACAATTGTACCAAACACTCATGAAACCTCTCATTGCCTATCTAGTTTCTTGTTTTTTCTTCGTTAGGAATCTCCCGATGCACTTGAACATCCCTCTTGTTTGCTTGAATTCTTTTGATTGATTGTCAATGGCCGGAAGTTGTTGCATGTATTCGAGAGGTGGAAGCCTAGAATTTGGAAGTCCATAAACCTCGCTCATAGATGATGATGATGAGGAAGTAGGTGGATGAGGGCGTTTTCCTTGTGTTTTAGCTACTCTCTTATCACTCAAAGGTACAAATATGTGATTTACAAGGGAGTAGTTGGGGAAAAAACCTCTAGCATTTGGAGGGATATATGCAAAGGCTCTAAAAAGACGGGTGAGAAGCATCCCATATGGAAGAGCAGTGGTTCCTAACATTGGTCTGCCAGCCATCCTTTTGGCGACATAGTAGGCAAGGTTGAAAGGTTGATGAGTTGACAAGCTATAAAGCATGTAGCATAGGCAAACATTGATATGGTCTCGATTGCCTATGGTGCATAAGACATTGGCACTAAGAATTTCTGCCCATTTTTTGAATTGTGGCTTAAGTTCATTTAGCTCTATGCCAAACGGGTCTCAGCTGACTTCATTCCCTTGTCGGGTGGTTTTTGTGTTGGAAGTTCTAGGAAGGAAGAGATGGTCTCGGATAATCTCTTTTGGAACCAAGGGCGTGTCGTATGGAGGCATACGATCAACAATAGAATCAACGGTTGATAAAGACCATTTATCCGACTAAAGGCATGTACCTTCACACGGAATTCCAAGGACTTTCGCAAATTGATTTAGAGGAATGTTGAAGTCATTTTGATTGATTTTGAATTGGATAGAGATGAGACCATAATCATTTGTGGTGAGGATAACACTAGCATAAAATTCTAATACAAATCTCGGACATATTTGTTCGTTGATGTCCAAAAGACCATCAAAGTGAATGGTTTCAAGTTCTTGGCAAATATTGGTTCCTTCTAGAAAGGAAGGGTCAATGGTTCTACCCTCGTGAACATATCATTTTTCTAGGGCCTTAAAGATTTTCACTTGAGTCGGTGTAAACCCCTTAGTTTTGTGCTGTTTTGGAAGGTAGTATAGGGTATCCTTGTGCTCATAGAAGGTCGTGGGAGGCATGATTGATCCTAGATACAAAAATTACATACTTTAGTTAAAACTAACGAGAGTTTAGATATAATGTTCTAGTGTGTGCCTATATGAGGACAATGTGGATGTGCGGTTATCTCGACTCATTTTAATGCATAAAAATGATTTCATTTAGCAAGTTTAGTAACAAAACAAGAGATAACCCAAATGCTCCTAATTCAATGTAGCTTCGACTGAATGTACCCGAAAATACATATTAGTTATGTATTTCCTTTAGCATTCAAGAGACATTATGCAAATGATGTTTTAAACATAACGTTTTTATTTGTATGAACAATGTGAAAAATCATTTTTCCTAATAGTGAGAAACCTTTTTTTTTATAAAAATTTTGACATGGGGTTTTTGGTAAATTATGATAATGTCTTACAATATGCAATTCCTAACTAAGGGAAACATGATTAGTTATGTAATTTATCAAATGTACTTCATGATTTATCAAAAAGATTCATAATCCCCATGTTTAGGTTTTGTGCAAGAAATAGAAACCCTAGACTCAGATCAGGAGTGTAAATGTAGTTGGGAAACTTACAGTGTGGATTAGAGCACAAATTTTTTGATGGAGATGCCTAAATTCTGAGAATGGTGTGCTATGGGGTGAGTTTGAGTTACTTGTGTGTTATGGGTATGAGAAAAGGATTGTTTGTTTAATATATTTAAAAACCAGCCCAGGTACCCACGCATGGGACGGAACCAAATAATTGGTTCCGTCCTTGTTGTCGAATGGTTCCTTGGGACTAGTTTTGGGTTTTGGTCATTTTTGTCGTGTTTGGTTAAGCTAAGGTTTTAACTAAAAGTTTGGTTTCATTAGTCCTAAACCAAGTCTAAGAAGATTAAATGGTTCTCTCTTAAGAGGCTTCGTTAGGATATCGACAATGTTGTCTTCTGAGGATACTTTCTCGATTGAGATGTTTCCTTTTTGAAAATTGTCGCGGAGAAAGTGATGACGGATTTCAATGTGTTTGGTTCGAGCATGTTGAACTGGATTTTTACTAAGATCGATAACTCCTTTGTTGTTGCAAAGAATAGGGACGTCGTTGAGTTGAATTCCATAGTCGATGAGAGCTTGTTTCATCCAAAGAGCTTGTTGACATGCTTTTCCTGCTGACACGTACTCGGCTTCGGTTGTTGAGATTGCTATAGCCGTTTGTTTCTTTGCAAACCATGAGGTAAGACAATGCCCGACAAAAGTACAAATACCACTTGTACTTTTTCTATCGACATAGTCACCAGCATGGTCCGAGTTGGCATTCACTATGGTTTCAACACCCATTCCTTTGGGATACCATAATCCTAAGTGTGTAGTACCTTTTATGTATCTAAATATTCTTTTTACGGCTTCAAGATGAGATGTTTTAGGATCTTCTTGAAAGCGAGCGCATAGACAAACACTAAACATAATGTCGGGTCTACTAGCCGTGAGATAGAGTAGACTACCAATCATTCCTCTATATTTAGTTCTGTCTACGGATTCAACTTCTTAATCCTTGCTGAGTTTAGTTTCTGAGGACATAGGTGTTTTCATAGGTTTGGAGTCTTCAAGACCAAATTTCTTAAGCATATCCTTTATGTACTTAGATTGGTTAAAGAATATCCCATATTCTAATTATTTTATTTGAAGTCCTAAGAAAAAGTTTAGTTCTCCCATCATACTCATTTCAAACTCGTCATGCATGATTTTGAGAAATCGTCGCATAACTCTTGACAAGTTGATCCGAATATGATGTCATCCACATATATTTGAACTATGATAATATGTGATCCCTTTTTCTTAGTGAAAAGAGTGTTTTCTACTAATCCCATGGTATACTTATTTTCAACTAAGAATGTTTTAAGTAGATCAAACCATGCTTTTGGTGCTTGCTTAAGTCCGTATAAAGCTTTTTTAAGTTTGTATACATGATTTGGTTTTTCAAAATCGGCAAAGCCGGGAGGTTGTACTACATACACTTCCTCGTTTATGAAACCATTAAGAAATGCACTTTTGACATCCATTTGAAAAAGTTTAAAGTCATGTGCACATGCACATGCAAGTAATATTGTAATTGAATCGAGCCTAGCAACTGGAGCAAAAGTTTCATCGTAGTCAATACCTTCTTGTTGATTATAGCCTTGAGCTACTAGCCTAGCCTTGTTTCTAGACACTACACCATTTTCACCCATTTTATTTCTAAAGACCTACTTTGTTCCAATTATGGTTTGACATTTTGGTTGAGGAACTAATGTCCAAACATCATCTCTAACAAATTGGTTTAATTCTTCTTGCATTGCTATAACCCAAGATTCATCTTTCATGGCCTTATTTATATTTTTGGGCTCAATGGTTGAAATGAAAGAAAAAAAGTTACTTTGATTTTGAACTTTTAATCTTAAGGTTCTTTCATTAATTTGTCCTAATGACATTATCTAATGGATGACTTTTAGATTCTTTGACATTTACAATTTATCTATTTAAAGGTTCATCTTCCTTGTCATTATCTAGATTCTCTTGGTTTTCAACCATTTGACTTTCAACTAAGTCATCATCTACCAAAGGTGATGTCTTAGAGGGAGGTGGACTTTCGTCAAATGTTACGTTTAACGATTCCTCGAATCTTGAGGTTTCTTTGTTCAAAACGATATAGGCTTTACTATTTTGCGAATATCCAAGGAACACACGTTCATAAGACTTTGGGTCAAATTGGTGAGATAATCCTTAGTGTTTAGAATGAAGCACTTGCTTCCAAAAACTCTAAAGTATCCTAATGTAGGCTTTTTGCCTCTATATAGTTCATATGGAGTTTTATTTAAAAATGGTCTTATTAAAACTCTATTTAGGATATAGGTAGATGTGTCAACAGCGTTACACCAAATTTTTTGTGGTATGTTTTGTTTATTTAACATTGTTCTACTCATTTCTTGGAGAGTTCGGTTTTTACGTTCTACTACACCGTTTGACTGAGGAGTACGAGGAGCTGAAAAATTATGTGTTATGCCATTAGCATCACAAAAAGCTCCAAATTGAGTTTCATTATCAAATTCACGACCGTGATCCGTTCTAATTTGACACAATGCTACTTCCTAGTTGATTTTGAATTTTCTTACTAAGAATTTCAAATATATCAAAAGCTTCATTTTTACGTTTCAAAATTTTAGTGCAAGTGTATCTTGAATAATCATATACTATTACCAAAGTGTAGAAGTTGCCGCTATAACTTTTTATAGCGGATGGATTAAATAAATCCATATGAAAAAGTTCTAGACACCTAGATGTAGACACCATATTTTTAGCCTTATGGCTTTATGAACTTGTTTCCCAATTTTGCAAGTATCATAAAAGTGCTGGTCATATTTCAACTTGGTAGGTTCCTAACGAGTTCCTTAGATGATAGAGATTGGATGAGTCTCATATTTGCGTGGCCTAAGCATCTATGCCAAAGAGTTGAGTTGTCGTCTAGTGAGGAGAGGCAAAGTTTATCTTTAGATGTTTTATCTATTTTCATAACGTATACGTTATTTTTCAAAACACCTTTACCTATGGTTATACCGTATTTTAGTATTTTACTTCCGTTTTCACTAAAAAGGACGTCATACTTTTTACGGCATAGTTGGCTAATGCTAAGTAAGTTAAATCCTAGGTTATCAACATGAGCAACATCATCAATAGAGAGAGAGTCATGAGAGATAGTACCTTTTCCGACTATTTTGCTTTTAAGCTTGCTACCAAAAGTAACATTACCTCCGTCGTATTCTTGGTAGGTTGAGAAAAGGCTCTTGTTTCCCGTCATATGCCTTGAACACCCGCTATCTTTTATCCACTCGTCTGGTTCCAAACCGACTTTCAAGTATACCTAAGTTATAGAAAAACTCAAGCATTTGGTCCCCAATATCTCATGGTTCCATTTTGGTTAAACATTCTATTAACTTGATTCATGTATAGGAATGGTGGATATGGGTTCCAGGGCATGTAGTTGGGACTTTGATAGTTCTTAGGAAAGTTTTGGTTCCAACTGTTTTGATAATAAGATTGTGTGTTGTAGTTGTTTTTCGGAAAGGGGCGTTTGGGAATAGTCGTCCTAGGTCTTTGTTGAGTAGTTTTAGCTCTAAATTCATTTTTAGCTTGTCCTACTCCAATAGTAACAGCTGGTTTTCTTTTATTTACAGTTGAACTAGTGTTAGGTTTCCTTGTGACTTTGATGAACTCTGTACGAGCCGAGGTGCAAGCTTTCTGTTTAGTAGCAGTTCCCACGGATCCCTTCTCAACTACTAGCGGAACCAAGGATTTGGTTCCGTCTGATCCATGGGTTTCTGAGATTGTTGAAACAGTTTCTTGTACTTTTACGGCTTGTTTCTTTAGACTACTTATATCTCCTAATTTCATGAAGCCTAGTCTAGTTTTATGATGTGGTAATTTTTGGACTTTCATTATTTCATCTACACAACTAATATTCTTATCAAATCTTTTGAATTTAGAGTTTCATTTGATAAGAGCGTCCTGTGTGATTTTAAGTTTCTCTATTTCAAGTCTAAGCTCTTGACATGATATGTATACCTCGTCAATAGCTTTACTCTTTTCTAATCGTTTAGCTTTTTCTTTTAACTCATAAACTTTATTTTCTAATAATTCATTTTTGGTTTCTAAAAACTTATTTTTCTTTTATTTATGATTTTTAAGTTAAGTTCACAGAGTTTGTTATATTCTATTTGCAAGGTGTCATCATCAATAGACGAATAAGATGAGTCAGAGTGTACCTCGTTTGAGTCATGAGCCATAAGAGCAACTTCGTCATTCTTAGGCTCTTCGTCAACATCTTCACTGTCACTCTAAGCACCACTTACAAAAGCTCTCTGAGTTTTGTTCTTAGGTGGCTTGGGACAATCTACTATTGGATGACTTGTATCTCCACATCTAAAACATTTCCTTTCCCCTTTTCCTTTCTTGTCATCACGATCCTTTCGAAGGGATTTCTTGTCTTCTCGAGGTTTTCTTACGAACTTTCCTCGTCTTCTAAAGAACTTCTTGAAATCTCTTACGACCATGGCATATTCTTCATCTTCGCTACCCGAACTAGACTCTTCATCATCACTTGAATCCACTCTAGCTTTTATGGCAATGGATTTGACTTTCTCCTTTTTACCATTAACTATATCAGAATCTTTTTCCATTACCATCTCATGAACTTTGAGATTTCCGATTAGCTCGTCAAGTGACATGCTTGAAAGATCCTTGGATTCTTCAATGGCAGTTACCTTTTCTCTCCACTTCGGATCGAGTGCTCTAAGGAATTTCCTGACAAAGTTCTTACTACAAAAAGATTCATCAAGTGCTTTAAGAGAACTAATGATAGTATTAAACCTAGCAAATGCACTATCAATGGTCTCATCTTCAGGGATAACAAATTGTTCATATTGTTGGACAAGAAGATCAATTTTGTTATCCTTGACTTGTGAGTTTCCTTGATGAGTGATAATTAAAGATTGCCAAATTTCTTTTGAGGTTTTACACATAAAGACTCTTTCATATTCTTTTCTAGGTAAAGCATTGTAAAGCATCATTTTAGCCTCATTATTTTTGGCAATCAACTTCTTTTGCTCATCACTATGACGAGCAAGTGAAGTATCCTCATCCCGACCACCTGATATATCTTTTATTATAGCTTTATGATCACCTTCTATAATAATATACCATAGATCTACGTCTTTTGATTTCACATAAGTTTCAAAGCGGTTTTTCCAATATATAAAACCATTTGGTTCAAATAGTGGTGGTCTATGCATAGATTGCCTTTCTTTGAAGTTTTCAAAATCCATGGATCGTTTCAAGTTTTAAAATACAATATATTTTAAAAATCTTGAGTAACGTAGCTCTTGATGCCAATTGTGGAAAACTAGAAGGGGGGTTGAATAGTTTTACCGTTTTAAAATTATTTTGCTTTGAATACTTAACGTGATTTCAACTAATGTAAATAATAAACAATATATATAATGCAAGTAAAGAAAGAAACGATCAAACCACAACACGGTTGTTTATAGTGGTTCGGTCTACAAGGACTCTCTTCCTTGCCCTACTCCACTCCTCGAGCCTCAAACTCGAGCGTTTTTCTTCACTAAAAAACAAGCACCCTTCTTGGCGGAGAAAACCGTTACAAACGTCGCTTACACTTTTTCCGGTACAAAGCTAAATACCGAGTTCTTTTAGAAGGGCACAACCACTCCTGATACTCTATGTATTTTAAGGAATAAAATACTAACCGATCACTACTGAGGTAGTATGATTGTTTGGTACAAACAATGATGTGTGAAAAAAAAATCACACTATGACTAACTAATAAGTCTTGCAATGCTTTGTTGAAGCTTGTGATGCTTTGATCTTCTTGCTACAAAAAAAGATCACTAACAATGAAATATGAATGGGTTAGAAATGAATGAAAGAATGTATGATGTTGTTTATGCTTATGAGTGATGAGAAAACATGAATGTGTGGCTTGCTATTTATGGGCCAACTGCCTCAACAAGCCACGAATGGGACGGATCCAAAATGAGGGATCCGTCCGTGTTGTTGTTTGGTTCCGTGGGAACCTTACAGCAAATCTCCAAAAATCTTCACCAAACCTAACCAAGATATTTCCATATCTTTTCATTGAGTAAGGATCAAACCAAGATATTCATATGATCTTCAAAATCTCCTAAAGATTTCAATGTGATGCATGCCATGATGTCATAGTACATTTTCCAAATTTAGAATTAAAATGTATATGAATGTAACTTATAAATGTATATGAATATGTAACATGTGTATACTAGAGACTATATATGTAACATGTAGATGATGTTATGTATTTATGAAAAGCTTGTGACTATATATGTAAAAGACTTAACTATATTTATGTTTTGCTAAAAATAAAGTTTATAATTGTCATTAGCAAAATATAGCAAAGATCGTAAAATATAAATAACGTTTTTTTAGACGATATTTGTATTAACACATTCGAAAATATATATAGGAATACAACTCTGACGGCATCAGCTTATAGCTTTTGACGCCGTCAACTCGCCTTGAATTAGGGTTTCGTCTGTGTAAATCGCCGCTCTGACGGCGTCAGCAAGGGATTTGAGGCCGTCACTTGTAAAATTCTTCTGGGCCGTCTCTTGTAACCTTAAAACGTGACGCCCTTCTCCATTTAACACTTGACGGCGTCAGGTTATAAAGTCTTTAAAATTCTATGAGGCGTCACTTGTTAGTTTAACACTAAAAATCCATCTCGAATTTGTAAGGGACAGCGTCACGTTATATCATGTGACGCCGTCAGACACTGTTGTCTGACAGGTTTTTCGCACTTCGTCGTTTTCTTCACTTTTTCGTCCAAATATGCTCCAAAATTGCCGATTTTCAGAATTCTCGGCATACGTACATTAAAAAAAAAAAAAATAATAAAAAAAAAAAATAAATAAATAAAAAAAAACGATTTGAGGCAATATTTGATCACATTTACTCGATTTTAGGCTTAAATGACCCCTTAAGAAGGTACCAAATAAATCCTTATCAAATATCCCTACACTTGGGAATTGCTTGTCCCCAAGCAAATGGGCTTTTATTCTAATCAATTTACAAGTTAGGGGTCATTTATCATTAATAGAAAAGTAATTACAACATACAATCGTTCCACGTTAGTCAAAATAAGCACGTAAATTATATACTGGCACCTCACATAACATGTTTGGAATCTTACATCTCTCGGGTGTATAAAGTTATATCACATATGGCTGAAACACTCTCTACCTGTCATAGCACATAGATTACCATAGACTTGGGAACAGATAAAAAACCTTCACCACTTTGGTGTAAACTCCTAGGATAAACTATCAAATAGGTCTTTTAAAAGGTTATAACGTTAGGTGTAAGGGTATGATAAACACGGTTTGTTGGATAAAGAGAATTTTACTGGTGGCAAGTCAATTATCTTGGTCAATTACATGCACAATGAGCGTTGCTAAGCCAGGACTCGACTCGACTCGCTAACTACTAACTCTTTTTGTATTTTTCTTGACACTATTTTAACTTAAAGAAAAATAAAAGAAACGGGATGGTACTCCATATGTTTTTTTTTTCTCTTTTTTTTTTTTTTTTTTTTTTTTTTTTTTCATACATTTTTGCCCTACCATCAAAAATAATACATCATTGCAAAGGGATCTTGCAACCTCCCTACACTTGAACTTTTACATACTTTACACATAACTAACTAATGACCCGAATTAAGAAAATCAAAACACTTTGAGTACTTTAAACATTAACGCACATATGGGGGTAATAAAATTGACTTTCTTCCCCATTACTCCATAACAACTATTACTTTTACCCATGAGTACCAACCATCCCAAAACTGTATTTACGAGATATGACTCGACTTAGCAACCATGTAACTGATTAGACAATTAACAAAGGGGTTTAAACATATATGTTGTAACAATAATGCACAAAAGATGAGTGCATACGAAGTAGGCTAAAGCGATTTGGGTGTACATTTGGGGGTGGATTGTAAACAATGTTCTTCATTAATATTTCGGAATCCACCGAAATATCACAAGAACCACTAAAAAGATAGACTCTGAGTGGTGTACTAGTGGTATCTTGTACTAAAGATGAGTACATCGCAAAGGTGTGGGAAAATTACTTGACCAATGAAGTCAACGTAATTATAATACAGGTTTAAAACAAGGGTTATCCTAATGCCTCTTATCATTTAGTAAATCCTAACTAGACGAATGTAGTCTCACTAGCGGTTTCGGGATGCATCACAAACGCAAGTTCTAGAATCTATATACTACCGGTACACTCATAAGCATTAAAGGTGAATGCTTTTTCCTATATATCTAACGGCGAACCTCACATTTTTGGGGTGGAAATTTTTGAGTGGAAGAGTTTTTGTGCTAGCTATATAATTCCTATCCATGAGACGCTTATTAAAACTAAAGTTTCTCTCATATATGTTGTAAAAAAATTTAAATTTGGTGCTAAAATTGCCCTATCAAGTATCTTTCTTAGTTTTATTACACATTTACTCTAAGACAAAACAAATATCAAGCGAAGTTATAGTTTCTAAGGTATCCCATTTTACCCTCCCTACACTTAAATTGAACATTGTCACCAATGTTCTTGAAAAGTATCAAAGTTATGATAACGAAAAAATAAAATAGAGAAAGAAACTAATACTCCCTTGATTTGCTCGGCATGGACGATGTGAAAACATGATTAGATCTTCCTCCAAGAAAATAAACATGACAAGTTTCACTTCCAATGTATACTTTCTTCTTCTTGTCCAATATAACCTGTAATTCAATAAGAAAATGAAACACAAAACCTCGCATAAAATCGGCGGTAAACACTATATATACTAAAACTAAACTAAAAGCAAAGTAAGATATAATGCTTGCAAAATAAATGTCTACAGATTCTAGAAAATTTAAAATTCTTAAAATTTTTCAAAAATTTAAATTCCAGCAGAAAAACAAAAATTTGGAAAACTGTGCTGCTACAGTGCCTGACGCCTTCGGGTGTTAAGCCTGACGCCGTTAGGTATGACCTGACAGTATTTTTACGTTTTGTTTCCGAAAAATTTCTGGAAAAATCTGAGTGTTAAAACCTGGAAAAACAGCAGAACATTCATTGTGACTCGATACAAGCATTTGACTCTAAACAATCACATAAATATATCCTAATCATTACTTGTTATTTTTCATGTTCGAATTCGTTCTTATAAACAAATATGATCTTCCCTACACTTATATTTTTGTAAAATACCTTTATATGTAGTTAAGACGAGGTTAAAAACAAAATAAAATATTTTCACAAATTATTCGAAACATGAAAATTAAACAATTATGATTAAGCATATACGACACAAACAAACAAATAAAATAAAAACATCAAACAATTAAAAATATGGGTTGCCTCCCAAGAAGCGCTTGTTTTAGTTCGAGTCACGAGCCTGACTATACCCTTATTTAACGGATATAAGGGAGGTTTTCCCTACACTTAGGATTAAGTGCTGGTGATAGTAGCGATACACACCCTTAGGGTGGAAGTATGCCGCGTGAGGAAAGAGTGGTGGATGAATTATATGCTCAAAGGGGTGTGCTCCTTACATCACAACCTTACCTAGTTCAATTGGGTCAATGGGTGAATTGAAGTTTTCTCCAAAAAAGGGATCATCTTCTATCAATTTCGAGAGACTCCAAGTTAGAAATCCATCTTGACCAAATAAACCCGGTTTAAACCTATAATGTTTCTTGTGATTACTTACAAATGGGTGATGTAAGTATGGAAGGTTATGTTCCACTCCTATATCGGCTTCCTCTCTACAAGGCTTATAGTCTACTACCTTCATCGTAAAACTACCCGGACTATATGGTTTGTGTTGGGTCAAAAATTGACCCAATTGGCCCTAACAAGATTTGAAAATAAAATAGCCTAACTCACTAAATAAAATAGTGGGTCACTCACTGATACAGATTTAGTGAGTGTTGTATAAAGCTCTTTGTACTGAAGAAACACTTTACTTACTGATGTGGTGTCAGTGAGTAAAGTATATGAGCTACAAACAACTCCAGTATCAGTGAGATTTGACAAATGTCTCAGTGACCCTGAAGACGCTATCTCTACAAACAGACTAAAAAATATGGGCGGGAACTTCCAAAAAGGGAAGTCAGACAAAGTACAAGAAATTGCCATAAGAGTTGGAATATTTGTTATGACTGTTTCAAAAGGATGGTTGGTGCTTTTCCAAAAGAGGAAGATGAAGAGGGACCACTTGATGCATGACATCTCACCAACCATCACATGGTGTCTTTGTATTTTTTCCCGATATATATGTTTGCTTTTTAATAGGGATAGTATGGATTCAAAACAACAAAAATACTTTGTATTAGTTGATAGGATCATCCTCTCATTGAATCTCAAGCACAGCTTGGATCAATGAGAGTTTATTTGTCATTCCATGGGGATAGTATACCGCAATTATCCCCTTGAAGAAGCTGAAGATGTTATCATGTAGTCAAGTGTATATTGACTAATCTCGTATTTATTATTCATCATTATTAATGAATTTGTTCTTCATTATTATCAAGATTTAATCAAATTCTTTGGACCAATAAGTGGTACCAGAGCCAGAGGTTCATTCTTATGAGCCAGATCCATTTATGACTGCTGATAATATTCTTCAATGTCAAAAAATAAATGTGAGATCTTCAAAAACTGCTACTGCAATAACAATTTTTGAGGGGGAGAGACACATTTATTGGTGATTGAAAAGACATAACCCTACCCTATACCACAAAACAACACACACCCCACGACACAAATACCTACATCCTTATCTAAATCAACACAAAAATAACCTTATCTTAAACACACACACACAACAGATCTATAACCAAAAAAAAAAAAAAAAAAAAAAAAAAAAAAAAAAAAAAACCCAAAATCCAGATATCGATCTAAACAAAAACATCATAGATCCACCACAACAAAAGTCAAACAACACACACAAAACCTTAAAAGAAAAGAACCGAGAATCACAAATAATACAAAAAACTCACAACACACAAATCCAAACCCAAATCCATCATAGTCGCTCGTCAACCAAAACATCTAACACAAAACCTCAAAACCTTTAAATCCCAGATGTCGTGGTAACTCCGGCGATAGCACCGGTGAACTAACCGAAGGCGATAGAGCTAGGATAACCAGTAATGGAAGTGATGATGGACTTTAAGGTAAGAAAAAGAGGGAGACGGCTGAGATGGTGTGAACCAGAGTTGAGGTTTACAATTAAATGGATTTGGTAGCCAAGATGTGACATAATCGTGAGTTTAAAAGTCTTAAAAAAAAGTGAAGGGCCTGATTCAAGAAGTGTGTTTGGGATTGTAAGTGTTAAAAGGATTTGGATCAGCTATGTAGTGAATATTTAGTTGAAAAATGATGGTAACGGGTGAACTGATAAAATTTATCAGGGAGTTATTTTTTATGATAATATATCAGTGTGTATTAGAATGGGTAGATTATGTGTACTTAGGGAGTGGTAAGAAAAATGTTGTGTTTTGGTATATTAGAGTCTGATTTTTGAGTTAAAAATCAGAGTGTAGGTGTGTAAAATTTGGGTCAGCGGAGGTTTGTAATTTAAAGGGGTAAGTAGATCAGAGGCTTCTTATTATTTGAGCAGAAAAAGTCAGCTACATGTGTACCTGAAGAAGCAAGACTCTGAAACCCGAGAGCTGGAAGGTATTAACCTGAAAACCAGGTGCAACTCTGAACATCAAGTGTCTCTGAACCCAAAGTGATAGTGAAAAAGTATCCCTGAAAAATCAGGAAGTAGCTGAGATAAATACAGGTATCGGTCGTGTATCAGGGAGTTGGTATTTATGCTTCAGGTAGTGATTGAAGATTGGTGATCAACTGAATAAGAATCATCAGGGACTGAAATTAATTTCAGTGCATTTTGAAGTTGAGTGAAATAAGGGTGGGTACTGAAGTATCAGTGGATAAACAAAGCTGAACCATGTCACTCTTGCTCACTGAAACACAATACTGAACCCCAAGCACTGAACCTGTCAAAGTGAACCCAGGTCACTAAAAACCGAACCCTTGGTCACTGAACCAGGTCACTGAATCTCTGAACCTACCCACTGAACCCTACCCACTGAACCCTCACTCACTGAACCAGGTCACTGAACCCCCTGATCCCCTACTCACTGAACCCAGTCACTGAACCACAAGAACCTTACTCACTAAACCTCAGGTACCAACACCAGTCACTAAATCTATTCCTTAAACCTTAACTTTAAACAACAACCTCTTTCACCTAGGCTATTTGTATATTCAAATAGGGGGAGATTGTTGGGTCAAAAATTGACCCAATTGGCCCTGACAAGATTTGAAAATAAAATAGCCTAACTCACTGAATAAAATAGTGGGTCACTCACTGATACAGATTCAGTGAGTGTTGTATAAAGCTCTTTTTTACTGAAGAAACACTTTACTTACTAATGCGGTGTCAGTGAGTAAAGTATATGAGCTACAAACAACTACAGTGTCACTGAGATTTGACAAATTTCTTACTGACCCTGAAGACGCTATCTCTACAAACAGATTGAAAAATATGGGCGGGAACTTCTAAAAAGGGAAGTCAGACAAAGTACAAGAAATGGCCATAAGAGTTGGAATATTTGTTATGACTGTTTCAAAAGGATGGTTGGGGCTTTTCCAAAAGAGGTAGATGAAGAAGGACCACTTGATGCATGACATCTCACCAACCATCACATGGTGTCTTTGTATTTTTTTCCTATATATATGTTTGCTTTGTAATAGGGATAGTATGGATTCTAAACAAACAAAAGTACTTAGTATTAGTTGATAGGATCATCCTCTCATTGAATCTCAAGCATAGCTTGGATCAATAAGAGTTTATATGTCATTCAATGGGGATAGTATACCGCAATTATCCCCTTGAAGAAGCTGAACATGTTATCATGTAGTCAAGTGTATATTGACTAATCTTGTATTTATTATTCATCATTATTAATAAATTTGTTCTTCATTCTTATCAAGATTTACTCAAATTCTTTGGACCAACAGTTTGATGGGTGGATTGGGGCCTTTTTCAAATCCTAAATTCACATCTAAGGATGAAAAATTGGGTAACGACTTTGGTTGAGGCTCCGGTTCAACAAAAATAGGAAATTCCCTAGAACTAAAAGTAAGGTTGTGACTACAAGTATCCAAACCTATATCCTCTAGTTGTGTTTGGTTCAAAGGTTCTACTTCAATCGGGGTTCCTATAGTCTCTTCTGCTTCTTCCAAGTAAGTCATGGGCGGTATACTTTCCTCAAATGATGGTAGGACTTGTGGGGTACTTTGTGGGCTTAGATTTTCCACCTCATCTTTCATCATATCTAGATCATTTATGTGTTCATCATATGTTATGGTCAGATCTAACCATGACATGCAACTAGGTACCTTGACTCTAACCACATCATTCCTAAACAAACTTTCCGATTGAACCTTCCAAATTGAGAATAGGTCTAAGCGTGCATTTTTTGGGTCCCATGTTCCACTTCTGAATTGGGCGAGAATCTCAAAGGTTTCCCATGCCTCTTCATCACCAAATTCCAACATTTTCCCATCTGCCATATATTGAAGCTTCTTTGGGGTTTCGCGGTCGATACGAGTGTAAAAGATTTGAAGTGGAAACAATAATTCAAGACCTTGATGAAGGACTTTTTGTAGTAAGTATTTGAAACGAGTCCATGCATCAGAAAAATATTCACCATTATGTCGCCGGAACATAAAGATGTCATTTTGGAGTGGAAAGGGTAGATTATGTAGTGGATTAGGTCAATTGGTTGAAAATATTGGCGGATTCGCGTTCTCCATAATTGTGAACGGAAGAGTCTATGAAAAGGTTTTACGAACAAAAGCAAAAAGAAAAGATAGACTAAAGAAAGTTAAAAAGAAAATAAAAATCTCACTTGATAGGAATCTAGTGAGTAGACCTAAACGAGATAGAAATTGAACCTAAATAATAACTATTCCCCGGCAGCGACGCCAAAAACTTGATGCGAGAATTGCGTCCACGCAAAAGGTTTTACTTCTCAAGGGATCTTGAAAAGCTTGCAATCCACCAGGCAGTGTACCTGATCGTTGTAGTGTAGTATAGGTAGGTCCGGGGGATTGATCGTTCTCTAGGGGAATAGTGTCGTTAGGTCAAGATGTATGACAATTAAAATCTCAGTTTTGAAGGAGTGGGCGGAATTATTTGTTAATCAACTAACCCAAAAACTAAAATTAAAGTAAAAACAAGAGAAGGTAAATTGGTGAACTTCTTATGATAGGAAAAGCGTCGTATTCCTTATTATTGGTCGTGGGGAGGTGCCGAAGTCCCCAACTCTATGAATATTAGTCTCCCCTAAATCCCTTAACATCCATTAAGTTTTCTAGGATCTACAAGCCGCAATTCACGCAATAAATACAACGAACAAAACAAATAGTGCACTCTACAGTTGCGTTTTTAAGACGTTCAAGCTAGTTACATATAAGAGGTCAGCCAGTTTTCTTAACCTAACGCGATAACAATCAACTAAACAAGAGACAACAAATCAATATTCAATAACTAGGTTTCATTAGATCTAAGAAAACACAAACAAACTTAAGCTAGCATGATAGATAGAAGAAAAGATAAACAATTAATCAAACAGCACATAGACATATTTGTGGGAAGCTAGAAGGGGGGTTGAATAGTTTACCGGTTTAAAATTCTTTTAAAAATATTGTTTTAAAAGTTGGCTATTGGAAACTTTGATTCGAACTCTATGTGTAACCAATCAACACCAATATGAACTACACACTAAACTAACTAATATAAACTAATGAAAGTAAAGAGTAGAGTTGGAAAGATCAAACCGAGACAAAGGATTTATAGTGGTTCGGCTACGAAGCTCTTCTTCGCCCTACTCCACTCCCCGAGTACCACACTCGAGAGTTTCAAGCACTATGTCAACAACCTCCCTTCAGGTGGAGAAAACCGTACACGTCGCTTATCCTATTACCGACACTAAGCTAAATGTCGAGTGCTAATCTTAGCTAGCACCAATCTACCAAGGTCCACGTGACCAAACACTCAAGCCCAGTGGCTTCAAGAGATCACCAAGATCTCGACACGATCACAAAGATCAACTCTCACTTCACTCTACTTAATCTAACTACTCTAGATCCTTTGACTACTCACACACAAGCCCAATGGCTTCAAGAGATCTTCACTATCTCTTAAGATCACTATGATCTTCACTCACACTCTCACAAAAGAAAGATAATCTTGATGTATGCTAAGATATAACAAGGATGTAACAAATGTTACATAACCTAACCACTACAACTCTTGTCTTCTTGAAGATCTTGAGTTCTTCTCTTTCTAATGAAGAGGGATGACAACACCTTGTATCTACTTGGATACTTGTGTTCTTCTCTTGCTAATGAAGACGGATGACAACACCTTGTATCTACTTGGATACTTGTGTTCTTCTCTTGCTAATGAAGAGGAATGAAGAGGATTACTTGAAGGATGATTGGATCACTCTTGAACAAAAGAAAAACTTACCTAATTGATCTAAGAAAGAAAGTGTGAAGAGAGTATTCAACTCAGAAAGTTTTGTGTGTGTAAGGATGCCTAAAAACTGTGAAAGGGGTGGGTATTTATAGGCAAAGAAAATCTGAACGTTACAGAAAATTTTGTACGGACGGCTCCGTTAAATACCCCACGGCTCCGTTAAATTTAACGGAACCGTGGAGCCGTCCTAGACTAGGACGCTCCAAATTTTGTCTTTTCTGGTGAAAACTTATTTGGGGAAGGTTGGAGCTGATTTTGGGGGGAAAAATAGCTGTTGTGATTTTCAAACTTATTTTTCCATTAAAACATTTCTTACTATTTCAAAAATAATTTGTCATGTGTATTTTTGAAAAAATGTTTTGTCCCATTTAAAATGTGAATTCTCAAAACATAAATTCATTTCTTTGATCACTAGTTCAAGTTGTAACTTTGTTCTAGAGTGATTTGCGTAGAAACGGGATCTTCCGATTAAAGACTTGTTTACGTTGATTTTAACGTATCGTGATTTCACATTTTGTCATCCTCAAAACGTGAAGTAATCCAAAGATATAAATAACGTTTTTAGAACATTATTTGCATCAACAATCTCCCCCTTTTTGATGATGACAAAATATAAACTCATGTTAGGTTAAAATTAGTTTTAACAAGTTTTTAATGAGTTTACTCCCATTTCTCCCCCTTTTTGTCTAATCAAAAAGGTGACGAAGGCTCCCCCTTGATGTGTACTCCCCCTCATTTGGAGAACACAAAGGAATCGAGCAATGGTTCTTGCTACAAAACAAAGTTAGAAGATACATATACAATGTCTAACAAGTAGCACATTATGACAAATATCCAACCACACAAGAAGAAAAGTAGCTAGGAGCTAAAAATGATAAGGAACATCCCTCATAAGAGCCCATTCATTCATTAAAAGAAAATAAATGTCATACATGGATATGACTTCATGGAAACATAAAAGAGACAATGATAAGCATAAATCCCTAATGACTAGAGGCATGTTTCATTTCCAAGAGGGCTCCTAAAGACCTATTGTGGGTTAGGAGGTGGTGGAGATTGGGGCCCCATTTGGGGTGGTGGTGGTATCAAGAGATGTTCTACAAAGTAGAACATAAAATGAATTTCGTCTCTTAAGAAGTATATGAGATTACGGTTATGGAGACAACATAGGCAAGTAGCACTATGTAAATCAAAGGGATGTGGTTGATTGGGTTGTGCCATGATAGGAGAAGGTGATTGTGGTAGGTTTGTTGGAGGTGAAATTGGCATGGCATTGTCCAATGAAGTTAAGGGGGATGGTGTGTACTCCATTGATGATGTAGTTTAGAAGGATGATGAAGATGTTGTGTAGGTAGAGGATGTTTTAGAGGGTGCATAAGGTGGTGATGGTGAGTATGGAGTGGTTTGGGAAGGTGGTGTCATAGCTTCATCATCTTTTGTGAGATCCACAAAGAGTGGTTTTGAGGGTGGTTTCACGGTTATCCTAGGTTTCTTGGAGATGTGAGAGGTTGAACCATGTGTGGAGGACATGGTGTTTGTGTGATGGGAGGTTGAAGGTGAAGTGCAAGATAAGCTTGCAAGGGTGAGGCCTTAAATAGGCAAGTTGGGTGAAATTTGAAATAAAGTTGATGGGAGTGTCCTATGGTGTAGGAAGGGAATCCTAGGGTGTGTTAGGTTTGCAAAAATTTGCAAGTTTGAGGTTAGGGGTGTAGGGTTTTTGGTAGGAACAGTAAAAATCCGTCAAACAGAGGTACGATTCCTTTAAATGACCCACGATACCGTTAAATTTAACGGTACCGTCCATATTTAATGGTACCGTGCCACTGTTTGCAAGAAGATTTCTGTGCAGGCTAGTTCTGGGCAGCTAGGGGGATGTTTTCTAGGGGAACTAATTCCTGGAAATGATAGTGCCTCAACTCACTAGGTACTTGTTTTCCTAAAGCGTCCCATCTAAGCTACAACTAGCACATAAAGACTATCATGTAGTTTCCTAGGATAATTATAAGCATGCAATTAGAAGGGACAAAATAGGCTATCATCCAAATATCACATAGATAGATTAGGTAAGGAGATAGTTAAGCATGCAATAAATCAATTAGCATTCATTCATAGATAAATCTTAATAAGACACATAGATTTCTTCAAGACTTATGACTTGAGCATTCCCCCATTCTTGGCATACTCTTGTCTTGAGCATGAGTCTCATTTTCATGATTTGGATCATCAAAGGGTGCATAATGGGTGGAGGATTCGGAAATGAGGATTGATGAGACATGTGACTCGTTTATGGGTTGCATGATGGGTTTGACAAGGGAGTATTGAGGACCGTTAAGGTAAGGATGTAGGTTCTTGAAATGGTGATAGAGACGGGTTAGGAACATCCCATAGGGTATCAATTTATTCTTGTTACCCTTGAGATGGACAATTCGCTTAGCGAAGAAGTAAGCGAGGTTGTATGGTTGTTGGGTTAGGAGACAGTAAATCATATGAGCACAACATGCCGAGAGTTGCTCACGATTTCCTGTGAGACTTAGAACATTTTCTCGCAGGATGACTGCCCAAGAAAGTAGTTCATGACGAACCTTTTCCAAACGAATTTTCGTTGGATTAGGGTAAGAGGGGTACTTAAAAGTACGGATGAGTTTGGTTAGTTCTGTTGGAGAGGGTATGTAGGAACAGTACGGACTATTCTCCTCACGATAGCGAAAGAGAGACTCAAGACACCAATCTTCAGTATAGGCACATTGCCCATGATTGGGTATTCGAAGAATCTGAGCAAATTGCTCAAGAGTTAGGATGAATTTGAAGTTTTGAACCCAAAACCAAAGAGACAAGGATTGATCCTCGTTACGTACGAGTTCAACTTGTCAAAAGAACTCCAACACAAAACGAGGACAAATGTGCTCGTTAATGTGGAGTAGACAATCGAATCCTATAGCTCTAAAGGAAGTGTTGATGTCCCGATGATAAATTAGGGACGGATCAACGACACGGCCTTCATGAAACCGACGGGTTTCAAGATTAACATAGGCACGAATGTGGTTACCGGGAGTTGTGGGTTCTTGTGATATTTGTGGTGTGTAGGTGTCGGTTAGGAGATGATCAAAATCATATTCATGAGACATTTTTGTTTCCTATAAAAAAAAATTTTTTTTAGGAAAAATTAGTATAAAGAATAGTTGCATTATATACACATGCCTAGTGTGTGCCTATATGCAAACTATGTCGAGGTGCGGCAATCTCGACTCAAAAGAAAATAATGAGATTACCCAAACACTCCTAATTTTACTTTTGCTCAAGCAAATAAGTCGAAGAATACATATTGATTATGTAGTTCGATCATGATTTGTGAGATCTTGTATGCATGGGAAAGTGTTTTAGTTTGCATCAACAATGCACGAAAAGAACAATTTCATGGTCCTAGTTTCGTGAGATTTTGAAAACGATGTAATTGGGGTGTTTTGGTAACCTCAATGTTTTGGTACCAAAGATTTTGAAATGTTTTGGTGTTGATGACTTTTAATTGAATATTTCCTAGATAAAATTGAAAAACCCCAATTCAATTTTCATCAATGCATAAACCCTAGACCCAAAATTAAGAAATTGGAGTAAGATGACTTACAATTTTTGTTGAAAAAGGTTGAGAATTATTGAGGATCTTGAAACTCAATATCTTGAATATGATCTTGAAGGGGTGTAATTAAGTGTTGGGTGTGAGGTTAAGTTATGACAGCAGTTGCTGAGGTTATGAGGGTTTGGAATGAGTGGTGTGGAAAAGGGGAACTAAAATACGGAATGTTCCAGATGCACGGTTCCACGGTACCGTTAAATTTTAATGGTGCCGTGCCACATTTAGTGGAGCCGTGTATCTGCAGGGATGGTTCCTGTCCCATTTTGATGTTTGACGAATAAGTCTCGCTGTTTTAGAGAGACTCTATGACACGAGGAAGGAATTTATACCTAATAAATTCCTTTGGCTAGGGAAACTAAACTAGAATTAACGAGACACACGAGATGACTTCAAGAGTCATGAGGTTTATGGAACATGTTCCATCATTCCTAGACCTAGACGAAGGTAGTTAAAGGATTCTCGTTTGAGAGGTTTGGTAAGGATGTCTGCGATATTGTCCTGAGAAGGAACTTTCTCAATAGAAATATTTCCTTTCTGAACATTATCACGAAGGAAGTGGTGACGAATTTCGATATGTTTAGTACGGGAGTGTTGAACGGGGTTCTTGCTCAAGTCAATAGCACCTTTATTGTCACACATAATGGGAACGTCATCTAAATGAATGTCATAATCTATAAGGGCTTGTTTCATCCATAGTGCTTGTTGACATGCCTTTCCGGCGTTTACGTACTCGGCTTCGGTTGTGGAGATAGCAAGAGCCGTTTGTTTCTTGGAGAACCAAGAAGTTAAGCAACAACCCATGAAGGTACAAACGCCACTCGTACTCTTTCGATCCACATAATCTCTCGCATGATCAGAGTCGACATAGACAACAGTTTCTACACCGGTCCCCTTGGGATAGAATAATCCCAAGTGTATAGTGCCTTTAATGTATCGGAAGACACGCTTAACCGCTTCAAGGTGAGAGGTTTTGGGATCCTCTTGGAAGCGAGCACAAAGGCAGACACTAAACATGATGTCGGGCCTACTTGCCGTGAGGTATAGTAAACTTCCTATCATACCTCTATACTTAGTGCTATCCACGGACTCACCTTCTTCATCTTTCGTGAGTTTTATTTCCGTGGACATGGGAGTTTTCATGGGCTTAGACTCTTCTAAACTAAAATTCTTAAGCATCTCTTTACTATACTTAGCTTGATTAAAGAAGATGCCATCTTCCATTTGTTTAATTTGTAAACCAAGGAAGAAATTTAATTCACCCATCATGCTCATCTCAAACTCATCGTGCATGATTTTTGAGAAATCATCGCACATTTCTTGACAAGTTGATCCGAATATAATGTCATCGACATATATTTGAACAATGATGAGATGTGAATTTCTTTTCTTTGTGAAGAGTGTGTTATCAACCTTTCCCATGGTATATTCATGTTCGATCAAGAAGGCTTTTAGTCTATCATACCAAGCCTTAAGAGCTTGTTTAAGACCATAGAGTGCTTTCTTGAGTTTATAAACATGATTCGGACATTCGAAATCAACAAATCCCGGAGGTTGCGCAACATACACCTCCTCGTTGATATAACCATTAAGGAACGCACTTTTCACGTCCATTTGGTATAGCTTAAAGTCTAAGGCACATGCATAGGCAAGGAGTATTCTAATTGATTCTAATCTAGCTACGGGTGCATAGGTTTCATCATAATCTATGTTAGGAATTAAATATTCATGAAGTTCTTAATCGGGAAATACTCCAAGTATGTTTCTGCTGATGATGTTGACTCTGCTGTTTAGTACATTGACTCTGCTGATAGGCTTAACAACTCTGCTGATGATTCTACTGATAGCGATAGATTGTTCCTGCTGATAGAGAACACTCTGCTGTTTAAGAGGATAAGATCAAGAAGATATTTATTGTATTTTGGTCAAACATATATGGTAGAAAATATCTTACTCCATGTGCTTAGTTAACAAGTTGTATACATAGATACATGTTGTATCTTATGTACTGACACCAACATGCATAAGTTAACAAAGTAAGTCGGTCAAGACTTTTAGCAAATTTGTAAAGATCTCTTGCAACTATAAAAGAGATCTTAGACTTGGATATTGTAAGTAACACACACATGCACATGCATAACTGTTAGAAAAAGAACAAAAACAATATCACAAGTCTAAAACATAAGATTCAAGGTTTTTTGTAACCCTAGTGAAAAACTCAAGATCACTCGTATTATTTGGAATAATATTGAATCGTTTAGTGAAATATTCTCTTTGTTCATTGTTAAGTAACAAATATAATTCTTCCATTTCCATAACATAAATAACCTTCTAAGTGTGGTTAAGTAAATTCCGCGTGCTTAATCATATTAAGTCAATATATCTCATACACAAAGATACAAGGTTTAACCACCTTAACCGTGTACAATCCGGATCTCCACAGTTGGTATCAGAGCTTAGGGTTGATATATTTGAATTAGAAGAAACAGAAATGGATCCACATGATGTTCAAACAAATGTTGCTGCAAAGTTGCCCATAATCAAACCCAATGAGTTTGAGTTATGGAGGATGAGAATTGAGCAATATTTCATGGTCCAAGATTATACTCTTTGGGACATAATTATATATGGTGACTCCTTTTCACCAAGCTACTCAGAGGTTGTCCTAGAAGGTAAAACAAGTAGAAAAAGAAATACTGGACCAGTGTCAAATGAAGAGAAGATACTGAAGAGAAATGATCAGAAAGCAAGAAATTTGTTGCTTATGACTATTCCTAGTGAGCAGATGCTATCTTTCAACAAGTATCTTGATGCAAAAACTCTTTTTGAAGAGATTTGTGCATATTTTGGTGGTAATGAAACTACCAAAAAGACACAGAAGACACTACTAAAGCAACAATTTGAAAACTTTACTGCTTTTAGTAATGAGTCTCTTGATAAGCTATTCTCAAGATTACACAAGCTTGTCAGTCAGTTAGCTGTGTTAGGTGTTGAGACAGAGAAGGAAGATCTCAACATGAAGTTTTTAAGAAGTCTACCTGATGAGTTCCATACTCATGTTATTGTCTGGATGAACAAGCCAGACATTGAAACAATGAAACTCAATGATTTGTACAACAACTTCAAAATTGTTGAACAAAGTCTTAGAAAGTCTGGAACTTATGGTACTAGTTCTGGAAACGTGGCACTCTTGTCAGTTCCTAGTATTAGTAAGAGTGAAGAGGTAGATGAAGGTGAAAGTGCTCCTTCTACAAGTTCTCACAAGGATGTTGCTGGTCTTGGAGATTCAACATTCTATGCTTTTATTACCAGTCAATCTAATGGCTCTCCTCTCAACCATGAAGACCTTGAGCAGGTAGATGGTGATGATTTGGAAGCTATGGATATTAAATGGCAGGTTGCTTTGCTTAGCATGAGGGCTAAGAAGTATTGGCAAAGAACTGGGAAGCAGATTACCATAAATGGTAATGATACTGCTGGGTTTGATAAGAAGAAAGTGGAGTGTTTCAACTGTCATAGGTTAGGACACTTTGCTAAGGAGTGTAGAAGCCCAAGAAAGCAGGAGAATAGAAACACATGGTATAAGCAAGATAGGAGAAAGGAAGTTACTGTTGAAGAGCCAAAGGCTATGTTGGCTATTGATGGTATTGGTTATGATTGGAGCTCTATGGCTATTGAAGAGGATGCACCACCTAATGCTGCTCTTTTGGCCAATGAATTTGCTCTAATGGCTCATTCTGATTCAGAGGTAAACAATATTACATCTTGTACTGAATCATGTCCTAATCTTAAAGCTTATGAAGACCTTAATAAGAGATTTGAAGCTCATAAACAAGAACTGCTTGATTCTTTGTTTAATTTGGCTAATCACAAAAGAGGTCTAGGTGTTTTAGAAAAACAAGTTTTACATTTTAAAAATAATGAAATTCATTTTGCTGATGACATCAATATACTAAAAAATGACATTAAGATCAGAAATGAGTGTATTGTTGAGTTGAATGAATCATTAGCTAAACACAAGAATGAAAGAGAAAATGTAAAGGTTTCTGTGGATGTTTTAGCACATTCCTCAGAAGGATTCAATAAGCTTTGGGAAGCCCAAGTTATTGATAAAGTTAATTCTGGTGTTGGATTTAAATCTGTACCCCCTCCATACAGAGGTGTTCATTCACCTCCAGGTATTGATTTAGCACACACAGGGTTACCTGAGTTTCAAGAACCAATCATGGAATATGGTTCTAAGGTCACTAAATCTCCTAAGATAGAAAAGGTAAGTAAAAGTTTAGATAAAACTTTATCTTATCAGGACAAGGTGTCCTTTGTTAAGAAAGGAGATGCTATAGTTGTTGAAGATTGCACAACTGATAGTGATAGTGAAGAAGAACAGGTTATGTCTAAACCTGTCTTGGTTAAGAAAGTAGGAACAAGTCTTCCTAAGATAGTCAATCACAACACTAACAGGCCTAAGTCAAAGGTTAAGACAGTTAGGAAACCAGTTAGATATTGTGAACAATATAGAACTACAAACAAGCCCAGAGGTAACCAAAGGAATTGGAACAACCTCAAGTCTAACCAATTAGGTGATGACTTTGCATTTTACAATAAAGCTTGTTATACATGTGGTAGTTTTGACCATCTTGCAGCTTTCTGCAACCAAAGGGTATCTGGGTATGAAAACCATAGAGTGAATCACAAAAGGCAAACACCTAAATCTCACTTTCACTCTAGTTATAAGAAACCAAACCCCAGAGTAGTCAAAAGCAAGTCTATCTCAAAATCTGATTCTGCTGATAGACCAAATGATCCTGCTGATAGCAAATTTTACTCTGCTGCTCGACCATTTATGACTATTAACCCAAAATCAACAGCTAAGGATGCAAAAACAACTTTCATTCATGCATCTAAAACTGTTCTAAGGCCCATTCAAACAAAAGCAGTGGTTCACAAACAAATTTGGAAACCAAAGGGTGTGACTTCAAAGTTAGCAAACTCTGCTGAACATGTTATTCACTCTGCTGCTAAGGGTAATAAGGCAAATGCTGTTAAGGCCTCAGCATGTTGGATTCAAAAATCCAATGTTGCATCAACAGTCCTTAAAAGATTAAACTATATTGATGCAAGAGGCAGATTCAAGTCAGTAATGGCTTGGATCCCCAAAGAAAACTAACTTTCTTATTTGTGTGCAGGGACATTCTATTGATCATCAAGATCAAGGATTCTCAGATAGTGGATGTTCCAATCACATGACAGGCAACATGTCTTATCTTTCAGATTTTCAAGAATTCAATGGAGGATATGTTACCTTTGGAGGTGGTTTTCGTGGCAAAATTTCTGGTAAAGGTACTATTAAAACCGGAAATTTAGATTTTGAAAATGTGTACTATGTACAAGAGTTAAAGTATAATCTTTTTAGTGTTTCACAAATGTGTGACAAAAAGAATAATGTGCTTTTTACTGACACTGAATGTCTTGTTCTATCTAAGGATTTTAAGATGCCTGATGAAAATCAAGTACTTCTTAGAATTCCTAGAAAGGCCAACATGTATAGTGTTGATATGAAGAACATCATTCCTAAAGAAGATTTAACTTGTCTTGTATTAAAGGCCACATTGGATGAATCAATGTTATGGCATAGACGGCTTGGTCATATTAATTTCAAAACCATAAATAAAATTGTTAAGAATGGTTTGGTAAGAGGTTTACCTCACAAAAGATTTGAAAATGATCAAACATGCATTGCTTGTCTAAAAGGCAAACAACACAAAGCCACTTGTAAGCCCAAAACTTTTAACTCTATCAATCAGTCATTGTTTATGCTGCATATGGACTTATTTGGACCAGTTTCAGTAAGAAGTATACAACATAAAAAATATTGTCTTGTTATAACTGATGACTATAGCAGATTTACATGGGTTTTCTTTTTAGCTTCTAAGGATGAGACATCAAGCATTCTTAAGGAATTCATTACACTGATAGAAAATCAAGTAAGCAAGAAAGTAAAAGTCATTAGGAGTGATAATGGGACAGAGTTTAGAAATAGAGTTATGGATGATTTCTGCAAAGAAAAAGGTATTAGGAGAGAATATAGTGTTGCTAGAACACCACAACAGAATGGAGTGGTTGAAAGAAAGAATAGAACACTAATTGAAGCTGCTAGAACAATGTTAGCTGATTCTAAGCTACCAATAATCTTTTGGGCAGAGGCAATCAACACTGCTTGCTATGTTCAAAATAGAGTTTTAGTTGTGCAGTCTCACAATAAGACATCATATGAACTCTTTAATGGTAGAACTCCTGCAATAGGATTTCTTAGACCTTTTGGATGTCATGTGACAATTCTCAATACCTTAGACCATTTAGGAAAATTCGATGGTAAAGCAGATGAAGGTTTCTTAGTTGGATATTCTCTTGTTAGCAAAGCTTTTAGAGTTTACAACTTAAGAACTGAGAAAGTTCAAGAAGAACTACATGTGAAGTTTCAAGAAAACAAATCCAATGTAGTAGGTCAAGGACCAAAATGGATATTTGATCTTGATTATCTAACAAACTCTATGAATTATTTACCTGTTGTTGCAGAAAATAATAATTTTTCAGGTTCACAAGCAACAAATGAGGTGGAGTTAGATAAAGATCAATCTGATGTCATTATGCCATTGTGGTCAAGTACCAGTGTGGATTTAGCTTCAAACAATGATGAATCTTCTACTGATAAAGCAAAAGAAGATGTTGAGGCTCAAAGAAAAGATGATGGAACTATGGATCAACACAATGTTTCTGCTGATAGTACAGTTGTTCCTGCTGAACACTCTGCTGATAAGCAAGTACACTCTGCTGATGAGCAAGAACATTCTGCTGATAAGCCAGAACACTCTGCTGATTGGCCAAATACTTCTGATATAGGGCCATCACACACAAAAGAAGCAGAATTCTCTGAAGACGAAGTGGATTTTAGTAATCTTCCACTCAACTATCAAGTTCCAACAACCCCACACACAAGAACTCACAAAGTTCATTCCCTAGATAATGTGATTGGAGATATACAATCTGGTGTGAAGACAAGAAGACAACTAGTCTCTTCAGACCAAAAAGGGATTCTTGATGCCCTTTATGCTTCAAAACAACATGAACTTTCAAACTCATGTTTATTTGTATGTTTTCTTTCTCAAAAGGAACCAAAGAATATTCTTACAGCCCTAGATGATTCAAGCTGGGTAGAGGCTATGCAAGAAGAGCTTCTTCAGTTCAAGATTCAAAAGGTTTGGGTGCTAGCTGATTTACCTACAGGTGAGAAGCTAATTGGCACTAGATGGGTTTTTAAGAACAAAAGGGATGACAGAGGAATTGTGATCAAGAATAAGGCTCGATTAGTAGCACAAGGGTACACACAAGAAGAAGGAATAGATTATGATGAAGTTTATGCTCCAGTAGCAAGAATTGAGGCAATTAGGCTGTTTCTAGCTTATGCTTCATTTTTAGGCTTCACAGTCTATCAAATGGATGTCAAAAGCGCATTTTTATATGGTAAAATTGAAAGAGAGGTGTATGTTTCACAACCTCCTGGTTTCATTGATCCATTACATCCAAACAAAGTGTACAGAGTAGTGAAAGCTCTCTATGGCCTTCATCAGGCACCAAGAGCTTGGTATGCAACACTTGCTTCCTACTTATTAGAAAATGGATTTCAAAGAGGGAAGATTGATCAGACACTTTTCATCAAACAGCACAAGAAGGATCTTCTGTTAGTGCAGGTGTATGTGGATGACATTATCTTTGGATCTACAAGGAAGGAAATGTGTTTAGAATTTGAGAAGCTTATGAAAGATAAGTTTCAGATGAGTTCTATGGGAGAACTTACATTCTTTTTGGGTTTGCAAGTTAAGCAATCATCTGAAGGCATATTTATTAGTCAAGACAAATATGTTGCAGAGATACTTAGAAAATTTCAATTTGCTGATTCAAAAATTGCAAGCACACCAATGGACCCAGAGAAGCACCTTCTGAAAGATGAAGATGGAGAAAATGTAGATGTACACAATTACAGATCTATGATAGGCTCTCTGATGTATCTTACATCATCTAGACCTGATATCATGTTTCCTGTTTGTGTATGTGCAAGATTTCAAGTTACTCCAAAGGTTTCTCATTTAATTGCAGTCAAGAGAATTTTTAGATATCTCAAAGGTCAACCAAGGTTGGGTATATGGTATTCTAGAGAATCTCCTTTTGACTTGGTAGCATATTCGGATAGTGATTATGCTGGTGCTAGCTTAGACAGAAAGTCAACAACTGGAGGATGTCAATTCCTTGGGTGTAGACTTGTCTCATGGCAGTGTAAGAAGCAGACAAGCGTGGCAAATTCAACAACTGAAGCTGAATATATAGCTGCTGCAAGTTGCTCTAGTCAAGTTCTATGGCTTCAAAACCAACTCCTTGATTATGGGTACAATTTCTTAAACACTGTTATTTATATTGATAATAGTAGTACAATTTGTATTATTAAAAATCCTGTACAACATTCTAAAACAAAACACATTGAAATTAGGCATCACTTTATAAGAGATTGCAATGAGAAAAGATTAATTCAAGTTCTTAAAATTGCTTCAGAGCATAATTTTGCAGATCTGTTAACAAAAGCTTTTGATGTTTCCAGGTTTCAGTACTTAATTGCAAGTATTGGAATGCTTAATCTTTAAATTTTCAATATGATGTGTTTTTGTACATAAATTTTTGTTGGTACTACTGGATTTATAAGGTACTGCTAATATATCAAAATTTGAATTGTGTTATTCATACAGTTGGTTTTATGATTATACTAATGCAAGACAAGTACTTTGTACATTGTTCTTTTGGTTTTAGACTAACTATTTCAGGTATGAATATGTGAACACAAAGGATGTTTCAAGTGAAATGGGAACAGCAGAATTCTTATCATATTGCTGACCATAATAGATTTATGATGGACTGAGTTTAGGAATTAAACCTCCTTAAAACTTCTTTCTTGAAATCTAGTTATGATATTTCACATTGAATTGATGACTTAGTTGATCAGATAGTAACTGATACAACTCACTTTCTATCATTTTATACTTTCAAGTATAATGAGTTAGTCTAAGGACATCTGATAGAAATAACAGCTAGTGAAAGTGAATCTAACACTTGTGTTGGAGGTAACAATTACTATGAGCTGGAAACCCTGTCAAGAAAATCTTTTGAATAGATTTATCTTTTCACAGGCAGTTAGTGATAACTGAAATACATTGGTTCTCACACAACCAGAGGTTATTTTTAAACCGAAATTTTGATTAGGTGTCTGTTACACACTTGATTCTTTCAAAATGGTTGAATGTAGTATGATTTTTCAATTCCAAAATCATAAACATACTACTAAGCTAAATGATTTCTTAAAAGGATTTTCAAGGATTCAGAAAAACCATTCATTTATGGATTATGAATCAAAATGTCCACTGATTCACCTCTCATAGGAGTTAACACACCTAGAAGTGATGAGGACAGCAACTTAAACTCTTAAGGAATTGATGGCTTCATGTACAATATTGTCTGAAAATAAGTTCAAACTGATAGATCAGGTGATATGAAGAGAAGTTCTTTAGTACATAGTGAGATCTTCCAAACAAGGGGAGGAAACAAAAGTTATTTGCTTCAGGGGAGGAAATAATTGCCCAGAAAAGGAAGAATAAACCAATATATGGAAGGAGAAGACAAGAGCATACAAGATGATGATGTAGAGGTTGAAAATGATTAGAACAGATCAAATATCTAGAAGGGATGAAGCATTCCAAAGGAGAAAGTTCTATCTAGATCAAACGAAAGAAAGATTCAATTTCAGTTCATTATGTTTGTTTATCACTTGCAAAGGCATGCTGATAGATGATTTCACTTGATTGAAATCATTGCCTCTTACAATTCCTCCATCCAAGGAAATTGCACCATCTTTTGGTACCATGTTTTGATATTGCTAAAGTCAAAGAAGAATAGAGCAGATCAGTTCAGAATCATGAAGTGTTTGAAAGATCTTCTCAAGATAAGTCCTCATTTAATTCAGAAAACATGTTTGAATTGATTCACATGTTTAGGGGAGGATTGTTAGGAATTAAATATTCATGAAGTTCTTAATCGGGAAATACTCCAAGTATGTTTCTGCTGATGATGTTGACTCTGCTGTTTAGTACATTGACTCTGCTGATAGGCTTAACAACTCTGCTGATGATTCTACTGATAGCGATAGATTGTTCCTGCTGATAGAGAACACTCTGCTGTTTAAGAGGATAAGATCAAGAAGATATTTATTGTATTTTGGTCAAACATATACGGTAGAAAATATCTTACTCCATGTGCTTAGTTAACAAGTTGTATACATAGATACATGTTGTATCTTATGTACTGACACCAACATGCATAAGTTAACAAAGTAAGTCGGTCAAGACTTTTAGCAAATTTGTAAAGATCTCTTGCAACTATAAAAGAGATCTTAGACTTGGATATTGTAAGTAACACACACATGCACATGCATAACTGTTAGAAAAAGAACAAAAACAATATCACAAGTCTAAAACATAAGATTCAAGGTTTTTTGTAACCCTAGTGAAAAACTCAAGATCACTCGTATTATTTGGAATAATATTGAATCGTTTAGTGAAATATTCTCTTTGTTCATTGTTAAGTAACAAATATAATTCTTCCATTTCCATAACATAAATAACCTTCTAAGTGTGGTTAAGTAAATTCCGCGTGCTTAATCATATTAAGTCAATATATCTCATACACAAAGATACAAGGTTTAACCACCTTAACCGTGTACAATCCGGATCTCCACAATCTATTCCCTCTTGTTGGTTGTAGCCTTGTGCTACCAACCTTGCCTTATTCCTAACTACGACGCCATTTTCATCGAGTTTGTTTCTAAACACCCATTTAGTTCCTATGATTGTTTGATTTCTAGGAAGAGGTACTAAATCCCAAACTTGGTTTACGGTGAATTGATTTAATTCCTCCTGCATGGCAACTATCCAACTTTCATCCTTAATTGCTTCACCTACATTCTTAGGTTCTATGGTTGATTTGAAGCAAAAGAAGTTACTTTTGTTTTGTGCTTGTGACCTAAGGGTTCCTTCGTTTAGGTTACCTATGAAATTTTCAATAGGATGGTTTTTGGATTCCTTAATGTTGACAATTTCGTCAACTTCAACTATTTCGTCCTCAATGTCATCTTCTAGGGTTTTCTTGCCATTAGCCTTAATGGCTTCATCCTCATCTAAGTCATCATCAACCAATGGTGATGTCTTAGATTGTGGAGGACATTCATCGAAGATCACGTTGAGTGATTCTTCGAATTTCGAGGTTTCTCTATTTAGGACAACGTAGACTTTACTATTTTGGGAATAACCTAGGAATATACCTTTGTAAGACTTTGTGTCAAACTTGGTGAGGTAATCTTTAGTATTTAGTATGAAGCATTTGCTTCCAAACACTCTAAAGTAATCAAGAGAAGGTTTTCTTCCTTTCATGATTTCATATGGGGTTTTTCCTAGGATAGGTCTAATTAGAATCCTATTTAGAATGTAAGTTGAGGTATCCACCGCATTACACCAAAACTTTTGCGGAATTGATTGTTCATTCAACATCATTCTACTCATTTCTTGTAGAGTATGATTTTTCCGCTCAACTACCCCATTTGATTGAGGAGTGCATGGAGCCGAGAAATTGTGAGTAATACCATTAGCATCACAATATACTCCAAATTGCACTTCATTATCAAATTCCCGACCATGATCCGTCCTAATAGAAACTATTGTACATCCTAGTTGATTTTGGACTTTCTTACTAAAGATTTCAAATTCCTCAAAGGCTTGTGTCTTATTCTTAAGAAATCTAGTCCAAGTATACCTAGAGTAGTCATCAACTATTACTAAGGTGTAGAGATTTCCTCCGTAGCTCCGTACGGCGGATGGACCGAATAAGTCCATGTGAAGTAGTTCTAGGCATCTAGAGGTCGAGACTATATTCTTAGCTTTGTGACTAGAATGAGCTTGTTTTCCAACTTTACATGCGTCACAAAAGTGTGTGTCGAACTTAATCTTAGGCAGGTTTCTAACTAGTTCCTTAGATGCCAATGATTGTATAAGACGCATATTGGCATGACCTAGTCTCCTATGCCACAGGGTGGTATGATCATCTATAGTTGCTAGACAAATCTTATCTTCAGGTTTATTTCCAATCTTCATGACAAATAAGCCGTTTTTTCCTAACTCCTTTGCCTATGGTTTTCCCATTCTTAATAATCTCACTACCCTCTTCAGAGAATATGACTCTACACTTATTATCTACCATTTGACTAATGCTAAGTAAGTTAAAACCTAAGTTATCTACGTGCTCAACATTTCTAATAATAAGAGAGTCTTGAGTAACCGTACCTTTGCCTATAATGTTGCCCTTAAGTTTGCTACCGAAAGTGACATTACCTCCGTTGTATGCCTTGTATGATGAGAATAAACTTCAGTTGCCCGTCATGTGGTTAGTGCATCCACTATCCTTGATCCATTCGTCAGGCTCCAAGTCAATTCCCAAGCATATCTCATTAGAAGCATGAGCCATTAGACATGTTTCGTCCTTGGGCTTCTTTTCTTCATCATCACCGCTATCACTCCAGGTGCCTCCTATGAGAACTCGTTGGTTGTTGACTTTCGGTGGCTTGGGACACTCTCCTATGAGGTGATTAGGATCTCCGCATCTAAAGCATTTCCTATCACTAGTCCTTTTCTTTTCAGCATGGTTCTTTTGTGATGTCTTCTTCTCATCACGAGGTTGCCTAACGAACCTACCTCTTCTCCTAAAGAACTTTTTAAAGTCCTTAACCGCTAATGCATATTCCTCATCTTCACTATCAGAACTCGAACATTCCTCATCACTAGACTCCTTATTGGCTTTCAATGCTAGAGATCTAACTCTCTCGCTTTTGCCTTTGACTATATCGGAGTCTTTCTTAATTATCATCTCGTGAACTTTCAAGTTTCCTATAAGTTCATCGAGTGACAACATCGCCAAGTCCTTTGACTCTTCAATGGCGGTAACCTTTGCTCTCCATTTAGGATGTAGAGCCCTAAGGAACTTCCTAACATAATTCTTGCTAGAGTAACCTTCATCAAGAGCTTTAAGACTAGTAATAATAGTATTGAATCTAGCAAAAGCATTATCTATAGATTCATCTTCCGTAATGGAAAATTGTTCATATTGTTGAACAAGAAGATCTATCTTGTTCTCTTTGACTTGGTTATTACCTTGGTGAGTGACTAACAAAGTTTTCCAAATATCTTTTGCCGTATTACACATAAAAATTCTTTCAAATTCCTTTTTAGGCAAAGCATTATAAATCATCATTTTAGCCTCATTATTTTTGGCTAATTTCCTTTTAAGTTCATCACTTTGTTTATCATAAGAAACTATTTCATCCTTTTTAGTTTCCGGATTCATTTGAATAGGTTGAAATTCGTCCTCGGTAATAACATGCCAAAGATCAATGTCTTTTGACTTCACATACGTTTCGAATCTTGTTTTCCAATAAATAAAACAATCGGTTTCGAAAAGTGGTGGTCTTTGCATAGATTGCCCTTCTAGATATTTGTCGGAATCCATTGATCGATTCAAGTTTTAAAATACAATATACTTTAAAATCTTAACTGACGTGGCTCTGATACCAATTGTGGGAAACTAGAAGGGGGGTTGAATAGTTTACCGGTTTAAAATTCTTTTAAAAATCTTGTTTTAAAAGTTGGCTATTGGAAACTTTGATTCGAACTCTATGTGTAACCAATCAACACCAATATGAACTACACACTAAACTAACTAATATAAACTAATGAAAGTAAAGAGTAGAGTTGGAAAGATCAAACCGAGACAAAGGATTTATAGTGGTTCGGCTACGAAGCTCTTCTTCGCCCTACTCCACTCCCCGAGTACCACACTCGAGAGTTTCAAGCACTATGTCAACAACCTCCCTTCAGGCGGAGAAAACCGTACACGTCGCTTATCCTATTACCGACACTAAGCTAAATGTCGAGTGCTAATCTTAGCTAGCACCAATCTACCAAGGTCCACGTGACCAAACACTCAAGCCCAGTGGCTTCAAGAGATCACCAAGATCTCGACACGATCACAAAGATCAACTCTCACTTCACTCTACTTAATCTAGCTACTCTAGATCCTTTGACTACACGCACACAAGCCCAATGGCTTCAAGAGATCTTCACTATCTCTTAAGATCACTATGATCTTCACTTACACTCTCACAAAAGAAAGATAATCTTGATGTATGCTAAGATATAACAAGGATGTAACAAGTGTTACAAAACCTAACCACTACAACTCTTGTCTTCTTGAAGATCTTGAGTTCTTCTCTTGCTAATGAAGAGGGATGACAACACGTTGTATCTACTTGGATACTTGTGTTCTTCTCTTGCTAATGAATAGGGATGACAACACCTTGTATCTACTTGGATACTTGTGTTCTTCTCTTGCTAATGAAGAGGAATGAAGAGGATCACTTGAAGGATGATTGGATCACTCTTGAACAAAAGAAAAACTAACCTAATTGATCTAAGAAAGAAAGTGTGAAGAGAGTATTCAACTCAGAAAGTTTTGTGTGTGTAAGGATGCCTAAAAACTGTGAAAGGGGTAGGTATTTATAGGCAAAGAAAATCTGAACGTTACAGAAAATTTTGTACGGACGGCTCCGTTAAATACCCCACGGCTCTGTTAAATTTAACCGTTACAGAAAATTTTGTACGGACGGCTCCGTTAAATACCACTAGGTAGCCTTGCTTCAAAAGTTAAACCAGCCATATTTTTAACTTCCATATAACAGCTAATGCATCTCATTTTAGTTGATTCGCTGCTGTCATCCAATACCCCCATGTCTGTATCAGTACTATCCATATTGTTTCTCTTCATTTATTTACATGAACAGTGTTCCATACTAGTTGGTAGGAGAATTTACTTCAGGAGTAACACACACTCTTTCTAACCTAGTTAGAACTTTGAATTTACTTTTGTGTAGTCAAATATAGGGTCAGGCTACTTTGAAATAAATCCGTTTGACTTTATTTGTATGAGGTAAATGAGTATTAACTTTTCACATTTACACACAAACCTACCCATATCACTGGCTTCATTTACTTCTCACAATTTCACACAAACCTACCCATATCATATCATCAACCTTGTTCATCAAACTAAATCAAACTCTCAGGATTCACAATCCAGAAAGTTAGCAACAAACACTCACAGCCATGCGGTCCGTTACCCATTGAAAGTAGGAGGCTCTCAAGCATGGTATGTCTCCGCAGACCCAGAAAAACCACTTCCACCAATGCCGTAACCACACGCCTCTAAGTGTCAATGTTGAAAAAATACATTTCAGGGTCGTGAGGAACTACGCATGTTTAAGGAAGAGGCGCGCTCTATGTGGACATCGATTAACAACTTAATCGTGCAAGTCATGGAGGAAAGAGTCAAAAAACCATGAAAGCTGTCGTATCTATGTTATGGTTGTATTATTTGCAGTTTTAAGTATGTTTATGTAATAAGTTTGAAGTACCTCTATGATATGGTTTTATTTAAGTATGTTTATGTAATATGTTTGAAGAACATCTATATCTATATGTTTTCTATCTATGATATGGTTGTATTAATATGTTTTAAGAACATCTATGTAATATGTTTTATTTCAAATCTAGATGTGATTTATTCTTTGAATGTTTTTATTCTTGGAAATATGAACACAATTATGAATTTAACACGTTAACCTATAATGCTTCTAAATTTTAATACTGACTATTCGGTTTCCCCATTATTTGTGTATATATTCGTTCTTTAAACATGTTGCATACCCATCTTAGATCATCAACTTTGTTCATCAATCACATTTGTTTCTGAGTATGTCGTCTAGAAACAAAAGACCAAGAGATGATGCAGACGCTGTCGAGCATTAAAACAACCCCCTATTTAACCAAAAACAACAAACCAAAGTTGAAGCTGTCGAGCATCAAAAAACCCCCTATGCCCTTCTGATGAAATCTTCTATTATGAACTAGAAGCTTTTTTTAAAAAAACTTGGAAGGAGGAACAAGAAAGGAAAGTCAGGTTAAAAAGGCATGCTGAAGTGGCTAAGGAGCATTGGAAAGAGCTGACAGCAGTTAGAAAATTAGAAAAAAATAAAACTAAAGATACTGAAATTGATGAATGTTTAGAAGATGAATGTTTAGAAACATTCTGTTACGATGATTTGCATTTGTCATACCTTTCCGATTAATTGCCTTATGAATTAAAGCAAATTTAGTTGATAAATTTTAGGGTAAACTGCAAAAATCGACCCTGTGGTTTTCTAAGATTGCAAAAAACGTCCCTGTGGTTGGCTAATTGCAGGCGGCCTCCCTGTGGAGGAAAGTTTTCATCATTTTGGTCCCTGGATTTAACTGGCGTTAAATGAATTCCGTTAGAAGTTACAAGTTTAGCCCTTGTGGCCCATGACCATTGCAGCGTCCATTCTTTTTTCGTCCGTTTTTACGCGTTTTCGTCCGTTTTCGCGTGTTTTCATCCGTTTTTTACGATTTACTCTGATTTTTTTACGTTTTCATCTATTTTTTGACTTTTTGGTTTGTTTTTTTACGTTTCATCCGTTTTTTTATGTTTTCGTCCGTTTCTTCATGTTTTCGTCCGTTTTTTAAGTTTTCGTCTCTTTTTTTACGTTTTTTTACGATTTCATCCCTTTTTTTACGTTTTCGTCCGTTACTTTACTTTTTGCTCCGTATTTTTACGTTTTCGTCCATTTTTTTACGTTTTCGTCTATTTTTTTCTGTTTTCATTTGTTATTTTATGTTTTAGTCCGGTTTCTTACATTTTCGTCCCCTTTTTTACGATTTCATCCGTTTTTTTACGTTTTCGTTCGTTTTCTTGTGTTTTCGTCTATTTTTTTACATTTTCATCTGTCTTTTTACGTTTCGTCCCTTTTTTTTACGTTTGAGTGTGTTTCTTACGCATATGATTTCGTCCATTCTTTTACGTTTTCTTACCTTTTTGTCCGTTTTATTACATTATCCTAACATAAGAAAACGTAGAATAATGTACAAAAAACTTACAATATCATATGAAAACGAACGAAAACACAAAAAAATATGAAAACATAAAAATATAAAACTAAGAAAATCAAACGAAAATGACGAAATAAAAAACTGATGAAAACATAAAAAAAACAGACAAAACGGACTCAAACTTAAAAAAATGAGCGAAAACGTAAAAAAACAGACTAAAAACGTAAAAAAGGTAAAAATGAATATGAAAACGTAAAAAATATGACGAAAAGTAAAAAAAAAAAAAAACGATGTAAAAAACGTAAAATAAAAAACAGACGAAAACACACTCAAACGTAAAAAAAAGAGACGAAAACGAAACGTAAGAAAACGAACGAAACGTAAATGTAAGAAACAACAGCAGACTTAGGGCCTGTTTCTTTTTTGCTTAATGTCCTGTTTGCTAACAAAATCATTTGGAGACAGGAAACTCTTATGTTTCTTTTCAACTTGTTGCAAACACAATTCCTTAATGTAGAAGGGTACAAAAATCCCACCCTTTTCTATCCAGGATACTAATTATATCACACATTACCATCCTACCCTCACCTACTTCTTCCTTATCTTCTTCTTCATCAATTACCAACCAATCATTTATCACACATTACCATCTCACTACCAGCACCACCAATCACTACCAGCACCACCACACCACCAATCACTACCGCACCACCAGTCCACCGTCGTGCGCCACTACCAGCACCACCGCACCGCTACCAGCACCACCGCACCACTACCGCACACAGACCCATCTCACTACCGTCGTCGTCTCCGTTGTCTTCGAAGCTGGAGTGTGGCCGTCCACGCTATGGTTTTGAATCCATTTGTGTGAATAGTGTGTTTGGTTCAAGTGTCGTTTTTTTTTTGTTAGTTGTTATTATTTTTTAATTTTTTGGGCTCATATGCTAGCAACTTTGGATGATGATGATTTATTTTGTTATATCGTTTTGAGAGAAATGGTCAAATGGAGTCAGATGGGTTGCAGTAGATATAGTATTTGTTTTGATAAAAGGATAAAAAGGTCATTTTAACATATTCATTAAGCAAAAAAAGAAACATAATTTTATCATCAATCCATTTACTAAGCAGGAGACTTTCTTGAACTAGGAACCTTTTACAAAAAGGAAAAAAAAAGAAACAACAGCAGACTTACTTGCATAAACGAAACAACAAAAAAACGGATGAAATCATAAAAAAAGGGATGAAAACGGACTAAAACTTACTTGCACAAACGAAACAACAAAAAAAAGCGTAAGAAAACAAACGAAAACGTAAGAAAACGAACGAAACGTAAAAAAATGGATGAAATCGTAAAAAAATGAACGAAAACGTAAAAAAACGGGTGAAAACGTAAGAAACCAGACTAAAACGTAAAATAACAGACGAAAACGTAAAAAATAACAGATGAAAACGTAAAGAAACAGGCGAAATCGTCAAAAAATGTACGAAAGCGTAAAAAACGGAGTAAATCGTAAAAAATAGACAAAAACGTAAAAAAATGGACGAAAACACGCAAAAACGGACAAAAACGCGTAAAAATGGATGAAAACGTAAAAACATACGAAAAAAGGATGGACGCTGCAATCGTCATGTACCAAAAGGGCTAAACGCGTAACTTTTAACGGAATTCATTTAACGTCAGTTAAAATCAAGGACCAAAATGATGAAAACTTTCCTCCACAGGGAGGCCGCCTGCAATTAGCCAACCACATGGAGGTTTTTTGCAATCTGAGAAACCACAGGGACGATTTTTGCAATTTACTCTAAATTTTATCTTCATGTTCTCAGTTTTGGTTTCAATTGCATGTTTGCAGCTGAATATGCAATTTAGGGGTTGTTTGGATTTGACCAGTTTGACTTTTACAAGTGAAAAAATGAATGACTGACTAACCAAATTGTTGCAACACATCTTTAGTATTGAGTTTTATGTTTAATACATTAAGGTTGTTTTAATTTGTGGAATGCAACTGTTAAACACAATCTACTTCTGTTTTGGTACTACATTTTGCATATGCAATTTAAGGGTTGTTTGGATTTGACCAGTTTGACATTTACAAGTCAACATACACCCAAAAAACCATGAAAGTTGTCCTATCTATGTTATGGTTGTATTAATTTCATTTTTAAGTATGTTTATGTAATACATTTGAAGTATGTTTATGAAATGAGTGAAAAAAGAATTTTGGCGCCAAATCTTCAAATTGCGCAACGATGAGCAGAGCATCAAGAATAGAGGAGCAAAGGATTCATTTGATTCAGTTGCAATATGTACACAACAAGATCAATGCAGCATTCAAGCTTTCAAGTACAATATCAAACAACAGCAATGAAGGAATGCAGGATAAAGCTATTGGATCATATATTTGCAAATGAAGTTAAGTTTAATTTGCAAATATTGTCCTTGAAGTATAATTGGCGGGATAGACTCAGACGATCGAAATGACGATAATACCCTCAATGACGAGGCACTTAACGAGGAGAATAACGGGCGTTAGCAAAAAGTAGCTTTCGGTGGCTGTTTTGCAAAAAAAAAAAAAAAAAAAAAAAAAAAAAAAAAAAAAAAAAAGAAACATTAATATCGTTTTTGCAATACTTTTTGTCTCGGTGTATTTCTTGCGCATTTGGGCTACTTTAGGGACATTTTTGCTATTTACCCTTTAAATAACTTATATTATGGATCTTTATAATTCAAAATCATTACTGTATTAACTAAGATGTGGCATTAATTAATTTTTTTTTTTTTTTTTTTTTATCGCTACTATTGGTAAATAAAAAGTCGGCAGAAAAGGATACAGTGGTAAACAGTTTATAAATGCGTTTTTCATGAGAAAAAAATGTGAATGCCAACAATTAATCAAGGGACTAGGAACGTTGAATTCATGTTTCAAACATCTACTATATAAAATAAATGAAGTAATAAATCAAGGGTCAAGGGAGGATTATGAATTAATTTTGCTAAAATATACTAATATTTTTCTTTTCAAACTCACTTCTACAGTTAGCAAACCAGCTTAATAAACATATATAAATGATAGGCCTCTTTGATACATAGAAATTCACCAATCATTTCATTAATTCTTGATTTCTTACTAGAGATAGACATTTTGGTTTAGAGAAAAGAGTACTTAGAGGACACGGAGTGGGCACGGGTTGACAAAGTTGGCTCAACCCATTGAGAAACACCAATGCCTACACAAAGGGCTGGCCAACGGGTTCATTTGTGCTGCTTGAGCAACCCGCTGCTGCTTGAGCAACCATGTTCCAAAATCTACCTTGAATTAAATGAAAAAAAAAAAATTAAGTTGGGAGGGTTGAAAAAGTGAAGAATGTCTAAGAATTAAGTTGGGAGGGTTGGAACTTGGAAGGGTAAAATGAGTTGTAGAGATGTTATTGGTGGAATTTGGGAGGGTTGAAAGGGTTGGGCTTCATGACTCCCCCTGCCCTTAAAAGCACTAATCATCAGAACTATCAAAATTTATGCTTTAAAACTGATCGAGAGTCAATATGTAAAGAGTTAGAAATATGTTGTTACAACATCATAATTGATGATGTACAAATTACATTCCAATCGTAAACACTAATGAAATTTATATAACTGATACACTTTAATTAACCATATGAATCATGACATTTTATTTCACTCGATTGTCATTAAAGTAATAAAAAGCTTAAGTTTTACTTAAGTAGCTTTATTTTAAAAAGATATAAACAATGTCTTTTCTTATCTCATTTTTCTACGAATATATTTTTAATGCCAAGACGATCGACATGTTATACGATTCAAAGTCAAATTCGATATCAGTTCAAATATTATAACATTTAATAAAAGTTTGTTGGAAGCAACCCAATATCACATCAAGTCAAACATGCATCACATGGAGAATAAGTTTCCCATCATGTGCTCTTATTTTACATCGCAATTATGCAATATCTTCTAAATATTTATTACACAAAAAGTTAGTATACATTATCCGATCGTATTTAAATGTATTTGTTTACATTAGACGAATACCTTTGCAAAACGACGGTTTACAACGGCAAATGATTATACTTGCGAACTTATAAATAGTAGACATATCAAAGTATAATTACTTTTCGCTATAAAATCTCGTCGCTGTACACAATTAGTCTTCTAGTTATTGCTTATATCTTTATATCTTTGCTGGAACAGGTGCTTTAGTGTATACTTTAAGATTTCAAATATCATAAAGGTTTTAACACTTCGTACATCCAATTTTTCCTGTCAATTTTGAAATCTCACTTACTTAAGCTCACTTGCATGGCTTTAGTTATGTCATTTTTCACAAAGAAACACCCTGAATCTTAATTTTGGTTCGATGCACCACAAATGTGAAATTTTGAGCGTGTTATTGGGTGTACGTAAGAGGTTGCATACAAGTCATTTATAACAGTTGATAAATCGTAACAACACTTTACTTACTTTTAAAAGTTGACTGTGTAAGTTGACTAAGTTTTCATTTATTAATCGTGGCATTTAAAAGTTTATTAAAGTGAGTGTGTAAGTTGATTAAGTTTTTATTTATTAAGCATAACATTTAAAATTTTATTGAGCGGTAATTTAGTTGAAATACTTTACTCACTTATTAGCAATTTTAAGTTTCAAAATTTGAGTATTCAAAAAGTCCATAAGATAAACATTTATTTCTATTATGGGTTTTAAGTTATGCGTTGACATATAGAGATTTTAAACGTGTGGAAAGGTATCATCAAATCGAATCTTTGATGGTTTCATAAACTTATATTTGGGTAAGTTATAAGAAATTAGAATTTGATCAATGAAATTTACGGTGTTACTATTTAAGGAATGATATAAAGGAAATAGCGAATTAGCTGAATGTAGTCACTTAAAACTTTATAAGAAAAAAGTTGGATTTCCATGTCTCAGAAAGCAACCTACGAACAATACAAAAGAGATAATGAAGTGTAATCCAAGCAAGATCACAACCCTACTCCCATTCCTATCTTTTTCAAAAATCATTTACTCGCTAACAATGTGATTTGATGAGAAGAAAAAAATAACATAATAAAAGAGAAAAGAAATTATAGCAATTTTTTAAGGGTTTTGATAACAATAATCTTACGCGCTGTGAATAAAGTTACTATAAGTAAATTTCAAATAATTAATTAACATGAAATATTCCATGTTTAACAACATGTTTTATAATTATAATCATTACATATGCATAAATATGAAAATAATGAATTTATTAAATTTTATTTTTTCACAATTATTTAGCTTAACCACAATCCTATGGGTTGTTGTTAACAAAACCCTTAGTGCACGTTTGGTAGAGAGAATTTCAGAGATTAGAAATGAAGTAGAGAATAGAATTCAGAGAATAGAAATGGGTAGAGAAATTTAAAGTCAATTATAGTGTTTGGTAACATGAGAAATAAACTCGAGAATTGGCAAAAAAAAAAAAAAACTTTTTATTGAAAGAATTAGAACTTTTGTTTGTTGATTTAAAAAAAAAAAAAAATTTTTCTAAATAACAATTCTAAAAAATATATATTTAAAAAAAAATATATTTTTTTTAATTTTTTTTTATTTAAAAAAAACTTATTTAAAAAAAATTATTTTTTTTAATTTATTTTAAAATTTATTTTTTATAAAATTATTTAAAAAAATTTATTTTTTCTAAATAACAATTCTATAAAAAAATATATTTTAAAAAAAATATTTTTTTAAATTATTTTTTATAAAAAAATTATTTTACTTTTTTTTAAAAACTTATTTTATAAAAAATTTATTTTAAAAAAATTATTAAATTTTTTTATAAAAATTATTTTTTAAAAAAATTCGTAAAAAAATTATTTCGTAAAAAAATTATTTAAAAAAATTTTTAATTTTTATAACAAATATTTACATTCGAAAAAAATATACAAAAACTAACCATTTCCATTTCCCCAATTTCCTAACAAAAAGTGAGGAAATGAAACTTTAAAAATTACACTACCAATTCTCTATCAATTCTCTCCAATTCTCCGCTTTTTTATTTCCCTGCTTAGCCAAACACGAGATATGATGCCATTTCCATTTCTCCACCCTTATTTCTCGGTACCAAACATGCCCTTAGTTTAATTGAAAGAGAGAAATGTAAACGAAGATGTATTATTTTTATAGGTGTATTTGAACGAGTGTTGTTCATTTTCACCATTCTCAATTTAATTGTGTTTTCATTTGATTATAACTCTTACCCCATAACTTATATTAACAAAAGCAATTTAACATAAAACCAACTAAACCAAAAATACTTTTTATCATTTTCCTTATTCATCTTTCTATCTACAACGAATAAAACTACTTTACAAAATTTATTCTCATTATTTGCTCCATTCATTATAGTATATAACATTTGTTGCAGTGGAGCTTCAAAGCCGGTATTGTTGCGAAGTCGCCGGTTGGGAGGTCGGCTGCAGGGAGAATGATAGCTCGGGTGAATTGTGGAGCCGTGGCTCGAGCCGGCACTTTTCACATGTCGAACCGAGCCGTTGGCTAAGTGGGATTAAAAAATTAGGCCTTTTGCTATTTTTCTTTGTTAGTTTTCCATTAAGCTGCTACCTAATATTTTAGGCTAATTGCATGTTTTACACATATTTTCCATTATCAGAGATTTTGAGTGTTAACAACATGTAGTACACTTGTTTTCCATTATCAATTTCAAAACTCTTTACATAAGGAATCAGTGTTTCATCTGTTGTGTTTTTTATACCGAAAGTCAGACGCACACAATGGGTGTAGGAAAGAAAATTAGAGCTAGACTTTATTTAATGCAAATAATATTGTTATTTAGGGTTTCTTGATTTAGATGGTTAAAGCTGAATTGTTTCAGGAGTTTTGGTCGGAATGATGAGTAGAACGCCTCATTATGGTTGCTATATCATTACATTTAGCTAAAAGAGTTAATTGAGGTGTTATGGTTTTTGTTCAGTGTTGGTTCATTTTATTTTGAATCACAGTTATTAAGTTCAATTTTCTTGATTTCGCGTTTAAGTTGAAATTTTCTTAAAGGATTATGCTACTGTGTTTTGCGGCTAACCATAGTTTTGTGCTGGCAAAAATTGCATGGCATAAAAGTACTTGCTTGGCTATGATGATTTGGTCACCTGGTAAGTCGTAATTTTGGTTTGGAAAAAATCAAATAACATAAAATGCGACTGTGTTTTGCAGCCAACTTTAGTTTTGGCATGGCAAAAACCGTATGGCATAAAATGCAGCTATATTTTACAACCGATTTGATATATGAGATAGGGTAGTAGATATGGGATTTCAATGACTGTAATATGTTTTGTAGGTATAATTTGGATAACACTTGCTTCGATATGATGAATTAGTTACTCTATTAGTTGTAATTTTGGTGTTACAAAAACCAGGTGACATAAACTGCAACTGTGGTTTACAGCCAATTCGATATTCGATTCCACACTCAAATTGTTTTATAACTTGGCTAAAAAAGGAAATTGATTTTTTGTTTTAAAAGTTGTTGGGTCATTATATAAAGTGGGTTTGAAAAGACAATACACAGATATTATATCTTTTGCGCTTAGTGTCCTTCAATGTAGTTTCTTGATCGTCTTTAGAGTTTCAAAACTCATTAAGGATATGTTCTTATAATCTGAATTCATGTTTTCAGCTTGCTATTGATGTTGTTATTGTGGGAATTTTGTGCACGTCGCAACCAAAAGTTTTCACCACACAGATTAGCTGCAGGATATGTACATATTTTATTTATAATGCTGATACTTTACATTATCTGAGGAAATAAGTTTACCAGTAGTTGTTGTTAAGTAATCGGGCCATGAGACACATCGTTTTAAGCCTTTTTTTTCCCTATGGGTGTCATACATCGTTTTGGAAATGCACTGACTAGGCAACTATTCGAACACAAAAAGTGTAAATCATCAGTGGAGGGACTTATATTTATCTTTTGTATTAGTATAGGGTATGTTGTGTGAGATTGTGTGGCTTGCGACAGCATTACACTATTGCAACACTTGTATAGTTGCGATAGTATGCTTGACGATTGTATGGGTATAAATAACCCTACCTCGTGGGTTATGAGGTGTGTGTTCTTCTTTCTATCTATGCGAGACTTTACTTATTTCTCTCGTTTCTCCCTCTAAACTAAAGTGACAACACCCACTTTATCTCACTAAGATTATTAGAGTAGACGTGATATTATTGGACCAACAATTGGTATCAAGAGCCAAATATGATTCGTTGTTTCACGTAGTTGTGTTTTAGTTTTGTTTCAATCTTCATTAGTAGTAAAAGTTTTGGTTTTTGTAGAATTCAAGAACTTTCTTTCTCTAGAATATCTTTACTTTCATACGTAGTATCAAGATTACTCTTAAACGTGTTTAATCTTATAAAATGTGTGTTAGGATAACATATTTGAAGAAAAAGAAATAGCTTTTATCATTCTATACAAAATTCTTATGAATTTGGTGAAGATTTAGGCTGAAAACGTGGTTTAAGGGTTTTTGAAAAAGTGTACTTTTTCTCGTAAAAATAGGGTTTGGTATTTTGTTCGAAAAATTAAGGGTTTTGTTGCAACAGTTGGCTTAGAAACAGTTATGATAGCTGTTTTGGTTGCGATAGGTGACTGCGATAGCAGTTGGTTTGAGTTGTGATAGCAATAGTTTAGGTTGCGATAGAAGTTTTTGTGATACTTGCTTTGCGAAGCTTTTGGTTACCAACTGTTTATGAAAGAAAACTCTGCCCAAGTCGCAAGAAATTGTTGCGATAGATCTAGTATTGTTGTGATAGAAGAAGTTTTGCGACACCTGATCTTCCGAGACTTACTGTTACCCATGTTTTGCGAAAGAAAACTCTACCCAATTTTCTCCAGAAAGTTGTGATAGTTACTGTTCACAATACTTTGTTGCGATACCTTGACTTACAGACTTTTATTCAATTTTAAATCCTTTAAAAAGATTAAAAATTAGTAATAGACTTTAATCATTTAAATATCACAATATAAAATTCCAAACACTCAACCATCTCAACTTAAACAAACTTAAACACCACTTTCAAATACAAACAACATCTCATATCAAAGATCCACCATCACAATGTCTACTTTTCACGATGGATTGACATTTGGAAACGATTCAAGACCACCAATGCTTCTTCCAGGAACTTACACAGACTGGCGACTAAGATTCAAGCTATGGCTCACAAATCATGATGATGTCGAACTTATGCTAAAATCAATCAAAGATGGTCCATATGAGATGAAATTTATTGCCGACCAGGGAAACCCAGGCATCATAAGACTACAAACTGAAGAAGAATTGAATGATACTGAACGTGCTCAATACACAGCTGACAGTAGGGCTAAGTTCTTCATTCTGTTAGCTCTTCCAAATGAACTCTACTGGAAAATGGACTGTCGAGAAAGTGCTCATGATACGTGGACAACTCTTGCTTCGATGCATCGTGACGAAGAACTTCAACTCATCAGACAAGAAATCCTAAATGAAAATTACTTTTATATGAATCCTTTGCAAACCAGTATCCCTGCCTCACCATCACACAATCAAGAGACTCCATTCCAAGATACCATCCCATAACCATTCATGAATATGAGAAATCACTTATGAACATTATGGTTAAGCTTGGAAATGAAGTCACTAAAGATTCTTCTCGTAAAGGCAATAACAAAATGGTTGATATTTTTTATTACTCAAGAATCAACAACAAAAGCTTGACAATGGCCCAGGAGATAGATTATGAATGTGAGCTTGACGATGAGTCAATCAATTTCATGGAGGATACAGACGATGAAGAAGAAACCTTAGGACCAAGCATGGCATTGATGGCACACGTTGAAGATATGGAAGGTATGGACACAACAATGGAAGATGTCTTTGAAGCTCAAGATGAGGATGCAACTCCAAGCTATGACGCTCATGCTGAAGAAGATGACACTCTTGTCAACAGGGTGCACACATCAGATGCTTGTGATAATGATGATATTGATGAATTCATACATGGTCACATTCGTACCATTAGTAAGACAACTGAAGTTAACATACGTAGTGAAACATCTACAAGTGCTACTCCTCAGTCATCTACTAATATTACCGATTGCAATCATGCATCAACAAGTCAAGATCATGTTATGCTTCAAAACTATGCCACTATTCAATATCAAATTCAAAATTATGCTAACTTGATAAAACTAGAACAAGATAAAAGTGCTTCTTTAGAAAAGAAAATCAAGGACATGTTATATGAAGAGTTGTCTGAACGACTACTAGTGCTTAAATGTCAAATTCTAGATTTACAAAATGAGATTTTTCTTTTCAAATGAAATATTTCAAATTTTGAAAACATCAAAAAGAATTTTGAAGATGAAGTTTCTAAACTTAAAGAAGAAAAAGCTAATTGTATTCAATGAATAACTAAAGCTGAAACTAAACTTCGCACTACCAATCAGACTTCTCAGACTATGTACATGTTACTACACAAACCAGATTCAATTATGGATCTAAAACAGGGTCTTGGTTATACTAAACAATCTTATCTTGATATGGTTAAACGTCAAACACCAAGTTTGTATAATGGTGATTACATGAGACGTGATAACTTCAAAGATTACATGTTTGTTCCTAATGACATCTCTCAAGAGGAAATCCAAAAACGTTTAAATGTTAATCAATAGAAAACCAATTTCTCCTACTATAGTGCCAATTATGGTTTCATAAATAAGGAAATTGCTCTTTCAAGAAAACCAACAAATGTTAAACATCATGTGGATCAGATTTCTGACACCCCTTATGATTCTAAAAAATATGAGAGTTTAGCGAGAAAAACCTTTTGCAATCTCAGAAATCAAATAAATGGAACGTTATCTATTATTCGTGGAAAGCAAGAGTTTCAAACGGATGAACTTTTGAGATCCAATTCTTATGAAGTGGATGTCTTAAGGGAAGTCAAGAAACAGATAAAAACATTTATTGAGCCTCCCGTGAATAGTATTAACGATCAATTTAAAGCTTTTGAAGAGGCATTCATTTCTGAAATGCAAACCAATTTAACTTACATCACATCTCTTGAAGATGAATATGACCTTCTCAGCTTAAACTCTGACATTCAAAAAGAATATTTTCTCAATCAAATGGAATCAATCAAACCACAATTTGCTACAAATGAGGAGAAAATTGAAGAACTTCAAAATAAACAAACGTCTTTAGAAATGGAAAACCTTTTACTCACAGAGAGTCTAAGAGAATGTTTGCAAAAGAATGTTGAGTTGAATGAGGAATTGTCTTGTCGTACTGTCAAGTTTGAAAACTCTTGTGCTAAACTTGAAAAACAATCCTTAATGTTTGAAGCAAACTGGAAGCGAAAAATTGAAGAAAACAAATACGACAGGCTTTCCTATGAAAATTCTTTGTATACTTATCTACTCAGCAACCTTTTTATGAAAAACAAGAATCATGAGTTTGTTGCTTCACGCCAGTTGGAAAATAAAAAAATTTCATACTTTTCAAACCAACCAACCTTTTTAGCAAATCAAAAGTAAAAAATTCATATTCTTGAGCCAAAACAAAAAGAGGTTTTATCTAATCCTAAAGTAATTGCTCCCGGTATGTATCAAATTGGATCTACTTCTACTAGAGAACCGTATGGTTCAAATGACATGATTCATAACTACGAATTAGAAATAGCTATGAAGCAAGAATTACTTAGTAAGGATATGCCTCCAGATGCACCACTGTGTTCTTTTACTCCCCCCCATATAGAAAAGAAACCCAAAGAGTCAAAGAAACATAAGAACAAGAATCATAAGAAACAGAAATTAACTCAACATGATCAAATTACACAATCTCCTGATGCAGATTTGCTTTTCGATCCAGGTTTAGACACTACTTGTAGCAAGGAGAGACTGAGAGGATGCACGATACACTATAAGGTTGTTAGACCTTTGTTGCTTTGTGTATGTGATATGTTTTTTTAATATGATTAAGTATGCGGAATCTACTTAACCACACTTAGAAGGTTATTTTGGTTTATGGAAATGGAAAATAATGCTTTAGTAACGAACAATGAACATGCAATGTTAACACCAAACGATTCAATATTATTCACAATAATACGAGTGATCTTCACTATCACTAGGGTTACGAAACCTTGAATCTTATGTTTCTATCACTTATGATATATTGTTGTGTTTGTTCTATTCTCTTAACAGTTATGATCTAATTCATGCACACATAATATCTAGTCTAAGATTTCTCTTTTATAGTCCAAGAGAGATCTTTACAATATTGTCAAGTCTAATCGAACATTTGCTTGAGAGTGTCAGTCATTAAGATACAACATGTATCTGTGTTTACAACTTGTTACTGAACACTTTGTCTAAAGATATTATCTACCGTGTATTGTTGACTTTAATACACATAATATCTTTGTATACTTATCTACTCAGCAGCAGAATACTTCGATAGTTATCCACTTAGCAGTAGAAAGTTCTTCACCAGCAGCAGAATCATTCAGCAGTAGAATGTTTAACGCTAGCAGTAGAATCAAATGCACTAGCAGTAGAATGATACTTAGAGTATTTCTTTGAGTAGAACTGATTTTGTAATCCTTTAATTCCTGATACTAATCTTCAGAATATTTAATTCCTAACAATCCTTCCCTAAACATGTGAATCCTTTTCAACATGTTTCTGAATTAAATTATGGATTGTGAAGATCTTTCAAACACTTCTATAGTCAGATTCTTGATCTGAGCTATCTTCTGTGCTTCAAGATTAAATATCTTTCTCAGTAACTCATCTGCTATTTTCTTTTGACTTCGACAATATTAGTACCTATCTTCAAGCTTCAAACAAAGCGTAAAAGATGGTGCAATTTCCTTGGATGGAGGAATTATAAGAGGCAATGATGCTGTGCATCTTGGATGCTTGTTTCAACAAGTGAAATCATCTATCAGCATACCTTTGCAAGTGATGAACAAACGTAGTGAACTGCAATTGACCTAGATAAAACTTTTTCCTTTGGAATGCTTCATCCCTTCTGAATATATATAATACTCCAGAATCAGCTTTGTTCTTGTCATTTTCAACCTCCATGTCATCATCTTGTATGCTCGTCTTTTCCTCCCTTACATTTGGTTAATCTTCCTTGGGCTTTATTTCCTCCCCTGAGATATTCTCCCCTGAGATGCAAATAACATTTTATCCTCCCCTGTTTGGAAGATCTCTCACCATCATCCCATCATTAGCTGATCTACCAATGTGAACTTGTTTTCAGACAATGTTGTACATGTAGCCATCAATTCTTTAAGAGTTTATGTGCTGCCCTCATCACTTCTAGGTGTGTTAACTGTTGGGAATTCTGCTAAGGAAGAATTCTACTGATGGTTACTGCTGATGAATATGCTGAAGTATTGGATTCTGCTGAAGAATGTTTCTGCGGAAGTAAAGATTCTGCTGAAGATTGTTTCTGCCGAAGTATAGATTGTGCGGAATGTGTTTCTGCTGATTGATAGTTTCCGCGTATTATGTTATTAGTTAGGATATGCATGAGTTTATTTAGAAAGTGATATTGCATATCTTAGATAGTTTTTAGATTATACGTTTCTTGTGAAACGGTTTAGGGTTGTTTAGGGTTCCTTGTCTATAAAAGGAACGCATCATTATGTATTATGTACGAGTTTAGAAAAACACTTTTAGTATTAATCAAAAGATCCATAGAGGATCAAATCGTTCTTAGTAATCGTGTTCTTACTTGTGTTTGTTTTCCGCTATAGAATACAAGTAACTTAGACTTTCTTTTAGTGTGTTTGTGATTACATAAACATTACTAACGATCCACGAGCTCAAGAAGATCTATCAAGGTCTTAGGTTCAACAAGTGGTATCAGAGCCTCGTGAGAGTCTCTGTGTTACTAAGAACATCCATTGCTTACACCCTCTCAACCAAAACAATGCCTGGATCAGAAGACGGCTCAGAAATCAACAACAACCAAAACACCACATCTTCGTCTTTTCAACAACTCACTCTCACCAACAGCAATGCAAAGTTTCCATACCTCAAGAAGGAAGAATATGAATTGTGGGCTATGAAGATGCAGAACTGGATCATGAATGTAGATTGGAATCTTTGGGAAATTGTCAAAAAGGGGAATACTTTGAAGAAGCACATCAAAGATGCTGATGGTGTAGTAACCATTGTTGACCCTCAATCTGCTGAAGAGATTCTTACTGTCCAGAGAGAGAATAAAGTATGGTCCATTCTCCTTCAGGCTATTCCAGATGATCACATTGGTGATTTTCACTATATGGAGGATGCAAAGGACATCTGGATGGCAATTAAGGCTAGGTTTGGTGGGAATGAAGAGTCTAAAAGGATGAGGAAATCTATGTTAAAACAGCAGTTTCAAGAATTCCAAATCTCTGAGGAAGAAGGTATTCACAAGGGGTATGACAGGTTTCATAAGATTTTGAGTCAATTGAATCAGCTGAAGGCCAGACCAGACAATGAGGATTGCAATGCAAAGTTCCTGCGATCTTTACCTCCATCTTGGCTGCATGTGAGCATTGCACTCAAAGCTAAAGGTGGATTGGATATGCTTACTTTTGATGATCTCTACAACAAGCTCAAAACCCTTGAGCCTGATGTTAGAAGTCCTATTCGTCCATCCACTCCCGGTTACTCAGCCTTTGTTAGCACCACCTCCAATAAGATGAATCAAGCTTCAAGCCCAAGCTCCTCAGCATCATCTTCCTACAACAACACCAGACCAAATTCACAACCAAAGTCTAGTGGTGTATTGGAAGATGTTATACAATCTTTTGTTGCTGATTATGATCATCAGCAGGAACTTGCTTATGAGGATTTTGATCAAGTGGATCCTTTGGATATGGAAGAGATGAACTTGAAGTGGCAGGTGGCTATGCTATCAATGAACATCAAAAGGTTTGAAGACAAGTCAGGAAGAAAGTTTGGCTTCAAGGGAAGAGACTCGGCTAGATTTGACAGGAGGAAGGTCAAATGCTATACATGTGGTCAGATGGGTCACTTCTCAAGAGAATGCAAGGATAGGAAGGCTGGTGATGAGGTTAGGTATTCTACCTATCAGCAGAAACAAGTGGATACTGGGAAAGCTGGAGCTTTGGTCACTCTGGATAATCATGTCAATTGGAAGGTGCATGAACCTGATAATGATGAAGCTTCTGGGGAGAGTGGATTGCTGGCATGCTGTACTACAGATGATCAACATGAGCAAGTTGCCTTAATGGGCATCTCTCAGGTACATAATTGTGTTTTTGGCTGTAGTGAAAGATATAATGAACTTAAGGAGGCTTATGATGAATTGAAACCTAAATATAATAAATGTGATGTGGAAGTTGAGTCTTTAAAACTGTCTTTAAAAACTCTAGAAAAGCAAAAGGTTTGGTTTCAAAAGAATCAGCTTGCTTATGATGAAAAGATAAGGGTGTTAGAGAGTGATTTAAAATGTGCTAGAATTGATTTAAAACGAACTGAGAAAGAAAAAGCTGATGTAGAATCAGAAAACCATGTTCTTAAAGAGAAATTAGAGAAGGAGATTGCTAATCATAAGATTTGGTTAATGTCAGGTGATAAGTTAAATAACTGTCTCTATAATAGTCAACCTGTAAACTCTAGTATAGGTTTAGGGTTTAAAAAATATGTTGGTTTAGAGGCTAGGTTTGATGTAGGTAAACCTACACCAGCAGGATTAGCAAATTTTGTTAAAGAAGGAACCTTACATGCTGTACCTGGACCTATAAGAGGAGAGCACATGCCCTCAAATACCACCATCTCAGACTTTGATGGATCACACCATCTTTATGGCAAAAAGTCAATTGACTTGCCAGATCCTGATTCTAATTCTACTGACTATGTCTCTTGTTCTTCTAGTGACATGTCCTCAGACCAAGGGTCAACTACCAGTTGTGATTCAAGTGAAAAGTCAGACCTTCCCAAGACCTCACCCAAGACCTCACCAAAGCCTATACCCAAGACTCCATACAAGCCTGTTAGAGTTGCTGCTGATGAATCAAATTCAAAGACAGTTTCTTCTGAAGACTTGTTATTTAATTCTTTGCAAAACAATGTTTTTAATTCTGCCAAAAACAATTCTGTTAATGTTAATGGTTTGAATACTTTTGCTTGTCATGGAACATCTTTCAATTTGAATAAATCTTCTAAAAGGAAGAAATGTTTTGTGTGTGGCAGTAAGTTTCATTTGATTAAGGATTGTAATTTTCATGAGCAAAGAATGGGTGTAGGTAGTGGTCAACATAAACCTAGATCAAAGTGGACTAATGTTAAGGATATACCACCATATGTTCCACAAGCAACTCATAGGGCCAGCAATTCTGCTGATAGACATTCTGCTGATAGACATTCTCAATCTGCTAGGAGAAGATATGTTACTAGACAAATTGTGCAACCCACTAGTTCTTATTTTCAGAATGGTTATTGGCCTGGCTTTATTGACCCAATGCATATGGGTATGGGATTTTGGGATACTGCTGTTAAGCCCTCAGCAGGTTGTTTTTGGACTCACAAGGGACCTAATTTTCATAGCAGGTCCAAGAACAATGGTGGATCTTATACATCTACATGGCCTAATTCCTATGATCCACAAGGCAGGCTCAAGTCAGAAATGACTTGAGTCTCCAAAGTGTACTAACATTTGTATAATTTTGTTGTATATGTAGGATCATCCTTTGAAAAGTAAAGATGTAGGCATTGTAGATAGTGGTTGTTCCAGGAGTATGTCAGGAAACAGGGATATGATGCATGATTTTGTACCCATTCAAGGAGGAGGCAATGTGACTTTTGGTGGAGGAGATGGCAAAATCACTGGGTATGGAACCATCAGAACACCTAACTTGGATTTTGTGAATGTGCTCTATGTGGAAGAAATGCAACACTTCAACTTATTCTCAGTATCACAAATATGTGATACAAAGAACAAGGTCTTCTTCTCTGAGGATGAATGTCTTGTACTCTCAAAAGACTTCAAGCTTCCAGAAGATACCACAATACTGCTGAGAGTTCCCAGAAGCCACAACTTATACACATTCAACTTAAATGAAGTCCAACCTGAAGGTGATCTGACATGCTTGGTGGCTAAAGCATCACTGAATGAGTCTACAAAGTGGCATAGAAGGATGGCTCATGTGAATTTCAAGACCATTAACAAGCTTTCAAAACTTGGTCTAGTTCATGGACTTCCCTCCAAAGTCTTCACCAATGAGCACAACTGTGTTGCCTGCAACAAAGGAAAGCAACATAGAGCCTCATACAAAGCCATTACTGCTGTGAGAACTATCTCAGAACCTCTTCAGTTGCTGCATATGGATCTTTTTGGTCCAACTCAAATCAGAAGTATTGATCATAAGTGCTTATGCCTGGTAATCACTGATGACTATAGCAGGTTTTGTTGGGTATTCTTTTTAAGAACTAAAGATGAAACATCTCCAATTTTAAAAGAATACATTACCCTTGTTGAAAATCAGCTAAACAAAAAGGTTAAAGGTATTAGGTGTGATAATGGGACAGAGTTCAAAAATGCTGTTTTAATAGAACTTTGTCAGTCTAAGGGGATAAGAAGGGACTATAGCAATCCAAGAACCCCACAGCAAAATGGGGTGGCTGAGAGAAAGAATAGGACCTTAATAGAGGCAGCAAGATCCATGCTTGCAGACTCTAAGTTACCCACTATGTTTTGGACTGAAGCAGTAAGTACTGCTTGTTATGTTTTGAACAGGGTATCCATCACTAGACCTCATTTTAAGACACCTTATGAACTTCTCACTGGGAAAGTTCCTGATATTCATTACCTTAAACCTTTTGGCTGTCAAGTGACCATTTTGAATACTAGTGATCCACTAGGAAAGTTTGATGAGAAAGCTGATGAGGGGTATATTGTGGGTTATGCAGCACATAGTAAGGCTTATAGGGTATATAATTTAAATGCTAAAAAGATAGAGGAGACCCTTAACCTGAGATTCCTAGAAGATAAGCCTAATGTTCAGGGTCAAGGTCATGCTTGGTATTTTGACCTGGATTACTTAACTGATTACTTGGGCTATACTAGATATGTGGCTAACCAATCTGCAGGTTCTCAAGAGTCTCCCGAAGACAAAGTTGGTAACATGGATGGTGACTCAGATAGTGATTCTGAGCATGATGAACACCCTATTGTTGTTCCCTCCTTTTCTCCTAACCAATTTGCAGGTGATAGCTCCAAAGTTACTTCTGATGAGCATGCAGCCAATCAAGAAGCTGAAAGAATTGATGTGGAGTTAGCACAATCAGTCAGTGGAAACCCGGATTCTGCTGATAGGCATTCTGTTTCCCCTGACATCACCAATTCTGCTGACAGTTCTCCTGAAGGTTCTCCCATTTCTCCTAGTGTGTCCACTGACCTTGAAGAGCCATATACACGTTTTCCAAGTCCTTCTGATCTTGGAAATCACCAACCCAAAGCTGGTATCTTCAACTCAGCCTCCTATGATAGTGATTTTGGACCCACTATGAACAATCTTGACACCACAATTGATGTCAATCCCAATGCTACCACAAGGATCAACACTGCACATCCTCAATCCAATATACTTGGTGATCCTCAGGCACCTGTTAGAACTAGAAGTACTGTGAAAGGTTCTAAGTATGGTCAAGTTGCTTTTCTTTCCTATGTGTCAAATTAGCAAAGGAACAATCACACAGACTTTAAGCATTGTCTGTTTGCTTGCTTTCTTTCTCAAGTGGAGCCAACCAGTGTTGCTCAAGCTCTTGAAGATTCATATTGGCTTGAAGCAATGCAAGATGAGATGCTTCAATTCAAGAATCAGAAGGTTTGGATATTGGTACCACTACCTGAAGGGAAATTTGCTATTGGGACAAAATGGATTTTAAAAAATAAAAGAGATGCAAGGGGTATTGTGGTCAAAAACAAAGCAAGGTTAGTGGCTCAAGGGTTCAGACAAGAGGAAGGAATTGATTATACTGAGGTTTTTGCACCAGTAGCTAGAGTTGAGGCCATTAGAATCTTCTTGGCCTATGCCTCTTATATGGGTTTCATGGTATATCAGATGGATGTGAAAGGTGCTTTTCTGTATGGAGAAATTGAAGAGGAAGTATATGTCACTCAACCCAAAGGTTTTGAAGATCCAGATCATCCAAAGCATGTTTACAAGGTTGTAAAAGCTCTCTATGGACTACATCAGGCACCAAGAGCTTGGTATGCTAGGCTATCTGCATTTCTGCTGAAGCATGGATACAGGAGCAGTGCTATTGACAAAACTCTCTTTATTAAGAAGAATTCCAGGGATATAATTCTTGTGCAGGTTTATGTGGATGACATTATCTTTGGCTCCACTAAAGAGGCTTGGTGCAGGGAGTTTGAGGAATTGACGAAAGGAGAGTTTCAGATGAGTGCTATGGGGGAGCTAACATTCTTTTTGGGTTTACAAGTTCAGCAGAAACAAGATGGTATCTTTATAAGTCAGGATAAATATGTGCAAGATATCTTGAAGAAGTTTGATATGGAAAATGTCAGAACTGCCACTACTCCTTATGAAGCTCCCAAACCAAAGAATAATCTTGAACCAGATCCTGCAGTGAATGTTCACCTATACAGGTCCATGATTGGTTCATTGATGTACTTGACAGCTTCAAGGCCAGACATCACATTTGCTGTGAGTGCTTGTTCTAGGCATCAGGTCACACCACTCACTTCCCACATGAATGCAGTAAAGAAGATCTTTAAGTATCTCAAAGGCCAACCCAAGTTAGGTCTTTGGTACCCAAAAGAGTCTCCTTTCAAGTTGGAAGCTTATAGTGATAGTGATTATGCTGGTGCAAATCTGGATAGGAGATCCACAACTGGAGGTTGCCAATTTCTTGGAAGAAGGTTGATTTCTTGGCAATGCAAGAAACAAACCATTGTTGCTACCTCATCTACTGAAGCAGAGTATGTTGCTGCTGCCAATTGTTGTGGACAGGTTCTTTGGATACAAAATCAATTGTTGGATTATGGGTTTAATTTCATGAATACCACAATTTTTATTGATAACCAAAGTACCATATGCATTGTAAAAAATCCAGTTTTTCATAATAGAACTAAGCATATTGAGATAAGGCACCATTTTATAAGAGATGCATATGAAAAACATTTGATTAAGGTGCTTAAAATTCACACTGATGATAATGTGGCAGATTTGCTGACTAAAGCTTTTGATGGACCTAGGTTTCAACACTTAGTGGTCCATATTGGGATGGTTAACCCTTAAATGCTATGTTTGAGGGGAGGAATAGGCCTCAGGGGAGGCATATACCTTAGGGGAGGATTGTGGTTGTAAAGTTTGTAATATTTTGTAGATTATTGATTATGTTTGTGATGGGCGTGCGTTGGAGTAAAATTTTGGCAGTTTTAATGCCTACTCAAGTTTTAAATTTATATTTAGCCGACTTATCAATAACACACACACTTAACGAGCAGTGTACTCGGTCAGTATGAAGATAATGGTAAGTAGAGTGTCGATCACTAAGAGTGGAACGTATTATCTAGTTATTCTAATCAGTATTTTAATATCCTAACGCAAGGGGGTTTCAGCCTGAGAGACTGGCACGGTTTGTTTGCAATTAAATAATAAAATAAACCAATAGGCACGAATCAGCAAGTAGCACACACGTACACAGATAGATACTTGAGACAATAAGAGGGCTGTCCTTATGATTAAGTAGATTGTCACTTGTTTTATTGATAGCTTTATATGAAGTGTATGTAGTTAACCCTTTCTCGTTGGTCCTAATCTTATCGGCGAGTAAACCCTTAATGATTACTTATGTCTAAAAGTTATTCCTAAGTGATCAGTTTAGTAATAACCGTGGGAGCCACATTATGTCCCGCAGTCAAATGCCCGCAAGCCACTAATAAACACAGAGGTTATCAATGCACTAATAAGTAGTAACCAAAGACATCAACATATAAACTTTAATTGATGGGAAAGCAAGTATTAAAGGGAGTGCAATCTTTCGTTGTCACATTACACAAGCCACCAATCCAGATGAATTAAAGTTTGCTAACACAATAAAACAAAACTACTTAATGAATTAAATACATGCAGCACCTTCTTACAGCTCTTGTATCTTAGATTTGGGTGTGTCTTGTGCTGCCTCCTTGACTGAGTTCATCCTAGGGTTTTTCCTGTTCGGTCTTCGAAATTCTTATGATGCCTGAAATTCGTCTGGCTTTGGGGTATTTATAGTTTCTGTCTGAGGGAAGATGCGGCGCATCTAAGGAGTAGATGCGGCGCATGTACTTAACTTCGCGTGGGGTCCAAGATTATAATATTCAGGAATATTCGTACACCGCCAGAAGATGCGGCGTAACTTCATGATTAGATGCGGCGCATGTCCTCTTGTATCTTGGATCGTATCTGGTGATATCTTGATAGAGATGCGGCGCATGTCATGAGTGAGATGCGGCGCATCTGGAGCAGATTAGTCTTGATCTTCTTCATTTCAGTAGACTCTTAACTTTATGCATGTTTTGCTCCATAATCAGTCCAAAATCGCCAAGTTTCACCAAATGCTTGTTTTTACCTGAGAATTACAAAAGTAAACGATTAAGTATCAATCCTCATACATAATATAGTAAAACAAGTCAAATTAATAGGATAAATGATAGTAATAAAATGTACTTATTTGAGTTCATCAAATATCCCCCCACTTGAACTTTACTTGTCCCCAAGTAAACCTTAGAATTTCTTTTATGAAAATGTATCCTAAAAGATGTTAGGATTTATTTTTATATTTAAGCATGTATTCGTTTATTTCATAATCACACAACTAAACACTTTAATGAATTAGAAGTAAAATAAAATAATTCGATAAAAGCAAATCTAATCGTTTAACTGTCCAGTCGCCACGAATATTCTATCATAAGCTTGGCAAGTATACACATCTCCACCACTAAAGCTAAGGAAGAACAAGTCTAAAGCGGTAAAAAGGGTTTGTAGGCTTAAGGGTTAATTATTCTCTTTTCACTATCGATCTCAAATTCCAGAAAAGGTGACAAAATCACAAATACATGATCGAATCCACGAACACGATACTTGCAATTGCTCAAATCCTTAACTCGAATAGGCTAAAGATAGGTCCAAACTTCACCAATAATAATATATCAAAAAGGGCGACAAAATCATAAATACATAGCCGAATCCACGACTACGATACTTAAGATTGCTCAAATCCCTAATCTCAATAAATCAAAGGTTTGGTTGGATAAAGAATAATAAAGGGTATGGATAACATTTGGGATATAAATTGGTGTAAAAATAAAAAATAAACAAAACAAATAAATTAAAATCCTAAGTGTGGTTAATCACTATCCCAACCATCCCATGAATAAGACTCATATCATTGAATAACTTACGCTTTAACACTTGAAACACACGCTTTAGGTAGACACGAATTATACTCAACAAGATCTTAATAAAAGAATAAACCTTAATTGGCGTTCCCATAACTGCCAATTCCCATTCAATCCATAGATATAGTACAACAAATAGTGGTGATATCGACCACTTACATAACTTTACATAAGTTGGTTAAAATTAACTTCCAACTTTTCTTTCTTTCTTTTTCTTTTCTTATTTTTTCGATTTTTTTTTTTTTTTTTTTTTTTTTTTTTTTGAACATAAACATAGATGTGTAAAATTTCACCACATCACTATAATGATAATTCTGGATAATTTTTCCATACTTTTCATAACTTCAGAAATAATGGTAATAGTGAAAGTAGTAAACACACGAAAAATAAACTCAAAGATATACAATATTTACTTTCACTCCAATTGCATTGTGCAATTTCCCGACCTAACCAAAGATAATGAATTACGCACGCGAACACAGGTAATGTAAGGAAACACACTTTGCCTATAGCAATTAACCAACCACGGATTCTAATCTACAGGGTAGGCTAAGGTGTAAGGTGTAACGAAACATTTTAAACATAGGTGTAAGAAACGAAAGGAATGGCTCTGAGTGTTTTTCTAGGGGTATCTTACTCTAAAAATGAGAGTAACAAAAGGGTTTATACGGGGGTTAACTAACCAGTGTAGTTAGTTAATAACACATAACATAATAGGCTATTTGGGTGTAATCCTAGAATTTTACCAATTTAGACAAGTCATTCCAATTATATAAATAATACTTATTATGGTGGTCTCGAATAGTATACAAGCCAAGTTCTAAAGTTTACAAGTCACCGGCACACTCATAGATTTGTGAATTTTGAAAAATCACAATTTTTGAAAATAACGTCATGTGTGCAGCTATGCAACTTAGATCTTAAACAAAAACATGCAAATTTTTTTTTTTAAGTTTGATATATTAAGCACATTTTAAGCATAATTTTTGAAAAAGTTTAGGACAAGTAAATGTTAAGTGTTCTAATTCTCCAATCCCCCCACTTAAGTTAAACAACGTCCTCGTTGTTTGTATAAAAGGTTAAAAACTGGAAAATAAAAGAATTAGAACAGAAAAACTCCCCTGAGATTTGCTCGGTATGATCCTCCATTAGTATAAGAGCAAAAATCAACTTCTTGTGGAATAGAACGTTAAAGCTTCATACTTGATGTATCCACAGGAAATCCAGGAAACTATAATACCACCAACACTTTAAAACACACCTAAGATAAGAAAGGTTCAAACTTGCATAATACATTAGTAGTTAGGAAAAATAAAACTTAAAAATTAAAACTGAAAATCATCAGGTTAGTCGATGCGCCGTATCTTATTGAAGAAGATACGCCGTATCGAGCCTGGAATTAATACGGATCAGAATAAAGATGCGCCGCATCCTTAACCAGGGATGCGCCGCATTAAAAATAAACTGATAAATAGTTTTAAAGTCGAAAATAAAAAATGCAGAAAAATTAAAATAAGATATGACCATTGCAGGAGATGCGTCGCATCTCAGAATTGAGATGCGCCGTATCCTCATGCGGGCCTGACTGACTCGACACAGAAAACAGAATAATAAAAGATAAATCCGGGTTGTCTCCCGGTAAGCACTTGTCTTTATTCCAGAGTCTTCAAGTTAGACTCACGTTCAGCTCAGCAATAAGTCCTTGTCACGGTCCATCCTTCGTCCTTCATCCGAAAGATTTTCCCGTATATCTCTGCGACGTTTTCTTCCATTCGACTTAATCTAGTGTAACTCTTTGTCTTCACCGCAGTATATTCTTCATTAGGACCCAAAGAATATTTGATGATTTTAAATTTTTTAGAAATAATCATGGGTGGCTCATTGTAAGGAATCCCAAGTAGTTGACACTTTCTTTTGGTGAACTCTTCCTCGTCTTTATCAACAAACTTAAAATAAGGATCCTTAATCAAATAATCATCTAGTTCTTCAATCAACGACTCATTATTATAATCGTCTTGAATCGCCTCCCATTCTCTTTCCAAATCATATTGTAACTGACGACTAAGCTTTGTGAAATCATCAAACTGTTTATGCACCCATTCCCAGAAAGTAGTATCTGATGTCCCCTTAAGTCCTTTCAAACGTTCAATTCTGCCCTTTTCTTGTAAAGCCTCCTCTTTCAGTGGGCAGTCTTCAACATTATTGTACCACTCATAATCTTCAAAGGTCACATCGTTTCCAACCCGTCTCATCCCAATTATACTTCCCCCATTACAGGTTCCGTCACTTTTATAATCACAGGTCGGCCAAACACTACTCCCGTCCTTGAAAACGAAGGGTGTACAAGTGTGATTAATGTGCGCAAATTCCCATGGTTTATCCCAAACCCATGGTACTTGGTCATTCCATTCATAGTACCAGGTGTTTTTGAAATCATCATAAGTCTTAAATCCTGGTAGATCTCCAGTAAGCACATCATCGTCGACTTGAAGAAGGTAGTTAAATTCCTTGAACTGCTTGCACAAGGGTGTCTCATAATCGAACACATCAATGTCAATCCTGAAAAGTTCTTCAATGCCTTCATTGATTGTTGAATCATGAAGTGACAACCCATAATCGCTTTCTACTTCTTCGTCTTCTCCTCTCATCCAATATACCCATAATGCATCCTTAGTAGCACGATCCATGCTCTTATGGTTATTAAACTTACTAGCCAACCATTCTGAAAAATCAACATCGTTAGGATCGTGGTTAACGTCAAAGCAAACCTTTCCAATCACATTCTTTTTTATCTCCATGAACTCGTTAAACTGCTTCTTAAAACTTCGAGTCAACCATGAAGTCATAATCTCCTTGACTTCATTTGCAGGGGCAAATTCCGGACTACCATATTTGAGTTCTAGCCAATCATTGAGGGAGAGGTCTATCAATCTTACCAATCTCCCATGAAATAGTAACTCCGCCAAAGCATAATTCATGTCATTATCCTGATAGTTCTCATTCAATCCCCAGTACTGTTCGGAATAAGGCATGTAAGAGTTTTGGGTATTGCCTCCACCACAGCTTTCGTTGCTTGAATCCATGTATGCAAGATAGAATTTCCCATCATCTTCTTCGATAGTAGTCCAGTTCAATCCTTCGGCTTCAATGATAGGCCATAAGAGCGACAATTCTTCTCCAGTGTACCTCACAAATACATCATAAGAGAATACCTCTTTGTCAATGTTGCATAAACGCATGAATTCCTTAAAAGCAGCTTCAAGAGGAGTCTCCCAAGAGAATAAATCTGCATCGATCATGAGTACATTGAATGAATCTGAAAGCAAGCATTCCTTAGCAAGATATCCGTTAACTGACATGTCTTCCATAGCAAAATCTGTCATCCAAGGTAAAATCATCAGTAGGATTTGTTCGCTAGAAGAGAAATTAATGAATATAGAAACGGATATATGAATACAAATAGCTGATATCTGCAGATGATGCGCCGTATCCAAAGAATTGGATACGCCGTATCTCTTAAATTAAAATTAAATCAGACTTTATTCAGAAAATAGATACGCCGCTTTAGAATTTAAGAATGCGCCGTATCGAATTAATTAATCAAAAATCAGCTTATCTAATTAAAATTAAATGCGTCGTATTAACGAAAGTTAATGCGCCGTATTTTCGTTACGTTTAAAAATAAATATCGATTTTTGATTCAGAAAGATGCGCCGTATCGATATAAATCGATGCGTCGTATCTGTTTAATAACTCGCAAACTGTTTTTAATTAAAATAATAGATACGCCGTATCTGCGAAAGCAGATGCGTCGTATGGCGTTAACGTTTAGAAAAATTTTTTTTTATTAAAAACAGATACGCCGTATCTGCAAAAGCAGATGCGTCGTATTACTTTATCGCTTAGAAAAAATTTCTTATTAAAAACAGATACGCCGTATCTTGGGGAAAAGATGCGTCGTATCGAATTATTTAAACGCGTTGTATTTAAAAAAAAATTAAACGCAATACGCCGTATCTGATAAATCAGATGCGCCGTATCGTTTGATTTAGCACAGTACAACGATAGCAGAACAGAAAAAATACGAAAAATAAAAACAAAAAATAAAAACACACGACGAAAATAAAACACACAAAAATAAAAGAAAACAATTAACACACAATACAACAAATATGCAAAATAATACAATGATGCAATTAATCTAATAAAAAGAAAAACCTAATTAAAATACTAATCAAATTAACAGATAATAACAATTCACTCCCCGGCAGTGGCGCCAAAAACTTGATGGGCGTGCGTTGGAGTAAAGTTTTGGCAGTTTTAATGCCTACTCAAGTTTTAAATTTATATTTAGCCGACTTATCAATAACACACACACTTAACGAGCAGTGTACCCGGTCAGTATGAAGATAATGGTAAGTAGAGTGTCGATCACTAAGAGTGGAACGTATTATCTAGTTATTCTAATCAGTATTTTAATATCCTAACGCAAGGGGGGTTTCAGCCTGAGAGACTGGCACGGTTTGTTTGCAATTAAATAATAAAATAAACCAATAGGCACGAATCAGCAAGTAGCACACACGTACACAGATAGATACTTGAGACAATAAGAGGGCTGTCCTTATGATTAAGTAGATTGTCACTTGTTTTATTGATAGCTTTATATGAAGTGTATGTAGTTAACCCTTTCTCGTTGGTCCTAATCTTATCGGCGAGTAAACCCTTAATGATTACTTATGTCTAAAAGTTATTCCTAAGTGATCAGTTTAGTAATAACCGTGGGAGCCACATTATGTCCCGCAGTCAAATGCCCGCAAGCCACTAATAAACACAGAGGTTATCAATGCACTAATAAGTAGTAACCAAAGACATCAACATATAAACTTTAATTGATGGGAAAGCAAGTATTAAAGGGAGTGCAATCTTTCGTTGTCACATTACACAAGCCACCAATCCTGATGAATTAAAGTTTGCTAACACAATAAAACAAAACTACTTAATGAATTAAATACATGCAGCACCTTCTTACAGCTCTTGTATCTTAGATTTGGGTGTGTCTTGTGCTGCCTCCTTGACTGAGCTCGTCCTAGGGTTTTTCCTGTTCGGTCTTCGAAATTCTTATGATGCCTGAAATTCGTCTGGCTTTGGGGTATTTATAGTTTCTGTCTGAGGGAAGATGCGGCGCATCTAAGGAGTAGATGCGGCGCATGTACTTAACTTCGCGTGGGGTCCAAGATTATAATATTCAGGAATATTCGTACACCGCCAGAAGATGCGGCGTAACTTCATGATTAGATGCGGCGCATGTCCTCTTGTATCTTGGATCGTATCTGGTGATATCTTGATAGAGATGCGGCGCATGTCATGAGTGAGATGCGGCGCATCTGGAGCAGATTAGTCTTGATCTTCTTCATTTCAGTAGACTCTTAACTTTATGCATGTTTTGCTCCATAATCAGTTCAAAATCGCCAAGTTTCACCAAATGCTTGTTTTTACCTGAGAATTACAAAAGTAAACGATTAAGTATCAATCCTCATACATAATATAGTAAAACAAGTCTAATTAATAGGATAAATGATAGTAATAAAATGTACTTATTTGAGTTCATCAGTTTGCTAACACACTAATCCACTAATGTAATTTTAGTTTGTATGGTTTGGTTTGTTTGCTCTTTTGTGTCTGTTTTGTAGAACTTCCTTGATTTTGATGATCTTAAGTTGATGTTCACCAAGATTAATGGGACATGGTCAAGTAAGCTTAAAGAGTGTTTCTGCTGAATGGAAGTACTGAAGCAGAGTTCAAGTAATAATCAAAGAAAAGTTGTTCATTCATTCAAAAGAAATTACAGCTTACAAACAACTTCAATTTCAACAAGACCAATCCTATACAAGATAACCTACACAGACACTAGTTCCTATCATCTACTGATGCACCAGGAAGACTAACAGACATGATTGAAGATGCTGAAGAACCTAGTTTTATATCTTTGGTCCTTGGCAACATCTCATCATCACCTACTCCATTTTACCCTTTCCCTTTCCAGTCACCTCTGCACCCTTGCTCTTTCCTGTGTCTCTATGGTATGAAACACCAGTCCTTGGAGCAGGAAGACCAATAACCACTTCCCTTGTCTCTGGGAGTGGTGGATTTCTGGTGTGTGGCCTTGGTTGGGGTTGTGAAGGTTGGGGATTCTCTTCCATGGTTGGTGCTGCTTCCCTCTCCTCTTCCTCTCTTACCAATCTATTGAAGATTGGCTCAAGACGCTCTGTGGAGTCATCAGAGCCCCTAGGTGAATCATCTGGATCCACCACACTATCATCTTCTGAAGAAGGAAGAAAAGGGGACTTCCTTGTAGGTGGCTCGTCTTGGTAGGGATATCGAAATAGAGGACGATTATCCTCTGATGATGATGATGATGGAGATTTGGGTGGAGTGTGTGGTTTGCTTGAAGCACCCACATCATGCTTTTTTTTGCGAGCTTGTTCTTTGGTGATACCATACCTTCTATGGGAAGGTTGTGTGGATGATTGAGGAAGGTTGTCTGCTGAATCTGCTGATGATTCAGATGTCAGATCAACTACTTCTGGTTGATTTGTCATTGTGCTGATGAATGGTTTAGGTTAACAAAAGGTTTGATGGCTAGTTAGGGTTAATTGGTAGGTGCGGATTGTGAATTGGGGTTATTTTATAGGCGAAGTCAAGTGGTAATGCTAATTAATGTGAGTTGGGTGGCAAATTAAAACTCAAGATCTTTACCGAAGATATTATTCTCTTGAGTTGTTTCTGCTGATTGACTTTTCACATCAGCAGATTGACCATCATTTCTGCTGAAGGGTTAATTTTGAATGGTGAAGTTACTTTACACGTCAGATAAGGTCAACAATTAGTTCCGATAAATTTTGACCAGAATTGGGTAACTTCTATTTATAACCTATTCATATAATCTTCGCCCAAAACAACTAATTCCCTCTTCAAGCAATCTAAACCTATTCTCCATTCTCTCATAATTTCTTCAATGGAGGCCCTACAATTCAAGAAAGATCACAATAAAGTTGCTTTTCTGGGAAAAGCGAAGGGACAGGACATATATGACCCTATGGTTGATTTCTTAAAGCGATCAAAGATTCATTTTGCTTTGACTCATTATCCGGATATAGTACATGAATCTTTGGTAAAACAATTTTGGGCATCTGCTGAGAAGCGGTCTGATATAGAGATAGTAGCAAAGATTGATGGAACTGAGTATGTTGTGACTGAAGCTTTGATTAGGGAAAGATTGCAGTTGGATGATGAAAATGGGGTTTATCACACCAACACTGAAGAGATTCTTGCTGGTCTAAGAGCAGCGGGTTATCAAAGTGTGGATACGACTATGTGGCTGAAGAACAAGTTTTGTCCCAAGTGGAGATTTTTGGTTCATACATTACTTCAATGCATCAGCAACAAATCTGGAGGATGGGATCAATTCTCTACTCAACTGGGTTGTGGTATAGTGTGTCTTTCACAGGGTTTAACTTATATTTTTTCTAAGTTTATTTTTGATAATTTGGTAGAAAATATTCAAAAGAAAAAGCATAAGTTTTTAATGTACCCTAGGTTTCTACAGATAATTTTAGACATAAATACCCAGGATAGAGGACATTATCCCATAGGAGCCCTTAGTGCCAAGTTGTTTGCTTCTATGAAAACTCATTATGTTAGGGAGCATCACCCTCTGCTACCAGCTATGTTGCCACATGGCAATGATGATGCTGATGAGGGCATTGCTGCTGATGCTCCACCAGCTCCCAATACTGCTGATGGTACTCCATCAGTAGAAAGGGATGAGGGCCCATCCTTAACTGCTGAAGTACCTATTGTTTCTACTGACCAACCTACACCTTCACCTGTTCCATCACAATCTCATGAAGCTCCTGTAGAGCTTGCTCCTGAGGTTGAGGAGACAATTCAGTCTCTAGATACTCATATTCCTACACCTCTTGAAGATGAGATTCCAAGACTGTCCACACCTAGCCCCTTTAGAGACCCAATAGATGAGAACACTTCTAATTTTGAGAATATAAATGTTTCTTCTGAAAGGCCCAATGAAGCTCCCTTTACCACTGAGACATCTGCTGGTGGAGCTGAGGACCCTATTACTCTCACTTCTCTGTATACTTTATTCAACAGGAATGTTCAAGAAATTGAGAAGTTGAAGAAGGAACTTGCAGATACTAAATCAACACTTGGTGATGAGATTGTGGTGCTGAAAAGAAGGGTTCAAGAATTAGAGGATAAACTTGGGCAGACAAAGAAGAGGAAATTTGTGTTTGCATCTGATGATGAGCAGGAGGATAGTTATTGGGATCATCTTGATTTATTGGCTGAAGCTGCTCAGCAGACTTCTACTCATTCAACTAAAGCTGCTGAATCCTCTCAACAAAGGGATCAGATTAAGTTTTACAGAAAGAGGAGAAGACAGTACTTGAGCAAGGAAACTACACTGCCAAGTTTGTCTGTTGCTCAAGAACATATTGATGATGATCGTGTGGCTTCTGCTGATGTTACATCTTCCAAGGTGTCTGCTGAAGTGTTTATTGCTGGAAGATCCTTTGCCTTGGATACTACTGATGAAGTTAATGCTCCACATGTTGAATCTTCAACTCAACATGTTTCTGCTGATGCTTCTATTGGAGTTTCTACTGGAGATATTGACAGAGTTACTAGTGTGGATACTTCTGGAAATGAGCAAGGAAGGGTGGTTGGAGAAGATCTTGGTATAGATCTTGTTAGTGCAGCAGAAAGAAAGGAGCAAGATAGGTTGTTTAAAGAATATGAGAATCTTGGTAAGAGTCAAGCTTTAGCAAAGCAGATGACAGATCAATTTGCTTCAAATTTGCCTCCAGAAAGGCAAAGAGAGCTAGATGAGCATTCAGCTCATTTTACTGATGCACAATGGGACACTTATACTCACCAAGCTGCATCCAATCCCAATTTGGCTCAAAGTGTCTTAGGAGCTAACTTTGATAGTCATAACTTTGCTGCACAAATGGTAGCTCTTGGACAACAGAGGAAGAAAGCTGCAGCCGAAAGGAGGAAGGCTATTGCTGCTCAGAAAGCACAAGCTAAGAGAGATAGACCTCAGACTGAAGCAGAAAAGAGACAATATCGGAGGAATGTGGTCTATAATCAGTATACTCTGTGTATAGCCATGGTTTGACAAAGAAGCAAGTTTGGGCTTTGTCTGATTCTAAGTTGAATAGAATTTATGATCAGATTATGAAGACTATTCACTCTTCTGCTACTCAACCTAAGAAATGACTGAAGCAAGTGGAGATAGGTACTTCATCTACTGGAGATCCAGTACATCTGAGTCCTTCTACTGATATTGCTGAAGATACTCCTGAAGACTTACAATCTGCTGAGCCTATTGTTACTCTTTCTGCTGATGAAGCTTCTGAGAGACAATCATCTGGGATTCCTGTTTCTTCTGAAGCTCCACCTAATTCTGCTGAACCTTTTGCTGCAACAGCTGCTAAGGGTAAACAAGCCAGGGACATGGCGGAAAGATTACATGTAACAGGGGATTCTGTTCCAACTTCTTCTATTGCTACTGAAGATGTTTCTATGGGAATTTACATCCCTGGTCGAAGGAAGAAGAGAATGGCACATATAGGGAAGCATATTGCAAGTAGAAGATCAATTAGATTGGCTAAGCAGGTTCTCAGAGCTCACATGGGTAGTTCTTCGAAGCAAGTGAATCTAGAAGCTACTGATGATTCATTTATTCAGGAAGGATCTTCTGAAACTTTTCCTGAAGGATCATATAATGTGTTGATCAGATGGACTATCACAGATGGACAACTTAATACTATCTACAGGCAAGATCAATCCTATAAGAATTTCACTTTCTTGCAAGAAATTCTTCATTTGGTGGATAGGCAAGATCTGCATACTCTTTACAAGTTGGTCACTGAGTACTATGCTATACATACTCCACAAGGTGCTGGCCTATATCTATTGGGAGATCTTCAAGTTCTCTTTGACTCCCAAACTCCACAGGGGAAAGGCTATTCGATTTGGAAGAATTCCCATAGGTGGAAAGTTGATACTTGGAGATTTTATCCCATTCCCAATGTCCATGTGGTGGAGACTGAGTCTGGGATAAGAGTATGTATGTTTTCTGATCAACAATATCCATTGTCCATGACACTGATGAATCGAATGCTCCAAAGGAAGTTGGAAATTCCTCCAAATCCAGTTGCTAATGATAGGACACATGCTGAACAATTGGTTGGGTTCATCAAGTCCAAGCTTCTGGAACAACAAGCTTCTACTTGATTCTGGAATTATGTATTATTTGTATATTTTCTATTTCTTTATTTCATTTCTTTCTTATTTCATTCTTAGTTAAAAAAAAAAAAAAAAAAAAAAAAAAAAAAAAAAAAAAAATCCTTTGTATACTAACTTTTATGCAGGTTTGTTGTATAACTCTGTTGATGGTTATCAACTCACCAGATGTGACTTGTGTCCATCAAAGAGTTGGCTAGTCCAAAGGGTACAGCTTTGGTAAAGACACATCAAATCTGTTGATAGCTATAATAGCTTGCTCAAAGCTATAGGGTACTCAACTCACCCATGCTTCATTGCTGAGAGTTGAAATGGTCATCAATTCACCATGGATGTAACCCTTTCTGGGATCCAAAGAATTGGCTAGTCCACAAAAGTATGGTTTGTGGTAAAGACATTTGGTATCCATATTTGGTATTCAATTCACCAAGGTTCAGTTGAAACCAAAGAATTGGCTAGTCCTGAGCAAATGGCTACAGGTAAAGACATCTCAAATCCGTTTATAGTTGCTGATTTGCTAATAAATCAGATGGTTATCAGTGTACCATAGTTTTCGAACTTAAACATTTGGCTACTCCAGTAGTGATGGCTATTGGTAAAGAGACATCAAATCTATTATTTTCAATGATTCACCTCTCACAGGAGTTAACACACCTGGATGTGATGAGAATAGTCTGTAACTTAAATGTTTTGATGTACAAATTGTCATTTGTTGCTGCAAAGACCTGAAGTTTCAAGTCCAACCATTCATAGAAATGTGGTCATTTTGATTCTTTGCTGCTGATGTTCGAAGTCAATCCTCTTATTATGCAGTGTTAAAGATCTATCAAGAATCTTGAACTTAACCATGTCAAATTCAAGATTAGGGGAGGATTGTTGGGAATTCTGCTAAGGAAGAATTCTACTGATGGTTACTGCTGATGAATATGCTGAAGTATTGGATTCTGCTGAAGAATGTTTCTGCGGAAGTAAAGATTCTGCTGAAGATTGTTTCTGCCGAAGTATAGATTGTGCGGAATGTGTTTCTGCTGATTGATAGTTTCCGCGTATTATGTTATTAGTTAGGATATGCATGAGTTTATTTAGAAAGTGATATTGCATATCTTAGATAGTTTTTAGATTATACGTTTCTTGTGAAACGGTTTAGGGTTGTTTAGGGTTCCTTGTCTATAAAAGGAACGCATCATTATGTATTATGTACGAGTTTAGAAAAACACTTTTAGTATTAATCAAAAGATCCATAGAGGATCAAATCGTTCTTAGTAATCGTGTTCTTACTTGTGTTTGTTTTCCGCTATAGAATACAAGTAACTTAGACTTTCTTTTAGTGTGTTTGTGATTACATAAACATTACTAACGATCCACGAGCTCAAGAAGATCTATCAAGGTCTTAGGTTCAACAAGAACTCCTATAAGAGGTGATTCATGGGGCATTGACTCATTATCCATTAATGGATGGTTTTACTGAGTCCCTTTGAAAATCCTTTTTAAGAAACTTTTGACTTAGCAGCATGTTCATGATTTTATTATAGAAAAATCATACTGCTTTCAACCATTTTGAAGGGATTAAGTGTATAACAGACACTTAATCTAGAATTCGGTTTAAAGTAACCTCTGATTGTGTCAGAACCAATGTTTTTCAGTTATAAATAACTGCCTGTGTAAAGATAAACCTATTCAAAAGGCTTTCTTGACAGGGTTTCCAGCTCATAGTAATTTTTGCCTCTAACACAAGTGTTCGATTCACTTTTACTAGCTGTTCTTTCTATCAGATGTCCTTATACTTACTCATTATACTTTAAAAGTATAAAACGATAGAAAGTGAGTTGAATCATTTACTATCTGATCAACTGAACTATCAATTCAATGTGAAATATCATAATCGGATTTCAAGAAATAAGTTCTAAGGGATCAGTTAACTTAGGAGTAAACCTTTGTTAATAAATTCCCAAACTCAGTCCATCACAAACCTATTATGTCAGCAATTGATATCATCATTCTGTTGCTTCCATTTCACTTGAAACATCCTTTTGTTCAATGTTCATACCTGAAAATGTTAGTCCAAAACCAAGAAACAAAATGCAAAGCATATGTCTTATAGCCGTATCATAGATATGACTAACAAATATGAACTTAACAAACAAAAATTTGTACCAGCAGCACGAACTTTTTACTAACAGTAGTATCTTATAAATCCAACAGCACAATCAAAAATTTATATTCAAAAACCACACAGATTAAAAAGTTTAAGGATTAAGCATTAAAATACTTGCTACCAAGTATTGAAACCTTCCAACATCAAAAGCTTTAGTGAGAAGATCTGCAAATTTGTGTTCAGAATCAATTTTGAAAACTTGAATCAACTTTTTCTCATTGCAATCTGTAATAAAATGATGTCTTATTTCAATGTGTTTTGTTTTAGAATGTTGCACTGGATTTTTAATTATGCAAATAGTACTACTATTATCAATATGAATGACAGTGTTCATGAAATTGTACCCATAGCCAAAAAGTTGGTTTCGAAGCCATAGGACTTGACCACAGCAACTTGCAGCAGCTACATATCCAGCTTCAGTTGTTGAAGTAGCCACAATTGTTTTCTTCTTACATTGCCATGAGATAAGTCTACACCCAAGGAATTGACATCCTCCAGTGGTTGACTTTCTGTCCAAGCTAGCACTAGCATAATCACTATCCAAAAATGCTACCAAGTCAAAAGGTGATTCCCTTGAATACCATAGACCCAACCTTGGTTGACCCTTGAGATATCTAAAAATCCTTTTGACTGCTGTTAAGTGAGAAACCTTTGGAGTTACTTGAAATCTTGCACAAGCACAAACGTAGAACATGATGTTAGGTCTTGATGATGTGAGATACATCAAAGAACCTATCATAGATCTGTAAGTGTGTACATCTATATTGTCTCCATCTAAATCTTTAAGAAGTGGCTTCTCAGAGTCCATTGGTGTGCTTGCTATTTTTGAATCAGCAAAGTTGAACTTCCTTAGTATTTCAGCAACATATTTATCTTGACTAATAAATATGCCTTCACATGATTGTTTAACTTGCAAACCCAAAAAGAATGTAAGTTCTCCCATAGAACTCATCTGAAACTTATCATGCATAAGTTTCTCAAACTCCAAACACATCTCCTTCCTTGTAGATCCAAAGATGATATCATCCACATACACCTGTACTAACAAAAGATCACTCTTCTGCTTCTTAATGAATAATGTCTGATCTATCTTGCCTCTTTGAAATCCATTTTCAATTAAATAGGAAGCTAGTGTTTCATACCATGCTCTAGGTGCCTGATGAAGGCCATAAAGAGCCTTAACTAATCTGTACACTTTTTTTGGATGGTCAGGATCAATGAAACCTGGAGGTTGTGAGACATACACCTCTTCTTCAATAGTCCCATATAAAAATGCACTCTTGACATCTATTTGATAAACTGTGAAGCCTATAAATGAAGCATAAGCTAAGAAAAGCCTAATTGCCTCAAGTCTTGCTACTGGAGTAAAAACCTCATCATAGTCTATACCTTCTTCTTGTGTGTACCCTTAGGCTACTAATCTAGCCTTATTCCTAATCACTATTCCCCTTTCATCCCTTTTATTCTTGAAAACCCATCTAGTGCCAATTACCTTTTCATCTTTAGGTAAATCAAATAGCACCCAAACCTTCTGAATCTTGAACTGAAGAAACTCCTCTTGCATAGCTTTCACTTAGCTTGAATCATCTAGGGCTTTCTGAATGTTCTTTGGTTCTGCCTGAGAGAGAAAACATACAAACAAGCAAGAGTTGGAAAACTCATGCTGCTTTGAAGCATAAAGGGCATCAAGAAGCCCTTGTTGGTCTGAAGACATCAGTTCTTGCCTTGTCTTCACACCTGATTGTACATCTCTAATCACATTTTCTAGGGAGTGGACTTTGTGAATCCTGGTGTGTGGGGTTGAAGGAACTTGATATTTAGGTGAGATATTGCTCAAATCCACCTCTTTATCTGAGAAATCTGCTTCATTTGATTCTGAAGGGCCAACAGTAGAAACATTTGGCCTAGCAGCAGAAAAATTAAGCCTAGCAGTAGAATGCTCTGTCTCAGCAGCACTATCGTCAGCAGAAACATTTTGTTGTTCCTTTGTTCCATCTTCCTTGTGTTCATCTTCAACATCTTCTTTAGCTTTACCAGAAGAAGATTAATCATTTGTTGAAGTTGAAGCCACATTGGTACTTATTGGCATCCATACATGATCTTGATTTGTCTCCTTGTCTAACCCTGCCTCATTTTTTGTTTGTGAACCTGAAAAATCATTAGTTTCTGCAACAACAGGCACATAATTCATAGAATGGGTTAGTGACTCAAGATCAAATAGCCAATTAGGACCTTGACCTGCTACATTGGATTTATTCTCTAAAAATTCCACATGCAGGTTCTCATCTACTCTTCTAGTTCTCAAGTTGTATACTCTAAAAGCTTTGCTATTGAGAAAATATCCAACTAAGAATCCTTCATCTGCTTTTCCATCAAACTTTCCAAGATGGTCTAAGGTATTTAGAATTATCACATGACATCCAAAAGGCCTAATAAATCCTATTGCATGAGTTCTACCTATAAAAAGCTCATATGATGTCTTATTGTGAGATTTGACAACCAAAACCCTATTTTGAACATAGCAAGCAGTGTTGATTGCTTCAGCCCAAAAAGTGATAGGCAACTTAGAGTCGGCTAACATGGTTCTAGCAGCTTCTATGAGTGTTTTATTTCTCCTTTCAGCAACTCCATTTTGCTGAGGAGTTCTAGCTACACTAAATTCTCTCCTAATACCTTTTTTCTTGCAGAAATCATCCATAACTCTATTCTTAAACTCTGTCCCATTATCACATCTAATGACTTTTACTTTCTTGCTTACTAGGTTTTCTATCTCTGTAATGAAAGACTTAAGGATGCTAGAAGTCTCATCCTTAGTAGCTAAAAAGAAAACCCATGTAAATCTACTATAGTCATCAGTAATAACTAGACAATATCTTTTATGCATCATGCTACTAACAGAAGTAGGACCAAATAAATCCATATGAAGCATAAACAATGATTGATCAATAGAGTTTAAAAAATTTAGGCTTACAAGAGGCTTTGTGTTGTTTGCCTTTAAGACAAGCAATGCATGTTTGGTCATTTTCAAATCGTTTTTGAGGTAAACCTCTTACCAAACCATTCTTAACAATCTTATTTATGGTTTTGAAGTTAATGTGACCAAGCCTCCTATGCCATAACATTGATTCATCCAATGTGGCCTTTGCTACAAGACAAGTTAAAGCCTTTTTAGGAACAATGTTCTTCATATCAACACTGTACATGTTGCCCTTTCTTGGAATTCTAAGAAGTACTTGACTTTCATCAGGCATCTTAAAATCAGAAGAAAGCACAAGACATTCAGTGTCACAGAAAAGAACTTTGTTCTTTTTGTCACACATTTGCGAGACACTAAAAAGATTATACTTAAGCTTTTGTACATAGTACACATCTTCAAAATCTAAATTTCCAGTTTTAATTGTAACTTTACCGAAAATTTTGCCACCAATACCTCCTCCAAAGGTAACATAGCCACCATCTAATGTTTGAAAATCAGAAAGATAGGACTTGTTGCCTGTCATGTGCCTTGAACATCCACTATCTGAGTATCCTTAATCCTCTTGTTTATCAATTGAATGTTCCTGCATAGAAATAAGGAGTATTAGTTTCCTTTGGGGACCCTAGCCATTACTGACTTGGATCTGCCTCTTGCATCAATGTAATTTAATCTCTTGAGAACAGTTGATGCAACATTGGATTTAAGAACCAAACATGCTGAGGCCTTAACAACATTTGCCCTGTTTTCTCTAGCAGTAGTATGAACCACATGCTTAGTAGCAGAAACTGCTAGCTTTGTAGTTGTTCCCTTTGGTTTCCAAACTTGTTTTTGGACCACTGCACTTGTTTTAATGGGCCTTTGAACAGTTTTTGATGCATTTTTATAAAAAGATTTTGTATATTTAACTGTTGGTCTTGGGTTAACAGTCATGAATGGTCTAGCAGTAGAAACTGCTTTTGTAACTGTTCTGGGTTTTGTTCTCTTAGAATTAGAGTGAAAGTGAAATTGAGGAGTTTTCCTTTTGTAATTCACCCTATTGTTTGTATACCCAGATACCCTTTGGTTGCAGAAAGCTGCAAGATGGTCAAATTCTCCACATACAAAACAAGCTTTGTTATAAAAGTCAAAGTCATCACCTAGTTTGTGAGACTTAAGGCCATTCCAATTCCTTTGGTTGCCTCTAGGCTTGTTTGTGGTTCTATATTATTCACAATATCTAACTGGTTGTCTAACATGTTTAATGTTGGTTTTACGCCTAACAGCATTTTGTTTGACTATCTTAGGAACACTTGTTCCTGCTTTCTTAACCACTTCAGGTTTAGACATAACCTGTTCATCTTCATCATCATCAGATACCCAGTCTTCAATGACTACTCTATCTGATCTTCTATCAGAGGACACCTGTCCTCAGGAAGTGAAGTTTTACTTAAACTTCCACTAACTTTCTTAGGTTTATCAACAACTAGCTTCGTTTTTGGTTGTACACCATATTGTAGCTGATGAAGCGAAAAGTGTACCGCTTTTAAGGGGTCATTTAAGCCCTAAATCGTATTTATTTGATCAAATATTGCCCTAAATCGTTTCTTTTGTCATTTTAGGTACTTTTGAGGAGAAATCTGGAAAAGGAGGCATTTTGGACGTTTTTGGAGCATTAAAGTGAAGAAAACGACAAAGTCTCAAAAATCGGCTAAAAGTTACCTTTGACGGCGTCAGATTTTACTCTGGACGGCGTCATGGCTTGGCAAGAAAAGGTGGATGTGAAATTTACTCATGATAAGCCAGTGAAAATTGCATGTAAATTCTGACGGCGTCACGCTTTAACCTGATCAAGGGCGTCACGGCTTAATTCAAAGAGGGACGGCGTCACGTTCAAGGTCTGACGGCGTCAAGCCTTGATAAGCCAGAACGGATTTTGGAGAGCTAAAGAGGGACGGCGTCAAGAAGGTCATCCGGGAACCCTAAAAGCGGCGAGGTGACGGCGTCACACTCCATAAGGTGACGCCGTCAGATGTAAAAATCTATATATAGTTTTGCAATTCTTTGTCATTAGTGGAGAGCTTAGTGTGGAATTTTTGGGAGAAAACCCTAAGACGATTTTAGCATCTTTTTCAAGGCTTTTTGCCTTGAGATCTTCCATGTTACATTGAAAGATAAGTTATCAATTAATCATTCAATATGTCTATGTGTTGTTTGATTCTATCTTGTTCTTGTCTTTTGTTTAACATGTTAGGCTAGATTTATCTTGTGTTTGCTTAGATCTAATGAAACTTAGCTATTGATTATTGGTTATTAATGTGTTATTAGTTGTATTGGATGATTGTTTATCTATGTTAGGCTTAAGAAAACTGGCTAACTTCCTATTCGGTAACTTGCTTGAACGTCTTAAGAAACATGAACCAAATGCGTACTAAAGGTTTTTATGGTTGTATTTAATGCACAAGCGAATTCTAGTGATCCCATGTTAGGAGCTTCCTAGCCGGCTCGACATAGGAGTGAAGTAGGAGCTTGTAGAGTTGGGGAAGTACGTACGCCACCCCACGATTGGTATTAAGGAATACACCCGTCATCCACGCAACTAATACACACTAATCAACCGGTAAAAGATAGTTAGGGAGTAAGGAAATCTAAGTGAACACATTTCTCTACACTAAGTTTTCACCAACATTTTACTTTCAGTTATTTTACTTTATTTGCATTTGTAGTTATTTGGGTTAGTTGACTAGCAACTAATTCCGCCCACTCTTTCAAACCCGAGATTTTACTTGCTTTCATAAAATTATAAAAAATACAAAAAGAATCTTCTTCAACCCTTAGACCTATTAGAGTAGTCTTTCATACCTAACGAACACTATTCCCTGTGGAGAACGATCAATCCCCCGTACTTACCACTACACTATACTACATCGGTCAGGTACACTGCCTGGTGGGGTTGTAAGCCTCTTGAGATCCCTCGAGAGGTAAAACCTGTTGTAAGGTTGCAAAACCACGCATCAAGTTTTTGGCGCCGCTGCCGGGGAATAGTTATTGTTTAGGTTGAATTTTTATTTTATAGGTCTACTCACTAGATTCCTTTCTAGTGAGATTTTTGTTTTATTTTTCTAGGTTTTCTTTAGTCTATCTATTTTTCTGTGTCTTTGTTCGTAACCATACCATCCGACATCATGGAAGATGGTAATATCCTTGATCCCAACAACCCACCACCACAACAACCACCACCTCCTAGAGCCCGTACTTTAGGAGAGTATTCCCGTCCTAGCCACCATGGCTATCGAAACACCATTGAGCTCACTCAAGGAGCCAATATCACACCCTTGCGATCCGACACCATCCGGTTGGTGCAAAGCGGATGCGCATTCCATGGACTTCGTTCCGAAGATCCTAATCAACATCTCAAGGACTTTCTTAAAATCGTTGATTCTATAGACCTTGATGTTGCCACTCGAGAGACGACCCGATTGCGTCTCTTTCAATTCTCTCTGCGGGATCAAGCTAGTCAATGGCTAGAACGTCAACCCGCAGGATCCATCACCTCTTGGGATGATCTCACCACTCGTTTCCTTGCTCAGTTTTTCCCACCGGGAAGAACTACCAAGCTAAGGAATGATATCTTGATGTTCCAACAACGTCAAGGCGAAACTCTCTACGAGGCATGGACTCGATTCAAGGACTTACTCCAAAAAGTCCCTCACCATGGCATAGAACTTTGGCTCCAAGTCCAAATCTTCTATGACCATATCAATCTCTATACAAGGCAAACCATTGACCAATCGGCCGGTGGCAAGCTACGTGATCTAAGTGCGGAACAATCATGGGCTCTCCTAGAGGATCTTGCTCTTTATGACAACGAAAGTTGGAGTGATCCCCGTGATTTGAACAAAACGGTCAAGGCAATATCTTTGCCTTCGAACAATTCAAGCACTTCCGACCGTAGGATCATAGAACTTGAAGACCAAGTCAAGTTTCTCATGAAATCCTACGAGGCTCCTAAACCTTCAAGCCAAGTGAACAAAATCACTTCTTCATGTGAATTATGTAGTGGTCCCCACGACACTCGTGATTGCATGGAACTCCCCGAACAAGCTTTTGTGGACTACGCATCCTCGCGTACCGACGGAGCGGGAGACAAGTGGTACACTTTCAAACCCGAGCCAAACCATTACGGTGATACATACAACCCCTTATGGAAAAATCATCCGAACCTTAGGTGGAAACAAAACCAAAACGCACAACAACCCAATTCTTCCAACCCACCTAATCGTTTCCAATCAAGCGGTTCCAACTCGAACCGTACTTTCAACAAAATCCTTCCGGCAATGGTAGTACCAATAACTTTGAAGGATTGATGTCTCAATTTATGGCATCTCAAGAAGCTCGTTTAGCCAAGTTTGAAGCCGATTTCAAACAAAAACAAAGCGAGATGACCAATAAGATTGACACCTTGTTGAAAGCCCTCAATGACCGAGAAATGGGAGCACTCCCTAGCAACACGGTCAAGAACCCGAAACTAAACGTCAACGCTATTTCATCGGTTTCGTCCCCTAGTTCTTGTCCACAATATTATTCGGTCAATTCCATGAGCACGTGTTTCAAACAAACCCAAGTCGTTCCAAATGACCAAGAAGTTTTGACATCCAAATTGGTCAACAACATAGTTGAAACACCTCCCACTAAAACCTTGACGAAGAATTCAAGGAGCTCCACCTTGAAAGTCCGGTTGTTGATGTGTTGGATGAGAAGAAGCTCAAGTTAGGCGAAAAAGGAACCGCCTTCGTTCAAAACAAACTACCTAAGAAGTTAGATGACCCGGGCTTATTCGTTCTACCTTGCAAGATCGGTAATTCGGAGGCTTATGACACATTAGCCGATCTTGGATCAAGCCTTAACCTACTTCCGTTACCTCTCTACACCTCTCTAAAACTAGGAAAAACTTGAAGAAACCGAGGTGATAATAGGTTTAGCGGATGGAGTGTTGCTTACCCGGTTGGAGTAGTTAAGGACGTGTTAGTGCACATTGGAAAACTAACCATTTTAGCCGATTTCCACGTCCTTGATATGATTAGCGACCCTACATGCCCCTTGTTGATAGGTAGAGGATTTTTGGCGACCGCTAGTGCTATGATTGATTGTAAGGAATCTAAGATAGCGGTAGGAGAAGGAGATACTTGGTCAGTCTATGATGTGAAGAAACATGCTTATGATACTAGTGATGAACCGACACCCCATTGGTTAGAGTTGAATAGGAGACCATCTAGATATGGACCTTGGATAGATAGAGGCTTCATAGGACCCCAACGCCCATTTTACCTGGAAGAGGACTTTGTGAACCGAACACATACGGTAGAACAACTCTTGGCTAGGGACACCGAATTGGATCCATTTGAAGACCCTCTAGTTTTTAGAAGGATGATTGAGTTCCTAGGAGTTTTGCCAATTAACCTAGGAATGAATAAGTGGACTTGTGAGGAAGATGATCATAAGTGGAGTTGGGACAAACCACCCAAAGATGGAGATGGGTCATGGCATATTAAGATGACATTGTATGACCCGGATGGAGAGAAGTTTGAAAAGATATATCGTACTAAGCGGACCAATAGGAAACTTCAATCTAAACTTAACCCTAAAGACGTCCTCGATGACGAGCTTACTTACATAGGGTAGCGTGACTTTGAGTCTAGCTACAAGACTCGTTAATAAAGAAAAGCGCTTCTTGGGAGGCAACCCAAGCTTTATTTGCTTTGTGTGTTTATTTGTTTGTTTGTTTGTTTTTATTTGTTTCCGTATGTGTGTTTAATTTTTATTAGTATTGATTCATGTTCAAAAGTAATTTGTGAAAATGCTTTATTTTGTTTTTAACTTCGTCTTAACTACATATAAAGGTATTTTGCAAAAGATAAGTGTAAGGGAAATCTAAATTGGTTTATTAGAACACAAATGAACATGAATCGTAATAATATTAAATGAACATACATATTAGTATTTGTTTGAGTCAAATGCTTGTATCGAGTCATAATGATGTTTTGCAGGATTTCCAGGAAGTAAGGTAAAGGTTTTTCCAGAAATTTTCCGGAAACTTAAAATGAGAATTTTTGTCAGGTCATTTCTGACGGCGTCAGGGTTTATAACCTGACGGCGTCAGATTTAATTTTCAGAAATTTTTGAAAGTTTTGTTTTCATAAAAAGTTTTTATTAAAATCTCCAACTTATAATCTCCAGGAATCTGCAAAGTTATCATTCCACAAGCATTATATCCTTATATATAGATTTTATCCCGCCGATGTTATGCAGGTTTTCGTGTTTGTTTTCTCAGGTTTAACAGGTTATTTTGGACAAGGAAATGTTTTGAATCAAGCTTATGGCGATGCATTAGTCATGGAGCTTCAACATTACTTTGGAAGAAGATCTAACCGTGTTACTTCATTATCCACCGAGCGAATCAGGGGAGTATTTGATTTCATTCTTTTACTTTATGCTTTTACATTTGTTATTTGAACATTGGGGACAATGTTCATCTTAAGTGTAAGGGAGGGTAAAAGTACGATTTTAGAGAATACAATTGCGCTTGATTTTTGTTTGTTTAATAGTAGATGTGCAATAAAACTGAGAGAAATACTTGTTAAGGTAATTTTAGTGCCAAATTTAAAATTTTTTACAACATATAGGAGTGAAACTTTGATCTTAATGAGCGTCTCACGGATAGGAGTTATATGACTAGCACAAAAACCGTACCACTAAAAAATTTTCCACCCCCAAATATGTGAGGTTCGCCCCTAGAATTGGTAGGAAAAGCATTTATGCTATGATGTGTGTACCGGTAGCACTTAGATTCTAGAACTTGCGTTAGGACCATTCCGAGGCCACAAGTGAGACTACATTCGTGTAGTTAGATTTACTACATGATAAGAGGCATTAGGATTAACCCATTGTTTTACACCTGTGTTTTTGTTATAATTACTTTGGCTACATTGGTCAAGTAATTCTCCCACACCCTTTGCGTTGTACTCATTTTTAGTACACGATACCCCTAGTACACCCCTCAGAGCCTATCTTTTCGTTTCGACCTTTAAGCATTTTACTTAAAGGAAGAATTTGTTACACCCCACTAAAATGTACACTCAAATCGCCTTAGCCTACCTTGTATGCACTCATTTTTAGTGCATTATTGTTACAACATTTGTTTAAACCCAAGTTAATTATCTAGTTGATTACATGGTTGCTAATCGAGTCATATCCTTGTACATATTGTTTTGGGACGATTGGGACTCATGGGTAAAGTACTAGTGTAATGGAGTAATGGGGAAGAACATCATTTATTACCCCCATATGTGCTAAATATTTTAAAAGTACTCCAAGTTTTTCAATTATCTTAATTCGAGTCATTAGAATAGTTAATTGTAAAGTTATGTAAAAGTTCAAGTGTAAGGGGAATGCAACGCCCCTATGATGTATTATTTTGGATGGTAGGGCAAGAGTGTATGAAAAAAAAAAAAAAAAAAAAAAAAAAAAAAAAAAAATCGAAAAAATCAAGAAAAATACAAAAAAATGAGAAAAAGAAAAATAGAAAAAAACATACGGACTACCATCCCGTTTCATTTTTATGTTTTTGTTATTTTGTTATTTCGTTTCTAGCTTAAGATTGAGTCGAGTCTTGGCTTAGCAACATTGTATAGTACATGTAATTGATCAAGATCTTTAACTCGCCACCAGTAAAATATCCTTTATCCAACAAAACCGTGTTTTCCTTTTCCCTACACCTAACGTTATAACCCATTTAAAAGCCCTCTTTGATAGTTTATCTTAGGTGCTTACGCCTAGTGGAGGAGGTTTTCGATCCTTTCCCAAGCCTATGGTAATCTATTTGCTATGACAGGTAGTGAGAGATATTATCCGTTTTCATTTATGAGATTTATTTTGATGACACTTGAGAGATGTGAGTATCTAAACACTACTTGTGAGGTGCTAGTTTATAATCTCCGTGCTTATTATGATTGAAGTGGAACGATTATTTGTTGTAATTACTTTTATGTTTGCATTAAATGACCCCTAACCTGTATTTTGATTAGAATAAAAGCGCATTTGCTTGAGGACAAGCAAATCTCAAGTGTAAGGGTATTTGATGAAGCGAAAAGTGTACCGCTTTTAATGGGGTCATTTAAGCCTAAATCGTATTTATTTGATCAAATATTGCCCTAAATCGTTCCTTTTGTCATTTTAGGTACTTTTGAGGAGAAATCTAGGAAAAGGAGGCATTTTGGACGTTTTTGGAGCATTAAAGTGAAGAAAACGACAAAGTCTCAAAAATCGGCTAAAAGTTACCTTTGACGGCGTCAGATTTTACTCTGGGCGCGTCATGGCTTGGCAAGAAAAGGTGGATGTGAAATTTACTCATGATAAGCCAGTGAAAATTGCATGTAAATTCTGACGGCGTCACGCTTTAACCTGATCAAGGGCGTCACGGCTTAATTCAAAGAGGGACGGCGTCACGTTCAAGGTCTGACGGCGTCAAGCCTTGATAAGCCAGAACGGATTTTGGAGAGCTAAAGAGGGACGGCGTCAAGAAGTCATCCGGGAACCCTAAAAGCGGCGAGGTGACGGCGTCACACTCCATAAGGTGACGCCGTCAGATGTAAAAATCTATATATAGTTTTGCAATTCTTTGTCATTAGTGGAGAGCTTAGTGTGGAATTTTTGGGGAGAAAACCCTAAGACGATTTTAGCATCTTTTTCAAGGCTTTTTGCCTTGAGATCTTCCATGTTACATTGAAAGATAAGTTATCAATTAATCATTCAATATGTCTATGTGTTGTTTGATTCTATCTTGTTCTTGTCTTTTGTTTAACATGTTAGGCTAGATTTATCTTGTGTTTGCTTAGATCTAATGAAACTTAGCTATTGATTATTGGTTATTAATGTGTTATTAGTTGTATTGGATGATTGTTTATCTATGTTAGGCTTAAGAAAACTGGCTAACTTCCTATTCGGTAACTTGCTTGAACGTCTTAAGAAACATGAACCAAATGCGTACTAAAGGTTTTTATGGTTGTATTTAATGCACAAGCGAATTCTAGTGATCCCATGTTAGGAGCTTCCTAGCCGGCTCGACATAGGAGTGAAGTAGGAGCTTGTAGAGTTGGGGAAGTACGTACGCCACCCCACGATTGGTATTAAGGAATACACCCGTCATCCACGCAACTAATATCACTAATCAACCGGTAAAAGATAGTTAGGGAGTAAGGAAATCTAAGTGAACACATTTCTCTACACTTAAGTTTTCACCAACATTTTACTTTCAGTTATTTTACTTTATTTGCATTTGTAGTTATTTGGGTTAGTTGACTAGCAACTAATTCCGCCCACTCTTTCAAACCCGAGATTTTACTTGCTTTCATAAAATTATAAAAAATACAAAAAGAATCTTCTTCAACCCTTAGACCTATTAGAGTAGTCTTTCATACCTAACGAACACTATTCCCTATGGAGAACGATCAATCCCCCGTACTTACCACTACACTATACTACATCGGTCAGGTACACTGCCTGGTGGGGTTGTAAGCCTCTTGAGATCCCTCGAGAGGTAAAACCTGTTGTAAGGTTGCAAAACCACGCATCAAGTTTTTGGCGCCGCTGCCGGGGAATAGTTATTGTTTAGGTTGAATTTTTATTTTATAGGTCTACTCACTAGATTCCTTTCTAGTGAGATTTTTGTTTTATTTTTCTAGGTTTTCTTTAGTCTATCTATTTTCTTCGTGTCTTTGTTCGTAACCATACCATCCGACATCATGGAAGATGGTAATATCCTTGATCCCAACAACCCACCACCACAACAACCACCACCTCCTAGAGCCCGTACTTTAGGAGAGTATTCCCGTCCTAGCCACCATGGCTATCGAAACACCATTGAGCTCACTCAAGGAGCCAATATCACACCCTTGCGATCCGACACCATCCGGTTGGTGCAAAGCGGATGCGCATTCCATGGACTTCGTTCCGAAGATCCTAATCAACATCTCAAGGACTTTCTTAAAATCGTTGATTCTATAGACCTTGATGTTGCCACTCGAGAGACGACCCGATTGCGTCTCTTTCAATTCTCTCTGCGGGATCAAGCTAGTCAATGGCTAGAACGTCAACCCGCAGGATCCATCACCTCTTGGGATGATCTCACCACTCGTTTCCTTGCTCAGTTTTTCCCACCGGGAAGAACTACCAAGCTAAGGAATGATATCTTGATGTTCCAACAACGTCAAGGCGAAACTCTCTACGAGGCATGGACTCGATTCAAGGACTTACTCCAAAAAGTCCCTCACCACGGCATAGAACTTTGGCTCCAAGTCCAAATCTTCTATGACCATATCAATCTCTATACAAGGCAAACCATTGACCAATCGGCCGGTGGCAAGCTACGTGATCTAAGTGCGGAACAATCATGGGCTCTCCTAGAGGATCTTGCTCTTTATGACAACGAAAGTTGGAGTGATCCCCGTGATTTGAACAAAACGGTCAAGGCAATATCTTTGCCTTCGAACAATTCAAGCACTTCCGACCGTAGGATCATAGAACTTGAAGACCAAGTCAAGTTTCTCATGAAATCCTACGAGGCTCCTAAACCTTCAAGCCAAGTGAACAAAATCACTTCTTCATGTGAATTATGTAGTGGTCCCCACGACACTCGTGATTGCATGGAACTCCCCGAACAAGCTTTTGTGGACTACGCATCCTCGCGTACCGACGGAGCGGGAGACAAGTGGTACACTTTCAAACCCGAGCCAAACCATTACGGTGATACATACAACCCCTTATGGAAAAATCATCCGAACCTTAGGTGGAAACAAAACCAAAACGCACAACAACCCAATTCTTCCAACCCACCTAATCGTTTCCAATCAAGCGGTTCCAACTCGAACCGTACTTTCAACAATAATCCTTCCGGCAATGGTAGTACCAATAACTTTGAAGGATTGATGTCTCAATTTATGGCATCTCAAGAAGCTCGTTTAGCCAAGTTTGAAGCCGATTTCAAACAAAAACAAAGCGAGATGACCAATAAGATTGACACCTTGTTGAAAGCCCTCAATGACCGAGAAATGGGAGCACTCCCTAGCAACACGGTCAAGAACCCGAAACTAAACGTCAACGCTATTTCATCGGTTTCGTCCCCTAGTTCTTGTCCACAATATTATTCGGTCAATTCCATGAGCACGTGTTTCAAACAAACCCAAGTCGTTCCAAATGACCAAGAAGTTATGACATCCAAATTGGTCAACAACATAGTTGAAACACCTCCCACTTAAAACCTTGACGAAGAATTCAAGGAGCTCCACCTTGAAAGTCCGGTTGTTGATGTGTTGGATGAGAAGAAGCTCAAGTTAGGCGAAAAAGGAACCGCCTTCGTTCAAAACAAACTACCTAAGAAGTTAGATGACCCGGGCTTATTCGTTCTACCTTGCAAGATCGGTAATTCGGAGGCTTATGACACATTAGCCGATCTTGGATCAAGCCTTAACCTACTTCCGTTACCTCTCTACACCTCTCTAAAACTAGGAAAACTTGAAGAAACCGAGGTGATAATAGGTTTAGCGGATGGGAGTGTTGCTTACCCGGTTGGAGTAGTTAAGGACGTGTTAGTGCACATTGGAAAACTAACCATTTTAGCCGATTTCCACGTCCTTGATATGATTAGCGACCCTACATGCCCCTTGTTGATAGGTAGAGGATTTTTGGCGACCGCTAGTGCTATGATTGATTGTAAGGAATCTAAGATAGCGGTAGGAGAAGGAGATACTTGGTCAGTCTATGATGTGAAGAAACATGCTTATGATACTAGTGATGAACCGACACCCCATTGGTTAGAGTTGAATAGGAGACCATCTAGATATGGACCTTGGATAGATAGAGGCTTCATAGGACCCCAACGCCCATTTTACCTAGAAGAGGACTTTGTGAACCGAACACATACGGTAGAACAACTCTTGGCTAGGGACACCGAATTGGATCCATTTGAAGACCCTCTAGTTTTTAGAAGGATGATTGAGTTCCTAGGAGTTTTGCCAATTAACCTAGGAATGAATAAGTGGACTTGTGAGGAAGATGATCATAAGTGGAGTTGGGACAAACCACCCAAAGATGGAGATGGGTCATGGCATATTAAGATGACATTGTATGACCCGGATGGAGAGAAGTTTGAAAAGATATATCGTACTAAGCGGACCAATAGGAAACTTCAATCCAAACTTAACCCTAAAGACGTCCTCGATGACGAGCTTACTTACATAGGGTAGCGTGACTTTGAGTCTAGCTACAAGACTCGTTAATAAAGAAAAGCGCTTCTTGGGAGGCAACCCAAGCTTTATTTGCTTTGTGTGTTTATTTGTTTGTTTGTTTGTTTTTATTTGTTTCCGTATGTGTGTTTAATTTTTATTAGTATTGATTCATGTTCAAAAGTAATTTGTGAAAATGCTTTATTTTGTTTTTAACTTCGTCTTAACTACATATAAAGGTATTTTGCAAAAGATAAGTGTAAGGGAAATCTAAATTGGTTTATTAGAACACAAATGAACATGAATCGTAATAATATTAAATGAACATACATATTAGTATTTGTTTGAGTCAAATGCTTGTATCGAGTCATAATGATGTTTTGCAGGATTTCCAGGAAGTAAGGTAAATGTTTTTCCAGAAATTTTCCGGAAACTTAAAATGAGAATTTTTGTCAGGTCATTTCTGACGGCGTCAGGGTTTATAACCTGACGGCGTCAGATTTAATTTTCAGAAATTTTTGAAAGTTTTGTTTTCATAAAAAGTTTTTATTAAAATCTCCAACTTATAATCTCCAGGAATCTGCAAAGTTATCATTCCACAAGCATTATATCCTTATATATAGATTTTATCCCGCCGATGTTATGCAGGTTTTCGTGTTTGTTTTCTCAGGTTTAACAGGTTATTTTGGACAAGGAAATGTTTTGAATCAAGCTTATGGCGATGCATTAGTCATGGAGCTTCAACATTACTTTGGAAGAAGATCTAACCGTGTTACTTCATTATCCACCGAGCGAATCAGGGGAGTATTTGATTTCATTCTTTTACTTTATGCTTTTACATTTGTTATTTGAACATTGGGGACAATGTTCATCTTAAGTGTAAGGGGAGGGTAAAAGTACGATTTTAGAGAATACAATTGCGCTTGATTTTTGTTTGTTTAATAGTAGATGTGCAATAAAACTGAGAGAAATACTTGTTAAGGTAATTTTAGTGCCAAATTTAAATTTTTTACAACATATAGGAGTGAAACTTTGATCTTAATGAGCGTCTCACGGATAGGAGTTATATGACTAGCACAAAAACCGTACCACTAAAAAATTTTCCACCCCCAAATATGTGAGGTTCGCCCCTAGAATTGGTAGGAAAAGCATTTATGCTATGATGTGTGTACCGGTAGCACTTAGATTCTAGAACTTGCGTTAGGACCATTCCGAGGCCACAAGTGAGACTACATTCGTGTAATTAGATTTACTACATGATAAGAGGCATTAGGATTAACCCATTGTTTTACACCTGTGTTTTTGTTATAATTACTTTGGCTACATTGGTCAAGTAATTCTCCCACACCCTTTGCGTTGTACTCATTTTTAGTACACGATACCCCTAGTACACCCCTCAGAGCCTATCTTTTCGTTTCGACCTTTAAGCATTTTACTTAAAGGAAGAATTTGTTACACCCCACTAAAATGTACACTCAAATCGCCTTAGCCTACCTTGTATGCACTCATTTTTAGTGCATTATTGTTACAACATTTGTTTAAACCCAAGTTAATTATCTAGTTGATTACATGGTTGCTAAGTCGAGTCATATCCTTATACATATTGTTTTGGGACGATTGGGACTCATGGGTAAAGTACTAGTGTAATGGAGTAATGGGGAAGAACATCATTTATTACCCCCATATGTGCTAAATATTTTAAAAGTACTCCAAGTTTTTCAATTATCTTAATTCGAGTCATTAGAATAGTTAATTGTAAAGTTATGTAAAAGTTCAAGTGTAAGGGGAATGCAACGCCCCTATGATGTATTATTTTGGATGGTAGGGCAAGAGTGTATGAAAAAAAAAAAAAAACGAAAAAATCAAGAAAAATACAAAAAAATGAGAAAAAGAAAAATAGAAAAAAACATACGGACTACCATCCCGTTTCATTTTATGTTTATTTTTATGTTTTTGTTATTTTGTTATTTCGTTTCTAGCTTAAGATTGAGTCGAGTCTTGGCTTAGCAACATTGTATAGTACATGTAATTGATCAAGATCTTTAACTCGCCACCAGTAAAATATCCTTTATCCAACAAAACCGTGTTTTCCTTTTCCCTACACCTAACGTTATAACCCATTTAAAAGCCCTCTTTGATAGTTTATCTTAGGTGCTTACGCCTAGTGGAGGAGGTTTTCGATCCTTTCCCAAGCCTATGGTAATCTATTTGCTATGACAGGTAGTGAGAGATATTATCCGTTTTCATTTATGAGATTTATTTTGATGACACTTGAGAGATGTGAGTATCTAAACACTACTTGTGAGGTGCTAGTTTATAATCTCCGTGCTTATTATGATTGAAGTGGAACGATTATTTGTTGTAATTACTTTTATGTTTGCATTAAATGACCCCTAACCTGTATTTTGATTAGAATAAAAGCGCATTTGCTTGAGGACAAGCAAATCTCAAGTGTAAGGGTATTTGATGAAGCGAAAAGTGTACCGCTTTTATGGGGTCATTTAAGCCCTAAATCGTATTTATTTGATCAAATATTGCCCTAAATCGTTCCTTTTGTCATTTTAGGTACTTTTGAGGAGAAATCTGGAAAATGAGGCATTTTGGACGTTTTTGGAGCATTAAAGTGAAGAAAACGACAAAGTCTCAAAAATCGGCTAAAAGTTACCTTTGACGGCGTCAGATTTTACTCTGGACGGCGTCATGGCTTGGCAAGAAAAGGTGGATGTGAAATTTACTCATGATAAGCCAGTGAAAATTGCATGTAAATTCTGACGGCGTCACGCTTTAACCTGATCAAGGGCGTCACGGCTTAATTCAAAGAGGGACGGCGTCACATTCAAGGTCTGACGGCGTCAAGCCTTGATAAGCCAGAACGGATTTTGGAGAGCTAAAGAGGGACGGCGTCAAGAAGGTCATCCGGGAACCCTAAAAGCGGCGAGGTGACGGCGTCACACTCCATAAGGTGACGCCGTCAGATGTAAAAATCTATATATAGTTTTGCAATTCTTTGTCATTAGTGGAGAGCTTAGTGTGGAATTTTTGGGAGAAAACCCTAAGACGATTTTAGCATCTTTTTCAAGGCTTTTTGCCTTGAGATCTTCCATGTTACATTGAAAGATAAGTTATCAATTAATCATTCAATATGTCTATGTGTTGTTTGATTCTATCTTGTTCTTGTCTTTTGTTTAACATGTTAGGCTAGATTTATCTTGTGTTTGCTTAGATCTAATGAAACTTAGCTATTGATTATTGGTTATTAATGTGTTATTAGTTGTATTGGATGATTGTTTATCTATGTTAGGCTTAAGAAAACTGGCTAACTTCCTATTCGGTAACTTGCTTGAACGTCTTAAGAAACATGAACCAAATGCGTACTAAAGGTTTTTATGGTTGTATTTAATGCACAAGCGAATTCTAGTGATCCCATGTTAGGAGCTTCCTAGCCGGCTCGACATAGGAGTGAAGTAGGAGCTTGTAGAGTTGGGGAAGTATGTACGCCACCCCACGATTGGTATTAAGGAATACACCCGTCATCCACGCAACTAATACACACTAATCAACCGGTAAAAGATAGTTAGGGAGTAAGGAAATCTAAGTGAACACATTTCTCTACACTTAAGTTTTCACCAACATTTTACTTTCAGTTATTTTACTTTATTTGCATTTGTAGTTATTTGTGTTAGTTGACTAGCAACTAATTCCGCCCACTTTTTCAAACCCGAGATTTTACTTGCTTTCATAAAATTATAAAAAATACAAAAAGAATCTTCTTCAACCCTTAGACCTATTAGAGTAGTCTTTCATACCTAACGAACACTATTCCCTGTGGAGAACGATCAATCCCCCGTACTTACCACTAAACTATACTACATCGGTCAGGTACACTGCCTGGTGGGGTTGTAAGCCTCTTGAGATCCCTCGAGAGGTAAAACCTGTTGTAAGGTTGCAAAACCACGCATCAGTAGCTCAGGTTTGTTGAAATTCAGGGACACCTGAATTTTCTATGTCAATCCCTGGGGGTTTAGGGATTCCTCTATAAGGGGGTGTGATAGCATTATATCCTAACCCTGACTTGGCTCTATTAATCACTTGACATTCTATCATGTTGGTTACACCTCTAGAAGCATGTTCTAGTGTTTGTGTAGTCAAGTGAATGTTTCCATTTTCTTTTTTGACCCTATCAAAAGCCTCTCTTAAAAGCTTAATTTCAGCATCTCTAAAGAATATGTCTTGTCTAAGAAGAGCTTTGTCATCAGAAAAAGCAAATTCATTTTGTTTGTAATGAATGATCTGCTTCTCTAGGGATTCTAAACCACATTTATAGTCTACTAAGTCTTGCTGAGTTCTGCTTAGGACTTTCTTTTGGTCATCATAATGTTTGATTAAAGTTTGTAGTTCTGAAAGAGCTGTGCAAGTATTAGAACAAACTTTATGATTTTGTAACTCAGTAGAGAAAGCCATGAGTGCCATCTGTGAAGAATCTTCTTCTTCATCAGCCATGAAACTCCAATCAAAACCTAGCCCATCAATAGCTACCATAGCTTTTGAGTTTGGCTCAGAAACCTCTCTTATTTTGGATGTGCTTCCAAAACCTTTGTTCTTGCTATCCTGCTGCCTTGGCCTTCTACATTCTCTTAAGAAGTGCCCCATCATGTGGCAGTTATAACACTCTATCTTTGACTTGTCAAAACCAGCAGTATCAGTGTTGCTGATTATGAGCTTCTTCCCCGTCCTTTGATAGAACTTCTTGTCTCTTATAAGAAGAGAAATTTGCCATTTTAGGTCCATTTCCTCCAGATCATCATCATTGATCTCTTGGAGGTCTTCATAAGTGAGCATGGACCCATCATTTTGACTTGTGAGAAATGCACAACAAGTCTTCTCATCCAAAATACCAATGGTACTGCTTGATGAACTAACAACACCAACACCATCAACAACTTTTACCTCTTCACTTGATTTTGAGGTACCAGGAGTTGACATAAATGCCATGTTCCCAGTAATAGAACTAGTACCTCCATTTTTCTTCAAATCTTGCTCCACAATCTTAAAGTTGCTATACAAATCTACCAGTTTCATTGTATCAAGGTCTGGCTTATTCTTCCAGACAACAACATGTATAGCCCACTCTTCTGGTAAGCTTCTCAGAAATTTTGAGTTTAAATCTTCTTGAGGTATTTCAACCCCAAGAATAGCAAGTTGGCTCACAATATTCTGAAGCCTATTAAACATATGGTCAAGAGATTCATTGTTGGTAGAGGAGAAGTTTTCAAACTGCTGCTTGAGCAGTGTCTTGTGGGTTTTCTTGGTGGCTTCATTTCCACCATATCTGGCAACAATAGCTTCAAATAATGACTTGGCATCTTTGAACTTGCTGAAGTTTAAAAGTTAATCATTGGGAATGGTCATCATCAGCATGCTTCTTGCCTTTAAGTCATTTTTCTTCTTTATTCTGTCTTCTGCAGATGTTGGGTGTTGTTGCAGAGTTGTCACCACTTTTCCCTCCACTGTTGATGTAGTGGTTGAAGGCTGGTAAGAGTTTCCATCTTCAATGATTTCCCAAAGTGCATAGTCTTGCACTTGGAAATATTGCTCTATCCTCAGCCTCCACATCTCAAACTCATTCTGTTTGAGCATGGGTAATTTTGCAGCAACATTGGTTTGAATAGATTCAATGTCCATTTCTTCTTCTAAATCAACTATATCAGCCTGGCTCTGATACCAATTGAGAGGATGCACGATACACTATAAGGTTGTTAGACCTTTATTGCTTTGTGTATGTGATATGTTGTTTTAATATGATTAAGTATGCGGAATCTACTTAACCACACTTAGAAGGTTATTTTGGTTTGTGGAAATGGAAAGTAATGCTTTAGTAACGAACAATGAACATGCAATGTTAACACCAAACGATTCAATGTTATTCACAATAATACGAGTGATCTTCACTATCACTAGGGTTACGAAACCTTTAATCTTATGTTTCTATCACTTATGATATATTGTTGTGTTTGTTCTATTCTCTTAACAGTTATGATCTAATTCATGCACACATAATATCTAGTCTAAGATTTCTCTTTTATAGTCCAAGAGAGATCTTTACAATATTGTCAAGTCTAATCGAACATTTGCTTGAGAGTGTCAGTCATTAAGATACAACATGTATCTGTGTTTACAACTTGTTACTGAACACTTTGTCTAAAGATATTATCTACCGTGCATTGTTGACTTTAATACACATAATATCTTTGTATACTTATCTACTCAGCAGCAGAATACTTCGATAGTTATCCACTTAGCAGTAGAAAGTTCTTCACCAGCAGTAGAATGTTTAACGCTAGCAGTAGAATCAAATGCACTAGTAGTAGAATGCTACTTAGAGTATTTCTTTGAGTAGAACTGATTTTATAATCCTTTAATTCCTGATACTAATCTTCAGAATATTTAATTCCCAACAGAGACCACCTAAGAAATGTGCGTTGAAGACTAGTGCCTCTCAGTATAAATTTGTAGAAAAACCTAGACATTTTAAAGCTCTCAATAAAAAACGCTCTATGCGAAGGGATGACTGTAATGACTTAAATGTAAATGGATCTGTTGCTTCTAATAGCATGTTGGGAATTAAACTACCAATTGGTACTGCTCATACATAAATTAGTACTGCTGAAGATCGTTCAAGAATACACTATCAGTACTAAGTCAGTTAGTACTGTTGGTACAAAAAGTTAGTACTGTTTATAAGATAAAGATAGAGTCGTGCATGGATAAAAATAGAATAGATATGATGTATATCTTATTTTTATAGGTTGATACGTATAATAGTTTTACTTGTAAAGGACTCCTTGTTCTATAAAAGGAGATTCTAATTAGGGTTTCAATACATACGCATATCCTTAAGTACGATTAAATTGTAAGAGCTTCAAAGTTGTCAAACCCTAGTGATATTCAAGATCACTCGTAATATATTGAGGCTAATCGTTTGGTTTAACGTTGTGTTATTACTTTTACTGTTACACTCATACTATCATACACATCACCAAACACAAAATCTTCTAAGTGCTTTGTAGTAAGTTCCGCGTGCTACTTAGCATATACTCAAAGTATCTATCTAACACAAGGCGTATGTTTAGATTCGGTCAAGTGGTATCAGAGACAGGTTTCTGATACTTTGATTTAGAAGATCCAGAAGTACTTTCTCTCTTGCAACCAAGAAGATGGACATGGAGACACCACAAACCTCAATCCTTGCTAAACTCCCCATGCTAAAACAGAATGAATACGATCTATGGCGGCTCAGAATTGAGCAATATTTCATGGTGCAAGACTATGCATTATGGGATATCATAATCAATGGTGATTCCTTCAAACCTACTACTTCTGAGGAAATACATGCTGATGGTTCCAAGACCACAAAGCTTAACACTGAGCCTGTTATTAATGATGAAAGAATAAAGAAGAAGAATGATCAAAAGGCTAGGAATCTGTTACTCATGGCAATACCTAATGACCAAGTGTTAAACTTTAGCCAATATGAGACTGCTAAGACACTCTTTGAAGTAGTTGTGGAGAGATTTGGTGGTAATGAAGCCACCAAGAAGGCGCAAAGAACCTTGTTTAAGCAGAGTTATGAGAACTTCAGTGCCTCAAGTTCTGAAACACTTGATCATATCTTCAATAGACTTCAAAGGATTGTCAGCCAGCTTACTGTTCTGAAAATTGTGATTCCACACGAAGATCTCAATATGAAGTTTCTCAATAGTCTACCTGCTGAGTGAAACACCTATGTGGTTGTCTGGAGCAATAAGCCAGAACTGGAAAAGATGTCATTGAATGAATTGTTCAACAATCTCAAGATTGTTGAACAAAAGGTGAAGAAAGGAGGAAGCACTAGTTCTAGTTCTGGAAACACAGCATTCTTATCATCTTTCAACAATAACAGTCCTGAAGATGTTGAAGCAGTTGGTACTGCTAGCCCTAAAGTTAGCACTGCTAGTGTAAAAACTAGTACTGCTGGCTTAACTGATGTGACCATATATGCATTTGTATCAGAACAATCTGGTAGGTCTCAAATCTTCAATGAAGACCTTCTTCAGATTGCTGAAGATGATTTGGAAGCTATAGATTTAAAGTGGCAGTTGGCCTTGATAAGTATTAGGGCTAAGAAGTATTACCAAAGAACTGGGAACAAGATTACCTTCAATGGAAGAGATGTTGCTGGGTATGATAAGTCCAAGGTGGAGTGCTATAATTGTCATAAGATGGGGCACTTTTCCAGGGAATGTAGGAGCCCAAGACAACAAAATAACAAGGGTCAAGGATTCAAGGGTCATCAAGGAACAAGGAGAACTGTGAATGTAGAAGATACCTCTTCCAAAGCAATGGTGGCTATTGATGGAGCTGGATTTGATTGGAGCTTCATGGAAGAGGAAGAGCAGGAACCAGCCAACTTGGGTTTAATGGCTTTCTTAGATTCAGAGGTACATATTGTTCAAAAATATTCAAATTCCTGTTCTCCTTTAAAAGATTATGAAACTCTTAAGAAACAGTATGATGATCTTAGAGTAGAATTTAATCAAGTAAATTTTAGTTTGTCTAATCATAAAAGAGGACTAGCTGTTTTGGAAGAACAACTTGATTTTTATAGAAAGAATGAGTCTAACTTTAATGATGATATAGCTGTGTCAAAGAGAGATTTGCAACTGAAAGATGACAAGATGAGTGGACTTGTATATGAACTAGAGACACTTAAGAAAGAAAAAGAAAATATAAAGTTAAGCGTTGACACTCTAGAATACACATCAAAAGGGGTACTGAAAATAGTAGAGAGTCAAATACTTAATAAAGCTAAATCTGGTTTAGGTTACAAGTCTGTTGCACCCCCAAATAGAGGAATGTTTGTCCCTCCAGGAATTGATTTGGCTCATACAGGTTTAGAAGAGTTTAAGGATATGGATTTTCCTGGATATATATGGTGCTAAAATTAGTAAGAATCCTGTTAAATTTGTTAAGGCTGAGGATTCTTATGTTAGTGCAAGTGATAAATCTCTCTCTGAGGAAAAGATGTCTTCTGGTAGGAACTCAGATGCACCAACCATAGAGGATTGGACATCTGATGATGAGGATGACCAAGTTATGGTTAAACCTTATATTGTTAAGGTAGAAGTTAAACATGCTCCTAAGGTGGTTAAAACTGAAAACATAAAACTAGTTAGGAAAAATGTCAAGTATGCTGAGATGTACACGTCTGCCCATAGTTCTTCAGTTCCTAGGGGTAACCAGAGGAACTGGAATGGTTTAAAATCTCAACAACTAGGAGATGAGTTTGTGATGCAAAACAAAGTATGTTTTGTATGTGGAAATTTTGACCATTTGGCTGCTTATTGTGACTTAAACCCATGGAAAAAGAGGGTTTGTGGGAATTTAAGGGTGAATAGGAATAACATTGCTAGGGTAACTCAAAACAGTCCAACAAGATTGACTTACCCTAATGTGAATCATAAAATGTCACCCAGAGCAGTTATGTTAAGGTCCGGCATCAAAGCAATTTCAACTGTTAGATCAGCAGTTCCAACTGCCAGACCAAACAAATGGTTCAATAACAGACAAACTGTTACAAGTGCAAAACCACTTTCAAATCATGCACAAACAGTTAAAAGGTCCTTTTATCAGAAAATATCTTTGAGTAATCAAAAATGGGTGCCTAAAGTTAAACCAGCAGTTCCAACTGCTAGGCTAGCAGTTCCAACTGCTAGGTCAGCAGCTCCTACTGCTAGGCATGTGAGTGTTAAGGGTCAAAGGGGCAATGCTGTAAAGGCCTTAGCACGTTGGGTTAGGAAACCTACCAAACTCAATGGTGCATCAATGATTTTCAATAAATATTCCAATATTGATGCACGAGGCAGATCCAAGTCAGTGATGGCTTGGGTCACCAAAAGAAACTAACACCATCATTTTGTGTAACACCCCGACCCGACAAGGGTAAAGATATCACAAATATATGGTTTCATATCAGAACAACATAGCATCCATAAACCAAAATAGCGGAAGTCAAATACATAATCCAACAATAAGTCAACATGACTTATATCCAACATGAAAGGAAATAAATGAAGTACATAAGTTCAATGCCTAAACAATGGCAACATAATGTCTAAGGAAATCAAATGGTAGATAAGCTATAAAGAACAAGCTCCACTCAAGTGCACTCAACCCTAAAGCCATGCCCAACTCCTAGCTTAAATACCTGCCGCGGGAAAAGAAAACGCGGCTGAGCTACTAGAGCTCAGTGAACAGATATAACGTAACAAGCAGTAGCATAATGAATAATACATGAGTAAATGAGAATGGAAGCATGAATACATGGTAAGAATACATGGTATCATAAGGGAAAGAACAAAGGTGCATGGTAAAGAAGGTCAGTAATCCACTACGAGCCCATAACATGAAATCATAATCATAATCATAGCCATAAACATGTAGAGGGGAGACCTCTTAGTATCCTGTAATTATGAGGGGTGTCCTCATCATGGGTGGAGTAGCTAGCTCCCGGAGTGTGAAAGACGTGTATCGCACACACCATCAGTCACCATGAATAACATAACATAACATAACATGTACATGAACAAATCTAGGATGCATCCATACGCCCCAGGTGGCCATAATCTGCCTCTACGTAAACATAACATGCAGGGACGGGACAGGTCATCACTCTCCTGCCCTAGAGTCATGCCATCGGTGCATCGACTGACATGGACATGAAACCCTCATGCCTAGTGAGTGGCTCGTAGTATCAAACTGAGGGTAAAGGTCAAGTATCATGAATCATGTTTTTAGTTTACTTGCATAGGTCAATAATCATGTTTCATAAGTTCATAATCCTGGTTCATAATCATGGTTCATAAGCAAGGTTCATAAGCAAAGGTTCATAGAAGTTCATGAATAATGGTTCATAATCATAAAAGGTTCAATATCATGATGGTTCAAAGATCGGAGTTCATGAATGAAGGGAACATAGCAATGGTATAGTGAACCCTAATACGAATCATAATCAGAAAATGAAGGCCTCTTAATAAAGAAGCAGAATATCTGTACCTTATTGCTTGACAAGGATCACACTGAATAAGATGATAAAGAGCACAGGACTACTCCCTCTTCACACCTAGAGGAGTAAAGACATGATTACTAAAGATCCCATTTCCATATTAAGTAACTTTCTATTTTTAGCAGGTTTCCATTTTTAGAAAGTTTCCTTGTTTAGTAAGTTTCCAAAATTAGCAGATTTCTATAATAAGTAAGATTTAAGTATTTTGATTTAGTTAAGTCATTAATTTAGTATCCTTATGGAATTAGGGTTGACTTTAGCAAGTTATAAAAGTTTAGGGTTAAATATGACAACTTTACATAGTTTAGGGTTTTAATTGTAAATATAATAAATTAAAGGTCTAGAATGAAAATATCATGATTTACTTATTTAAATACCCCATTTATTCAGAATTACATCTTTAGCCCCTTAAGTTCCATATTTTACACTTTAAACCCTTTATTTATAAAAGTTACAAAATAAACCCTAAAGTTACATAATTTACAATTTAATCCATATAATATCTTTAATTACACCATTAACCCTTAAATTTAATTATATACAGAATCTACCTTATAATTTCATGCATGGTACGATTTAACCCTTTAGTTTCCCATAATTACACATTTAGTCCCTATAATTATAAAACATATATATTAATTTGTAAATTCTAAATAATTACATATTAGGCCCCATAATTATCCAAACTTACACCAAACCATCTTAACATTATAATTTACTCAAAATGACCTCAAGTTTCCAGTATTTACATTTTTAGTCCCTTGATTTAATTAATTTGCAAATCGAATTACTAATTATATATAATTACCCATTTAACCTTTTAAATACAAAATTTACATATAAACCCCTCATCTAACATTTTATACAAATTATACCATGTTCAAATAGCTTACAAAAATTATCCCTTGAGTTTTTAGAATTACAAAACACACCCTTGGATTTAATTATTCAAATCGATATACATAAAATTAACAAAATCAAAACCCTAATTTCACTAATCATTACATCATCATTACCACATCATTTAAACACATCAAATTTCCAGATTTCATCATAAAATACCTAGGTCGAATTAGTTTTAGGGTTTTCCATAATTTCACTTTTATTTCTCTTTAGCCGATTTACAAACAATTTCCTCAATAATAGATTTAGGCCTCCAAAATTCAAATGAACATTTTTCCAGTGTTATATGATGATCATAGATGCCATGAAAAATAATAACATGATCCAGAAAATTCGCATGCATGCCTTTTGATTTTATATTCGATTCTAGGGTTTATATCACAATATTTTCCATACGATTTATCCATGATGCATGGGTTGTTTTTATCATTTTACCCAGGTTTTATTCGACATGAAGATCATCAGAAAAATGGCCAACGAATTTTAGAGGTGTCGTAGAATTAATTTAGGAATTACCTTGTTTACTAGCGCACGAAAGGAAATAATTCTCCAAAAAATAGAGATCGACCAAAAAAAGCTTCACCACTATTTTTCCTAGGTTGTACACGTTAGGAAGAGTGTTAGAAAAATGAGAAACAAGATTTGTGGTGATCGAGTGATTTAAAAACGAATTCTACCTCCTTTGTGAGTCGCGATGGGAGAAAATTCACCACACTAGGATCGAGCAAAGAACACCTTCAAAATTATTTTTCCAGGACTCCTTAGAAGTAGATTGATCACAGAAAAATGCTTAGAGGATTTGTGGAAATCGTATGGAGGCTCAATGGATTTTTGTGTGTGTTTTGGTTAGATCGGCACTAGGGTTTTTGAGATAAAAATGTGTTGAATAGATTTTAAAAATGAGGACCGGTCAAAGGGGAGGATACATAGCCATAATTTTGGGATTTTTGGTCAAGGAAAGTTAATGCATGGATTTATCATGTTTAATACTCTTTAATTACCTTTAATTTACTTTTATATAAATCATAAATTTGAATTTAAATTACATTAGGCGCCCAAGGGCATTTTAGTAATTTTCATGGCTTGTATAAATGTTAAATGTAGTTGTTAAAATTATTTGGGATCATAACTTGTTCATTGCTAGAAGTTCGGAATTTATTTTGTGCTTTACATATATTTTATTTAGGTTTTAAATTCCCAGGGGCAATTTGGTCATTTTACATGTTATAGAATTTCAGGTATTACAGCTTCTTCCCCACTAACAGAAAAATTTCGTCCTCGAAATTTGCAAGGACATAAGAAAGGAAACATGACAGAAACGAAACGGAACATACCAGATCAAAACATGAAATGAGGATAACTCGATCGTATTGACTCTTCGGTCTCCCAGGTTGCCTCGCGCGCTGGGTGATTCCGCCAAAGAATCTTTACAAAAGGAATGACTTTATTTCTCATAACGCGCTCCTGACGCTCTAGAACCGCTTCCGGTTCTTCAGATAAGGTCATATCAGGACGGATTTGATCAAACGGATAAGAAGCCACATGTAGAGGATGATAGTTGTATCCCCTCAAAAGAGATACATGAAATACATTATGAACATGAGCCAACTGAGGTGGTAAAGCTAGACGATACGATACTTCTCCGATACGCTCCAGAATTTCAAAAGGTCCAATAAACCGAGGGCTGAGCTTGCCCTTAATACCAAAACGTTTGACGCCTCGGAACGGAGATACTTTAAGAAATACCCGGTCGCCGACATTAAACTCTAGATCCCGACGGTGCTTATCCGCATAACTCTTTTGACGCGCTCGTGCCTCTTTCAATTTTTCCTTAGCCGTAGCAACCTTTTCATTTGTGACCTCAATCATCTCAGGTCCTTCAAGAAGACGTTCCCCTACTTCGTTCCAACATACCGGTGCTCTGCACTTTCGCCCATATAACATCTCAAAAGGTGCCATCTCGATGCTCGCGTGCCAACTGTTATTATAAGCGAACTCTACCAAACACAGATAATCGTCCCAACTACCCGTCCATTCCAACGCACACGCCCGTAACATATCCTCTAATGTCTGGATGGTCCTCTCCGACTGACCATCAGTTTGGGGATGAAAAGCGGTACTGAACTTAAGACGAACACCCCAAACTTTATGTAATCCCTTCCAGAAGCGCGAAGTAAAACGAGGATCACGATCAGAAACGATAGAAGAAGGAGTGCCATGCAATCTAACAATCTCCTGCGTGAAAATCTCTGACAACTTACTAACACTGTAGCTCATACGGATGGGTAAGAAATGAGCGGATTTAGTTAGCCGATCAACGACCACCCAAATCGCATCATGTTTCCTACGAGTCAACGGTAAACCACAAACAAAATCCATAGATATTTCATCCCACTTCCAAACTGGAATCTCCAAAGGCTGCAATAACCCACTAGCTCTCTGGTGTTCAATCTTGACCTACTGACAGGTCATACATCTAGCTACAAACGATGCCACATCCTGCTTCATGCCGTTCCACCAGAAATGTTGCTTTAGATCCCGATACATCTTGGTAGAACCAGGATGGATAGAAAAAGGAGAACTATGAGCCTCAGTCAACAAAGCCTCACGTAGATCAGAATCATTAGGAACACATAATTGATCCCCATACCATACAATACCACTATCGACGACCCGAAACTCAGACTGCTTACCTTCCTCGACATTCTGCACAATAGCCCACAGTTCACCATCGTCCTTCTGGGCTTCCTTAATCCTCAGCATCAAGTTTGATTCCACCTTCAAACTTGCCCAATAACCACTAACGCCCTTTACACATAGCTCAACCTCTAACCGCTCTAAGTCTTGAAGAATACGAGGCTCGATATTCATACTAGCAATCATGCCCGATTTCCTGCTGAGTGCATCGGCAACAACATTCGCCTTGCCGGGATGATACTGGATATTAGTGTCGTAATCTTTCAGAAGCTCCAACCATCTCCTCTGCCTCATGTTGAGCTCCTTCTCGGTAAATATGTATTTGAGACTCTTATGATCCGTGAAGATATCACATGATTCACCGTATAAGTAATGTCTCCATATTTTCAACGCAAATACTACTGCTGCCAACTCTAGATCATGGGTCGGATAATTTTCCTCATAGGGTTTTAACTGCCTTGAAGCATAGGCAATTACCTTCCCGTTTTGCATGAGAACACAACCTAAACCCTTCTTGGAAGCGTCACTATAAATCTGAAATCCTCCCGAACCCGACGGTAAACTCAAAATAGGTGCAGACACTAGTCGTCGTTTCAACTCCTCAAAGCTCTGCTCACGCTCATCCGTCCACACAAACTTTTCACCTTTTCTCATCAACTGAGTCAACGGTAAAGCCAACTTCAAAAACCCCTCGACAAAACGTCGATAGTAGCCAGCTAAACCCAGAAAACTCCTGACTTCGGTTACCGTGGTAGGTCTTGGCCATTTTGTGATAGCCTCGACCTTAGCTGGATCCATGGTAATCCCATCTGCAGACATGACGTGTGATATGTGCCTAATTACACATATCTTTTATACAATTTGAACCCACAAAAACGACCAAAAACACACAAATGACTCACAAAATGATACAAATTCATCAAAATGTGTTTTTATGTGATTCAGGTACAAAAGATTGAAAAACAAGTGAAAAATGATCAATTTCACAACAATTGTCATTTTCAGTCCCTGAAATCTCAGCCAATGGCAAAACTAGTCCCTGAAAGTTTAAAATGAGTAAAAAGTCAACTTTAGTCCTTGGATAATCAAACATGTTCAAAATAATCCCTGGATGAAAGTTTTCTACAAATGGCAACTTTTACCCCTAAAAATCCAAAATTGACACAAATGGTCCTTAAAGTTTTAAAATGTAAAATTATCAACTTTGGTCCTTGTGTTATTGTTTATTGGCAGGTTTAACCCCTTGAAGAAAGTTTGGATAGTTGGTAAATAAAGCCCCTCAAGTTTCAGCAGTTTACAAGTTTAGTCCTTGGGCCTTATTACCACAAAACCAACCAAACCTTTTTATTACTTCATAAAAACCCAAATCCATAATCCAGCCCAAACACAACACAACAGCCCATCCCACTTTAATAATAAATACCAGGGTCAAACCCCGGTCAAACCCACCATACCACTCCCCCTTTTCCCTCCTTTCTCCTTCCTCTCCCAACACCACTGAGTTACAAAACCACCATGGTTTCACCACCACCTCACCCCCCAGCTCATCACCTACTCTCCCCTCACATACCTTCCACCTCACAGCTAACCCACACCCACAATTAATGCCTTTCCCACCATTTTCCACAAAATCCACTACTATAGCACTCACTTTACTGGTTTTGCTATCAAATCTCCACAACTTGGCTACTAACCCATGTTACTTGTCCCCTGCCACCTCCACAACACCCCAAGATGCATTGATTAAGAAAAAACGGCCACAAGCTACCAATTTCACTTTTGGCGCCAAAATGCCAAATGGATGATTATGATGAATCTGATGAAATCAATGGTCAAGAATTGGTGGGAAAGACTCAGAGGTCGACAAGGATGAGAATGAATGTATAAAAGAGCAAAGATGAAGAAGAAAAACTTACCTTGGGCTAGCCTTGGTCGAGTAGTGTAATTTAGTTTTACTGCTTTCTCAATTTCCAAGTCTTTTAAGTTTTAATGTTGTACTCAGCATCACATTAGTGTAATAAAACCTTATTTTCAGTTTAATTCCAGTTTTCTTTTAAATTTCATATTTTAACTTTATTATCATTTAATTTTCAAGTATTTTAATTTCTTGTTGATAGTATTGATTAATGGACTCTTTGAATTCACATAGGTTCCTGACAAGGCTTGTTTGAGTCTTTAGAGACATTTAATCAGCTTTAGTCTTTTAATTCCAATATTAGAATAAGAATCATGAAAAAACCAATGAAAAATCAAAAATAGTGAGTTAATAAAGAAGATGATGAAGCAGGGGAGATTTTGGAATGCTATGGTATTAGGAGCTTATTGGAAGCCTAATAGGTGAAACCTTGCCCTTGATTCCATGTTTCTCAGTCTCATATCACTTGTAAGCCTTTTATACCAATTTTTGCATTTTATGTTTTAATCTTTTATAGATTTTGATTTCCTGTTTTTCTTACTTATATGTTGTTAGTTAATCATTATTTAGCATAATATTAAGTGTTCATGTGTTGGATTTGATTTATGCTTGAAATTCCAAAAATGACTGTCGCTATGCATTGTCTTTGAAAATCATAGGTATAGACTTGTTTGACAGCTTGTTTATACTTAAAAAGATCCATTTTGACACTATGGATTCTCTGGATTGGATAGGATTAGTATACACAGGCTTTTGTTATGAAAAGCTAAAGTTAGGTTCATTAAAGGAATGTTTGGATTTATGGGTAAATCTGAGTTCAGGGTTGTTATGGGTGTTGTTCTTGTTTGATTTGGACTCACAATGACCTAAGTGACTTAGAAGAACCTAAATCAATTAGTTGTTCATGAGAATAATCATTTTGACCTTTGATTTTATGTCTATGTAACTGTGAGATTGATAGATTTTGCATTCCTGCATATCTTTGTTCTAGTGTATTTATGTTGTTGCTTTATGTTTACTTATGTTATTTAGAACCATAGTAGTCTAATATTAACATGCAAATCAGTAGTATAGAGATAATAGTCAAAATTAGCTTTTAATCCTTCATTATGAGTAGTCTGTTAGTAATTTATAAGCCATAATCATCATAGTAGCTCATAAGTAGGTAATTTACCTTAATTTCATGTTTTCATGACTTTTCATATCATATTAGACCAGTAGTTTAAGATCTAATTTGAAAAAAGTCAAATAAGTAGTATAGCATAATTAGTCAAAAATCTGATTTTTCAGTTTTTGAATTAAGTAGATAATTTTCTATAGGATTCAATAGTAGGTTTTATGCTTAATCCTTTTAGGTTATTTTAGTTTTGTTGCTCATCTTCATCACTGTATTTTTGTTTAATTGTAGTTTTCATGTTTAGGTGCTTTTTCAACTGCTTTTTCTATGTCATTTTTGCCCTGCACATAACTGCCTAGGCAGTCATATGGCTTATGCCTTATGTATTGACCCTAGGTTTGTGTTCTTGGCTTATTTGTGTTTCTTGTGTAGTGTAATTGTTATGTGTATGTTTAGTTTTCAGTTTTTAGCTTGTTAGATAGCTTATTCACAACCCCTTATTGTGTTCCACCCTAACTCCCTTGACTGAAGCAATCAGTCAAGGTGGAGTTGTATGCATAAGCTCTTATAAGCCCTCATATAGCCTGAGCTTGTGATCCTAACCCATCATACTCAGTGTTTATATGCCTGTGTGGCTTATTTGAGCTCATTAGACAAGTCAAAAAGAGCTTTTGGATTGCCCATTCCCAACAGTCCAAACCCTTGGACTTACACCATTACCCATAAGCTCTTATAAGCTCAATAGTGGTCATAAGCTTGTGTGATTGAGTTCCCTGAGGAGCTTACCCACTCATGTATAAGACCTAGCTCTTAAATCCTAGGTTGCAGCCCATTTACTAGGGCTGCAATAGCTTTTTGACTTATCCCATTCCTGAGTACACCAATAAACTCAGAAAACTAGCACTTTCAAAAGCCCCTAACAAGCTCATTTGTGAACCAAAATGATTGAGCTTGGGCTTTTTGGAAAGCCAACCAGGCCATCTTGCAACTTCAATTCATACTTTGGCTTTTTGAGCTTAACCCGTCAGTCAAATAAGCCATTCAAAAAAGTTGCAGGCCATGGTTTTGGACTGTGTGGATTGGTAAGTGCTTATTTGCTTATTACTAGCTTATGGGTGCATACCAGTCCACATACTTGTTCATACATGTTCATAAAACTTGTACATATCATATTTTTTCCTTTGTTTCCCTTGTAAAGCTTTTTCAAGCTTATTCCTAGCTTTTGAGTCCACTGTGAGCCCATAAGCTTAACTGAATAACTCATAAGCTTAGGAACTGCTCTTTCCTTAATTTGTAAGTTTCATTTCTCTCACACTTGTATAATATTAGTATTAGAGTAATCTAGAAAAAGAAAAATTCAAAAAGAACCACTTTTCAATAAGTGATAGCTTCTATTTAAGAAGCTATTTGCTTATTAGCCTGTTACTGTTACATTACCAAAAGCCCACTTTTGTACAAGCTTTTCTCTGTCCTTAGAAACCAATTTCAACCTTTATTCAGCCATTTAGATCAGATTAGTAGTTTTTTTAGTGTCCTTGTGATTTTCAGTCCCTCAAAAGCTCAAACAAGCCATAAGCTTGTGCAGGCTGTTTTGGCCATTATTTTTGGTTCCTTTTGTGTCCATATGGTCTGTATAGTGTATTCCCAAAAGCCTATACCTTGTGCACAAGTGTGCACAAGTCTGCACATACCTACACTAAAACGGAAACCATTTTTAGTTTTATAGGTTTTTTTAGAAACTTTGAAGATTTTTCATGCTCTCATTTCAAGACCTTTTAAGCTAATTTCTTTTCACAAATAAACTTCACCAGCTAGTACACAATAGGGAATTTTTAGAATAATTTTTAGAACCCTTTTAAAGGACTAAATTGCCCCTCGAAGTTGGGCAATTCTGCCCTGTGCAGGCTGCACAACAGCAGACAACAACAAGCTCGAGCTTGTTGAGAGCTTTTAAGCTTTTAGCTTGAGCTTTTATTAATTCTTATAGCTTATTTACATGTATATCAGTCCATAGTATCTTTTATTTTTAGCTTATGATTTAAATTCTAGTATATAGCTTAATTTGTAAAAACTTAGTTTTTAAAAACCAAAAACAAGCCTACTGTTGTAAAAAGGCTATTCGAACTAGCTTGTCTAGCTTATTATAAAATGTTTGTCTTTATTAAAGTTGCTTAATATTAGTTAAAAAGTAGTTGTGTAAAAGAAAAATTGAAAAAAAAAATAAAAACGCAAAAACGTGGGGTGTGGGATTCGAACTCAAGACCTCTCGCTAGTAATAACATGCACCCAACACCACACCCCCTTCCAAATGCTCTGGAGCACCAGTTCTGTCATACTTCTCCTCCCAATTCTATTTAACCCTTTCTTTTTCGTTTAAGCTTATTTTTCTATTTTAGCTTATATTAGCTTATCCGTATAAGCTGCTACCACCACTATATTTTTCTTAGCTTTGTTATATCATAAAGTATTTTAGATAAAATTTTCAGATTTTTTAGATTAGTGTTAGTATTTATTTCGTATTTTTATTTGTATAATAGTAATTAAATCATAATAAATAAAATAAAAGTCAAAAAAATATAATTCTTTTTTCTAAAATTTTCTTTTATCATATAGAACATGTAAAAATTATAATTGCACCCATAGTGTTTATATTTCATAAATTTTACGTTTTAACTCGCGCACGTACGTAGTTTTTAATAAAACCGCGCGTTTTTAGTTTTCTTTGTAGTTTTTGTATACGTAAGTTTTAGATAACCGTTTTTCTTACGTTTTTAGTCGTTTTTAATTATCTTTCACATTTTTTAGATAGAACTTACGTTTTAGGTTTTTAGATTTTCTAATTATTATAATAATAACTTTGTAAATATAGTTATTTATTTTATTTTCTTTTAATTTGCATTTAAGCCGTTAAGGCATGCAAATTCCCTCTTTGGGAATGTTTGTTTTTATTTTCGTCTTGTACGTTTACGTTTAATTTAATTTAAACGTACGTTTGTATATCTTTCGCGTTTTTAGGTTTCTGATTGTACGTTTTTAACGATACAGCTGTGACAGAGCTATGACTATTCACATTCCTAGTGTTAGTCAATCAGATTCCTGTTTTTGTATATTCCATATCATTTCAACACACACATTCGTTGTATTACACTTTACACACCTCGCTGGGACATAACGACCCGGGGATGTACTTTTCTGTACTCATGTACTTAACTCCCACGGATTTAAATTGCATTTTTCTCCCTTACAGTTCGACTTTAGTTGACCGATATCCTTGGTTGAAAATAGTTGACTGTAAGGGAGGAATCAAATTTTGGCGCCGCTGCCGGGGAGGTGTGGTGCGTATAATGAATTTGTGTTTTATCTACCCCTTGTATATATATTATATATATTTCCAAAAACAATATAAAACACAAAAATATTTTTCTTTCCTTTGTATATATATATAAAAGATAAAAATCCAAAAATATTCTCCTTCCCTATATATTCATAATTCTGTGAGTGGTCCCCACTCCAATTTCTCACCAAATCATTTCCCCATGAACCAATTAATTCGGGGTCGAGTCAAGCTAGCGACTCGGTTATCAAAAACAGTAGCTTCCTCATGAACAACTTAATTCGAGGTCGAGTCACGCTAGCGACTCGGTAATCAATAAACAGTAGCCATAACATGGGTTTTTCCCGTGTTTCACTTTTCTTACCCCTTTCTACCACCTAAGTGTGGGGGTGTGCCCCACATTTTGTATATAGATCTAAAAACCAAATGAAAATTGTATATATTGAAAAAGAGAATAATTGTTGTGTTTACCACACTTGGCTTAGAAATGTTATCTTTTTACGTTCAAGGATTCGGCATAATAGCCGGGACTTTGAATATTGAGGACAATATTCAGTTCAAGTGTGGGGGGGGGGAAATTCTGGCGAATTTCATCAAAAATGTTCCATTTTAGTCCCTTTTTCCCCCAAAATGGCCAAATTTTAAAAATTTTTTTAGTGGAAGTACTATGTACTAAACACAACAAATGGTAATCAGTCCACCATGTCTAACCCACATAAGGATTGGCTAATCCAGGAGCAAACGGCTCTTGGTAAAGATGTCTCAAATCCGTTTATGGCTTGCAATTTGCCCAAAATTGTATGGTATTCAACTCACCATATCCTTATAAGTGAAGAGTTGACTAGCCCGCAAGGTTATGGCTTGTAGTAAAGGCAAGTGGAAAAACCATAATTGGTAATCAGCTCACCAAAGATAATATTAATAATTTATCTAAGAGTTGGCTAGTCCAGAAGCAAACGGCTTCTGGTAAAGACAAATCAAATCCGTTTACAGCTTATGGTTTGCTCAAAATCATTTGGTTATCATTTGTACCAAAGTTCTTACTTGAACTGAAACAATTGGCTACTCTAGAAGTGATGGCTTTTGGTAAAGAGTCTTTGAAATCCATTAAGTTTTTAATAAAATATTGCTAGGGACTAGCAATAGTTTAGTGTGGGGGATTTGATATGTGCCTAATTACACATATCTTTTATACAATTTGAACCCACAAAAATGACCAAAAACACACAAATGACTCACAAAATGATACAAATTCATCAAAATGTGTTTTTATGTGATTCAGGTACAAAAGATTGAAAAACAAGTGAAAAATGATCAATTTCACAACAATTGTCATTTTCAGTCCCTGAAATCTCAGCCAATGGCAAAACTAGTCCCTGAAAGTTTAAAATGAGTAAAAAGTCAACTTTAGTCCTTGGATAATCAAACATGTTCAAAATAATCCCTGGATGAAAGTTTTCTACAAATGGCAACTTTTACCCCTAAAAATCCAAAATTGACACAAATGGTCCTTAAAGTTTTAAAATGTAAAATTATCAACTTTGGTCCTTGTGTTATTGTTTATTGGCAGGTTTAACCCCTTGAAGAAAGTTTGGATAGTTGGTAAATAAAGCCCCTCAAGTTTCAGCAGTTTACAAGTTTAGTCCTTGGGCCTTATTACCACAAAACCAACCAAACCTTTTTATTACTTCATAAAAACCCAAATCCATAATCCAGCCCAAACACAACACAACAGCCCATCCCACTTTAATAATAAATACCAGGGTCAAACCCCGGTCAAACCCACCATACCACTCCCCCTTTTCCCTCCTTTCTCCTTCCTCTCCCAACACCACTGAGTCACAAAACCACCATGGTTTCACCACCACCTCACCCCCCAGCTCATCACCTACTCTCCCCTCACATACCTTCCACCTCACAGCTAACCCACACCCACAATTAATGCCTTTCCCACAATTTTCCACAAAATCCACTACTATAGCACTCACTTTACTGGTTTTGCTATCAAATCTCCACAACTTGGCTACTAACCCATGTTACTTGTCCCCTGCCACCTCCACAACACCCCAAGATGCATTGATTAAGAAAAAACGGCCACAAGCTACCAATTTCACTTTTGGCGCCAAAATGCCAAATGGATGATTATGATGAATCTGATGAAATCAATGGTCAAGAATTGGTGGGAAAGACTCAGAGGTCGACAAGGATGAGAATGAATGTATAAAAGAGCAAAGATGAAGAAGAAAAACTTACCTTGGGCTAGCCTTGGTCGAGTAGTGTAATTTAGTTTTACTGCTTTCTCAATTTCCAAGTCTTTTAAGTTTTAATGTTGTACTCAGCATCACATTAGTGTAATAAAACCTTATTTTCAGTTTAATTCCAGTTTTCTTTTAAATTTCATATTTTAACTTTATTATCATTTAATTTTCAAGTATTTTAATTTCTTGTTGATAGTATTGATTAATGGACTCTTTGAATTCACATAGGTTCCTGACAAGGCTTGTTTGAGTCTTTAGAGACATTTAATCAGCTTTAGTCTTTTAATTCCAATATTAGAATAAGAATCATGAAAAAACCAATGAAAAATCAAAAATAGTGAGTTAATAAAGAAGATGATGAAGCAGGGGAGATTTTGGAATGCTATGGTATTAGGAGCTTATTGGAAGCCTAATAGGTGAAACCTTGCCCTTGATTCCATGTTTCTCAGTCTCATATCACTTGTAAGCCTTTTATACCAATTTTTGCATTTTATGTTTTAATCTTTTATAGATTTTGATTTCCTGTTTTTCTTACTTATATGTTGTTAGTTAATCATTATTTAGCATAATATTAAGTGTTCATGTGTTGGATTTGATTTATGCTTGAAATTCCAAAAATGACTGTCGCTATGCATTGTCTTTGAAAATCATAGGTATAGACTTGTTTGACAGCTTGTTTATACTTAAAAAGATCCATTTTGACACTATGGATTCTCTGGATTGGATAGGATTAGTATACACAGGCTTTTGTTATGAAAAGCTAAAGTTAGGTTCATTAAAGGAATGTTTGGATTTATGGGTAAATCTGAGTTCAGGGTTGTTATGGGTGTTGTTCTTGTTTGATTTGGACTCACAATGACCTAAGTGACTTAGAAGAACCTAAATCAATTAGTTGTTCATGAGAATAATCATTTTGACCTTTGATTTTATGTCTATGTAACTGTGAGATTGATAGATTTTGCATTCCTGCATATCTTTGTTCTAGTGTATTTATGTTGTTGCTTTATGTTTACTTATGTTATTTAGAACCATAGTAGTCTAATATTAACATGCAAATCAGTAGTATAGAGATAATAGTCAAAATTAGCTTTTAATCCTTCATTATGAGTAGTCTGTTAGTAATTTATAAGCCATAATCATCATAGTAGCTCATAAGTAGGTAATTTACCTTAATTTCATGTTTTCATGACTTTTCATATCATATTAGACCAGTAGTTTAAGATCTAATTTGAAAAAAGTCAAATAAGTAGTATAGCATAATTAGTCAAAAATCTGATTTTTCAGTTTTTGAATTAAGTAGATAATTTTCTATAGGATTCAATAGTAGGTTTTATGCTTAATCCTTTTAGGTTATTTTAGTTTTGTTGCTCATCTTCATCACTGTATTTTTGTTTAATTGTAGTTTTCATGTTTAGGTGCTTTTTCAACTGCTTTTTCTATGTCATTTTTGCCCTGCACATAACTGCCTAGGCAGTCATATGGCTTATGCCTTATGTATTGACCCTAGGTTTGTGTTCTTGGCTTATTTGTGTTTCTTGTGTAGTGTAATTGTTATGTGTATGTTTAGTTTTCAGTTTTTAGCTTGTTAGATAGCTTATTCACAACCCCTTATTGTGTTCCACCCTAACTCCCTTGACTGAAGCAATCAGTCAAGGTGGAGTTGTATGCATAAGCTCTTATAAGCCCTCATATAGCCTGAGCTTGTGATCCTAACCCATCATACTCAGTGTTTATATGCCTGTGTGGCTTATTTGAGCTCATTAGACAAGTCAAAAAGAGCTTTTGGATTGCCCATTCCCAACAGTCCAAACCCTTGGACTTACACCATTACCCATAAGCTCTTATAAGCTCAATAGTGGTCATAAGCTTGTGTGATTGAGTTCCCTGAGGAGCTTACCCACTCATGTATAAGACCTAGCTCTTAAATCCTAGGTTGCAGCCCATTTACTAGGGCTGCAATAGCTTTTTGACTTATCCCATTCCTGAGTACACCAATAAACTCAGAAAACTAGCACTTTCAAAAGCCCCTAACAAGCTCATTTGTGAACCAAAATGATTGAGCTTGGGCTTTTTGGAAAGCCAACCAGGCCATCTTGCAACTTCAATTCATACTTTGGCTTTTTGAGCTTAACCCGTCAGTCAAATAAGCCATTCAAAAAAGTTGCAGGCCATGGTTTTGGACTGTGTGGATTGGTAAGTGCTTATTTGCTTATTACTAGCTTATGGGTGCATACCAGTCCACATACTTGTTCATACATGTTCATAAAACTTGTACATATCATATTTTTTCCTTTGTTTCCCTTGTAAAGCTTTTTCAAGCTTATTCCTAGCTTTTGAGTCCACTGTGAGCCCATAAGCTTAACTGAATAACTCATAAGCTTAGGAACTGCTCTTTCCTTAATTTGTAAGTTTCATTTCTCTCACACTTGTATAATATTAGTATTAGAGTAATCTAGAAAAAGAAAAATTCAAAAAGAACCACTTTTCAATAAGTGATAGCTTCTATTTAAGAAGCTATTTGCTTATTAGCCTGTTACTGTTACATTACCAAAAGCCCACTTTTGTACAAGCTTTTCTCTGTCCTTAGAAACCAATTTCAACCTTTATTCAGCCATTTAGATCAGATTGGTAGTTTTTTTAGTGTCCTTGTGATTTTCAGTCCCTCAAAAGCTCAAACAAGCCATAAGCTTGTGCAGGCTGTTTTGGCCATTATTTTTGGTTCCTTTTGTGTCCATATGGTCTGTATAGTGTATTCCCAAAAGCCTATACCTTGTGCACAAGTGTGCACAAGTCTGCACATACCTACACTAAAACGGAAACCATTTTTAGTTTTATAGGTTTTTTTAGAAACTTTGAAGATTTTTCATGCTCTCATTTCAAGACCTTTTAAGCTAATTTCTTTTCACAAATAAACTTCACCAGCTAGTACACAATAGGGAATTTTTAGAATAATTTTTAGAACCCTTTTAAAGGACTAAATTGCCCCTCGAAGTTGGGCAATTCTGCCCTGTGCAGGCTGCACAACAGCAGACAACAACAAGCTCGAGCTTGTTGAGAGCTTTTAAGCTTTTAGCTTGAGCTTTTATTAATTCTTATAGCTTATTTACATGTATATCAGTCCATAGTATCTTTTATTTTTAGCTTATGATTTAAATTCTAGTATATAGCTTAATTTGTAAAAACTTAGTTTTTAAAAACCAAAAACAAGCCTACTGTTGTAAAAAGGCTATTCGAACTAGCTTGTCTAGCTTATTATAAAATGTTTGTCTTTATTAAAGTTGCTTAATATTAGTTAAAAAGTAGTTGTGTAAAAGAAAAATTGAAAAAAAAAATAAAAACGCAAAAACGTGGGGTGTGGGATTCGAACTCAAGACCTCTCGCTAGTAATAACATGCACCCAACACCACACCCCCTTCCAAATGCTCTGGAGCACCAGTTCTGTCATACTTCTCCTCCCAATTCTATTTAACCCTTTCTTTTTCGTTTAAGCTTATTTTTCTATTTTAGCTTATATTAGCTTATCCGTATAAGCTGCTACCACCACTATATTTTTCTTAGCTTTGTTATATCATAAAGTATTTTAGATAAAATTTTCAGATTTTTTAGATTAGTGTTAGTATTTATTTCGTATTTTTATTTGTATAATAGTAATTAAATCATAATAAATAAAATAAAAGTCAAAAAAATATAATTCTTTTTTCTAAAATTTTCTTTTATCATATAGAACATGTAAAAATTATAATTGCACCCATAGTGTTTATATTTCATAAATTTTACGTTTTAACTCGCGCACGTACGTAGTTTTTAATAAAACCGCGCGTTTTTAGTTTTCTTTGTAGTTTTTGTATACGTAAGTTTTAGATAACCGTTTTTCTTACGTTTTTAGTCGTTTTTAATTATCTTTCACATTTTTTAGATAGAACTTACGTTTTAGGTTTTTAGATTTTCTAATTATTATAATAATAACTTTGTAAATATAGTTATTTATTTTATTTTCTTTTAATTTGCATTTAAGCCGTTAAGGCATGCAAATTCCCTCTTTGGGAATGTTTGTTTTTATTTTCGTCTTGTACGTTTACGTTTAATTTAATTTAAACGTACGTTTGTATATCTTTCGCGTTTTTAGGTTTCTGATTGTACGTTTTTAACGATACAGCTGTGACAGAGCTATGACTATTCACATTCCTAGTGTTAGTCAATCAGATTCCTGTTTTTGTATATTCCATATCATTTCAACACACACATTCGTTGTATTACACTTTACACACCTCGCTGGGACATAACGACCCGGGGATGTACTTTTCTGTACTCATGTACTTAACTCCCACGGATTTAAATTGCATTTTTCTCCCTTACGGTTCGACTTTAGTTGACCGATATCCTTGGTTGAAAATAGTTGACTGTAAGGGAGGAATCAACGTGACCAAGGAAAGCAACTCGGTCCAACCAGAATTCACACTTGGAAAATTTAGCGTATAATTTCTGCTGCCTCAGAATACCCAAAACAGTACGCAAATGCTGCTCGTGCTCTTCCGTCGACTTAGAATATACCAGAATATCATCAATAAAAACGATGACAAATTTATCAAGGAATTCATGGAAAACCCGGTTCATTAAGTCCATAAATACTGCAGGAGCATTTGTTAACCCAAAAGGCATAACCAAAAACTCATAATGTCCATACCGGGTACGGAAAGAAGTCTTAGAAATGTCCTGCTCTTTAACCCGCAACTGGTGATAACCAGATCGCAAGTCAATCTTGGAGAATACTTTAGCTCCCTGCAGCTGATCGAACAAATCATCGATGCGAGGTAGCGGATAACGGTTTCGAATAGTGATGCGGTTTAACTCCCGGTAATCGATACACAACCGCATAGACCCATCTTTCTTCTTTACAAAAAGAACAGGAGCACCCCATGGTGACACACTTGGACGAATAAATCCACAGTCCAATAACTCTTCTAGCTGCTCCTTTAACTCCTTGAGTTCCACCGGTGCCATCCGGTACGGAGCCTTAGAGATAAGCTCAGCGCCGGGAATCAGATCGATACTAAATTCAACCTCTCTGGCCGGAGCAAGACCAGGAAGTTTTTCAGGGAAAACATCAGAAAATTCCCGAACAACATGAACAGTATTAATATCAGGACTCTCTACAGAAGAATCTTTAACAGAGGCCAAATAACCTTGGCAACCATAAGATATTAGAGTCCTTGCTTTCAAAGCAGAGATAATTTTCACAGATTTTAGAGAGCGTGTTTCATGAAAAACAAATTCAGGCTGAGTTAGATCACCAAAGATTACTTTTCGAGCATGACAGTCAATGGTGGCTCTATGAAAAGATAACCAATCCATGCCCAGAATAACGTCGAAATCAACCATGTCCAAAGGGAGCAGATTTGCCGAATGAATCCGGTCATCGAATCGTATAGGATAATTTACATATTCATGATCAATAAGAGTACTGAGTTTCATGGGAGTGGAGAGGGATACTTGATTACTTAGTGGTGTTGGTAATATTTTAAGTTTCTTAACCAGATTCAAAGATATAATCGAGTGTGTAGCTCCAGTATCAAAGAGTGTGAAAATAGCGTAATCATCAATATATAAAACGCCCGTAATCGTACCTGAAGATTGTGCCGCCTGATCCCGAGTCATAGAATATACACGGCCAGTGTTGGGTGGAGGGGGAGGTTTCAAGTAGTTCCCGGTTTTCTCCGGGTTTTGCTTGGGACAATCTTTCACCCGATGCTCTGTCGAACCACAACCAATACAAGTCCCAGAAGCCCGACGACATGGTCCATTGTGGCGCTTGCCACACGTAGTACAAATAGGATAAGAATATGAACCCCCAGATGCACCTCCCTGAGGACTAGAACCCGAAGCCCTGCTCTGCTGATTACCCCTAGCAGGCTGGTCTCTCCACTGTTTCTGACTGGTGTTGCGTCCCGAGCGATCGTCTCCCTGCCTAGGAGTGAACCTGGAATCCTGCCCTCTAGTATCCGACCTCCTCTGATCATAGTTCCTGCCAGCCTGACCCTGATGGTCGTATCGTCTATCCCCCTGTCCACGAGAATCATAACTCCTGTCATTTCGGCCCTTAAAATCCCTGTTCTGACCCTGAGTCTGAATCCTATCCCCATCTCTGTTTCTCTTATACCCAGATCCCTGATGAAATATCTCGATATTGCGAGCTGCGTCGCAACATTCTGCCGGGTCTCGAAACTCATCATTAAGTATGCGGTCTAGTACCCACCTAATACAATAGCAAAAGAAAAATGTATTAATGTCTATTGGTACCAACCATCAACTTAAATAGGTTACTAACCTCTTGAGTCCCCATTTGAATTGTCTAGCCTGCTGCTTAGCATCCCCAGCAAGCGGACCCACAAAACTGACTAATCTCTGAAACCGCTCCAGATACTGCCCAGCATTCTCAGAATCAAGCTGAGAGATAGTGTTGTACTCCCTAATGAATCTCTGCTGCTCGGAAACAGGAAAGTACCGATTATAGAACGTGGTACGAAAATCAGCCCATGAACAACCAAGAACATATGCATCACCACCCTTAGCTTCTTTGTGCGCTTTCCACCAGTTGAGCGCATCACCCTCTAACTTGAACACAGCCAGACGAGTCTTGAACCCGTCCTCACAACCTAACACCTCGAACAGTTTCTCCATGTGGGTGATCCAGTCTTCTGCTGCATGAGGAGTAGCAGCAGAAGTGAAAGACAACGGCTTGAGTTTATTAAAACTCTCCAGCCACCCATTAATAGTAGTAGGTCGGGCCCCACCACCGGAAGAACTGCCAGCACCCCCAGATGGACCAGCTCCACCACTGATAAGCCGATTGATCACCGCCTCAGTGTTAAAGCCCGGTAGCAGACTGGCTACAACATTAGCCACCATAGCCTCTAGATTGGGAATTTCAGCATCTCCTCCACTGTTATATTCCTGGTGACGAGTGTTAACCATCTATAGAATTACGAAGACGATTAGTAAGGTGAAACAAAATATGACAGAGCAGAATAAGGAAAAGAGTACGCGAAAGGAAAACCTAATGTCTACCCAATCCTCACAGGTCAAAGGCCTAAGCCAACGGGTTTCGGAAACCTGTCTCTGATACCATAAATTGTAACACCCCGACCCGACAAGGGTAAAGATATCACAAATATATGGTTTCATATCAGAACAACATAGCATCCATAAACCAAAATAGCGGAAGTCAAATACATAATCCAACAATAAGTCAACATGACTTATATCCAACATGAAAGGAAATAAATGAAGTACATAAGTTCAATGCCTAAACAATGGCAACATAATGTCTAAGGAAATCAAATGGTAGATAAGCTATAAAGAACAAGCTCCACTCAAGTGCACTCAACCCCAAAGCCATGCCCAACTCCTAGCTTAAATACCTGCCGCGGGAAAAGAAAACGCGGCTGAGCTACTAGAGCTCAGTGAACAGATATAACGTAACAAGCAGTAGCATGATGAATAATACATGAGTAAATGAGAATGGAAGCATGAATACATGGTAAGAATACATGGTATCATAAGGGAAAGAACAAAGGTGCATGGTAAAGAAGGTCAGTAATCCACTACGAGCCCATAACATGAAATCATAATCATAATCATAGCCATAAACATGTAGAGGGGAGACCTCTTAGTATCCTGTAATTATGAGGGGTGTCCTCATCATGGGTGGAGTAGCTAGCTCCCGGAGTGTGAAAGACGTGTATCGCACACACCATCAGTCACCATAAATAACATAACATAACATAACATAACATAACATAACATGTACATGAACAAATCTAGGATGCATCCATACGCCCCAGGTGGCCATAATCTGCCTCTACGTAAACATAACATGCAGGGACGGGACAGGTCATCACTCTCCTGCCCTAGAGTCATGCCATCGGTGCATCGACTGGCATGGACATGAAACCCTCATGCCTAGTGAGTGGCTCGTAGTATCAAACTGAGGGTAAAGGTCAAGTATCATGAATCATGTTTTTAGTTTACTTGCATAGGTCAATAATCATGTTTCATAAGTTCATAATCCTGGTTCATAATCATGGTTCATAATCAAGGTTCATAAGCAAAGGTTCATGAATGAAAGGTTCATAATCATAAAAGGTTCAATATCATGATGGTTCAAAGATCGGATTTCATGAATGAAGGGAACATAGCAATGGTATAGTGAACCCTAATACGAATCATAATCAGAAAATGAAGGCCTCTTAATAAAGAAGCAGAATATCTATACCTTATTGCTTGACAAGGATCACACTGAATAAGATGATAAAGAGCACTGGACTACTCCCTCTTCACACCTAGAGGAGTAAAGACATGATTACTAAAGATCCCATTTCCATATTAAGTAACTTTCTATTTTTAGCAGGTTTCCATTTTTAGAAAGTTTCCTTATTTAGTAAGTTTCCAAAATTAGCAGATTTCTATAATAAGTAAGATTTAAGTATTTTGATTTAGTTAAGTCATTAATTTAGTATCCTTATGGAATTAGGGTTGACTTTAGCAAGTTATAAAAGTTTAGGGTTAAATATGACAACTTTACATAGTTTAGGGTTTTAATTGTAAATATAATAAATTAAAGGTCTAGAATGAAAATATCATGATTTACTTATTTAAATACCCCATTTATTCAGAATTACATCTTTAGCCCCTTAAGTTCCATATTTTACACTTTAAACCCTTTATTTATAAAAGTTACAAAATAAACCCTAAAGTTACATAATTTACAATTTAATCCATATAATATCTTTAATTACACCATTAACCCTTAGATTTAATTATATACAGAATCTACCTTCTAATTTCATGCATGGTACGATTTAACCCTTTAGTTTCCCATAATTACACATTTAGTCCCTATAATTATAAAACATATATATTAATTTGTAAATTCTAAATAATTACATATTAGCCCCCATAATTATCCAAACTTACACCAAACCATCTTAACATTATAATTTACTCAAAATGACCTCAAGTTTCCAGTATTTACATTTTTAGTCCCTTGATTTAATTAAATTGCAAATCGAATTACTAATTATATATAATTACCCATTTAACCTTTTAAATACAAAATTTACATATAAACCCCTCATTTAACATTTTATACGAATTATACCATGTTCAAATAGCTTACAAAAATTATCCCTTGAGTTTTTAGAATTACAAAACACACCCTTGGATTTAATTATTCAAATCGATATACATAAAATTAACAAAATCAAAACCCTAATTTCACTAATCATTACATCATCATTACCACATCATTTAAACACATCAATTTTCCAGATTTCATCATAAAATACCTAGGTCGAATTAGTTTTAGGGTTTTCCATAATTTCACTTTTATTTCTCTTTAGCCGATTTACAAACAATTTCCTCAATAATAGATTTAGGCCTCCACAATTCAAATGAACATTTTTCCAGTGTTATATGATGATCATAGATGCCATGAAAAATAATAACATGATCCAGAAAATTCGCATGCATGCCTTTTGATTTTATATTCGATTCTAGGGTTTATATCACAATATTTTCCATACGATTTATCCATGATGCATGGGTTGTTTTTATCATTTTACCCAGGTTTTATTCGACATGAAGATCATCATAAAAATGGCCAACGAATTTTAGAGGTGTCGTAGAATTAATTTAGGAATTACCTTGTTTACTAGCGCACGAAAGGAAATAATTCTCCAAAAAATAGAGATCGACCAAACAAAGCTTCACCACTATTTTTCCTAGGTTGTACACATTAGGAAGAGTGTTAGAAAAATGAGAAACAAGATTTGTGGTGATCGAGTGAATTAAAAACGAATTCTACCTCCTTTGTGAGTCGCGATGGGAGAAAATTCACCACACTAGGATCGAGCAAAGAACACCTTCAAAATTATTTTTCCAGGACTCCTTAGAAGTAGATTGATCACAGAAAAATGCTTAGAGGATTTGTGGAAATCGTATGGAGGCTCAATGGATTTTTTTGTGTGTTTTGGTTAGATCGGCACTAGGGTTTTTGAGATAAAAATGTGTTGAATGGATTTTAAAAATGAGGACCGGTCAAAGGGGAGGATACATAGCCATAATTTCAGGATTTTTGGTCAAGGAAAGTTAATGCATGGATTTATCATGTTTAATACTCTTTAATTACCTTTAATTTACTTTTATATAAATCATAAATTTGAATTTAAATTACATTAGGCGCCCAAGGGCATTTTAGTAATTTTCATGGCTTGTATAAATGTTAAATGTAGTTGTTAAAATTATTTGGGATCATAACTTGTTCATTGCTAGAAGTTCAGAATTTATTTTGTGCTTTACATATATTTTATTTAGGTTTTAAATTCTCAGGGGCAATTTGGTCATTTTACATGTTATAGAATTTCAGGTATTACATTTTGTGTGCAGGAACATCCTACAAATAGTGAAGAAGATAGAGGATACTCAGACAGTGGATGTTCAAGGCACATGACTGGCAACATGTCATACCTTTCAGACTTCATAGCCTTGGATGGCGGACCAGTTGTCTTTGGTGGTGGTGTTGGAGGAAAGATTACTGGTAAAGGTGTAATTAAAACTGGTAATCTAGACTTTGAGAATGTGTATTTTGTACCAGAGCTAAAGTACAACCTTTTTAGTGTATCACAAATTTGTGATAAACAAAACAAGGTTTTATTCAATGATACTGATTGTCTTATTCTTTCTCCAGATTTCAAGCTACCTGATGAAAGTCAAGTATTGCTTAAAATCCCCAGAAAGGGTAACACATACAGTGTTGAGATGAGTAAACTTGTTCCCAAAGAAGGTCTTACTTGCCTTGTTGCAAAAGCCACATTGGAAGAGTCAATGTTGTGGCACAGAAGGCTTGGTCATGTTAATTTCAAAACCATTAACAAAATTGCTAAAAATGGTTTGGTAAGAGGATTACCTAACAAGACTTTTCAAAATGACCAAACCTGTGTTTCTTGCCTTAAAGGTAAGCAACACAGAGCTTCTTGTAAGCCAAAGATGCATAACTCAAATAATCAAGCTTTATACTTCTTCATATGGACTTGTTTGGTCCAACTTCTGTGAATAGCTTGAATTTTAAAACATATTGTTTGGCTATCACTGATGATCATTCTAGGTTTACTTGGGTTTTCTTTTTGAGAACTAAGGATGAGACTAATGAGATCCTTAAGTCATTTATTGTTGAGGTAGAAAACCTAGCTGATAAGAAAGTAAAAATAATCAGATGTGATAATGGAACAGAATTCAAAAACAAGGGTTATGGATGAGTTTTGCAGAGAAAAAGGTATTAAAAGGGAGTTCAGTGTAGCTAGAACCCCACAGCAAAATGGAGTAGCTGAAAGGAAGAATAGGACTTTAATAGAGGCTGCTAGGACAATGTTAGCTGACTCTAAGTTGCCTATTTCATTTTGGGCTGAAGCAGTTAGTACTGCTTGCTATGTTCAGAATAGAGTTCTAGTAGTGCAACCTTACAATAAGACTCCTTATGAGCTTTTTAGAGGTAGAACTCCTGCCTTAAGCTTCATGAGACCTTTTGGTTGCCATGTCACTATCTTTAATACCAAAGACCAACTAGGAAAGTTTGATGGGAAATCTGAAGAAGGTTTCTTTGTTGGTTATTCTCTGAACATCAAAGCTTTTTGGGTGTACAATAAAAGCACCAAACATGTTGAAGAAAATCTGCACATTGAATTTCAGGAAAATATACAAAATGTTGCAGGTGTTGGTCCAGATTGGTTATTTGATCTTGATATGCTTTCAGATTCTATGAATTATGTGCCTGTTACAGGTACAAATACTAACCATGATGCAGGTTCAGAAGAAGATGATGAAGAGTATATTTTGATGCCAATTTTGGAAGATGGTCCAGTGTATGATTCTTCCTCAAAGGATGCTAATGGAGAGAAGAATGATGATGCTAACAATGGACAAGATGGAAAAGGAATAGAAAATCCTGAGAGCAGTACACATGGAGTAAGCACTGTTGTGCCAAAAGAAGGTGCTGATGGTTCAAATCTTCATACTGATGAACCAACAGTTAATACTGGTAGTCTTTCTGATGAAGAAGTGGAGCTGCACAACATGCTAATGAATTATGATGTTCCTTCTACACCTCAAACAACAATTCATAAGAATCATCCACTTACAAATGTCATTGGAGATGTTCAGTCTAGAGTAAAGACCAGAAGACAAACACAAACACTAGATCATCATGGATTTCTTAGTGTTGTGTATGAAGAGAAAGACCATGAAGATGAGCATGAACGTATGTTTGTCTGTTTCCTATCCCAGATAGAACCCAAAAATGTGCTTAAGGCTTTAGAAGAATCAAGCTGGGTTGAGGCAATGCAAGAAGAACTGCTTCAATTCAAAATTCAGAAGGTTTGGGTTCTGGTTGATCTACCAAAAGGAATGAGAGTGATTGTCACTAAGTGGGTATTCAGGAACAAGAAGGGTGTAAGAGGTATAGTTATCAAGAACAAAGCAAGGCTTGTAGCTCAAGGCTATACTCAGGAAGAAGGGATTGATTATGAGGAGGTTTTTGCTCCTGTTGCTAGGCTTGAAGCAATAAGGCTATTTCTTGCTTATGCTTCCTTTATGGGGTTCATGGTCTATCAAATGGATGTGAAAAGTGCCTTTCTGTATGGTACTATTGATGAGGAGGTATATGTATCTCAACCTCCAGGTTTCATAGACCCAGACCATCCTAACAAAGTTTATAAGGTGGTTAAAGCTTTATATGGATTGCATCAAGCTCCAAGAGCTTGGTATGAAACTTTAGCTAAATATATTTTGAAGAATGGGTTTCACAGAGGAAAGATTGATCAGACTCTCTTTGTTAAAAAGGACAAGGGTGATATTCTATTGGTTCAGGTCTATGTAGATGATATCATCTTTGGTTCTACAAAGAAAGAAATGTGTAAAGGGTTTGAAAAGCTAATGAAAGATCAGTTTCAGATGATCTCTATGGGAGAGCTTACTTTCTTTCTAGGACTTCAAGTACAGCAAAAGTCAGATGGAATATTTATCTCTCAGGATAAATATGTTGGAGAAATATTGAACAGATTCCAATTGACAGATGCCAAAGTTGCTAGCACACCTGTTGATAAGGAGACACATTTGTTATTAAAAGATCACAGTGGTAAAGATGTGGATGTGCACATGTATAGATCTATGATTGGGTCTTTGATGTATCTTACATCATCCAGGCCTGATATTATGTTTGCAGTTTGTGCCTGCGCAAGATTCCAGGTCAATCCTAAGGTGTCTCATCTAACAGCTGTAAAGAGAATCTTTGGATACCTTAAAGGTCAACCTAACTTAGGTCTATGGTATCCTAAAGAGTCTGCATTTGATCTGGTGGCATTCTCAGACTCTGATTATGCTGGTGCTAGCATGGATAGAAAATCTACAACAAGTGGTTGTCAATTCTTGGGTTGTAGATTAATTTCTTGGCAGTGCAAAAAGCAGACTATGGTGGCTACTTCTACTACAGAAGCTGAATATGTGGCTGCTGTAAGTTGTTGTGCTCAGGTTCTCTGGATTCAAAATTAGATGCTTGATTATCTGTACAATTTCTTAAATACAATTATATACATAGACAATAGCAGTACAATGTGTATCATTAAAAATCCTGTTCAACATTCAAAAACTAAACACATTGAAATTAGACATCATTTTATAAGAGACTGTGCTGAAAAGAAGTTAGTTCAAGTTGTTAAAATACATACTGATGACAACTTTGCTGACTTATTAACAAAAGGTTTTGATGTAGGAAGGTTTCAGTACTTGGTAACAGGTATTGGGATGCTTAATCCTTCAAAAGAAAATATTTTGTATTGTGTTTTCTTGGGTTTTGGACTAACATTTCAGGTTAAGAAAGCATTTTAATATGGTGTGTGCTTTGGAAAGAATGGTGGTTTGAAATGTCAGGTGTGAAAGCTTGTCACACAACAAATGGTAATTGGTTCACCATGTCTAACCCACATAAGAACCAACTAGTCCAGATCAAACGGTTTCTGGTAAAGACTACTCAAATCCGTTTATGGTTGATAATTTGCCAAAAATTGTATGGTAATCAACTCACCATATCTTAGAGTGAAGAGTTGACTAGTCCAAAGAAAATAGCTATTGGTAAAGACATATCAAATCCGTTGATAGCTGATAGTTTGCTAAAAACTATAAGTGGACAAAAATGTTTTCAAAAGTCCACATTGCTCAAACTTGGTTGAATGTGAGCAGTTTAAAGTTTTTGAAAATATTTTTAATCAACAGTTTGTACTGATGGTTTAAACTTGGTTTAAGACTGAGTTTATACTCTATGATTCACCTCTCTCAGAAGGTTACACATCTGGAAGTGATGAGAGTAGTTTGAAATTACAATGAATTGATGGAAACTGGTACAAATTGTCATATTGGAGGCTGTTCAAATTCGAGAGATGGTGAAGATTCTTCCAAACAGGGGAGGATATCAGTTAAAGAATCAGAAATAAGAATACTGGAGTGCTTACTGTTTTGGGTTCTTCAAAGATTTAAAGAGAAGATAATTCTGAAGTGATTCAAGATTGAAGATAAGTGTTTGAAAGAATCCACCCCATCCTCAACATTGGAGTTTAATTCGAAGAAAAACTTAATGATTTACACAGAAATCATAAGTTTAGGGGAGGATTGTTGGGAATTAAACTAACAGTTGGTACTGCTCATACATAAATTAGTACTGCTGAAGATCGTTCAAGAATACACTATCAGTACTAAGTCAGTTAGTACTGTTGGTACAAGAAGTTAGTATTGTTTATAAGATAAAGATAGAGTCGTGCATGGATAAAAATAGAATAGATATGATGTATATCTTATTATTATAGGTTGATACGTATAACAGTTTTACTTGTATAGGAATCCTTGTTCTATAAAAGGAGATTCTAATTAGGGTTTCAATACATACGCATATCCCTAAGTACGATTAAATTGTAAGAGCTTCAAGGTTGTCAAACCCTAGTGATATTCAATATCACTCATAATATATTGAGGCTAATCGTTTGGTTTAACGTTGTGTTATTACTTTTACTGTTACACTCATACTATCATACACATCACCAAACACAAAATCTTCTAAGTGCTTTGTAGTAAGTTCCGCATGCTACTTAGCATATACTCAAAGTATCTATCTAACACAAGGCATGTGTTTAGATCCGGTCATACCAAGAATGCTTGTTTTAATTCTATTGCTTATAATTCTGCTTCTTAAAATTGTGTGCATGATGATTTAAATTATGAAAATTTGAATACCAACACCATTAGGACTACTTCACCAAATCCAAGAAACCATGAGCAAAGAGAAAAATGGGCATGGATCCAAACGGGTAGAATATTTGAATATCATGAGTTATTCCCTAGATCCTGCTTTAAGTGGAAACCCATCGGAAGAGTGTTCAAACACGTAGGTTTAAGATGGCAACCAGTTAAGAAGCAATCTGAACCTAGCACTACTACAATAGAAAAGTTCAACCCACTAGGTTTGCATTCTATACTGTCTAATTGCGTGGAACCACTTTATCAGCGGGTTCCCAATTTTCTGTTTCTTGCTTTGATGTGCAGCTTGTCCAAGTGTGCCTCTGGTACCTCGATTCGGGGTACACCCGACATATGACCGGGAACAAGGCACTGCTCAAGAACTTCGTGGCCAAATTCTTGGTTATAGTGCGTTTTGGGAATGATCACATTGCTAAAATCACCGGCTATGGGGATCTCAATCATGATAAGGTCACAATTCAAAGAGTCTACTTTGCCGAAGGACTAGGTCACAACTTGTTTAGTATTGGCCAATTTTGTGATAGTGATTTAGAGGTGGCATTCAGAAAACATTCGTGTATTGTTCGCACTCTTGAAGGCGTTGATATTCTCAAAGGCTCCAGGGATTCGAATCTATACCAAATTGCACTTAAAGAAATTATATCACCAAAACCGATTTGTTTGCTTGCAAATGCTACATCATCACAAGCCTGGCTATAGCATCGTCGATTCTCTCATTTGAACTTCAGAACAATAAATGACCTTGCTTAAAACAACCTAGTCAGAGGATTGCCAAAACTATCATTCAAGAAAGATCATCTCTGTTCAGTGTGTAAATTAGGAAAGATGACACGTGCAACACTCAAATCCAAATCCGAACCTAGTTCCGTTGCTCCATTGCATTTATTGCATATGGATTTGTGTGGCCCAATGCGCGTTGTCAGCAGAAATGAAAAGAAATATATTTTGGTTATTGTGGATGACTACTCACGGTTCACTTGGGTTCATTTTCTTGCTTCTAAAGCCGAAACTCCAAATGTAATCATCAAGCTCATCAAAAGAGTACAAGTTGGTCTACTAGCTCAAGTCCAATATGTAAGAACAGACATTGAAACGGAGTTCACGAATTAGATTCTTCAGAATTTCTTTGATTCACTTGCCATTACTCATCAGAGATCTGTGGCTTACACTCCTCAACAAAATGGTGTAGTCGAAATACGAAACCGTACATTAGTAGAAGCTGCAAGAACAATGCTAACCTCCGCTAATCTTCCATTAAATTTATGTTCTGAAGCAGTGCCAACCGCTTGTTTCACACAAAACCGATCTATCATTAATAAACGATTCAACAAAACTCCATATCACATCATTCACAAACTCAAACCCGATGTAAAATACTTACGCACTTTTGGTTATCGGTGCTACCCTCTAAATGATCGTGAAGACCTTGGAAGTTAAAATAAAAAGGGGATGTAGGAATGTTCCTTGGATATTCTACACAATCAAGTGCATATCGTATCTACAATTGGAGAACAAAGTTGATACAAGAGACAATCCATGTTTACTTCGACGAATGAGAAGAAATGACTTCTGATCAAGTCAGTTCAGAACCCGTGCAAAAGACTATGACTTCTGAACAAAACGGTTCATGACTCATACCAAAACCAACATCATCAACACCAAAACCTAAACATATTCAAAAGGAAGCGTTAGATGGATTGTTTGAGAACTTCTATGATGAATCATGTGGAGGAAATAAGATGAAGGTGTCTACAATATTCGCTGCAACTTCGATTATCGAAGTTAGTCATCAAGAAGACATGCCATCTCCCGTATCCAGTTCATCAACAACTACTTATGAAGATGCTGATCAATTACCAGATACCTCTCCAATCATACGAATTCAACAAGAACTTTCACCAAACAATACCACTCCAACCTCCAATGTTAATGTTGATGATCAAATAATTACCAATGCACCATCTGAAAAGGAACCGTTCATAATTCCATTCGCGACTCCCGAAGCTGAGGTCGGTGGACCTTCTTAGACGCGATCTGTTGATCCTTCAAACATGCAACTGCTTTACCAACCACATCCGCACAGAAGAAGATGGACTCACGATCACCCTCTACAACAAATAATTGGAAATCCTTCTCAACCAGTTCAAACAAGAAGTTCTACATTAGATTACTGTTTCTACACTCATTCCTAAGTAGAGTTGAATGTGCCAACGTCAAAGCAGCACTTGCAGATCCCAACTGGATTGTCGTCATGCAAGAAGAAATAAACCAATTCAAATGCCATGGCGTCTGACGAAGGGTTCCACGTCCTTTAGGAAAACTCATAATTTCATTGAAATAGATTCTAAAGAACAAGCTTGATGAAGACGGTGACGTGATCAGAAACAAGGCTTGTCTTGTTGCCAAAGGTTACAATCAAAAAGAATGAATCGACTTTGATGAATCATTTGCATCACTAGCTAGGATCGAAGCAATACGCTTATTCTTGGCTTATGCAGCTCATCAATCTTTCACCCTATACCAAATGGAAATGGATGTGAAAACGACCTATCTTGATTGTGTGGTTGATTCGGGTGGTCTTGATTCATGAAAGATCAAGAATCCCATGGTGAGTTAGTGAGATGTTAGAGAGAGAGAGGGAACCCTTTGAGAGAAAACTGGAATGTATTAGATTCAATGTGTGAAGAGTTCCAACCCTTCCCAAGTGTGGGAAGGGGTATTTATACTTCTACATATTGGTGCCCCTAGTGGGCTGTGGAGTGAGCTGACAGTGGGGAAAGCCCCGACCCACTCCACAAATATAAATACGACTAATACTATTAATACTAATACTAATAATACTAAGCTAATATAAATAAGACTACGAGCTATATAAATGCTAATTAGATGCTCGGGGTGACTGAACCTTCATATGAATATTTATATTCCTAACAATCTCCCCCTAAGGGAGGTCACCCCGGAAATAATAACTTGAATTCTAGCATTTTATCTTTTGATCTTGACTTCATAGCTCATAGTCTTCGATTCTTCAACGTCTTGTATCTTTGTGCCTTTAGCAGTGATCTTTTGATGACCGTTCTTTGTCTTGGATGATCTTTGAGTATTCTTCGACTTTATCATCCAACATTTGTTTCCAAGTCATCTTTCAACAGTATGTTTCCATGTGATGTGTTATTCTTTTAGCCGACATGCTCACACTATTTGGTGTCATGATCTTTAGCATCAGAGTTTGCAGAAGCCGTGTAAAAGGTCTTTTAGGTTGATCATGACAATCTTGAGTTACAATGATGATGTAGTGTGAACATGTGGTAGAGGATTGGCATCTTTACTGCAACCAGCTACAACCGCATTCAGCTGCAACTTCAATCAGCTACAACTGCAAACAGCTGCAACAGCAAACAGCTACAATCGCCAGAAGTTCCTGCATACGACAGTTAGCAATAAAACATCCGGTACTTACAGGTTCGGACTTTGAGATTGTTAACAGCATAGTGTGAAAACTCTCTCTAATCCTTACCAAGACCGTTCCTAATCGAAAACCCACAGAGGGCTTTTTAAGATCGAACCGTAGCACATCAACGATTAGGTGAGTCGCTGGAGATCACTCCACGACTGTAGACCGTTAGAAACTGCCGTGATCACTAAGCGTAATCCATAAAGAATTACCGAAGTGACCTGCTTTCAGGGCTGCTTGATGTTGACCCTGGCAGGAATTTCCATTCAATCATTGGGAATTACATTAGTAAATTCCCTCATAAATGTTCTGGCAGATTGCTAAGATCTGCGTAGGACTCATAAGTTTACAACTGGTGTCCTTAATGTTGAACAACCAGTGTAGAAATAATTCGTGTCCCTATGAGATCTTCTTATGCATCTCGTGTCTCTAGACTCTATTGTGCGTTTTGATTTAGTGAGCGGAGGCTGGAGAGAACTGCCACCTATTCAATATCATCTAACTCGGAGTGAGAGAGACGATAGGAATGTATTGAACTCCGTGACAATTGAAACAAGAGTCCTTTGAGGGACCTTGAGTGGCTAAGGAGGGTTGTGCAGCGTATCACTGGGTCCATGATACTTTGTCTTCAATGCCAGCAATCAACTAAGTGATTCTGACAGAATATGTATTGACCCGGTTTCTGCCTAAGTTGTAAGGAGGGCTAATTTTTTTTTTTACCCTTTATCTTTACAATTCTTTTTCATTCTTCAACCCCTTCAGTGTTTACCGAGACTTCCTTACTAGTACCTTGTTGGGTTTGTTCCAGTACTAGCTCCATCTCAGTCGGCACTTTTCCCTTATCCTCTTTTCTCCTTTTTAATCATACCTAAGGACTTCTACACTAACTAGTGGATTGTCCCTGGGTAGATCCCTCCGGCTCTGGCGGGATCGTGGGAACTTGAGCCTAACCTAACCATCCTTATAACTCCATGCATTAATTAAAATGGTAGGTCTTTGGTATTCATCCACGATTGCCAAACCAAATCTTTGAAAAATCTCTCAAAGTGTTCATGATTCTGAAACACATTTTTGTAAACACTTGAGAGTTTTATATTTTTCAAATGCTCCCCCTCAACATGTGCTCGGTTGATTGTTTTATAAATTTGCACATGTTAGGTAGAGCTCGCACTTTTTGAATTGATCAACTTTCAGTGAACATGACCGATTCGAGACACGCTTACATTACTAGTTAGACTAGCTTGAAATTATTACCCGGCCTGGTCAAGTCCACAGAAAGTTTCTCGAAACGGTACACTCTACTCAGACACATCCTTTTCGAGACACGCTTACATCACTAGTTAGACTAGCTTGAAATTATTACCCGGCCAGGATATGTCCTTTCGATTCATGACAGTATATGTTTCGTCAATTCATTTGTTAAGTCTGAGCCGTGCTCACATAAGATGCATGCCAAAACCTTTTTGTCAATTCGCTCCCCCTCAATATGTGCATCGATATATAAAATGGTTTAGCACATATGGGAGAGCGTACATTATACTTTCCAAAACATCACATTTTCATCAGGTTTCATATTTAAATCACATTCTCTCCCCCGATCAAAAATTTCAAACCTTTTGAGATTTGTGATCCCAATTGATTTAAATAATTTAGAAAAACATGGGAGAAAATGTGGTCAGGTTTAACATGTTCTGATGATGAAACATACTTTGCTCCCCCTTAAACTAAGAGGGAGATTCACTGCTCATTTTGCACAAAGTAACTTTTATGACACAAATGATATTGACCTTTTTGTGCAGACGATGTAATTATCTGCTTTTCTGAGTGAATCAGTCAATATCAATCATCCATCCACCAACAAATCTTTCGCAAATGTCGTTGATCCCCACTTAGCGAGACCAAAATAGATGAATAGTGGTGATGGTGGTGAAAGTGTTGTTGTTGTTGTTGTTGCCGACATTGTTGTTGAGGTGAATTTCGAGCCAATCAATAGAGTTTGAACGTCTGATCAAGTGGTTAGAATGGGAACTGGTACATACATTTTGGCTATGGAATCTGCATAAGAATATCAACACAGATATACATACATACAGATACACTATTCCTAGATAGCTACCCTTCAGCAGCTTGCCACATTATAATACCAAGTTCATCTTATAATCAAACCCCAATCAGGAACTACGTCAAACCACTATCTAGCATGAAGAGCAAATAGCAATCATGAACATGGCAATTCACACAGATTTCAATATTTAATTCAGGATCTTAGGAACATGATTCTAACATAATAGCAATCTACCTAAGCGAATCCTGAGAACATATGCACAATATCAACAACAATTAAGCAGCAGAGACAAACAACATTTGAAACTCATTCATTTAGATCATACAAATGCCAGTGGAGTATTCAAAAACATCAAACACAACTGGTTTTCTAACTTCTTTTAGGTTTTGAGTCTTAAAGCATTTTGGGGATTATACGAGGATACCAAAGTAACACAAATGAACCTTCTAGATACATAAAGCTAGGAAACTATAAGCAAATTGCACATAATGTCCTAAACTTTCTAGCAACTAACACACTTGGTCATTTGATATATTTAAGCAAGATCCTCTTCAACTAATTCCCCATTAACTACAAAACCTTTTCTAACAAGTATGTTTCAACCAATAAATCCGTTTGATGATATAAAATTTGAATTCACTCTCCCCCTCAATCAATGACCCGTATTCTAGTTGAACCTCAACTAAAATCACGCTCAACCCCACAACTCATCAAACAAGAACTGTCATGAGGTTGTGTAGTCGTTGATTGAGTGACAAATTTTATGCATAATCCAAGTATAAACAAATTTCATACAACACATATTCACCAAGTGTCTCACAAATAATTTTCAGAAGAATCATAGAATGAAAACTATTTGTATGCAAAGAAGACTTCTCTTCTTTTTCAAGAAATGATGCACTGAAACGTACATCAAATCGGCAAAACATGGATATAAAGTAATCCATGCCCAGGTGAACATCACCCAGTTGGAGGAACAACCGTCTTTTTGGCGACGTGCTTTCCCCAGTTTGAAGCGCGGGTTGCTATCTAAAGTAATAGCAAGCCATTTAGACATGTTTTAAGAATCCATTTTAACTTCTGCTCGAGCTTCATTTAAAGACCCGTGCCATTATTGAATGACATTTCTAAGTCCGTAAATGTTATCGATAAACAGAAGACATGCCTAGGTGAAACTATTTTTTTTTGGTATTTTCTAATTTTTCAATTTTTATGGGTTTTTCTGATTTTAAGTTTCTCTATTTACAATTAGCAAGATTTCTATAAATCTATTTACAAGATGGTATAAAATATGCCTAAGTATATATGTACAAGGATACGAACCAGAAACCATTACTCCTCAGCATTCTGAATCTTTTCCGCATTCATCACTTGACTTGCTGAAGAGCAATGTGAGCACTTTCAATCAGGGAATGATTCTGGCTCAACACACTCCCCTAATTAGTGCTCTCCCCCAATTTGACAACCTCTGACGATCACCCATAATAGGAAGAAGACTTTGGATGAACGCCCGAAATATGAAGAAGACTTTTGATAACCAAATGCATGCCGTCTTTAATCTTCTAACACTCCCGTCCTAGAGTGACGCCGTCAAAAACCTTAGGCATCTTTTCGGTAGTTTAAGTTGAGCCTCAACTGAAATCTAGCTTAACCTCACAACTCATCAAACAAGAACTGTCATGAGGTTAAACTAAACCACAAATTTAAGCCCAGTAACAACTTGATTTCAGCTTAACCTCACAACTCATCAAACAAGAACTGTCATGAGATTAGGTTAAAATCAAGTTGGACCTACCCTTAAACTACAGAACAACTTGAATCTAACTTAACTCCACAACTCATCAAACAAGAACTGTCATGGGATTAAGTTAAATATCAAGTTGTAAGAAAAGAGCTCAACATTTTTGAATGTAGAGAAGACTGAAGACTCGACCTTCTTCAAGATTGCCCAATGTGGAGGAACAGAATACCAATCATCTTCATCTCACCCAATGCCTTCCAGTAACCTTACATGTAACCCATTAGCCCGCAGCATACACATAAGATGATAACTCCCAACAGAGAACGTAGAATAGACTGACGACTCGACCTTCTTCAGTCATACGTATAGCACCAAAGTAACAAGTTGAACCACTGATCATCTATAGAATGTATCCATATTTGGATATTAAGCCCTGATCACGTGAACCTGTTGTGCGTCCTTGATGTACACATTCTCTCTCCCCTGATGGTTACGATTAATCAGCACATAACGTAGCAGTGAAACGATAATACCAAGGTAACAAGTTGAACCACTGATCATCTACAGTATTTATCCATCCTGGATATTAAGCCCTGATCACGTGAACCTGTTGTGCGTCCTTGGTGTACACATTTCTCTCCCCCATGATGGTTACGATTAATCGGAATCATCATCATGATGTGTACATGTAGCCTAATGAAGTGTGCATGAAGCATTGACTAGAAACCCTTTGTTACTGATTGTACCAGCCGTGAGACGATGTAGATTAGCATTCCATGACCATGTTCTTCAACACCTTGATAGACGGAAGAAGTAGTGTTGGAGAAACATGGTTTGCACGACTCCTGAACTGACGTATTCAGGAGTCGTATGACCATTTCTCAATCATCAACCAACATGTAGATTAATATTCACCCTTTCCCCCCTCAAAAATTGCATATGCCTTCCAACTGCAATTTTTGATGATTGAACTAGTGAATATGAATACCATCAACGGTAAGTAGCTCCACTTGACGGTTCTTGACGACTGACATGTTGTTTATTCACCCTTTCCCCCCCTCAAAAATTGCATATGCCTGTCAACTGCAATTTTTGGTTGAACAAGTGAATAAGAATATACTCCAATGTGCGCCGATCCACTTGAAAACTGAATAAGCACGGAAAGAGCATGAATCTTGTTGATGAGAATGGCCATAAATAAGAAGACTCCTCTTCTTTTGAAGATAAAGTGCACTCAAGCGTACACTTTTCTTTTCTTTGAAGAATGAGGCCTGAACTGATGTATTCAGACGTCATTATGTTGAAGAGCGAGGCCTGCACTGACTTGTACAGACGTCATAATGATGAAGAACGAGGCCTGCACTGATGTGTGCAGACGTCATTTGATGAAGAACGAGGCCTGCACTGAAGTGTACAGACGTCATTATGTTGAAGAGCGAGGCCTGCACTGAAGTGTACAGACGTCATTATGATGAAGAACGAGGCTTGAACTGCTGTGTTCAAACGTCATTATCTCTCTCTTTACTACTTCTCTCATCTAACTCGTTACCAACCCCATTATCATTTTGTCGGCTTGAAATCGTGACCATTGATGGAGAAAACCCAATATGATGAACTTGAAACTGAAGTAACATAACCCGAACTTGTGACTTAAACTTGTGCTAATGCGAGACAAAGAGCGGTGCAGAGACTTCGTGCAACATCGAATCCCTAAGTAATCTATACTCTTCAACCAACCAACCATCAAGTATAAGAAATACATCACCTCTTGGATATCCACAACTTCATGTGACACTGAGCACTACAACGTGACCCCTTAAAGTGATAGTTATTTTGTAGTAGGGAGAAAGAAAAAAATAACTAGATATCCAAGTCCTTGTCATTGTATTGAAAGCTCGAGCAAGGATCTCGAAGAATCTTCATCCAACCTCCCCGATATCTTCAGATACTAAGTACACGCACCCATGAAATTTCACTTCAGCCTCAAATAAACAATACTGAACTAACCCCGTAGTCACATCTTGTCAATTAAAAGCCTCGATCCAGCCATTTGTGATGTTATAACTGAACTTCGATAATGGTTTTAACCCGATCCTGGTCAAGAGCGCATAGCCCATCATCACGGAATTTTACAAATCTATGGTTTAAACCGAGAAATAAGTTCTTTCGCGGGATTTTACAAAACCAAGAAGAAACCGTGAGACAGTAACCGATTGAATGTGGCGTGACTGATTTGGTTTTGGTGAACATCAGTTTGGGTTAAGAATATTTTGTGAGACATACAGATCACATCACAACTTTTAAAACCTTTGGCCAACTAACCAACCTTGAACAAAGATTAGTGACCACTCGATGAAGAGAACCCGATATACCAATACTGAGAACTGAAGTAGAAGACCCCAAATTTGTTACTTAAGCTTGCATTGTTGTTGGAAGAACGGTGTTAAGTCTTTAATTGCTTAATGTTATCCTGACAAAGCATGAGACTTTCATCACCTCTTGCGATTATCCACAACGTCTTCTGCGTGTGACACTGAGTACTACAATGTATCTCCTTGAAGTGATAGTTAACCAGGTCTTCAACCATCCACCCCGACTTCTGGAAACTAGATAACCCAAGTCTTCAACTTACATCTAAAGCACGAGCAAGTTATCATTGAAATCATGCATCCAACCATCCCCGATTTCAAGATAAAATAAGTAGACGCCTTCGAGAACTACAACTTCAATCACAAATAAAGAATACCAGATTAACTTCGTGGTCATCTTGTGCTGTTGACTAGCCAAAAAGGAAAAGAAACATGCGCAAATTCTTAGAAGAGCCCATGACTCATAGTCAGTCCTTATCAAACAAAGCTGTCTGATCCAGCTACTTGGATGTGGAATAGTTGTCGTACTGTGTACAGGATTTTACAGTTCTTGAGATTTATCTGAGAAATAAATTCAAGAACTAACTGCACAACAGTAAGTATCAAACTGCTGTAGACTGAACCACTGAATCCTGAATCGCTACGATCTGACCCGCTGTAACCGACACTGCTAAGATTCAAGCCGCTGGAGACTGAACCGATACGATCTGACCCGCTGTAACCGGAACCTCTAAAATTCACATCGCTGGGAACGGAACTTCTAGGAAACTTGCGATAATTCTCCCCCTCAAAAAGGACATGGAATGACCTTTTTGCCAAAGCTGAGAGTCCGTGATGTTTGTGAATTTGACAAGCACAAAACATGGAAAGAGACACATGAAACTACTGCAACGAAGATGGTGATTAAGACTCTCTTGTAGTAACCCCTTGCTTTCCTCTTCATCAATGGTTTAGCAGATTAATAATTTACTTCAGCTCGTAAGACGCCAACACCGCTTAATGAAATGCTTATAACTTTAAATTGAGTAAAAGGTTAAAACACGTCTCTAAACAAATCACCTCTTGTCTTAAAGTCTGACCACCTCTTGAGAAGATCTTGAGCAACAATCCCTTTAGAAGCTTGAGAAACAACAATCACTTGATGAAGCTTGATAAAGGACAAGTTCGCGACTTATACTTGCACTTAATTTGTGATGTAGAACCTATATTGAGCACAACAACGTAACTCCTTTAAATATAGGTAATGATATATACCCAACCTTCCATCCTTTATTGTATATATCCATTTCTTGAAGATCCAAGTCTAATCATCCACATTTGTGACTTAGAACCTATATTGAGCACAACAACGTAACTCCTTTAAATACAGGTAGTGATATATACCCAACCTTCCATCCTTTATTGTATATATCCACTTCTTGAACATCCAAGTCTAATCACCTTAAATACGCTCGAGCAAGGGTCATCAAACATCGTGCATCCATCCACCCCGAGATGTTTGTGACACTAAGTACACCAACCCGTGAATTAACAAACCAACCAAGTTACCATAATTCCCCAATTCCTGCTGATCTTGAAGCACAAACTTATCCCGAAAAAGCAGTCAAACCCCGTAAGTTACATTATGTCTACATCCAAGTCTAGCCTACTTGTCCACTATTACATTCACGGGATTTTGCAGCTCTTGAGATTTAAACCGAGAAATCGAATCTTTCGCGGGATTTTCTAAAAACTACAAGAGAAACCGTGAAATCAACCAGAATACCCAAGAGTGAGGTGCAATATCAATCTTCGAAATTCAAGTCACAGAAGTCAAATCACAACATGATCAAATCGCAACAAGTCGAGTCACAGATTGTCAAATTGCAACAAGTCAGATTGCAATCAACCAAGTCACAATAAGTCAAATCGAAAGTGTCAGCTCGCAACGTCATATCGTAACAGGTCAAATCGCAATCCGTCAAGTCGCAACAAGTCAAAGCGCAACTTGACAAATAGCAATTAAACAAATTGTAATTCGACAACTATAACTCAGATCGTAAAAATCAAATTGCATGCTTGCTCAAGTGGTAGGCTCTATTTGGACTACGCCGCCAAATCCGCAACTCTGTAATCCCGATGACATTCATAAACCCAAATACTAGCCGTGAAGTGTGTATCCTCGTGAAACTTTGTGGATCCAAATATACCCAAACATTTCACTCTTGAACCCAAATCCAACACCATACGGTTGCCAAAAACAATAACCTCGGATCACGACTCACAAGACACCACAGCCCGATCTATATTCACCTTATAGTCCAACAATTTGTGGAAGAGTAAGTCAAACTATAATCACATACTAACTTCACCTTTACCCTTAGTTGACCAAAGTATGTTAGTTAGCTAAAGTAATAAAGTCCAACACAATTTACTCGGCCCATTGATTAAAGAAGATAAAGCCCAGAACCAACAATTCACTCGGCCCATGTATAGAAATAACATCCGATCCAAATACACCCTTAACCCTAACAACTCGGGTATTTAAATCCAACTTAACACAAATCCTCACCCTAACTATTAGTAAATCCGCCCCCTTCTCCAATCTAATCTCTCTCACCCAAACCCCAATAATCCACAACCCCTCAAACCCTAATCACCATCATAAATCATGCGCCCCCATCCTCTCCACCTTCTTCATTAAATCGAATAACATCCACCAAACTTTAAATCATCATCTTCTCAATCTCAGACTTCAATCAATCATAACCGAATAACATAAACACAAACATCAATTAAGCAACCAACTGATGCTTAATGATTCTTCTTTCATCCCTTGTAACACACGAAGCATATTCACATAACCATACACTGGTCTTTCTTCTTCTTATCGGAATACTAGCTTCGATAATGGTTTCATGATCTTGACAAAGATGTCACGGGTAGGTTTGCTTCTTGTTTCTTTGTTGTGTTTTGTTTGAACGAACCAAAGAAAAGTGGATGACATACATGTTATATTACTTTTCTTTTAGTTTCGGATATACAATAGAAGCCTTGTTCTTCAACAGATCTATGATGAGGGAGGTTCAATTAAAAATCTTTGAAAGATAAAAAAATGAACCGATCTGAGATTGATTTTCCTTTTTCTGTCTTCGTTTAGTATATTTGATGTTGGATGGTGAGGTGGAGTTGTTGACTCACATTAGTTAATTAGAGATGGGAATAGGTAGATATGATGTTGTTTACTAATTCGTTGGATGTAGAAAGTTAAGCGCAGAGGCGTTTTATGTATGTGTCGAGATATCGGTCTTCTTTTTCAGTCAATATTAATGAGGTCATGAAGAGTCTGTGGTATGTTTGGTTGTGGTCTGGTTATGGTTATGAGTCAATTTGTCCTCCTTCATCTTCTTTCTTTATCTATGAGTCGGTTTGATTTTTTACTGGTTTGGTAGACAAACCGCATCACACAAAAAACGACAAGATAGACAAACCGAGTTACCTTAAGATTTAGACAAACCGAGTACATACCCCTCTATGACACAAAAACCGAGTACGTCTATGGACAAACACCAGTTCAACCCTCACATAATCTACAACACAACAACCGAGTCTATGACAAACGACCTGACAAACCGATGACGTGACACTATCGGACTAAACCGAGGTTTCACTTGAAGGTCAAACAGACAAACCGCCAAGCTCATCTTTGAGCCAAGATGTCAACACACACGTTCTTTACAAACCCCAAACCCATAACCATGCACCAAGTGCAACCGGTCGATAACCGCCAATAAAGAAAGATCCTATGGACAAACGCATTTGTACACACCAAACAGTCGATATACGTCTTTCACTAAATTAACCGATTGTGTTTTATTTACAGACAAACAACAAACCCTTCAAAACTCATCTTAACACAGCAGAACCAAGATCAACAATTCATGACACAAACTTGACAAATCTTACCATAACATGGTGCAACAAAATATTGAAAGTTAGAATCCTATAGTTAACCTTAAAAAACTGAAAGTATTAAACCAAATAGGGCAACAACATGTTTATCAACACAAAAAAGATAACAGCAATTTGACACTCCCAAAACCAATTGTAAAAAAATATAGACTCTTAAACACAACAAGAGAAAATAAAAAAAATGTACACAAAATACACAAACTGGACTCATAACTGGCTGGATTAAATTGTAAAATAAAACATGATAATAATAAGATTAAAGAACCCAATCTAGTGAATGTTAGTAGAACCAAAGAATCAAATTTGAACACAAATAGAAAATACAGATTGAGAAAAAAATTCGCCCAAGAAATAAAAGACACCAACAAAGATACCATCGTCAATGTAGAAATCTATGTTTTGTGATTGGTGTCTGATTCAGAAAGACAAGATCCAGTGATATGAATGTGAGAGAGAGGAACCCTTTGAGAGAAAACTGGAATGTATTAGATTCAATGTGTGAAGAGTTCCAACCCTTCCCAAGTGTGGGAAGGGGTATTTATACTTCTACATATTGGTGCCCCTAGTGGGCTGTGGAGTGAGCTGACAGTGGGGAAAGCCCCGACCCACTCCACAAATATAAATACGACTAATACTATTAATACTAATACTAATAATACTAAGCTAATATAAATAAGACTACGAGCTATATAAATGCTAATTAGATGCTCGGGGTGACTGAACCTTCATATGAATATTTATATTCCTAACATTTCACCCTATACCAAATGGATGTGAAAACGGCCTTTTTGTATGGGGAGTTAGAGGAAGAGGTGTATGTGAGTCAACCAAAAGGCTTGGTTGATCCAGACCATCCGGATGATGTCTATGTCCTTGACAAAGTAGTCTACGGACTCAAGCAAGCACCACGTGCATGGTACAAAGTGTTGTCAGAATATCTACTCAAACATAAATTCGTCAAAGGTTCAATCGATCCAACTTTATTTATTACACGAAAAGGCGACGACATCATGCTAGTCCAAATTTATGTCGATGATATCATTTTTGGATCGATGAATCCTAAATATTACAAAAAAATTGAAAATATCATGTGACGGAAATTTAAGATGAGCATGATGGGAAAGTTAAAATTCTTTTTGGGTCTACAAATAAACCAAACTCCTCGTGGTATCTTAATTCATCAAAACAAATAGACGACGAAAATTTTGAAAAAGTTTGGAATGGATAAATCTGACTCGATAAGTACACCAATGCAACACAAGCCTAAACTAGATGAAGATAGAGGTAGTAAACCAGTTGATGCTACAAAATACCGTAGTATGATTGGTTCACTCATGTATCTTACAGCTAGTCGACCTAATATTCATTTTGCTATTTGCATGTGTGCCCATTACCAATCAAGGCCAACGGAAAAGCACCTTACTGCTGTAAACAGATCTTTCGGTACCTAAAAGGCACAATTCATATGGGCCTTGTGTATTCGAAAGATACCGGTTTTGAACTAATTGCCTATTCAGATGCAGATTATGCAGGTTGCCAAATTGATTGCAAAAGTACTTCAGGATTTACTCAATTCTTGGGGGAGAAGTTAATTAGCTGGTCTTCAAAGAAGCAGAATCATACTGCCTTATCTACTGCAGAAGCTGAATACATATCCCTCTCCGGATGCTGTGCACAAGTACTATGGATGAAAACACAATTGACGGACTATGGTTTCTTTTACGACAAAATCCCAATTTATTGTGATTCGCAAAGTGCCATTGCCATCTCTTGTAGCACGGTACAACACTCAAGTACAAAGCATATAGCATTCAGATACCATTTCATCAAGGAACATGTAGAAAGACGGACTATGGAATTGTACTTCGTGAAAACTGATTACCAAATTGCCGACTTCTTCACAAAAGCTTTGCCACCGGAAAGATTTGAATACTTACGACAATGTCTAGGAATGGCAAGCATTCGTGATGAAAAAGACAGTGATGATCAGAAGGTCAAAGAAGTCACCAAAGTATCAGATATCACAAGTACATCTGGTAAAACAATCGGGTAATTATCAACTCATAATGGTTGTTGATTAAATCACAGATCAACGCCCGTTTTTAAAGAAAGGACCCTGAACGTACACTTCAGTGCGTCAATCCTTCAGAAAAGAAGAGAAATCTTCTTAATTATCGTGAGCAAAATTTATACAATATTTTACAAAAAGCTTTTTACAAAACCTTTTTCTAAAATTTTTTGCTCATGATAAACAAATCTTGAGCATGTTTTTCTGATTATTAATATAATCTTTTTTAGCTCAAGTAACAATTAAAAATTTCAAAAACAATGCTACCCACCTCAATAATAGATAAAAAACAGTTTAAAATATTAAGCTATTTTTTAGGGGGAGAAATTGAGAAGTTTATTTTTTTTAAATCAATGAATAAATTGTTAAGTTGTTGGAAAATAAAACAAAAATGTTGTTGAAAATTAAATGAAAAATGTTGTTAAAACGTTGGGAAATACCATCACTTCGAGGGGGAGTGATAAATTTTATTTAAACATTTTTGATATAACACTAAAGTTCATTTATTTGAACTAAAATGTTTTCAAAAACTTTGTTAAAAATAAAATGCTAACAAAAAGGACTTTGTGTGAAAAGAGAGCTTAAGCCAATGGGGAGTTTTGCTAAAACATTAAAACTGCTATTGAACCCTCCCCAGTCCAAAACTCTCGCAGACCTGGGTCAAAATAAAAAAAGTCAAAAAGTCAAAAAGGGTTATTAACCCACCTAGTGACTGCGAGAAAAACACACAGATCCTTATTTGCTATCACAAAATTTCTCTCTCCATTGCACCGAAGTACTCGCATCGCAAAACTCACGCTTTATCAGTGATTTCTTGAATCTCAAGTGTTGTTCGTGCAAAAAGTAAGCTAAAAAATTTCTTTAACTAATGGTTTTACATCTTTGTTATGAATTTCAGTCTTTGGTTTGCATTACATTGATCAAAATTGTTTAGTTAAGGTTGCGTATTTATACAACACTTAGATCACTATTGAGTTTGCGATTTAGAGTGTTTTGGTTAAATTCTTGTGGTTAGATGACTGAGATAAGATGTTTGGATCATAATTATGAAAGAAAACGAGAACTTAAACGGCTTGATTTGGGGTAAAATGGATCAATTTTGGGTCAAAGATGAACAATTAGGGTTGCGACACCAATAATGGTGGAATGCGAGACTTTAGGAAAGAGCCAAAAACATATTTTAATAGTAATTTAAAATCTGCTAGACTTTGTTTGCGACAGCTGTTTTACACTTAGTGTCGCAACTGATGCCTTGCGATAGCACTTTTCCTAAAAGTGTTGCGATAGCTTGCTATCACAACTTTTCTTTGTGAGAGCTCTTTACTAAACTTGTTGCGATAGTAATTTACTATCACAACATTGGTTTGTGATACCTGTTTTATCTTGTTTACGACAGTTTACTATGTTTGACCATGTTTGCGATACCAAATCCTACGATAGCATATTTTGTTAAACTTTGTTACCCACCTTTTCTAAACGTTACTCTGCCCAAATTTTTTAAAATCTTTGCAAAACTTTTATAAGTTTTATACTTGTATAAAGTTTAACAAACATTTTAACAAATTTTAGCGAAGTTACATTTGTGATCAAATATTCTTTTCTAAAATAGTCATTACTTGTTCAAAACTTCAAATTTTTTTGAAAATCATTTTTCAAAAACTAACAAGTTCAACAATGAACCAATTTTTTTGTAACACAAATGTGTTTCTCAATTTTAAATTCATTACAAAGAGAAATCAAATTTTTATATAAAGAAGAATTTTAAATATTGAGAAATAAAATTGCATATGTTTAGTTTAGTAATAATTAGACTAGGGTTGTATCCCGATATTGCCTTAAAGTAGTTCGTGATGCATATGTTTAATTAGAAAATTAGACTTCTCTATGATTGCATTTTTATGAACACTTTGTGAATGAGATTTTACTATGTCTATCTGAATGCATGATTTTGACGGATAAAACTCAAATTCTGTCTTGGTTGCCAAAGCTATGAATTTCAAACACACAAATCAATTCATGCAACCTTGAAAAGTTTTCACTCAAATTTGTTTATAAAAAGTTCTGAGACAACTTGATACGGTCTTAACTAAGAATATCTCATCTTCAAGGTGGTTATTAGGGCTAGTTGTCATGTAAAAACTGATAATGCATCCCTTTAGCTACACAACGTAAATGAGTATTCAAGGTTTTGATACGTTTCGGGAAAATCTCACTCTTATGCAATAAAATATCTTTTGAGATGACTTGTATTTGACTTAACCTAAATCTTCTCATCTTCAAGATAGTTATTAGGAATAGTTATCACCTAAAAGCTGATAATGGACTCCTTTAACTAGGCAACGTAATAAAGAGTTCAAATTTAGTTATTTATCAAGAAATCTCACACTCGTGCAATTAAATTATCTTTGTAAATGTTTTTTTCTAATCAAGTTATCTAGTATATACTAGATTACTTAAGTTTGAAACAAATGTTGATACTTTTTCCCAAAACTTCAAAAAGGTTAGATGAACGTACATTTTAAAGCATAAGCAATAGAAAACAACGTTCAATCTAAACCTCATAAATATTTTGAAAAAGTATCATAAAACAAACTTTTAGTGAGGAAAAACAAAAACAGACAGAGAGAATTAAATCTCATGTGAAAAGAAAAGAGCATGCGCTTATGCTATAAAAGCAAGAAAGCATAAGAAAAGAAAAAGAAAAGAAATATGCTCGTAAAAGAAATGCTAGAGCATACAAAAACAGATACAGTGAAATAAATGAATTTAAACTTATCCATATACTTACAACTTTATATCATTTCAGAATCACATTCACAAAAATGGCTTAAGAGCAAGTACAAGAACAACCACAAAACATTCAAGAGGAAGTTCAAGCTGTGCATGTCCCGACAAATGAAGAACTTGTTCCTGAAGCAGACTTCCTCAGAATTGGTGATTGCAATCATCGATTCATTCTCACCTCATTTGAATGTGACAAAAACATTATCCCTGAAATTCTCCAACATCACCCCATATATTGTAAAACCCTAAAATTTTAAACACGTAAAATACCCAAATTACCCTTGATCTCGAATTCGTAAAAGACATCTAAAACTTTAAGATATTTAATCCCGAGTGATCATAAGTAACTAGCGGGCATTAAATGAACAAATAAACCAAATGTACGCGTTATTTCATATAATCCCACGCCTAAATAAAATGTCCTAATCAAATTCTTGCATCATTTAAACAAAATCAAGAATATACTATCACATTTAAGTTGGCCCAAATCATGCCACTAATCATGCAAAGTTACCGAATATTGAAACCCATCTACACGTTTTCATTAAACCGGTCCATGCATTTTTTTTCTTTTCATCTTTACATCATTACCATATTTCTCTTAACATCCAAACCCTAAAAACACCATTGCAAAGTGCAGCTGCTACTTGTCCTCCTTTCCTGTGAAAACAAAGCAAAAGGGCTCGTTGATGTTTCCTGTTTGGTGGGTGATCGCGGAATTGTTCGTTTCGGTTCTGATCGTGTAGCTTGGTTTGATCGCGAGGGTGATCGTGCATGGTTTTGGTTCTAGTTCAACAAGAGTTTTGGTTTCGGTTCCTTGATCCATCTTTCTTAATTCGTTTCCATATCGACTTTGAGGTACCCTAAACCATCCTTGTGTTTGCTCCTTGATATATATATACGTATGGAGTCATGAAATAATAATGATAATAATAACACTAGACCTAATAAATCTCATTTGTATAATCCCACGTATGAATGAAGGGTCGCATGAAATAATAGATATGTAGGCTGATGCGTATACATGTGAAACTGATCTTCTGTTTCGTTTATAGTTGAGTTAAAAAAATCGCATGTGTCCAGGTGTACAAATGTGAGTTACTGAATCAAATTTAATAAACATGGGTTGTTATTTGGTGGGTCGCATACATGGTGCATGGGTTAATGCCAAACTGGATATAGAAACCTAAAATATAAAGGAGGGCGTGTGTATTTTAGTTCGAGAAGGAGGATTAGTTTTGGATGGGAATTTATGTAGTATTTGTGGGACGTTAACTAGTATGCTATGTGTGACGAAAGTGGGGATGGAATCATGTATGCATAACGTGTATTAAAACAAAGTAAAACATGAGAATATAAAGCGCATGTGTTAATCAGATCAAAAGAGTAGGGGTTAGAATTGTTTTTTTTGTTTTAGTTGTGTCATGATCTGGTCATGATAAGTTGTGGTCGTATGGGGCATTTGTGTGTGAGTTTCGAATGATCTTTAAACATGGTAGCTTGGTCTTGGTTCGTGAACTAAATACGAGGAAGGTTTGTGTGTCTCGTTTGATTTGTGAAGTAAAAAAAAAAGAGTCTCGGTGTCGATTTGAAGTTGAAAGGTTGCATGTATGTGTGTCGAGAGTGTATTAAGTGGGTATGTTTGTCATGACGAGTTTGGGTTTTGGTCTGAGTTCCGAAACCGTTTTAGTCCGAAACAAGTTTTAATGGCCTTCTTAAATGTGCTAAAACCTAAGCGGTCATAAATAAAATTAAATTACACATTTAACCCCGATATTTGGAATTGTTAAAATAAGCCTAGACTTTTTATAAGTTACACTTTAAACCTTAAATATGACAAGTGGTCACATTTACCTTTAATTTGACAAATTATGGATTTTAAATTTAAAGTCACTAATAATAGAAAATTTCTAAAAATAGAAATAAAACCTAAATCATGAAATCTGGTTTAAAATAAGTTATTAACTAAGACGACCATGAATTCGTATAGGTTCTGTGAAGCGGGAGTGACCCATTGTCTTGTGGTCTATCTTTGGTTACTTTTGGCTATCGAATAAGGTACAGATATTCTGACCTTTCTTTTAAGGTTTCTCATGATCTCTTTCGTATTCTGATCCGTTAGTTTCTGATTCGATTGCTATGATTTCCCCTTTGCTTGAACCTTCCCTGTTGATTCTATTTAATATGATGTCTGATATGAAGCTATGTTATGAAAACCTTTTCTACTTATATCTTGGAAATGTTTTGAGAAAAACTATATTAAAAGAGGTTTATAAATGAGGCAAAACCATTTTATATAAATATTACTAGCTTTTATGAAGACTATTTTGGAAGACTAATTTTTACGAAGAACCTTTTTGAAAGAATATTTTTATGAGAACTACTTTAAAGGATCGTTTTATGAAAATCATGAATAAAGGATTGTTTAAAATGGACTTTTGATGGAAAGTTTTGAAATGAACTTTTGACATGAACCTTGACTTGATTATTCAATATGAACCTTGATCTGATAAACTCTGAGTTGGATCATTGATATTACTTCTGAGATATTGATATGCAGCTTCTGATATATGACCTTTTGATGTGACACTCTGATTTGATATGATACTTGACTCTTAGTTTGATACCCGAGCCATTTCTGTTTTCCCTAGCCAGGAAGGTAACCTGGCCATGTCTTTGATGCACAATTGGCATGACTCATGTGTGGGTGAGTGATTTCTCACACCGTCCCCATTCTGATTATGATATGCGCATTACTTTGACTATGGATTATATATGTTTCTGGGGGGCGTATGGATTGCAATCCTAGGTTCTGTTCTGTTTAGTGGATTTAACTATATATGATATGATTTCTATTCTGGTGATTGGTACTGTGTGCTATACATGCCCTTCACAATTTCTGGGAGCTCGCTACTCCATTTGAAGAATGAGGACACCCCTCATATTATCTGATTATCTGAGAGGTCTCCCCTCTATATGATTTGAAGATTTATGGTTACGACATGATATGATCTGCTTCTGGGCTCGTGGTGGATTACTATCCCTCTTTCTCTTTTCCCTTTATGTTTATTCATTGACTTATTCCGTGATCCATATTACATCTGTTTGGCCATTGTTTCTGTTATTCTGCATTATTCTTTATTACTGTTTGTTATCGTTATATCTGTTCACTGAGCTCTCGTAGCTCAGCCGCATTTCTTTTCCTGCGGCAGGTTTTTAGTAAAGAGCTGGGAATGGGTGGAGAGTACCTTTGGACTTAGAAGACTGATAGCTATTCTGGATTTAGAAGTGATTAGAAGTTATTATTATTTCGGAATTAGTATTTAGTGGAAGTTCATTTGTAACCTTATAGTATCTGTATTTCATTTGTAACCTTTGAGTATTCTTGTATTGCTATAGATGTATGCTTGTTTGATCTGATATGAAACCATCATTGTGATATCTTTACCCTTGTCGGGTTGGGGTGTTACAATTTATGGTATCAGAGAGACAGGCTGCGACTCGTAATACATTTACCCTTGACCTGTGTAAGTTAGACCACTAAGTTTTCCCTGTAAGCGCTCACAAGATAACCTTTAAGAATTGCTTTAGAATTTCCCTATAGGAACTTAAGTTTTGACCAGTGAGGAATGGGTAGACTATAAGGCTTTTGGTTAGGTAGCGTTGCTTCCGCATCACTCTGATTTATGCCCTGCTTGTTGAGAGCACTTTTGGAGATTTAAAGCTCACGCTTTGCACCACCTAAGATTCCGACTCCGACCTCTAATTCTTTTGTTAATCATTTTGATGTTTCTTCGGGTATTCTGAGAATCTCCTTGACGATGACCTACTTGATGCATTCTGTTATATGCTTTTGATAATCTATGAATCTTCAGACCCTATTTGAGTTCGTCTTAAACATCTCTGTTCCCATGAGAAGTCTGGTGGTGTTTTAACCACGAGTATAAGAATGTTTTCCTCTCACTTTTGAACGATAAGACTTGCGTTGTCGATCTGTTTTCATTGGATAGTTAACTTTGATTTCATTCTAATAAAGGATAGGTTGATTGATCATTGACGACTATCCTCCTATGTCTCACCTTCGGTGTTTGAAACCATTTTGAACTCCCTACCATGATTTCCGATTGTTAAACTTTTGCTATCACTACCTGATTTTGATCTTCACTTCCGATCTGTTTGATACTTCTCCAACTATCCCGAAGGCCATTTGACCTTAATGCGGTTGACACATTCTATGAATTCAATTACCCGTGCTGGATATAAATGTATCATCTGATACTACTCTGTCTTGCAAGTCCATTATTACTCCTATGAGAACTCTGGTGATTATTAACCATGGATACAGGAAGTTTATTCCCTCCCTTTGAATAACGAATCATGCCGTCAACTAGTTTCCTTTGGAAGGATATGACAAAAATATTGTCTCGATATGAAATTGGTAACTGAACATGATGATGCTGATAACCGATATCCCATACGCCTCACTTTTGACAGTTATACGATGTTCGTATTACCGACGATTCACAACCTACCTGCCACTTATGCTAAATAACTAAACAAGAATCCAACACCTTGAATTGTTCGCTTATCTATTTCCACACTTTGATGAACCATGTACTTGACCTTGATATATGAACTATCCGTCTGGCTTGGCGACCGTACTCATCCTACGAATCCGTTTACTTTTGACATATTCGATTTTGAGGTCTTTAAGTTATGGATTGGCTGGCCCTCATACGCTGCCAGGGACTACCGTATCCGATTTGTGACCTTTAGTAATATGTTTCATCCCACTTTCGTTATGATATCCGGTAACCGCTCAAATCTGTTAACGCTGCTATGGAAACATCTACCTCGGTCTCATTTGATTGATGATTGTCCCCTGACACTTAATTGTATCCACTCTCATAAAACGTTGGCATTGGAAGTTTGTTGTGCAAATTTTCTGGTGTTCTCCGATGGAACTCTTGGGTTTCCCTCCTGTTTGAGAAGTGGAATGAAATTTGAACCGACCTCAATTGACGAACCAAAATGCTATAGAAGTTGAGAAATTGGAGAAGATGATGGAATATGATTTTGTTCACCTCAGTGCTTCATTTTGAATACCCTGTTAGTTGTGAAGAAGAAAGAGAAAACTTTGGAGTATCGACTATCGTAAACCTAATCGTATCACTACCATGACCATCTTTCAATTCAGCGTATCAATGATTGATTCTATCTCTGTAAACTCTGCACCAGACGGCCTCTTTTAATGATTGAATGACTGAAGAAGCAACCCCAAGGACTTCTAAGGGAAAAAAAAAAAAAAAAAAAAAAAAAAAAAAAAAAAAAAAAAAAAAAAAGATGACTATTTGAGAGTAACCTCCGGGAAGTATTTTAGTTTTATGCACGAAGAGGAACATGTAGACCATCTTGTAGAATGACCCTTTATTCTGGAAGAAGTAGATTGGATTGGCGTCCCGAGATTGTAGCAGACAACACTACCATGCAGCCGGCAATGACGGCAGTCGAGTTGGCGAATTTTGAACTGTGCTAAAGACCTTTCTAACACACGCAGTCTTGTTTCTCTATTCATTTTAGTTGTACTAAGATGAATTGAGAGCAGAAGCAGACTCGCATAATGCACAGTCATACCAGAGATACACGTTACTACACCACCGTTTCAAGAAGAAGTGCCGAAGGCTTGAGGGACCAGACTTGAGTTTATAATTTCTTTCCACTCTATGGACAGACGTAGACAGACTACTTGGAATTGGGAGAGATTTAGGATCATGTATTTGAATAAACGATAATTCTGAAGTGAACGTTTGTGTTTGGAAGAGTTGATTTTGTGAAGAATGAAGCTATGGATGACGTAATTCATTTCCTCTTGACCTACTCAAATTTTCGTTACCTGATGATAGGATCCCTTGAATGATTTATGTTAGTAATTCCGCTCAGTGTTCATTCTGCGTATGCTGGACGATGGTTTTGTTATGTGAAATTTGACGAATGATGGATGATCTGATGCTTTTAATGATGTACCAAATTCTGATAGACATTCTGAGATTTCAGTTAACTTTTTCGAGTAGTTCGTTCTTCTCTTAGTTATGGTGTTTGATTTTGATGACCTCTGAGACTGTAGAAGTACTAGGTGGTTTTGAATACGACTTGAGATAAAGTATGATCATCATGAAGGCATATTTATGTGGTGCTAGTATTATGACGCCTGATCAACGTGATAATACTTACACCATATAACATGCACTCATTGAGGCCATAGGATATCTTGGGGGAGTACCTAAGAAGTTTAGGATCTGATCTCCGTTGGTTCATCCGTGATTAGTGAGACATTAGGTTCATTCTACCTACGCGTATACTCTGTTTCCGTTCATTAAATATCTGGATGAGTTTGAACTCTCGTACTGCATTCTGTTGACCTCAGTTATATATCTTGAACTCCTTGTAGAACTCTCTACTGATGGTACAGTTAATCTGATTTGAAGTTCTATTCCTATTCCATATAAGCTCTTCAGAAGATTCACCTATCATTCATTTTATGTTGTATGTTCCTTTCGATCTGAAATCAAACTAAGTTGTCTCCTTCTAAGGAATCTGAAGCCATCTTGTTTCGATCGAGTCACGAGAAACCATTGTTGTGAAAATCCTTTTTGGAAGAACCCCCGAGGGCGTGAGGATTGTTCGTGACGATGTTTTGCGAATTGCTACGACTTTGTTTAACTTTGCGACTTCAATTTTCGAGGACGAAAATTTTTTTCTAGAAGGGAAGAGTTGTAAAACCCTAAAATTTTGAACACGTAAAATACCCAAATTACCCTTGATCTCGAATTCGTAAAAGACATCTAAAACTTTAAGATATTTAATCCCGAGTGATCATAAGTAACTAACGGGCATTAAATGAACAAATAAACCAAATGTACACGTTATTTCATATAATCCCACGCCTAAATAAAATGTCCTAATCAAATTCTTGCATCATTTAAACAAAATCAAGAATATACTATCACATTTAAGTTGGCCCAAATCATGCCACTAATCATGCAAAGTTACCGAATATTGAAACCCATTTACACGTTTTCATTAAACCGGTCCATGCATTTTTTTTCTTTTCATCTTTACATCATTACCATATTTCTCTCAACATCCAAACCCTAAAAACACCATTGCAAAGTGCGGCTGCTACTTGTCCTCCTTTCCTATGAAAACAAAGCAAAAGGGCTCGTTGATGTTTCCTGTTTGGTGGGTGATCGCGGAATTGTTCGTTTCGGTTCTGATCGTGTAGCTTGGTTTGATCGCGAGGGTGATCGTGCATGGTTTTGGTTCTGGTTCAACAAGAGTTTTGGTTTCGGTTCCTTGATCCATCTTTCTTAATTCGTTTCCATATCGACTTTGAGGTACCCTAAATCATCCTTGTGTTTGCTCCTTGATATATATAAACGTATGGAGTCATGAAATAATAATGATAATAATAACACTAGACCTAATAAATCTCGTTTGTATAATCCCACGTATGAATGAAGGGTCGCATGAAATAATAGATATGTAGGCTGATGCGTATACATGTGAAACTGATCTTCTGTTTCGTTTATAGTTGAGTTAAAAAAATCGCATGTGTCCAGGTGTACAAATGTGAGTTACTGAATCAAATTAAATAAACATGGGTTGTTATTTGGTGGGTCGCATACATGGTGCATAGGTTAATGCCAAACTGGATATAGAAACCTAAAATATAAAGGAGGGCGTGTGTATTTTAGTTCGAGAAGAAGGATTAGTTTTGGATGGGAATTTATGTAGTATTTGTGGGACGTTAACTAGTATGCTATTTGTGACGAAAGTGGGGCTGGAATCATGTATGCATAACGTGTATTAAAACAAAGTAAAACATGAGAATATAATGCGCATGTGTTAATCAGATCAAAAGAGTAGGGGTTAGAATTGTTTTTTTTTGTTTTAGTTGTGTCATGATCTGGTCAAGATAAGCTGTGGTCGTATGGGGCATTTGTGTGTGAGTTTCGAATGATCTTTAAACATGGTAGCTTGGTCTTGGTTCGTGAACTAAATATGAGGAAGGTTTGTGTGTCTCGTTTGATTTGTGAAGTAAAAAAAAAAGAGTCTCGGTGTCGATGTGAAGTTGAAAGGTTGCATGTATGTGTGTCGAGAGTGTATTAAGTGGGTATGTTTGTCATGACGAGTTTGGGTTATGGTCTGAGTTCCGAAACCGTTTTAGTCCGAAACAAGTTTTAATGGCCTTCTTAAATGTGCTAAAACCTAAGCGGTCATAAATAAAATTAAATTACACATTTAACCCCGATATTTGGAATTGTTAAAATAAGCCTAGACTTTTTATAAGTTACACTTTAAACCTTAAATATGACAAGTGGTCACATTTAACCTTAATTTGACAAATTATGGATTTTAAACTTAAAGTCACTAATAATAGAAAATTTCTAAAAATAGAAATAAAACCTAAATCATGAAATCTGGTTTAAAATAAGTTATTAACTAAGACGACCATGAATTCGTATAGGTTCTGTGAAGCGGGAGTGACCCATTGTCTTGTGGTCTATCTTTGGTTACTTTTGGCTGTCGAATAAGATACAGGTATTCTGACATTTCTTTTAAGGTTTCTCATGATCTCTTTCGTATTCTGATCCGTTAGTTTCTGATTCGATTGCTATGATTTCCCCTTTGCTTGAACCTTCCCAATTGATTCCATTTAATATGATGTCTGATATGAAGCTATGTTATGAAAACCTTTTCTGCTTATATCTTGGAAATGTTTTGAGAAAAACTATATTAAAAGAGGTTTATAAATGAGGCAAAACCATTTTATATAAATATTACTAGCTTTTATGAAAACTATTTTGGAAGACTAATTTTTACGAAGAACCTTTTTGAAAGAATATTTTTATGAGAACTACTTTAAAGGATCGTTTTATGAAAATCATGAATAAAGGATTGTTTAAAATGGACTTTTGATGGAAAGTTTTGAAATGAACTTTTGACATGAACCTTGACTTGATTATTCAATATGAACCTTGATCTGATAAACTCTGAGTTGGATCATTGATATTACTTCTGAGATATTGATATGCAGCTTCTGATATATGACCTTTTGATGTGACACTCTGATTTGATATGATACTTGACTCTTAGTTTGATACCCGAGCCATTTCTGTTTTCCCTAGCCAGGAAGGTAACCTGGCCATGTATTTGATGCACCATTGGCATGACTCATGTGTGGGTGAGTGATTTCTCACACCGTCCCCATTCTGATTATGATATGCGCATTACTTTGACTATGGATTATATATGTTTCTGGGGGGCGTATGGATTGCAATCCTAGGTTCTGTTCTGTTTAGTGGATTTAACTATATATGATATGATTTCTGTTCTGGTGATTGGTACTGTGTGCTATACATGCCCTTCACAATTTCTGGGAGCTCGCTACTCCATTTGAAGAATGAGGACACCCCTCATATTATCTGATTATCTGAGAGGTCTCCCCTCTATATGATTTGAAGATTTATGGTTACGACATGATATGATCTGCTTCTGGGCTCGTGGTGGATTACTATCCCTCTTTCTCTTTTCCCTTTATGTTTATTCATTGACTTATTCCGTGATCCATATTACATCTGTTTGGCCATTGTTTCTGTTATTCTGCATTATTCTTTATTACTGTTTGTTATCGTTATATCTGTTCACTGAGCTCTCGTAGCTCAGCCGCATTTCTTTTCCTGCGGCAGGTTTTTAGTAAAGAGCTGGGAATGGGTGGAGAGTACCTTTGGACTTAGAAGACTGATAGCTATTCTGGATTTAGAAGTGATTAGAAGTTATTATTATTTTGGAATTAGTATTTAGTGGAAGTTCATTTGTAACCTTATAGTATCTGTATTTCATTTGTAACCTTTGAGTATTCTTGTATTGCTATAGATGTATTCTTGTTTGATCTGATATGAAGCCATCATTGTGATATCTTTACCCTTGTCGGGTTGGGGTGTTACATATATCCCGCACTCTCATCATCAGACTCCACCACTCCAATGATATACTTACAACAATTCTGGTGTAATGTTGTGCTCCTGGAAGATGTCAAGCCTGATACACTTCAAAGTAACATAGAGTCACAACAGATTAACTTAACGTCAAAAGATCTACGAATGGCACTTAATCTTCCAGCAGCAAATCATGGAAATTATGAAGATTTCAAAGAAGCTCCCAACGTAGATCAGCTCAAAGAATTCTTCATTGAGCTAGGATACGATAAAGATGCTGAAGGTGCTGACAACTTCAAAAGATTATCATCATTCAAACGGAAGTATCTACCCATGAGATGGGCCACGCTCTTCTCAATTCTGAACCGTTGTATAACGGGTAAGGAAACAGGGATGGATAAGTAATGTATGGTATAGTGAAACAGCGTCACTTCAACTATGCTAAGATGATCTAGACGGATGTCGTAGATCATGTAAGGAAATCATCAAAGAAGAAGAATGTGTGCATTCCTTTTGTCAGGTATATCAAGTTGATGATGGCCCAATTCATGAGGCAACATCCGAATATTTCAAGAAGACAAGAAGATCCAACAGCAAAAGAACCTTACATGCACAGCACAAGTGGTGACTCCATTGTTACTAACAAAGCTCCTATGCCAATACCACAAAGCTTGTTGGATCTTGCTGACAAGGAATCTGACGCATACAAGGAGTATAAGGAGTTAGTTAACGCTCCTATGGGAAGCTCCAAACCGAGCGGACCTACCCGGGAGCGCATAGGGTCAAAGTAGAGTCTAGTTCCAAAGTAGGACCCCCTAAGACAAGAAAGAAAACAACTACAAGTAAACGAACAAAGACGAGGAGTAAGTTTAGGCAGTTACATGACGAAGATGATGAAGATAGGGAAACACTCATCGAGCCACAAACTGATGAGTCTAGGAAAACAAACGTAGGTAAAGATGATGTGGAGGAGGACAAGGAGAAAAGTGAACCTTCTAAGGAGAATAAGGATAATGAGGAGCCTAGGTTTAGTGATACTCGTCATGATGACGATGATGGAGATGATATGGGGGATGGATATGACACACATAGACTGGAGCCTAGGACGAAGACGAAGATTGACACTAGTAGGTCTAGGTTCACTGAGCAACACCAGCTCACTCTTCCCGCTACCACCCAAAGAATCCCGACAACAACAACAACAACAACTACTACTACTACTACTACTACTACTACTACTACAGCAACACCACACACAATACCCACAACAACAACCCCATTTACAACTCACACATCACAACAACCATCATCAACAACAAAAAATTTAAAACATATCCCGACAACATCCACATCCACTCTCTTTAAGAGAATACGAGCTGAACCAGTTCCATTTGTAACTACCACATGCTTCAATGAAGTTATGGGGAAGCTAAGAGCCGACATGGAAACAAGATTCATAGCTCAACAATACCGTGAATCTCAAGCTCGATCATCTTCATCCACAAAAACTCTATCATTGGATCGTCTCTCAGAAATCATGATAGATAAGTTTTTGAATGATGATTCACTACAACAAGCTCACCCCCAACATATACAATGGATTTCTGGAACCCCAAGCTGAAGCACCGACAACAACTCAAGTTGACAATCAACTTCAAGACCTCGAGAAGGAAATCAAGAAAAACAATTATGAGGCAATCAAGCTAATCAAGAAATTGTCAACAAGGTTAGTCGCGTTGGAAAGCCAATGTCATCTACAGTCACAAAAGTGCTGTCAGGATTATCGCGATCAGAATGATCCTGAGGGGGAGAAAAATGCTAAAAGACCAAGAACCACAACAACTACAATCTTCTCAACACACAAACAAGCTTCACCTCAACAACAACAACAAATAGACGAATATGAAGATGTGAACATGGACAATGAAGCCGTTGGGGATGAAACTCGCAAGGAAGGTGTAGATATTGATGAAGACTTTTGGATCGACATGACATATCGGGAAGGAGATATACCTCCAGAGCTCGGAGGATTTGATGTTTCGGACATAGATGATGATGATGTGTTTGATGACGTGTTGAAGGATCCATTACATACGGATGAACAAACTGAAGATCCTACAACATCAAGACTTGACAGGCTATTCTTAATATGCATGAAAGATTTGGATTGAACATCGGGGAAGATGATCCATTGGAACAAAGAGTACAAGGTATCTATGATTCGGTAATCTACAAGTTTAAAAGTGATAGAGATCTAAGTACAAGACTTATCGATCAAGAAGTATCTAAAGCTCTCGGTGCTTCAAATTCTTCAACAATTGAAAGAGAGGTTATTGCAAAAAAAAGAAGAGAACGCTATCCACTATGGAAACAAATACCTAGAGTTACAAGATTTGACACCGCTCCTCCAGTTCTGTACATCAACGACGATCTTAAGTACATGCTTGAAAGTCCAGACAAATACCAACCATCAACAAAGGAAGTAGCGATATATGAGGAAATTCCAGAACCATTTCTGGAAGAAGGTAGATTTGTTGATATCTTCTCTGAAGTGGAAGTCGATCCAGAAAAGTACAACAGAGATGCATATCTTGGGATAATCAAAGTAAATGAAATATTGAGGGTATTCTATCAATTGAGGCAGCTTAGACGCAAGCCTCGTGAAGAAGTCAACTCGAAGCACATAATCCTCAGATACGTTGAAGTTAACTCAGAGTAACAATCTTCTCACGGATCGGTTGAATATCACGTTGTCAGAACATATAATCAACATTACTACTTCACTGAAGCTGATTGCATCAACCTTTATCCTCATGATCTTAAAGATATCCTAAAGAGAAGAAGAGACTGCTTCAACAAGAAAGCCATTGATCAAGACGTTATTGAATCAGTATTGATCTTCATGAGGGCTTATGTTATAGTAGCTCACATCGAAGACTTCCAGATGGGGATTGAAAGCTATCAGAGGAAGATCAACCTGACTCCTCCGATGTTAGCTTGCATTGGTATTCAGAAAGTCAAAAGCTGGACATGTTTCACAAGACCAGGCCTTGGACTATGTCTGGTGTATGAGACCGAAAAGAAGCAAAAGAGATTGTTCAGATTCATTGAAGTAGCCAAGTTCTCTTTCGGTACCCTACTACGGATTCTGAAGAAACTTGAGCGGATAAAGAGGAAGGTGGAGAAACTACAGATAGAGATAACTGTAAGCAATCATCGTATGTTGACAAGTGTTGTGAATGTGATAAAAGAAAGGCTTACACTTCGAGCATCATGAAGACGAATGGAACAAAGAATCGGATGTCGAAGTTGGCATGACAAGATGCCCATAAATAGAAGACCCGAATGATCTACCCTTAGGAGGAGATTTTTGGAACACAAAAAGTGTAAATCATTAGTGTAGGGACTTATATTTATCTTTTGTATTAGTATGGGGTATGTTGTGCGATATTGTGTGGCTTGTGACCGCATTACACTATCGCAACACTTGTATAGTTGCGATAGTATGCTTGACTATTGTATGGGTATAAATACCCCCAACCTCATGGGTTATGAGATGTGTGTTCTTCTTTCTATCTATGCGAGACTTTACTTATTTCTCTCGTTTCTCTCTCTAAACTAAAGTGTCCACACCCACTTTTTCTCACTAAGATTACTAGAGTAGACGTGATATTATTGGAACAACAGCAACATATGTGTGTTTCTGTTTGTATAACATTTTTGATATTTTTTAGAGTCTAATAAATGGTCATGAGTGCTTATTTTATACACTATGTATAATCTGTAATTGTAAGTGCTTCGTGATATCCTTTAAAATCTGAGATGTAGTCATAAGTACTGTTTTTATACGTTGTACATAAGTTGTGGTAATGCCTGTTGTTTTCGTAAGTGGTACAAGATATCGTTTGCCTGTGCAATATAAGTGCTTCTTGATATCATTTAAAGTCTGATATGGGGTTATAATTGCTCATTTTATACGTTGTGTATAAGTTGTGGTCCTAAATGCTGATTTCATAAGTGTTATTAATTAACGAAGGAAGTTGATTTTTGGAATAGAATCTAGTGTGTTTACAATAGCCATTTTTTTGTTGATATTTTAATAACAACTACAGTAATACACGTTTGATACATAGATAATGGTGAATCTCATATTCGCGTCGTTATTATGAACATCTACAATAAAAACACAAATAGTATTTTGGCCATAACAAAGATCATTTGACTCGCATTACTAATCTACAATCATTAAGTCAAAGTTCATTTACTTTTATATCTAATATTCGTTGAGCAATAATGATTGTGTTTCTGATTTGGATCGTATTGGGTTGGCTATGATGATTCATTCACCCGTAGAGTCGTAATTTGGGTGTGGTAAAAGATGATGTTGGGAATTATGATACGATTCAAGAGAAGACAACTTAGGTCTGGTAATATATAAGAGTTAGGTCTGTCTTTGTAATTAGGTCTGGTAATGCAAAGTTAAGTCTAGTAGTCTGTTTAAGTCTGGTTGACTTATAATGTTAAGTCTGGTCATGAAGTTAGGAAAGTCTGTTAGAGATAAGTTAGGAAAAGATACAAAACGTGTAAGTATCTTTATAGAAGATTTGTGAATATCTTCTTAGTCGGTTAGCATTAGGGTTTCCTTGTGTTATAAAAGGATCCCTAAGATTGTTAGTTTCGTGTGTGAGTTGTACGAGTTTCACTATTGTGATTAAAAGTAATATACGAAGTTAGTGTTATCTCTGTGTTCTTCATTGTTCTTGTTAAGATTCCGCATTAACATTAACAATCGTCTAGGGTTTCTCACTTAGATTGGTTTGGATTTATCCCAACCATCTACTAGGTATTCAAGACTACTTAGAGATCCACATACAATTCGTGGACCAACAAGTGGTATCAGAGCAAGGCGAGAGACTCTGAATTCGAAGAACACTTAATCTCAAAAACCTAATTCTCACTCAAATCACCCTACACAATGTCTGAATTCGATAAGCCTGTTAACACTGAAACTTTTTCAATCCATAACAGTGAGGATGAGAGATCAAACCATGAAGATGAAGGAAAAACTAAAACCAGTAACTCCCAAACACAACAACAACCCATCCCTTCCACAACCACAATCTCAAACATAAAACTTCCATTACTGAAAAGAGAAGAATATGATATATGGGCCATGGAGATGGAACATTATCTGGAGTACATTGATAGTGATGTATGAAAGGTTATTCAAAAGGGAATTTCTAAGAAAAGAATTTCAAAAGGGAAAGATGGGCAGATAAGAATAATGCCACCAGTATCTGCTGAGGAGATTAGGGCTGTGGAGAAGGAAAAGAAGGCTAGAACCTTGCTTCTTATGGCTATACCTAAGGAGCATCTACAAAGGTTTCATGGCATCCTTGATGCTAAGGAGATGTGGGAGGCTATCAAGAAACGATTTGGAGGCAATGCAAACTCCAAGAAGATGCAAAAGGCTGTTCTTAAACAGCAATTTGAGACATTCAGTGTTTCAAAGACTGAAGGATTGGAGAAGGGCTATGACAGATTTCAACATCTGTTAACACAACTGGAAGTTCATGGTGCAGCAGTTTCAAATGAGGATGCAAACCACAAGTTCCTTAGATCTTTACCATCAGAATGGGGCAATGTATCTGTGGCGATGAGGATTAAGGAGGAAGTAGATTCAATGACACCTGATGACCTATACAATAATCTCAGGATGTTTGAAAGGGACATCAGTAACAACACTCAGGCTTCAACCAGTTCATCAAATGTTGCTTTTGTGTCACAAAACAAAAGCAGTACTTACAAGGTTAAACCTGGTAGTGTTAGGTCTGGTATCTATGAAACTCCTTCAAGTGAAAGGTCTGCTTCAAGTTTTACTGATGAGGTGATACATTCTTTCTTTGCCAACCAAACGGAAGATGAAAGCTTTATTAGTGAAGACTTAGAACAGATTAATGATGCTGAAGTTGAAGAGATGGACATAAAATGGCACATTGCCATGGTTGCTTTAAGGGTCAAACGATTTCAGAAGCAATATGGGAGGACCATCAACTTCAACAACAAATCACCAGTGGGATACACAAAGAGGACAGTTGAATGCTACAACTGTCACAAGCATGGACATTTTTCAAGAGATTGTCCAGAGAAGAAGCCTGCTGATGGGAAAAGAGATGAAGATGGGAAGATGGAAAAGAATCAGATGAGCTTGCTGACAATGGAAGCTGGAGGAGTCAACTGGGGTGAGCATCCAAGAGTGAATGAGGAGTCTGATCATGCTCTCATGGCCATTGGTAATGAGGTATCATTATGCTCTAAATTATGCACTGATTCATATAATCATGTTAAGGCTTTGTGTGATGAGCAGTTAGAACAAATAGGTGACCTTGAAGTAAATCTTTTAGCACATAAAAATGCTGTAAAAACACTAGAGGCACAAAAGGTCACCCTTCAAAACCAACATGCTGCTTTAAATGAAAAACTATACTTTCAAGCTAATAAAATATATGAACAAGATGAAAATCTTAAAAGGTATAGACAATTGGGCCTTAGAATTCAGAAGGATAGGGATGAGTTGAGAAAAAGGGTAGATCAATGGAACAATTCAAATAATAACCTATTCAAATGTTGGGATTCTCAAATTAAGTCAAATAAAAAATGTGGCTTAGGATATGAGGAAGATGAGAAAAAGGCAATCCTTAAGTCTAGAGAAGATGATTATGTAGGAAAACCATTGTACAATAGGTTTGTTAAGACTGGTGACTTTAAAGGAGTACCACTACCATTGAGTGATGACTATACTCCTCTTGAAAAAAAAGAGTTGGATGATTCACTTTTTGTGTATGGTAAGAAAGGTCCTCAAACACCTGAGTCAATCACCTCAGAGGACAAATCCAGTAGGTATTCTTCTTGTCAATCCAATGACTCTGAAGGATCTATTGATGGTTCCTCTGATCACTCTAAGTCTGAGTCAAAAAGTGAGATAAAAGAGAATCCTGAACCTAAGGTTGTTAAGAAGTGTGAACCTGTTGTAACTGAACCTGTAGTGACTAAACCAAAGCCTGAGACAGTCAAACCTAGTTGTGTCAAACACATAAAAACTCCTAGGGAATCTGTCAAAATGAATGAGTCACCTAGAAACAATAGTGTTCACAGAGAAAGTAGGAGTAGTTACACTTATGCTCCTAAAAGATGTTTTGTGTGTGGAAGTTTGAGTCATTTAATAAGAGATTATGACTTCCATGAAAAGAGAATGAAGAGAGAGGCTGAGCAAAAGAGAATGAATGTTAATATGGGTCATGGTTCAAATAAACCAGTTTGGAATAATGCTAGTAGAATTAATCATGCCAACCAGTTTGTTCCCAGACCTGTCCAACTCAATAACTCTACCAGACCTAACTCTTATGTTAACTCTGGTAGACAAAATTTTAGGTCTGGCTACAGGAACTTTAATGTGAATAGGCAAAATGGTAATTTTATGAGGCCTAATGTGAATACTGGTTATGTTAATTCTGTGAGATCTAATGTGAACACTGGCTATGTGAGACCCAAACAACCATTTCAAAAGTCACAGGTGAATACAAATTTTCAAAGAAATAATTTTTACAAAACAAATTCACCTGTGAAAAGACAAGTTGTAAAGCAAACAGCAAAACCTTTAAAGGGGAATGGGGGGTCTGCTGTTAAGACCTCAGCATGTATATCTTGGGATTCAAATAAAAATAAATCCATGTATAAATCCCAAAACAACAGTGGATCAGGTTCAAATAAGAAATTTAAGCATGTGATCCACAAGGCGGACCCAAGCCTACTCAGGCCTGGGTTCCTAAGAGAAACTAATTTCTCTTCCTTTTGTGCAGGATCATCCACTTTGCTATATGGAAGATAGAGGAATTCTTGACAGTGGATGCTCTGGGCACATGACTGGTAACAAGAACTATCTAAATGATTTTCATGAATTCGAAGGAGGTTCTGTTACTTTTGGAGGAAGCTAGGGACAGATAACTGGTAAAGGAAGAATAATTGTGGGCAACATAGAATTTGACAATGTATCCTTTGTGAAAGAACTTGGGCAGTTCAACCTTTTCTCAATATCACAAATTTGTGATACTCAGCATAAGGTGCTTTTTACTGAAACTGATTGTCTTGTGTTGACTCCGGACTTTAAGATGCCTGAAGAACATCAATTTCTTCTTAAAGTTCCCAGACAACACAAAATATACAGTTTTGATATGATAGCATCTAATCCTGCAAAAGATGCTACCTGTTTGATTGCAAAAGCTACTTTGGATGAATCTAAGTTGTGGCACAGAAGGTTAGGCCATGTGAATTTCAAAAACATGAATAAACTGGTGAAGAATAACCTTGTGAGAGGTTTGCCTTCAAAATTGTTTAAAAATGATCATACATGTGTGGCTTGTAACAAGGGAAAACAACATAGGGTATCCTGTAAGGTTAAATTAGAAAGATTAATCTCTGAGCCCTTACATACCTTAAATATGGATCTTTTTGGCCCTACATCTGTCCATAGTATAAATCATGCATGCTATTGCCTTGTCATTACAGATGATTGTACTAGATATTGTTGGGTGTTCTTTATGTCTAGGAAGGATGAAGCTACTCCTTTGATTCAAACTTTCATTAGGCAGATTCAAAACCTTCTTGATAAAAGAGTTAAAATCATTAGGAGTGACAATGGCACTGAGTTTTAAAACAAAAGCATGCTAGACTTCTGTGGTAATAAAGGTATTGAGCAACAATTCAGTAATGCAAGAACTCCTCAGCAAAATGGAGTTGCTGAGAGAATGAACAGGACACTTATTGAGGCAGCTAGGACTATGCTAGCAGATTCACTTTTACCCACAACATTTTGGGCTGAAGCAGTCAGCAATGCCTGTTACATCTTTAATAGGGTTAGAGTGACTAAGCCTCAAAACAAAACCCCTTATGAGCTTATGTTTGGCCATAAACCAGTTGTTAGCCATATAAGGCCTTTTGGGTGTCATGTAACCATTCTTGATACTTTAAGTGTTCTTGGAAAGTTTGAAGGAAAATCTGATGAAGGGTTTTTAGTTGGGTATGCATTAAACAGTAAGGCCTTTAGGGTTTACAACTTAGTGTCCAAGAAAGTAGAAGAAAATCTGCATGTAAACTTTCTTGAAGAAAAACCCAATGTCAAGGGAATTGGTCATAGATGGATGTTTGATATTGATTATTTAACTGATTCTATGAATTATATTCCTGTCTCCAAGGAGAATCAAGTTAACCCTATTGCAGGTACCAAAGAAGTTACTAACAATGCAGGTACCAAAGATCCTTCTAACACAGGGAACACTGATGATATGGCTGAGCTTGTTGTGATTCCTTCTACAGAGAACAAGTCTGCTGCAGCTGAAGTAGAAATCAAGAATTCTTCTTCACAAGAAAAGGATTCTGAATACAAATCTCAAGATACTGGCAAAGTAACATCCCCTAACATTACCAGTACTTCCAATTTTAAGTCTGGTAGTGGTGCTCATCCAGACCTTTCTTCAAGTGCTGTTTGTGTTGATTCTGAGATGCCAGAACTTGAAGTATTTCCAAATCCTAATGAAGGTATCTTTGAAGGGGCTTCCTATGATGAAGGGGGTATTATTACTAATTTCAACAACTTACCCACTGAAGTGGAGGTAAGTCCAACTCCCACTCTCAGGATTCACACCATTCATCCCAAGAGCCAAATTATTGGTGATCCTAAGTCTGCTGTTCAAACAAGAAGTAGAGTGCAACATCAGTCTGATTCACTTGCACTCATCAGCCTGATCAAGCAACAACAAAGGGTCAATCATAAGGACCAGCAACATTGTTTATTTGCTTGCTTTCTTTCTCAAAGTGAACCCACTACAGTTTCTGAAGCTTTAGGGGAGGAAAGTTGGGTAGAAGCTATGCAAGAAGAGTTGTTGCAGTTCAAGCTACAGAAAGTATGGGTTCTTGTAGACCTACCTGATGGAGCTAAAATCATTGGTACAAAATGGGTCTTCAGGAATAAAAGGGATGAAAGAGGGGTAGTTGTAAGAAACAAAGCAAGGTTGGTAGCACAAGGATACAAACAGGAGGAGGGCATAGATTATGATGAGGTTTTTGCTCCTGTAGCAAGAATTGAGGCTATCAGGTTATTTTTGGCCTATGCATCATACATGGGATTCAAGGTGTATCAGATGGATGTCAAAAGTGCTTTTCTTTATGGCACTATTGAAGAAGATGTGTATGTACATCAACCTCCTGGTTTTGAGGATCCTGCTAATCCCAATCAAGTGTACAAGGTTATTAAAGCTCTATATGGTCTTCATCAAGCTCCTAGAGCTTGGTATGAAACTCTTTCACAGTTTCTAGAAGAACATGGATACATCAGGGGTGTAATTGACAAGACTTTATTCATTAAAAGAGACCAGAAGGATATCATTCTTGTTCAAATTTTTGTGGATGATATCATTTTTGGATCAACAAGAAAGTCTTGGTGTGATGAATTCGAAGGTTTAATGAAAAGCAGATTTGAAATGAGCTCAATGGGAGAACTTACATTTTTCTTGGGACTGCAAGTAAAACAAAAGGATGATGGACTTTTTATTTCTCAAGACAAGTATGTTGCAGAAATTTTGAGGAAGTTTGAGTTCTCAAATGTGAAGACTGCAGTCACTCCCATGGAAAACAAGGTGCCTTTAACAAAGGATGAAGATGCTGCTGATGTGGATGTGCACCTTTACAGATCCATGATAGGTTCTCTCATGTATCTTACTGCTTCTAGACCTGACATTATGTATGCAGTTTGTGTTTGTTCACGTTTTCAGGTACAACCAAAGACTTTACATTTTCATGCTGTGAAGAGAATCTTTAGGTACTTAAAGGGCAAACCAAATTTGGGCCTTTGGTATCCTAAGGAGTCATCTTTTGACCTGACAGCTTATTCAGACAGTGACTATGCTGGTTCAAGCCTGGATAGGAAATCCACAACAGGAGGTTGTCAATTCCTTGGAAGGAGATTGATATCTTGGCAATGCAAGAAGCAGACAATTGTGGCCAATTCAACTACTGAAGCTGAATATGTTGCAGCTGCTCACTGCTGTGGACAAGTCTTGTGGATTCAGAATCAGATGCTGGACTATGGTTTGAATTTTATGAATACTGTTATCCACATAGATAATAAGAGTACTATCTGTATCGTTAAGAACCCAGTATATCACTCTAAAACTAAGCATATAGAAATCAGGCATCACTTTATTAGAGATTGCTTTGAAAAGAAGTTGATAAGAGTGGAGAAAATACATACAGATTTTAATGTTGCTGATCTGTTAACTAAAGAATTTGATGGTCCTAGGTTCAATTATCTGGTAGTTAACATTGGTATGATGAACCCCTAGTTTGAGTTAAGGGGAGGTTTGGCTTAAGGGGAGGTCAAATTATAAAGTATGTAAAGTATGAGTACTTACCAGCATTTAGGTTATCTTTAAGTCTTGTAGTTTTGTTTTTAGTTCTGTAAAGTATGGTAAAAGATGATGTTGGGAATTATGATACGATTCAAGAGAAGACAACTTAGGTCTGGTAATATATCAGAGTTAGGTCTGTCTTTGTAATTAGGTCTGGTAATGCAAAGTTAAGTCTGGTAGTCTGTTTAAGTCTGGTTGACTTATAATGTTAAGTCTGGTCGTGAAGTTAGGAAAGTCTGTTAGAGATAAGTTAGGAAAAGATTCAAAACGTGTAAGTATATTTATAGAAGATTTGTGAATATCTTCTTAGTCGGTTAGCATTAGGGTTTCCTTGTGTTATAAAAGGATCCCTAAGATTGTTAGTTTCGTGTGTGAGTTGTACGAGTTTCACTATTGTGATTAAAAGTAATATACGAAGTTAGTGTTATCTCTGTGTTCTTCATTGTTCTTGTTAAGATTCCGCATTAACATTAACAATCGTCTAGGGTTTCTCACTTAGATTGGTTTGGATTTATCTCAACCATCTACTAGGTATTCAAGACTACTTAGAGATCCACATACAATTCGTGGACCAACAGATGAGTGGCATAAATTGCAGCCTGTTTTGCAGCCAATACGATATCTGAACCGAGGCCCAAATAGTTATATAATTTAAGGCCTTAAACACCGTCGTTCACTTTGCTATTGTAACTTTGCAGTTTCGAAAGTAATTGTATATACTACATTTTATGAATAGAAATATATGGTTGTCGAGTTTTTGTTGGAAGTGATTGGTTATTGATTTGGACTCTTCATTATTTTTGTTAATCTAGGAATGATAATAATCGTATCGGTCGAAGATTTTAAAAGTGGAACTTAGTTTGGCTTCAGAAATCCCTATGCAGCCGAGCCTCAAAATGTGTTAGTATGCTTGATATAATTTTGACATTTGCTGCATATTAGCTTAGGATTATATCAGGGACCTTTAATGGTTTTTGAGGATTAGACTCATGCGCTATGATTTTTCGTTGGATTGTCGGTGTTGCACAAATTCTGAATATGGAAGAAACAAAAAGGAATTTGTGATTTTGTGGAATTACTGATAAATAATTGATAACATCAAATAATGTATACTTTTGACTGTAAAAAACCCTTGATATATGCGCATTATTCTTTTTTTTTCATAAGAATTCATACTTAATGACTTCCTATATGATTCATAGGACTTATTTGAGCATTGGAGCGATGAGATGTGGAAATGAGAAGAGACTTGAAGGAAAATGAATAGAAGCTGCAATCAGAGTTAATTATAGCGTAAATGATCTCCCATGCTTAAGTCGTAGTTACATTGGCACTTCAAAACACTAGGTTAACTAGAAATACTTACAGCGTAATTATGCTCTTGGACATACGCCGTAACCGTAAAAAAGACTTAGTTGAATATCGAGATATCAAGACCCCTACGGCATAATAAACCTGTAATGTTTATGCCGTAATCATGAAGAAGTACCAGGTATCTTGGATCAGAAGTACTTGCGGTGTAGGTGTACACTTATCCCTAAGCCATAACAAGGACAAAAGACTTATGAAGAATAAAGGATCAGCGATACTTACGTCATAGGTCATCACTACTTATGCCTATGCTGTAACGACTAGAAGACCACCGAATGTTATAAATACAAGCCTTAATTCAGTCAGAGGACATACATTATTCACCACATAAGACCAAGGACGACTAGGGTTTACACCAAGGTCGTTTTCCAGCCAACACAAACTGCTTTTCAAAGGAGAATCCACCTTTAATAACCATCGAAGATAGATCAACGTAGAGCAGTTGTATCAAACATAATGTTCAATTGATTCATTGATTTTTACATTGTATCTATTGTGATTACTACCATGCTCGGCTAAACACCTTGTGTGTTAGCCTTGTTATGATTTATTTAATAAAATGATTTGATTTCCTTTGTTTAATTTGCGTTGTTATTAGATATCTTCTATGTTTGTCGTATGATCCCCGCGTTTTGGTAGTATCTAGGCCGATTTAGTATTTAGTAGGTTAGTGTGTAGGATACAAGCCCAAAGCTAGTCTATTAAGTTGACCGAGGGATTGGCAATCTTCCCAGTTGTATGGGTTTGACCATATCACAGCCTAAATAAGAGTAGTTACTTAAGAAATGCAGGTAAACGGTTGTTAGTCGTCACTAATAGGCGTTTAAATGTCAAGTGGTGGGAATGTTGACATTAGAAAAATCGTATAGGATAGTTGGACACTTAATGACTATGATCTAGTTGATTAGTCATTATGACCATAAGGATCGGGAACTAGTGATTATAATCTTAGGTTAATGATGACCATTCGGACCTAGGAGACATTAGAACCACTAATAAGAATGGGTTAGACATTGCATTGGAATTGAATTATTGGATTATTTAAAGAGTTACTAGGTTAGCACAATTTCTCCCTACTGAATGGCATTAAAAGCCATTTTCAATATTTAGTTATTTAACGAGTGGTGTAGCCGCGCGTTGCTGCGGCAATGTTTTTTTTAATTTAAACTCGAAATGAAACGGTTTTTAAAAAAAAACTATTTTTGTTATTAAGGACTAACAAAGCAAAAGAGCAATAACTGTAAGTACTATTTTAGTTAAGAATTTCTGAAAATAGTATACTTTTTTTACAAAAAAAGTCCCTAAAGTTATCTGCATTTTGCAAAGTTAGTCCTTAGGGACTAACTTTGAAATTTATAAATAGCATGTGGTACTATTTGTGTAATTTGCGATGAATAGTAAATACTGTTCATGGAACTGTTTTACACTGTTTGGAACTGTAGCGGTGATATTTTCATTTTTAGTCCCTGAAAGTGTCGGTATGTTGCAAAGTTAGTCCTTATGGACTAATTTTGAAATTAAAAGTTAACCTGAGGGGCTATTTCTGCACAATATTTTGCACAGAAACAGCCCCTGAAGTTATTGGTCCGTTGCAAATTTAAGTCACTTCTGTTAAGTAACGGCCGTTAAGGACTAACTTTGCAATCGATCAGTAACCTCAGGGTCTAAAATGAAAATTTGCGTGTTATTGTAGCTACAGTGTTTTTTTCAAAGGGTTACTGTAGCTACTATGTAATGGTTTTTAGTGTGTGTATATATATATATTATATATATATATATATATATATATATATATTATATATATATATATATATATATATATATAATTTAATTAATTTCCTCAAATTAAACGTGACATGTAGTTTGTTTTCTTAAATTAAACATAGTAGACTCAAATTGGTTAACCATGATATAGCTCTTATGGACGACCTCGGACTTACCTTAGGAACACTGCGTATAACCGGGTACACTGGCCGTTAGTATATGTGTAGATCTTAGGTAATCTGTAGTTATAAAATTAATACCTCATCTCGAGAAGCAGGTTTTTGGCGCCGCTGCCGGGGAGCTATTACTAGGTTTTAAAATTTGAGTTTTTAGGTTTTATTTTTAATTTTTAAATTTTTGAAAATTTTTAGTTTGTTTTTATTTTATTTTTCATTTACTTGCTTTATCTACTGATCTCTTGTGTATGATTTCAGGTGCATGACTAGGAGCTCAAGTTCTCAATTATTCACTCTGTTTGTTGATCCTGAGAGACAGTTTCGTTCAAGAAGAGAGTTTACACCCTCTTCAGTTCACAACATCTACTCAGTCTCTTACAAATCATAAGATTTAGAAACCGAATTGGAAAAGATGACTGAGGTTGATATCGACATGCTCATCATAGAGCAATACATGGCCTTGACTCGAGGTAACAATGGACCCGGCGGGGTTAGACCTGAAATTGGAAATAACGTCCACTTCGAGATCAAAGGCCAATTTATAAAGGTGTTGAGAGACAACACCTTCGCGGGCAGTCAAGATGAAGATGCTCATGAGCACGTGGAGAAGGTGTTGGAGATTGCTGATCTTTTCTACATTCCAGGAGTTAGTCATGATGCCATCATGCTTATGGTATTTCCTATGACACTCACGGGGGAGAGGGGGCACCAAGGAGATGGAAGGACAAGGTAGTTACACGTTTGATCAACACATGGGAACTTCTGAAGACTGCATTTCGTCATAAATATTGTCCTCCCTCCAAGACTGCCAGCAGTTGGAAGAGATTCACAACTTCAAGCAGGAGATGGACGAGACATTGTACCAAGCATAGGAAAGGTACAATGACCTACGCTTCAAGTGTCCTTAGTATGATCTGAACAACCAACAGAAGGTTCATATATTCTATAAGGGGCTAGATATCCATACCCGCCAGATGCTCGATTCTCCGGGGCCGATCCCTAAGATGCCACCAGCTCGAGGTCTTGAGGCGATTCAAGACATGGTCGACCATTCACAGAAATGGCATGATGGAGCAAGTACTAGGCGAAAGGGTGGTGATAGGTTCGATGGTATTGCTGATATGAAGAAGCTTAAGGAAAGTGTTCATGCTATACAAGTAGGTTATGAAATTTGTAAATGGATACATCTAACCAAGAAGTGTCCTATGAAGGAGGAAGGTAAGGTAGTAGAAGAGGCGAAATACAACGAGTTCGGAAGACCTTTCCAAGGTAATTTTGGAAATGACGCGAGATATCATGTAGGAGCACGGAGGTACTACACTCGTGTGGAAAATAGTCCACCATTTGGGGAGAAGCCTCGAAGAGACCGTCAATAAATACATAGAGGAGTCAACCAAGAAGCAAGCCAAAAATGAAGAGTGGATGAAAACATTCCAAGAGAGTACGGATTTGAACTTGAAAAGTCAAGATACCGCTATCAAAAGCTTGGAAACTCAAATCCGAAAATTGACCATGGATTTTCATACAAAAATCATGGGAAGTACACTAAGTGCTTCCACTTCTATTGGTCATTACAAGGCCATTTTCACAAAAGATGGTTTACCTCATTATACCCATTTGATTTTGGTTTTGATGATACTAATGATTTTTCCAGTGTGTCTTTTGTTTCTAATCAGGATTTGCAGGAGACAATCGAGGTGATTGAAGTCAAGGAGGAGTCGGTTCCTCATGACTTACCCATTCTTAACCATTATGTGGCGCCATATGTGCCACCCATCCCATTTCCTGGACACCTAAAGGAGCACAAGGAAGAAGCACTAGTAAGTCAGACTTTAGAGAGCTTGAGGGAGCTAAAGTGAAATGCCCCAAAACGACTCAATTTTTTTTACCAAGTTGGTATTAGTCTAAAATGGACCATTTTTGTTCCCTGAAAAGACTCTTCTTCTGCAGGACTAATACCAAGAGTTTTAATCTAAAAATAAACCCTTTTTAGTCCAAAATAAACCTATTTTCTGCAGAACTAAAACCAAGGGTTTTAGTCTGAAATGGACCCTTTTTGTCTAAAATAGACCCATTTCCTGCAAAACTGATACTAAGAATTTTCGTCTGGAATGGACCATTTTTGTCAAAATAGACCCATTTCCTGCAGATTTTCTGCAATTAACATTTTACTTCCCGAAAACCATTTTCCGCAAATATGCACTTGACCGAATCATAACAAAAACCATTCCATATCATAATATAACCATTTCGAAAGTATTTACACATATGCATGACCCATATAATTCAAAATGGGTAAGAATGGCTAGTTGGCAAACACCCCTTTGACCCATTTTTAGCATAACACTTATACGACACATATAACATTTACTACATGACAAAACCTGGACTTTAAAACTTGAAACCCATATTTACAAACCATTTCCACAAAATTACAAAGACACATTTAAGACACTTGGGGGCTTCCAAACTTTAACCGAGCGTAGTCCAAGAGCTTACTAGTCGTCTATAAGCAAAATAGCAAGATCCTACTTCCACATAATCCATCCTTAAGCTTTCTCCTTACCTTTGTCAGCTACGCCAGGACCTACAAAAATTGGCACAACTAAACATGTAAGCGAAAACGCTTAGTAAGTAAATGGTATAACAAGCTAAACAATGCACAATTAAAATCGTGTTATAAATCATAACTAGTCTATCAACTAGTTAAGCTAGCGATATAGGGGCACTTACCTTACGCCAACATAGTCGGCCTAAACACGATCAACCCATATGGTTGAACCTTATCCCATAGTTAGCCCATCGACTAACTAAGCTACGCCTAGTAATGGATCCACAACTAGCTAACTCACCCTATATCCTATCATTCACCATTACCATGTAACAAACATGATAAAGCTAACAAAACATAAACCATTACCATATATGAAAATATGATAAAGCTAAAACATGTTATAACCATATACTTACCTCAAACCGCAACTAGCTTAGTAACAACACACCAATCTCTAGCACTTGCTTCCTATATCATCATTATATCATATTAGTATACAAACATAAACATTATACAACTAGGGTTATTTATGAGTTCATCTATACCAAGGTGTTCCATAACATATTTATCAACATCAATTGTTACCCAATAACAAAATTCCCCAATTCTTAAATTAGGACTAGCATTGTGATCTATCACAATTAATCGTAGGGACTTCATCCCTCAACTCATTATCACACTAATTTCATATCAAAATACAATTACCCAACACCCCCAAATCATAACTCATGAACCATAATTGTTAAAATGAAAAATCACTAGAAATTCAGCATACTTACTTGATAGAGAATGATAATTAGACCTAAGCTTGACTACAAATACTCTTCTTGGATCAAATTAAGACTTGGAGGTTTTCTCTCATTTCTCTTTTCCTGAGATTCGACACCCTCACACACACCTTCTAAAAATTTCTGGAATTTTTAAGATAAGAGGTGGATAATTATCCATTAAATCTGAATTTAGTTTAGTTTTTTGGCAAAAGTGGTCCCTCAAGTCCTATTCTTAATATTTGGCCACAATATTATACTATTACTTATAATAATGTTAAACTTACAATATAGACTTATTATATACATAAGTACCTTATCGGGTTTCGGGGTGTAACAATATTTCCCTTTTTAACAAGATTTCTTCCCGAAATCTACTCTTGGAACAAGTGAGGATATTTACTCCTCAACTTCTCCTCCGCCTCCCATCTTATACTAGATCCTCTACGATGCCTCCATTGTACTTTCACTAATGGTATTTCTCTATGTCGAAGTTGTCTCATATTCTTCCCTAAGATCGCCTCCGGTTCTTCTTGTGAAGTTAACTCCGGATCAATTTCAATGTCGTCTAAAGTGACCACACTAGTTTCGTCCGCTAAACACTTTCTTAAGTACGATACATGAAAAGTATTATGGATACCTTTCATTTCCTCTGGTAATTCCAAAACATAAGCCACCTCTCCAACACGCTTCAAGATCTTAAACGGTCCAATAAATCTTGGACTAAGCTTCCGTTTACTTTTAAACCTTAACACAGCTTTCCACGGAGAGAATTTTAACATCACTAAATCCCCAACTTCAAATTCTATCGGTCTTCTTCTATTATCGGTATAACTCTTCCATCTATCTTGTGCCGCTTTAAGCCTTTCACGGATTGTTTCAATTTTTTCGGTTGTCGCCAAAATAATATCCGTACTAGGTAACTCTCGACTCCCGACTTCATCCCAACATACCGGTGTCCTACATTTCCTACCATAGAGTATTTCGTAAGGCGGCATGCCTATACTTGCTTGGTAGCTATTGTTGTATGCAAATTCGACCAAGGGCAAATGATAATCCCAATTGCCTCCAAAATCAAGAACACAAGCTCGTAACATATCTTCTAAGGTTTGTATCATTCTCTCACTCTGCCCGTCAGTTTGAGGATGAAAAGCCGTGCTCATATGCAATTTTGTACCGAGCTCTTCATGAAAGCTTTGCCAGAAACTTGAAGTGAAACTTCCATCTCTGTCAGAAACTATAGAAAGGGTACTCCATGGCGCGCGACTATCTCGTTGACGTAAATCTTTGCAAATTTATGAACAAGCATATTTTCTCTAATTGGGATAAAATGTGCACTATTCGTCAAGCGATCTACAATTACCCACATAGTATCATGTTTTTTGGTTGTTCTTGGCAACTTCGTAACAAATTCCATGGTGATCTTTTCCCACTTCCAAACCGGAATGTCCAAGGTTTGGACTTTTCCATAGGGCTTTTGATGTTCGGCTTTGACCTTTAGACAAGTTAAACACTTTTCATCATACTTCACACAATCTCTCTTCATACCCGACCACCAATAATTTCTTTTCAAGTCAAGATACATCTTAGTAGCCCTTGGATGAATAGAATATTTCGACTTATGCGCTTCTTCCAAAAGTAATTCCTTGATGCCGCTTCGAAAAGGAATGCAAATCCTTCCATGCCGAGTCTTAATCCCTCGACTATCGTCTTCAAGATGAGGAATGTAAGATGTAATACGTTTATTCTTCCAATTTTCTTCTTTCAAAGCTTCCCCTTGAGCCGATTTGATTTTATCAAAAAGATCGGATGTGACAATCATCCACAACGAGTTAATCTTGTAACTTCACTTTGGACCTTACGACTTAGAGCATCCGCTACGACATTCGCCTTACCAGGCCTGGGCTTTAGAACCGGCATAACTCCGCACCGCGAATTTAAGTTCTTCCTTAGTAAAGTTTGTTTCAAGAAAGTTAGCATCGATAGAGGAGTACTTTCGAAAGAAACTATTGTAGAATTTAGGTCTATCAATGTTATTTTTCTTAAATCAATCTACATAATGAGCCAACATCGTTAATACAATTACAGGAAGTACACGAGACACCATTGACCTGAACAACTTAATGTTAAAGGCAACAAACTTTTGACGAAAACAAGTATTTTTTATATGTTGGTCTAGTGCATCTTTATGTATAACTTGAAGCTTTTTATTCCCACAGCGAAGCGCGGTCCTTGCATCTCGTTAACTTCAAATGTAGTCTTGTAGTAGGACTTGTGATTCTCCAAGTGAGGACTCAAGCAAAATCAACCACGCTGTCAACTTTGTGACCAACCTTCGGGTTAGAGGCGAACCGATGTAGTTTTTGAGGTGCCCGTGAATCACATAATTTTTTTTGCGTAATGTAAATTTAAGTCGAATATATTGATTTTTTCCAAGATACATTTGTTTCAAATGCTCATGTTACTATACGGGTCTTCTTTAGTCATAACAGGATGCACTTCATAATTTGTGAAGACAGATGTACAAAAGTCTTTTTAAGAGTATATTTGAACAAATAACTCACACTACTTTTACACATCTAGAAGAATTTTTAATTCTTCCCCCATTACTACGCCAGCATATATATATAATAAACAAACTAAATTATGTTAAATTTAAAAAGGTAGAAAAACAAAAACCATGCAAACCACGGTTGGTGGAAATTCACGTGAATAAATTAAAAAGGGAAGCGTGATTTAAAAACAGAAATTAAATAATCACGTAATTTGTAACGCGTTTTATAAAAGTGTGTGCGTTGTTAGCCACGTGCGAAGTGTGTGCACACGTGTCGTACCTCCTACCATCAAACTTCTTTACTAAAAGCGGTGGCGTGATGAAGCACGTGATCTGAACGTGAATCCTGTGCATCTTTTTTTGTGTTTATTGAAGTTTGTTACTTCGTACTATTTACTTTTAAAAAATTAAATAAAAAATAAATAAAATATAAAATAAATAAAATAAAATTTGACAGAGGCTTTTCACCTGAACCTATCACCGCCGTACACATTATATACTTCTTTCAACCACGAGTCACTTTGGGAGTTTGCATGGCCCTATGCATTGCGAGTTTGTACGGAATACATTTTAGTTTGTACATTTTGACCAAAACTTCTTATTGTCACATTATAGGGGGGGTCTTAATAACATAACCCATCCATACACCCCTCAAAAATACAAGTGGTACCCCCCGTTTTTTCCTAGTTTTTTATTTTTTTTTAATTTTTTTTTTGTTTATAATTTTGTTTATATTAAAAAATTATAAACCTAACGTACGGAATAAAAAATATAAAGTTTAATAACTTAAAAGTATTAATCTGACAGAAAATACGAAACAGAAACTAATAAAAAAAATTGTGTTTTAGTAGGCAAGAGGGGTAGAGCTTGTAAAAAGTAAAAAAGTGGGTGAGCTAAAGGGTGTATCCCTAACACATCTATTTTTATTTTTTTGAAATTTCGGTGATAAGTTGTTTCACCTTCTTAAGTCCACCAATGATTAATTTTTGGGCTGTCACACAATAATATGAGTCGGTTTGGTTTGTTTTTTTTACGTAAACAAAAATCGGATAAATAAGACGTGGATCACCAACCAGTTAAGATCATTTGAGGACCAAACTTTTTTTACATATCAAGAGACTAATCTCCACCCTCCATCTTTATTTGATCTAATGGATGAGATTAATCCCAACAATTTAAAAAACCCACTTTCATCCTTTTTTTTCAAATATTAATATCTTTCAAACCGTTAATCGTTAAGCGAAAAAAAATATGCCGTTACGACGAGCATTTAATTATCTTTCTATAGATAGGCAATTTGATATATTTTCGACAATTTTTTTTTTTCTTCATTTTTTTACGTTTTTTTTCGTGGCCGAAAAAATCATATATGATATATCATATATGATATTACATATCATATATGATATATATGATATATCATATATGATATTACATATAATATCATATATATATATCATATATGATATATCATATATGATATATATATATGATATTATATGTAATATCATATATGATATATCATATATATCATATATGATATGTAATATCATATATGATATATCATATATGATTTTTTCGGCTACGAAAAAAAACGTGAAAAAAATGAATTTTTTTTTTTTGTCGAAAGTATATCAAAATGCCCGTCTATAGAAAGATAATTAAATGCTTGTCGCGATGGTGTAATTATTTTCGTTTAACGATTAACGGTTTAAGAGATATTTAAATTATAAAAAATGGGTGAAATATTAAATGCTTTTAATCTCAACCATTGATTTCTTTTAGATGGATGGTGGGGATGAGTCCCTTGGTATGTGAGGAATGTTTGGTTTCTAAAATAACTCGACTACATAAGACGTGAGAACACCAACCAGTTATGCTACTCCTAGTTTTGAACTTAATGTCTATATGTCCAAAAGAGTTTCCGATAAGGTCACTGGATGTAAAAACAAATGTAGAACAAAGAAGCCGACATGTTGGTGGTCACTGCCTACAGTTTTTACTTTTGGTATGAGATAAACTACGTAAGATTGTGATTAAAATACAAGAAATTAGTTTGGATTCATAAACTCTCCTCTATGTTGCATGTCGACTATCCAGCGCTGTTGTTTTCAGAATTTTGTTTTTGCTTTTTTGTTGATGTTTTTGGATTTCTTTCATAAATAAAAAACAAATCGATGTTTTCAGATTTGTTTCATAAGAGTCGTGATCTTCTAAAGAAAGGAATTAAAAAAAGTCTAAAAAATCATCACAGGAGAACAAATATTCTCATTTTTTTTTGCCATTTTTTTTTCTTTTCTTTTTTTTTCACTCTTAACTTGGGAACATGTTAGAGTTTGTGTATAAATATTAATATTAGTATGTCCGGTTTCAAACCCGAGACTTCGGGATTGCACACAATACATAAGAGTTTCAATTGTTTGAATAATTAAATATATTTTATATTTTATTTATTCATTTCACAAACAATACTTAACGGTAGTTAGTATTTAACGGAGTTAGAGGTAACAGTCGTTAAAGGACTAATTATGCAAAAGGAGGATAGAAGGATCTAGAAACCCTTCATTAGGCTTAAAGTCGGCCGATCCCTTCGATTAGGGTTGTGGGTCGGTTTGATGGCTTGGAGGAGAAGAAAAGGGAGTCTATAAATACAACCCCATTGTATTTGTTAATCCCTAATCCTAATTCTCAAGCAAACCAATTTCTTTCTCCTCTCCTCTAGCTCTAGTCGATCGGCATATATCCCTAACTCCTAGGGTTTTGCCGATTTCTACTTGAACACAAGTATTGGTTTTGTTTGTGATCTTAGAACCTAGCTTTTCCCATTAGAACGCTAGTATTACGTGCGTACAAGAACGAAGTACAAGCTTGCTTTAGCTTGTTGTGACTTGCCCTATTCGACTACACAAAAGTCGATCTATCCTAAACCATAATTAGGGTTTGTATTGTTCTTGGTGATCACGTGATTCCTTGTTCTTGCTAGGTATCAAAAGGTACGCGTCTATTTAATTTTTTGTTAATTATTTACATGTTATTGTAGATCCTAATTCCGCTGTGCTAAATGCTTTGATGTTATTTGTTTATGGTTTATTAGTTTATAGTTTATGATTCTAATATTCCAACAATGGTATCATGAGCGCGTTTTTAACATTAAATTAATTACTAAAAACCTTAAAATTGGATCTTGTTTGAATAGATAACATGCAATCATGATTGTTCTAGGGTTTTATTTTTTCAAACCCTATTTTTTTTTGGGTCGATACCCATTAAATATTTTTTAGGGTTTTAGGTTTTGATAAAACTTGTAGAAACCCTAGGAATGCATGCAATTTTAAGTGTTTAATTAATGAGTACCTTTGTGATGTCATTAATTAGATTGCGTACGATATTGGCTTGTAAATATGTGATACATGATTTAAAGTGCAATATGGGATCCATGACAAAATCTTGCATGTTTTGTCATGGAATGTTATGTGTTTAATTTGCTACATGTTTTTAAAGATAAATCTAAAATTAGGGAAGACCCTAATTAATATATTAATTAATTGGTTATGTGCAACGTGGTATCTAATTAATCAAAACTTACGCGGCCAAGTTATTTGGCGTCTGTGGTCCATTGGGCACAATGAGCTCGAAAATCCATGGGAGTTTTATTAATTACATACATTATAAATTCACATAGAAAATTAATAGGATTTATCAAAAGGTTTGCATGTGGCTATATGATATTGTTAATGATCATATATGTGTTATTGAGTGTTTATTTATTTTTTCAGTTACTTGTTCTTTGTGTTTAATTATGATGGATTGTAACATCAAAGAGGGCAATTTTTTGAATAAAAAATAAATGAACCTAATAACTATGAGACATTTGTAGTAAACTATTTAATTGCCAAGTCTTATGTGCCGACAGTGGTTCGCTTCGCACGGTAATTTGCTCCAAGGCGAGGCTAGCAATTAATAATTTACTGCATAAATGTTTTAAGCTTTAAATCTTAAAGTTTTAATTGATTGATGCGACTGTACAAAAGTGGTCGAAGCGGCGGACCTATTATTAACAAACTATAAAGTGGGTATAAGGAGGCTTGACATTAAATTGTCATCCGAAAGGGGCGCGTTTTTAATTAGCTCTGGCGGACGTTTGCCCCTCCGCTCGCCTGTGCGTCAATAATAGACTTACCAAGTACACCATGAAAAAGTACGAAGCATCTTAAGGCAATGTTGTAAATTTTTCAACGCCATCAATTAAATTTTGTTCATTTAAGCTGGGAATGAGTAAACAGTTTTTTGTAGAAAACATATGATACAAAGATGAATGCATGACATCTTTGTACATATTTTTTGATTACACATCAAAAATTATACCCTTAAAATTTAAGTAATATGACATCCAACTGAAAAGGAAACACCTAAGGTTTCATCCTACATCACTAGCAGCCAAAGCTGAATGTGATGTTCAAAGGGTGGTTGTCTAAGGGTAAATTGAGTACTTTCATTACTAGCGGCCAAAGCTGATGTGATGAAACGACGTCAATTTACAAGTTTCTTAGGTTGGTAAACTTAATTGAGCACTTCCATTACTAGCAGCCAAAGCTGATGTAATGGAACGGCGTCAAGGCATAAAGATTTGGGGATAAAACATGCTTACATTTTGCAACTGATGTTGGCAATATAATGTAAGTCCCAAGATTTCTAGAAATTGCAATTGGATATTGGCAATTGGGTGATCCCGTACCTTATTGAGCACTTTCATTGCTAGCAGCCAAAGCTGATGTAATGAAACGGCGTCAATTAGGATCCTAGTTTTCAATGAAAATTAAATGGTTATTTACCATGGGTGTTTAATTTTCTTGGAAAATTTTATTATCGAAAGTACTAACTTTTGAACTTTTTTCTGTAGAAATGGCAAACCCTGACAACACAAACATGACTAACATGAGCTCTGCTTTCAAAATGATGATTGAAAGAGAGAAGTTGACTGGGACTAAGAATTTTAACGATTGGTAGCGTAATCTAAGGATTGTTCTTAGAATGGCCAAACGTTTTAATTATCTTAGTGAGTGATTGCTCCCAAACGGTCAACTTATATCGACCAAGGATGTTGGTCAACTAAAGTCAAACACTTGAGGACAACTGTCCAAGGAGTACAGAGTATCCCCGGGTCGTTAAGTCCCAACGAGGTGTGTAAACTGTAATAAAATGAATTTGTGATCGGGTGAAATTGAACAGGAAAGGTTTTGAGTGATTAAACTTAAGGAATTTTAAAAGAAAATAATTTAAACATGTTATAATAACCTAAAACTTATTTTAAAACTGAAAATATATTTATTTGACTTTTTATCTATTTAATATTAATTAATTACTATTTATTAATTATTTAAAACTAATTTAAATTATAATAAATACTAAATGAACTCTAATAAATATGAAACTTTTTCTAAAAATATTATGTAAGTACAGGAACCTTTGAAAGTTATAAAAATGAAAAGTACTTAATGAAAAAGCTCAAAATAAGCCAAATGGCTTAAATAGAAGCTATCACTTTTTTTATATTTAATTTTTTCTAATCTTAAAAGTGCAAATTTATTTTTATTAAATCTTAAATAATAAAAGAAAATTTTAGAAATTAAAATTATATTTTTCTGATTATTATTTTATTTATTATGATTTAAAAACTATTTTAAACTAATTAAATTATTTAAAAATACTAAAACTGTCAAGAAAAATCTGAAAAATTTAAGGTAAATCTAAAATGTTATTATTAATCTAGGAAAAATAAAATCAAAAGTTATCTTTCAAATAAGCTAAAAATAAGCTAAACTTGACCAAAAATTACCAAAAGCTAAAATATGATAAAACAGACTAACTGAAGCTTAAACCAACTGAAAAAGATCCAATAAGAAGAAGCAATAAGCAGATTAATCTGCTGATCAGTACATACTGAGACAGAAACAAATTGGACAGAGAAGCTGTTAGGAATATAAATATTCATATGAAGGTTCGGTCACCCCGAGTATCTATTTAGCATATCACATAGCTCGTAGGCTTATTTATATAAGCTTAGTATTATTAGTATTATTAGTTTTATTAGATTAATCGTATCTATATTTGTGGAGTGGGTCGGGGCTTTCCCCACTGTCAGCTCACTCCACAGCCCACTAGGGGCACAAATAGTAGTAAGTATATAAACCCCTTCCCACACATGGGAAGGGTGGAACTTCACTTCATTCTAATCTAATACACACATAGTTCTTTCTCTCTCTAGAAGTTCCCACTTTCTCTCTCTAGCTTCTTGTTCATTCGATCTAAACTAAAGCCTCAAACTAGTGTTTCTTGCATTGTGAATACCCTACAATTGGTATCAAGAGCCATGGTTAGGTCCATGAGAGTTGGTATTCACGGATTTGTGTAGTTTTTGAGGTTTTTTGGTTCGATTTGTTAAGTTACATTTATTTCATTTTGTGCTTTGTTTAGTGATTAAAAGTTGTTATACCTTGTACTTTCTAGCTTAGGAATAGTATAAGAGTAGTATTTAGTGCTTGGATTCACAGATTTAAGGTTTGTGTGGTGTTTTTGGGTGATTCGAGTGTTTTTCTTTCAAGTGTTCTTGGATGCGGTTTGTGTATTTTGGACGTTCTTGAACGCGGTTTGTGTCACATCGGGTACGCGGTTTGTCCTATTACTAGTTTAGGCAAAAGGACAAACAGCATTGAAAGTGACGTGTTTGGAAGTTTGTGCCAACGCGGTTTGTCTCTAAGGTGCGTACGCGGTTTGTGTCAATGCGGTTTGTCTCTGCAGCGTGAACTCGGTTTGTGTCAACACGGTTTGTCTCTCCAGCGTGAACTCGGTTTGTGTCTACGCGGTTTGTCTCTGCAGCGTGAACTCGGTTTGTGTCTACGCGGTTTGTCTTTGCAGCGTGTACTCGGTTTGTATCAACGCGGTTTGTCTCTCCAGCGTGAACTCGGTTTGTGTCTACGCGGTTTGTCTCTGCAACGTGTATGCGGTTTGTGTCTACGCGGTTTGTCTCTGCGGCGTGGATGCGGTTTGTCTAGGCGGTTTGTATCCACATAGGTGCTATTTTCCGTGGCGGTTTGACCAAAGTTGACTTTTTACGTCAAAACTTCAAACGGCCATAACTTTTGAACCGTAACTCCGTTTTCAGCGAAACACCTGTCAAAACGACCGTGAGACCGAGGAGAAGGACACGTTGAATAAATTTATTCATTCAACCCAACTTTCGAAGCCTGAAATCGCTCCAGAATGAAGTTATTGAGTTTCTAAGTTTTACAGACCAAAATTTTGCCATAATAACTTGCAACAACCATACCAATCAGATCAACAAATCTACCAGACCTTCATCATAACACATATCAAGCATCATTCCACGGTTCATTCTTGATTTTTGTAAAATCCCGCGAAAGAATCTATTTCTCGGTTTAAATCATAGAATTGTAAAATCCCGTGCACGGTTACATCATGTCTACTACTTCAGATTCCTTAATATCTGAGGTACTCAAGTTGTACGAAACATATGATAACCAAATGATTTCCAATTCTGGACAACAATTGTACGTGTGTGATTCTGATAATACTAATGTGGAATCTTCGTGCCCGAAATCACAAGAGAAAGAGCTTCATCAGTCACTTATGCTGTTTAATGCAAAGGAAAGTCGCATCGAATGTTTTCGTCTACTTCATTCACATCTCAAGGTTCTGTTTGATAAATCTGAATACGTGATGGGTTACACACGGGCTTTCACAGCACTCTTTGGTCAAGATGTTCATGATTTCACAGTCGAAATGACTCTATATTTAGATCAACTTGAACAACAACTTGACAAAGAAGAATTCTCTGAAGCAAGATCCGGAGCAGCTTTCAATGTGATCAATAACCAACTCCAGGTGTTCATTGACTCGCAATACACTGAGGACTATGACTATGACAGTCAGATGACAAAAGGGTGTTTTGCTAATTACACTGGATTCGAGGTTGACGTGTTCAGAGTTACATTACTACAATTGATGAGTAATGTTAATGGGTTTATTAATGAAAGGGCTAAACAAATGGGGAATGGAACAAGATCAGACAAGTTTGATGATGGTGACAGCACAGGAGGTGATTTCACAATATGTGAGAATGCAGCCTACGTACCTGAAAATCACCAAGCACAATCTGTTGTGGTACATCTGTCTTATCTAGATAATGCTCTTTCTAATGAACAACAACATACTGATCATCTTAAACTTACTTATGACACATATCTGTTGGAAAAGACTGATAGCAATATTACCTCTGATTCAACAAATATGAGTCATAAGGGGGGAGAAATTGATCAGGATGCTGAACATGAACATGATAATACGTTGAGTTCTTTGCCTACGGCTGAGTTTTTCAATACGAATGATATGGTTGAAAAAGAAGTTTATAATGAACTTTCAAAAAGATTTTTACAGCTTGAAAAACATTGTATTGATCTTGAAATCTCAATGCAACAAAAGAAAGAAAGTCTTCAAAATAAACTACCATGTAGAAACCCGGAATTTCCTGAATTCCGTGAATTTTTTATGATAAATGATTTGAAAGCTCAGCTAGAAGCCAAAAACTTAACGATCAAAAACCTGAAAAACAGATTGGCTGAGATGTGTGACATATGTAATGAAGTTAAGACTAAACATGACAATGATGTTATTGCAACAAATAATGCAGAATTAGATCATAAAGTGACTGAATTGTTTAAGGAAAATGAGTCTTTGAAAATTCATTGCAAAGAACTGAGTGATACAATCAAAGAATCGAAAACTAAGAATGTAGAGCAAATTACCTCTTTGATTGCCAAAAATGATGAATTCAAGGCTCAACTTCAGGAAAAGGGTTTTGCGATTGCATCATTGAAAAACGAATTGAGAAAATTGAATGGAAATGGTGTGAACACTAAGTTTGCAAAACCATCAATCTTGGGGAAACCACCACTTAGGAACCAATCAGTTGTTAGACAACTGACAGCGTTTAGATCTGAACGGTTAAATTTTCAAAAACACGGTTTGCCTCCCAAGTTGATGCGGAAAAAGTTTTGTCAAAACCAGTCACTTCACAGTCTAGACCTAGTGAAAAGGAATATGCTGTTGCAAAACCACATCACATGAGTGCATCTAGTTCTTCTAGGATTAGTTCAACGCGTGTGTCACTTGTGACACCAAAGGAACATGTTAGACATAAAGACATTGTTCAAAATCAAAACCTAGTGGACGCTAAGAAAAACACACATGAAAAGACTAGGAATTTGCCTGTTTCTAAGAGTAGTTGCGTGCCAATTAAGGCAATTCCCGTAGCCGATCACTCTAAGAACCCTAGATCTTTTTCTGATTCCAAACACTTTGTTTGCTCGACTTGTCAGAAATGTGTTTTTAATGCAACCCATGATGTTTGTATAACAAAATTCCTGAAGGAAGTGAATGCTCGTGCTAAGGTTCAATCCTCTAAGACTAGAAACAACAACAAGCCCGTAGAACCAAAGAGTCATACTCAAAAACCTGGTAGGCAGATCACTGTAGGTCAAAGGTCTTCTCTAAACAAGTCCTCCACTGTACGTAAGAAACCACACACTCCTAGATCTTGCCTTAGGTGGATACCGACGGGTAGAACTTTTAAGATTGTTGGTCTTAGATGGATACCTATTCGAAAGATGTTCACTAAGTGCGAAACCAAGGTTGACAGTGCAACCCCAAATGGCTCAACTGCTGATATCACTAACCCATATAAATGCAAACAAACTCTTAATGTCAATGCAGGAAGTCTTTACTTAAGTGCAGGTACATCGTTCCCTCCTATTAAGGAAAGACTCAGGGTTTGGGTGCCGAAAAGAGTGATATCTCATGATGTAGGGGTTCAAACAATTCAAGCTTGATGAACATCAACGACAATGACGTCTGTACACATCAGTGCAGGCCTCGTTCTTTAACATTATGACGTCTGTTCAAATCAGTTCAGGCCTCGTTCTTCAATATTACGACGTTTGAATACAACAGTTCAAGCCTCGGGTCTCAATGTCAACATTATGGCGTCTGCTGACATCTCTTCAGGCCCCGTTCATCAAAGAAAAGAAAGGTGTACGCTTGAGTGCGCTTTATCTTCGGAAAAAGAGGAATCTTCTTATTTATGACCATTCTCATCAAGCTTCATGTTCTTCAAATGCTCATTCAGTCACCAAAGGGGATAAACGTACATTGGAGTATATCCTTATTCACCTGCTCTATCAAAAATGGCAGTTGGTCGTCATATGCAATTTTTGAGGGGGAGAAGGGTGAATAAACTACATGGTGATTGAGTTTAGCGAAATGGTCATACAAATTAGTGCTCCATACTTTGTTTCTGACTAGTCTCATCAATAAGCTTCATACTTGCTCCATGCCCGTTCAGACATCAGGTGGATCTACTTCCATCAGATTGGGCGTTTATTCACTCAATCAAAATTGGCATCCTCGTATGCAATCTTTGAGGGGGAGAAGTGTGAATAGTGGATCAACCTCATATGCACTTGTCCAATCAAAGATGGCATCCTCGCATGCAATCTTTGAGGGGGAGAAGTGTGAACAAGTGATTCAACCTCATATGCACTTGGTCAATCGAAGATGACATCCTCGTATGCAATCTTTGAGGGGGAGAAGTGTGAACAGTGGATCAACCTCATATGCACTTGTTCAATCAAAGATGGCATCCTCGTATGCAATCTTTGAGGGGGAGAAGTGTGAACAAGTGATTCGATGTACACTTGGTTGTTGGTTCACTCACTTGTTGGGCATCAAATGGTGACTACGGAGTTGAACAGGTATCACATATTTGGGGTTGAAGTTGACTTTCTCAAAGGTGTGATCTTACTCTATCTTGAAGTCGGGGTTGGTTGGATGCATGACCTTCGATGATAACTTGCTAGTGCTTAAGATTTAAGTTGAAGTCTTAGATTATCTAGTTACCAGCAGTCGGGGTAACTATCACTTAAAGGAGTTACGTGGTAGTACTCAGTGTCACACGCCGATGACGTTGTGGATAATTGTAAGAGGTGTTAATGTCTCATACCTTGGTTGGGTATTGAGTACTTAGAGATTTGCTTGTAGCACTAATTCTCTACACTGTTCTTCCAACATTAGTGCAAGCGTAAGTCACAAGAATGGGGAATTCTATCTTCAGGCTCAAGTTTGGTATATCGGGTTTGCTCCATCAGTTATCTCATCATAAGGCCTACTTGAGGGTTGATAAAGATAGTCAGAGACGGTTTCGGCAGCGGTTAATTCTCACTTGATCTACTTGAGCCTAAGTTGTTCTTCTCACAAGATTTCAAGAATATGTTCGTAAAATATGTTGCTGATTCTGAGGTATCAAAACCAGCAAGGGGGAAGGAGACATACATCTGAATGCACAATGAGTACACATGATGGGCTTTATACTTCTTCTCAATTGAAGATTATTCCGGGAAGACAAATGTCATAACCGCAGAGAAAATCAGTGTTCTAACTCGTTCTTTCTGGTGTGTCATTCCAACTAAGTGTGGGAAGAGAATGTCAGTTTCTGATGATAAAAGAGGTACACAATTGTATGATGGTTCCTATGGTTAGTCGGTATCCTACTGAAGGAAATGTGTACATCCGGTACTCAGTAGCTATTATGGTACTGTCTTGGTGTTATCATGTCGACTACATACGGGATAAATTGCTTACACTCGGGACTTAGCTGAATTTGGTGTAACAATTCTCATCTGCAATGTCCTGAAAGGAGATAAGGGGATTTTCGGGTCTTTATTGATCTTGATGATGCATTGTCGACTTCATTAATGGGATTGAGTGTGTACTTCGGGTTTTCGGGCTTCATACAATGAGACTGTTTGAATTTCTTCAACTACTTGGGGGGAAGTGGTCTCTGGATACTGCTGGTAGGCATTTCTTCAATCTTCAGCGGGAAGAAATGTGAGAAGAATTATTCAAATGTGAGATGATTCGTTGCTGATCTATTTGAGGATCCCCGAACGGAGAATCACGATGATTATTCTTAAAAAAGAGCAGTAATACTTGATGTGGTTTGCTACGGTTTCCGCTGTACACTTACCTTATGTAAGCTTGAAAGAGAGCTTAGATTCTGCTCAGTATGAAGATTGTCGGTTTGGGGGGAAGCTATCAAAGTTGTACATTGGGAAGGCTCAAGTTCCGTCGATTGTTCAGGAGCCTCGAAAGCTTTGGTGGTGAAAGTTTAAGAGATGATTGACCACATATTTCTACAACATACTGAACGTATCCTCATTTCGGTATTCATTTCATCATCGTCTTAAACTGAATAATATAGTTTGTACATATCTTAAATCATGCTGTAAATAGAAAATTATAGAGCCAGAAAATTGTATATAGAAAAATATTGAAACCAAGAAAAAACCATAAAAATCAGAAAAATAGAAAATACCAAAAATAGTTTCACCTAGGCATGTCTTCTGTTTATCGATAACATTTACGGACTTAGAAATGTCATTCAATAATGGCACGGGTCTTTAAATGAAGCTCGAGCAGAAGTTAAAATGGATGGTTAAAACATGTCTAAATGGCTTGCTATTACTTTAGATAGCAACCCGCGCTTCATATTGGGGAAAGCACGTCGCTAATAGGACGGCTGTTCCTCCAACTGGGTGATGTTCACCTGGGCATGGATTACTTCATATCCATGTTTCCTGATTTGATGTACGTTTCAGTGCATCATTTCTTGTAAAAGAAGAGAAATCTTCTTAGTATAACAAATAGTTTTCATTCTATGATTCTTCTGAAAATTATTTGTGAGACACTTGGTGAATATTTGTTGTATGAAATTTGGTTATACTTGGATTATGCATAAAATTTGTCACTCAATCAACGACTACAAAACCTCATGACAGTTCTTGTTTGATGAGTTGTGGGGTTAAGCTTGATTTTAGTTGAGGCTCAACTAGAATACGGATTGATTGAGGGGGAGAGTGAATTCAAATTTTATATCATCAAACGGGTTTCTTGATTAATTCATGACTCTTAGAAAAGGTTTTGCAGTTAATGGGGTATTAGTTGAAGAGGATATTGCTTAAATATATCAAATGACCAAATGCGTTAGTTGCTAGAAAGTTTAGGACATTATGTGCAATTTGCTTGTAGTATCCTAGCTTCATATAACTAGAAGGTTCATTTGTATCTCTTTGGAATCCTCGGTTAATCCCCTAGATACATTAAAACTCAAAATCTGAAAGAAGTTAGAAAACCCGATATGTTTGATGTTCTTGAATGCTCCACTGACATTTGTATGAACTAAGTGAATGAGTTTCCAATGTTGTTTGTCTCTGCTGCTTAATTGTTGGTGATATTGTGCATATGTTCTCAGGATTCGCTTAGGTAGTGATGAAGCGAAAAGTGTACCGCTTTTAGGGGGTCATTTAAGCCTTAAATCGTATTTATTTGATCAAATATTGCCCTAAATCGTTCCTTTTGTCATTTTAGGTACTTTTGAGGAGAAATCTGGAAAAGGAGGCATTTTGGACGTTTTTAGAGCATAAAAGTGAAGAAAACGACAAAGTCTCAAAAATCGGCTAAAAGTTACTCTTGACGGCGTCAAGATTTACTCTAGACGGCGTCATGCTTTGGCAAGAAAAGTTGGACGTGAAATTTACTCATGATAAGCCAGTGAAAATAGCATGTGAATTCTGACGGCGTCACGCTTTAACTTGATCAAGGGCGTCACGGCTTAAATCATAAGGGGACGGCGTCACGTTCATGGTTCGACGGCGTCAAGCCTTGATAAGCCAGAATGGATTTTTGAAGAGCTAAAGAGGGACGGCGTCAAGAAGGTCATCCGGGAACCCTAGAAGCGGCGAGGTGACGGCGTCACAATCCATAAGGTGACGCCGTCAGGTGTAAAAGTCTATATATAGTTTTCTAATTTTTTGTCATAAGAGAGAGCTTAGTGTGTGGAATTTTGGGATAAAACCTTAAGACGATTTTAGCTACTTTTTCAGGGCTTTTTGCCTTGAGATCTTCCATGTTTCATTGAAAGATAAGTTATCAATTAATCATTCAATATGTCTATGTGTTGTTTGATTCTATCTTATTCTTGTCTTTTGTTTAACATGTTAGGCTAAATTTATCTTGTGTTTGCTTAGATCTAATGAAACTTAGCTATTGATTATTGGTTGTTAGTGTGTTGTTAGTTGTATTGGATGATTGTTTATCTATGTTAGGCTTAAGAAAACTGGCTAACTTCCTATTCGGTAACTTGCTTGAACGTCTTAAGAAACATGAACCAAACGCGTACTAAAGGTTTTTATGGTTGTATTTAATGCACAAGCGAATTCTAGTGATCCCATGTTAGGAGCTTCCTAGCCGGCTCGACATAGGAGTGAAGTAGGAGCTTGTAGAGTTGGGGAAGTAAGTACGCCACCCCACGAATGGTATTAAGGAATACACCCGTCATCCACGCGACTAATACACACTAATTAACCGGTAAAAGATAGTTAGGGAGTAAGGAAATCTAAGTAAACACATTTCTCTACACATAAGTTTCTCACCACATTTTCATTTTTGTTATTTTATTTTATTTGCATCCGTAGTAATTTTGGGTTAGTTGACTAGCAACTAATTCCGCCCACTCCTTCAAACCCGAGATTTTACTTGCTTTCATAAAATTATAAAAACATAAAAAAAGAATCTTCCTCAACCCTTAGACCTAATTAGAGTAGCCTTTCATACCTAACGAACACTATTCCCTGTGGAGAACGATCAATCCCCCGTACTTACCACTACACTATACTACATCGGTCAGGTACACTGCCTGGTGGGGTTGTAAGCCTCTTGAGATCCCTCGAGAGGTAAAACCTGTTGTAAGGTTACAAAACCACGCAATCAGGTAGATTGCTATTAAATTAGAATCATGTTCCTAAGTTCCTGAGTTGAATATTGATATCTGTGTGAATTGCCATGTGCATGATTGGTATTTGCTTTTCATGCTAGATAGTGGTTTGACGTAGTTCCTGATTGGGGTTTGATTATAAGATGAACTTGGTATTATAATGTGGCAAGCTGCTGAAGGGTAGCTATTAAGGAATAGTGTATCTGTATGCATGTATATCTGTGTTGATATTCTTATGCAGATTCCATGGCCAAAATGAATGTGCCAGTTCCCATTCTAACCATTTGATCAGACGTTCAAACTCTATTGATTGGCTCGGAATTCACCACGACAACAACATCGGCAGCAACAACAACAACAACACCTTCACCTCCACCACCATCATTTCAACTAAGAAGTACTTACTCGGATCTCGCCAAGTGGGGATCGACAATACTTGAGAAGATTTGTTTGTGGATGGATGATTAATGTTGACCACTAACTTACTCAGAAAAGCGGATAATTACATCGTCTGCACAAAAAGGTCAATATTGTTTGTGTCATAATAATCAATTTGTGCAAAATAAGCAGTGAATCTCCCTCTTAGATTAAGGGGGAGCAAAGTATGTTTCATCATCAGAACATGTTAAACCTGACCACATTTTCTCCCATGTTTTTCTAAATTATTTAAATCAATTGGGATCACAAATCTCAAAAGGTTTGAAATTTTTGATCGGGGGAGAGAATGTGATTTAAATATGTAACCTGATGAAAATGTGATGTTTTGGATTTAAGTGTAAGCTCTCCCATATGTGCTAAACTCTTTTGTATACCAAGGCACATATTGAGGGGGAGCAAAATGTTTTGGACATAAAAGTAAGCTCTCCCATGTGTGCTAAACTACTTTATATATCGATGCACACATTGAGGGGGAGCAAATGTTTTGTGGAAACAAAAAGGATTTGGCATAACATGAGATCGTGACTCAGACTTAACAAATGAATTGACGAAACATATACTGTCATGAATCGAAAGGACATATCCTGGCCGGGTAATAATTTCAAGCTAGTCTAACTAGTGATGTAAGCGTGTCTCGAAAAGGATGTGTCTGAGTAGAGTGTACCATTTCGAGAAACTTTCTATGGACTTGACCAGGACGGGTAATAATTTCAAGCTGGTCTAACCAGTGATGTAAGTGTGTCTCGAATCGGTCATGTTCACTGAAAGTTGATCAATTCAAAAGTGCGAGCTTCACCTGACATGTGCAAATTTATAAAACAATCATTTGAGCACATGTTGAGGGGGAGCATTTGAAAAATATAAAACTCTCAAGTGTTTGCAAAAATGTGTTTCAAAATCATGAACACTTTGAGAGATTTTTCAAAGATTTGGTTTATGGCAATCGTGGAAGTACACCAAAGACCGACCATTTTAATTAAAGTATGGAGTTATAAGGATGGTTAGGTTAGGCTCAAGTTCCCACGATCCCGCCAGAGCCGGAGGGATCTACCCAGGGACAATCCACTAGTTAGTGTAGAAGTCCTTAGGTATGATTAAAAAGGAGAATAGTGGATAAGGGAAAAGTGCCGACTGAGATGGAGCTAGTACTGGAACAAACCCAATAAGGTACTAGTAATGAAGTCTCGGTAAGCACTGAAGGGGTTGAAGAATGAAAAAGAATTGTAAAGATAAAGGGTGAAAAGAAAGAAGCCCTCCTTACAACTTAGGCAGAAACCGGGTCAATACATATGCTGTCAGAATCACTTAGTTGATTGCTGGCATTGAAGACAAAGTATCATGGACCCAGTGATACGCTGCACAACCCTCCCTAGCCACTCAAGGTCCCTCAAAGGATTCTTGTTTCAATTGTCACGGAGTTCAATACATTCCTATCGTCTCGCTCACTCCGAGTTAGATGATATTGAAAAGGTGGCAGTCCTCTCCAGCCTCCGATCACCAAATCAAAACGCACAATAGAGTCTAGAGCCACGAGATGCATAATAAGATCTCATAGGGACACGAATTATCTCTACACTGGGTGTTCAACATTAAGGACACCAGTTGTAAACTTAAGAGTCCTACGCAGGTCTTAGCAATCTGCCAGAACATTTATGAGGGAATTTACAAATGTAATTCTCAATGACTGAATGGAAATTCCTGCCAGGGTCAACATCAAGCAGCCCTGAAAGCAGGTCACTTCGGTAATTCCCTATGGATTACGCTTAGTGATCGCGGCGGTTTCAAACGGTCTACAGTCATGGAGTGATCTCCAGCGACTCACCTAATCGTTGATGTGCTACGGTTCGATCTTAAAAAGCCCTCTGTGGGTTTTCGATTAGGAACGGTCTTGGTAAGGATTAGAGAGAGTTTTCACACTATGCTGTTAACTATCTCAAAGTCCAAACCTGTAAGTACCGGTCGATTTGTTGCTAACTGTCGTATGCAGGAACTTCTGGCGGTTGTAGCAGTTGGATGCTGTAGCTGGTTGCTGTTGTAGCTGGTTGCAGACAAGATGCCAATCCATCATCACATGTTCACACTTCGCTATCAACTTAATCAAGGGATTCATGATCAACCTAAAAGACCTTCAACACTGCTTCCGCAACTCTGAAGCTGAAGATCATGATCCAGAAAAGTGTGAGCATGTCGACTCAAAAATCACTCCATTACCACATGATCACACTACATCATCATTGGAATTCAACATAGTCATGATCAACCTAAAGACCTTTAACACGGCTTCTGCAAACTCTGATGCTAAAGATCATGACACCAAATAGTGTGAGCATGTCGGCTCAAAGAATAACACATCACATGGAAACATACTGCTGAAAGATGACTTGGAAACAAATGTTGGATGATAAAGTCGAAGAATACTCAAAGATCATCCAAGACAATCAATCAGTCATCAAATCATTACTGCTGAAGGCACAAAGACTAAAGACATTGAAGAATCAAAGACTACGAGCTATAAAGACAAGTTCAGAAGAAAGAATGCTAGAATTCAAATTATTATTTCCGGGGTGACCTCCCTTAGGGGGAGATTGTTAGGAATATAAATATTCATATGAAGGTTCGGTCACCCCGAGTATCTATTTAGCATATCACATAGCTCGTAGGCTTATTTATATAAGCTTAGTATTATTAGTATTATTAGTTTTATTATATTAGTCGTATCTATATTTGTGGAGTGGGTCGGGGCTTTCCCCACTGTCAGCTCACTCCACAGCCCACTAGGGGCACAAATAGGAGTAAGTATATAAACCCCTTCCCACACATGGGAAGGGTGGAACTTCACTTCATTCTAATCTAATACACACATAGTTCTTTCTCTCTCTAGAAGTTCCCACTTTCTCTCTCTAGCTTCTTGTTCATTCGATCTAAACTAAAGCCTCAAACTAGTGTTTCTTGCATTGTGAATACCCTACAGAAGCCAATTTGCAGCTTAATTATAAGCTAGGAAAAAGCTTGTTTGGGGAAACAAAAAGCAGAACCAAAAACCTTATACTACAAGCTATCTAAAAACTGAAAACGCCCAAAAGTTATAGCCAATTGCTACTCCAATTGGACCCTAGATTAGATGGGGAAAAACTGAAAAAGCAGTGCACGCATAGGACAGGGGAAATAAGCAAATTTGCAGAGAGAAAATAAGCTAGTAAATAAGCTACAGATGCAAAATAAAGCTGAAACAGATTAAGTTAACCAAGCAAGCTATTGATAGAAACAAAAATCATGCAAAGTTATTAACTAAATAAGCAGATACACTGCATGGAAAAAGCTGCGAACAGCAGATATTGGAATGCTTCAGCAGAAATGAATTTTGCACTTAACTCTAAAATTGACCAATGGAACAGAACCAAGTTATAACCCTACACTAAAAACACTAAATGTAACTCAAAGAGGCTAAAAATATGGATCCAAATAAGCTCAGCTTAACTGAGCTTATTTTGACAGTTTAAAACCACAAGAATCACCCAATAAGACAAATACCTATTAAGGAGCTAAAAACCTTTAAATACCTACTGAAAAGTGATCACTACACCTTAATTTAGCTTATTCAAAACTTATTAGTGTGCACATGAACAGTAAAAGTCCAAACTCACTCTAATCCAAACACTATTTCTTGAAACTGAGATAGCAATATAACACTAAAACTAACTGATTAAAGATATAATAGTAACTAATCTATGATTATCAAAGTTATAAATAATCTAAAAAGCAGGAATCAATGACAAATAAGCAGTAAAAATAGCTGAACACAATTAAGCAGAAAATTAAGCTAAAAATGAAATTATGGAACTTACAACTGAACTACTGATGAAATGAATGAACTCAACAAATAATCCACCCCAGGCTTATCCAATAAGCCAGAATATACCCAAATAAGCTTGTCACATCAACTTATTCTTCAAACTGCTTAATTGACCACATAGTTGACTTTGGTTGACTTTTTTACTAAGTTTGACTTAAGTGGAAATTAAAACTGATTGAGCACTAGGAAATTAATCAACAAGCTAACATGAGCATGTATAAGCTAAAACAACTGAAATCAAGGAACTTTTCAAGGATTTAAATAACAACTGAATTTTTGAATTAACTTGAAACTTAAATTACACTGAAAATGGAACAAGGTTCATGAAATTAAACTTAAGCTGAATTGAAAGTTACATTTGACTGAATTTAAATGACAGTAAAACTTAACTAAAATTTTACACTACGAAAGTTGGTCTAAAACTAGTGACAACCTTTATTCTTGTGACTACTCTTCTTTAAATAACACTCCAAATGAATCTTCTCTTCCTTCTGATCATATCCCACCCATTGGATCTTTACATTTCATCAAAACCGTTCAATTCCACTTTTTGGCGCCAAAAGTCTAAAAGCAGGCATGGAGTGGATTTTTAGCAATTAAGGAAATTTGTTTAGTTGTGAAGGTGGAGGAGGTGAGGTGTGATGTAGAGTAGCCAGCTGGGGGGTGAGGTGGTAGAGAAAACCAGAGATGTGGAGGGTGGTTTTGGTTGTGTGGTTTTGGCGGGGATAGTGGTATAGGGAAGAAGGGTTGAGTGTTTGACTTGGGTGTTGACTGTGGAATTAGCTAAAAGGTTGTGTCGGGTTATTTATTTTGGGATTGGGCTGGGAAATGGATTGTTAGGTAAATGGGATGGGCTTGTTTATTTTGGGTTATGTATAAATACAAGGATCCATTTTGTTTATAGTGTTGGGAGGGAGTTAAGGATTTGTTTATTTTAGGTTAGTGGTTTTGGGTTTATGTAAAAAAAAAGGGTCCGGTTTGGTATTTAATAAACAAGGGCCATTGTTCACTTTTTCTTCCAAAATAAACCTTCAGGGACTAATTCTGCCAATTTATGAAATTTCAGGGACTGAAACTGTCAATTATGTGAACTTTGCTCGTTTTTCACCTGTTTCCAATCCTTTTGTACCTGAATCATATAAAAAACACATTCTATGGATATTTGTAGCATTATATGACTTTTCAAAGTGTTTTTGGCTGTTTTTGCAGTTTAAATGGGAAGAAAATGATGAGTATTTAGACACTCATCAGTGAGCCTCTTCCTGTTGCTCCTCCTGCTAACTCTCCAAATGAAATACTTGAAGAGTACAACAATGCTTATGACAAACACAATGATGTGGCTTGTCTCATGCTATCGGGGATGGATACTCAGCTGCAAAAGCAGTTTGAGAATTATGGTCCGATGCAAATGATTGAGGAACTCAAATGTATGTTTGAGAAACCTCCAACAACAGAGTTGTATGACTTGTTGGATAGTTTGAACAAGTGTAAGCAGGATGCAACCAAACCCGTAAGTGCCCCTTTATTGGAGATGAAAGGATATCTTGACCAATTGGACACACTTGGATGCGGGTACGTGGAAGATGTGAAAGTTGGCCTCATCAATAGATCCCTTAATGAGGAATTGTATGGTGAGTTTGTGCGCAACTTTAACATGCATTGCACGGGGAAGACTTTATTTGATTTGCATGCAATGCTTATCAACTATGAGAAAGGACTCGCTAAGAAAGCACCTACACCTGCTATGATGGCAATTAGAGGTGGTAGGGTTGCTAAGCCCAGTAAACCGCACAAAGTGAACAAGAAGGGCAAAGGGAAAGCTGACAAAGGAAAACAGGTTGTGACCTATCAGCAGAAGCCCAAGAAGCAGAATCCTCCTGTGAAGAAGGATTATCCCAAGAAGGATGCGGCTGCTTGTCACCACTGCCACACTCCTGGACACTGGAAGAGGGACTGTCCATTGTTGCTTGAGGAGTGTCGCAAGAATAAAAATGCCAAGGCTGCAATAGGCGCGAGCACTTCAGGTATTTTTATGGTTGAATTATTTTCTTTTTCTCGTAAGCAAAATGCCTGGATTTATGATACAGGATGTGGTACTCACATTTGTAATACATCGCAGGGGCTTAGAGGAGCTAAGAAGCTGAACTATTGGGAATGCTACTTGTATGTCGGCAACGGTATACGTGCAGCAGTGGAGGCCATAGGGACATTTGAATTACTTTTACCTTCGGGTTTAATTTTAGTATTGAACAATTGTCATTACGCACTGTCTATTGTTAGAGGTGTTGTTTCAGTTTCTTTATTGTTGGATAATGGTTTTGAGCATACTTTTAATAATAATGGAATTTCGGTTTCTTTAAATTCTGTTTTTTATTTTAATGTTATTCCATTAAATGGTGTGTTTGAAATTGATATGGAAAATAATGCATCCAACGGAAATAATTCTGTGTATAGCATTGGCAATAAGAGAATCAAGTCTAACTTGGATTCGTCTTATTTATGGCACTGTCGTCTTGCTCACATAGGCAAGAAACGCATGCAAAAGCTGCAACATGATGGGCTTTTGAAAAATATCAATGATGATTCATTGGATAAATGCGAATCTTGCATATCTGGGAAGATGACTAAGAAATCTTTCATAGCAATATGGAAAAGGCTTCGGATCTACTTGGATTAATACACACGGATGTGTGTGGTCCACTTAGACATGTGTCAAAACGCGGTGCTACCTACTTCTTGACCTTCACGGATGACTATAGTCGTTATGGTTATGTTTATTTACTTAAGCATAAACATGAAGTCTTTGAGACATTCAAGGTCTTTAAAAATTAAGTAGAATTACAACTCGGTAAGAAGATTAAGGCTCTTCGATCCGATCGTGGTGGTGAATATTTAAGCCAAGAGTTTAAAGATTATCTAGCTGAGTGTGGCATTGTCCAACAACTCACTTCTCCTTATACTCCACAGCAAAATGGTGTATCTGAAAGGAGAAATCGTACATTGTTAGATATGGTACGATCTATGTTTAATCTTACAACTCTTCCCTTATCCTTTTGGGACTATGCTCTTGAAACAGCTGTTCACGTATTGAATAGGATTCCAACTAAGAAGGTTGATAAGACTCCATATGAACTATGGACTGGAAAAGCTCCCAACTTTTCTTACTTAAAGGTCTGTGGTTGTGGGGCGTTTGTTAAACGTGACTCACCGGATAAGCTCCAACAAAGATCTGTTAAGTGTATCTTCGTAGGATACCCTAAGGAAACAAAGGGTTACTACTTTTACTTCCCACCAAAAAGTAAAGTCATCGTAGCTAGGTATGGCGAATTTCTTGAGGATAGTTTGATATCTCAAGAATTCAGTGGGAGGGTTTATGATCTTGAAAATGATCAAAAAGATACGTCACCTTCTGAAGGCACTAACACTCTTCCTGTGGAACCTGAAAGTTTAGGTCCTCCACCTGAAGTTGAAGTGGTACCCATCCGTAGATCTTCAAGATCTACAAAAGCTCCTAATCGTCTATGTTTAAACATAGAGTATGAGGAAACTATACTTGGGGATCTTGATGAGCCAACTAGTTATAGTGCTGCCATTAGTAGTCCTGATAAGGATAAATGGCAAGTTGCTATGGATGGGGAAATGCAATCCATGAAAGACAACAAAGTCTGGATTGAAGTAGACCTTCCTCCCAATGCTAAGGTAGTTGGGAGTAAGTGGCTCTTCAAAAAGAAAACGGACATGGATGGCAAAGTACACACCTACAAAGCTCATTTGGTGGCTAAAGGCTTTACCCAAACATATGGTGTCGACTATGAGGAGACCTTTTCTCTTGTGGCTGACATTAGAGCTATTAGGATTCTTATAGCCATAGCTGCTTACTATGACTATGAGATATGGCAGATGGATGTCAAAACCGCCTTTCTGAATGGTCGCCTAGATGAAGACATCTACATGGCACAACCTGAGGGGTTTGTGAATCCACAATTTCCTGAGCGTGTATGCAAACTTCAAAGATCCATTTATGGATTGAAGCAAGCATCAAGGCAATGGAATAAGAAATTTGATGAGGAAATCAAGAAGTTTGGATTTACTCAAAATTTTGATGAGCCGTGTGTATACCACAAAGTTAGTAGGAGTAATACTACTTTTCTTATCCTATATGTCGATGACATATTAATCATGGGAAATCATATACCAAGTCTTAATGAAGTTAAGTCTTATCTAAGTACATGTTTTTCCATGAAGGATTTAGGAGAAGCAGCTTACATCCTTGGAATCAAGATCTATAGAGACAGATCTAAGCGGTTAATTGGATTAAGCCAAAGTGCTTACATGGATAAAATATTGAAGAGATTCAATATGTAAAATTCCAAGAAGGGATATTTGCCCATGCAAGTGGATCATGGCTTAAGCAGCGAAATGTGTGCTTCTACACCTGAAGAGGTAGAATACATGAATAAAGTTCCATATGCTTCGGCAGTAGGATCTATCATGTATGTCGTAAGATGCACAAGGCCAGATGTGGCATTCGCTCAAAATTTGACCAGTTGTTACCAGCAAAATCCAGGGAAAGATCACTGGCATGCTGTTAAAAACATTCTTAAGTATTTAAGGAATACTAAAGATATGTTTCTTGTGTTCGGGGAAATCCAGACGCAGAATTGAATGTTACAGGTTTCTGCGATGCGTCCTTTCAGACTGATAAAGATGATACGAAGTCTTAGAAGGGTTACGTTTTTGTCATCAATGGAGGAGCTGTAGACTGGAAGAGCAAAAAGCAGAGTACAACGGCCATGTCTGCTACATAAGCTGAGTATATTGCTGCATCAAAAGCTGCAATGGAAGCTGTTTGGATAAGGAAATTCATTTCGGATCTTGGAGTGATGCCGTCAATAGAATTGCCTATAAATGTGTATTGCGACAACTCTGCTGCAATCACATTCGCCAATGAACCTGGAGTTATGAAGGGCACCAGACACTTTCGTAGAAAGTATCACTTTGTTCGAGAACAAGTCAAACAAGGAGAAATCAATGTACTCAAAGTTCACACAGATGACAATCTGGCTGATCCTTTTACGAAGGCATTACCTAAGGAAACGTTTACTCGACATGCTCAGGGTATTGGTCTTCGTTTAGCCAGTAGTTTCATGTAAATCTGTTGGATTAGATTTTCGATAAGGGATGTATAAACAATATTAATTTAATGAAATAAAGTGCGGATAACGTTTATTATCATTTGTTAATATTGTATCCTATATTTGCATGTTTAAATCCGTGAATAATTTAATTTATTCTAAATTGTCCGTTGTCAATTAATGATATGGGAATATCATTAAATAAAGATAAATGTGAGGATTGGTAGAATGTACTGTAAGGTTGAGACACCAATATCACATGATATTCAATATTGGATAAATTGAATATAGGACTTATCCCAACTACATGATTATACTTTATGGATCGTCGTCATTAAGTAAATCATGAATATTTATCCTCAGACTTGAGATACCAGGTGACTGCCGAGGGTGTAACTCATTTTCTGTAAGGTAGTCTAACGCTATCCGTAAAAGGTGGTTATAAGGGCTATTTTCAGAGGTGATGTGAAATCTAAGGGTTACGCTCGTAGTCAATAAATGATTTGTTCCTTCAACTTTGTGTTGAAGTTTAATACTGCTTGGCCACTCGTAGGGTTGACAAGATGTTTGCATGCGTACACCCAAAGGCTATCTGAATGATGTTCAGATAATTTGGTAATCTTGATCAATTATGTATAAACGAGAAACTAATTGTTAATTATGGAATGACAGAGATCCATATCCATATTAATGCAGTGTTAGAAACAAAAGGATAAGTATGATGATTTTATCATCACGTGGTTTTTTCCAGGAAAACCAAACTCGGATCAAGCTGGGGGAATTGGGAAGGTTAAGTTAGACTGAACCATGTCATTACTATACTAATAGTTATCCAAGTGGGAGCTGTTAGAGTTTGTGTATAAATATTAATATTAGTATGTCCGGTTTCGAACCCGAGACTTCGGGATTGCACACAATACGTAAGAGTTTCAATTGTTTGAATAATTAAATATATTTTATATTTTATTTATTCATTTCACAAACAATACTTAACGGTAGTTAGTATTTAACGGAGTTAGAGATAATGGTCGTTAAAGGACTAATTATGCAAAAGGAGGATAGAAGGATCTAGAAACCCTTCATTGGGCTTAAAGTCGGCCGATCCCTTCTATTAGGGTTGTGGGTCAGTTTGATGGCTTGGAGGAGAAGAAAAGGGAGTCTATAAATACAACCCCATTGTATTTGTTAATCCCTAATCCTAATTCTCAAGCAAACCAATTCCTTTCTCCTCTCCTCTAGCTCTAGTCGATCGGCATATATCCCTAACTCCTAGGGTTTTGCCGATTTCTACTTGAACACAAGTATTGGTTTTGTTTGTGATCTTAGAACCTAGCTTTTCCCATTGGAACGCTAGTATTACGTGTGTACAAGAACGAAGTACAAGCTTGCTTTAGCTTGTTGTGACTTGCCCTATTCGACTACACAAAAGTTGATCTATCCTAAACCCTAATTAGGGTTTGTATTGCTCTTGGTGATCACATGATTCCTTGTTCTTGCTAGGAATAAAAAGGAACGCGTCTATTTAATTTTTAGTTAATTATTTACATGTTATTATAGATCCTAATTCCGCTGTGCTACATGCTTTGATGTTATTTGTTTATGGTTTATTAGTTTATAGTTTATGATTCTAATATTCCAACAGAACATTGTTATTTAACTGATGAACATCGTGAATTTTTTAATTGTGTTTTTCTAGAAAACTAATAAACAACGTGAGATTTTTTTGAAAAACTGATGAATATTGTGATAACAAAAAAAAAGTTCTTTAAAAAGAAAAAATTGATAAACAACGTGATCTAACTAATGAAATTGTGATGTTGTTCATAAAAAATTGATAAAATGGTGAACAATATGATCTAACTGATGAACATTGTGATGTAACTGGCGAACAACATTAAAGAAAACTGACGAATATTGTGATAACAAAAAAGAAAAAGTTCTTCTAAAAGAAAACTGATGAATAACGTTATCTAACTGATTAACAGTATGATGTTAAAAAAATGAATTGAAGAACTGATAAAGTAATAAACAACGTGATTTAATTGATGAATATTATGATGTAACTGATGAACAACATCAAACAAAACTAACGAACATTGTAATGTTGTTCAAAAAAAAAAAAAAAAAAAAAAAAAAAAAAAAAAAAAAAAAAAACCTGATGAACTTTCTTATTCGAAGTTTTATTCCTTATAATTTTGATTTTTTCAGGAAATATTTAAGTTTTTATGAATTACTAAAACATTTATATTATAATGAACACCTTTAAACTCTAAAATCATAAAATTTATTCATTGAGATATTTCATCCAACACCTTATATGTTTTTAATGAAGACATGATTTTTTTGAAAATTATGAGAAATACTTCATAAAAACAAAATAGATGAAAAATTGATGTTAATTTATGGTTTGTTGACCAGAAATCACCATAGATTTTTGAAATTTTTAATGAAAAACTTGAGGAAAGTCAGAGAAACCTACAGTGAAACTAAAGCTGTTAGATCTCGAATTGAAAGAATTATGTTTTGAATTGATGTAATTAAATCATGAATTGAAGTAATCAAAAGTAGAATTTATGCTATCAGATCATGGATGAAGAAATAAAATTAAAAAGAAGGTTAGGAGGGAAGGGGGGAAAATTAGGGTACGTGATAAAAAAAAGGGTAGGACACCTGTTGGACTCAAGTTACTTTTCGTGTTTTGTAATTTGAGATGACTTTTTAATTGAACGCCCTCGAAGAATATGTATTTTTTGTTTTTTTCTTTGAATTAGGCGTAGTAATGAGATGCACCACGAGGAAAGGTTGTACACGCGAAGATTGATGCAGGTTGAACATAGTCAAGTGTGAAGAAGATTTTTGTGTGCAACTGATGGTGATGATGACCCACAAGGGAATATTTTGTTTGAGAGCTACGCGGGTGGTTCTTGGGGCTCAAGTGATTGTTACAGGGTGAAAGTAAAGAGAAGTTAAAAGATAAGAAAATTGATATGACTGTCAAGGTTATGGTAGAGAAAAAGTGAGTCATCACGCCTTTTTTTATCAACAAAAGATATATGCAGCTCTAAGGCTGGATGCAGTAATACCGATCGATCGATCATTTGATTCGATCGGTATCGATCGTCCTTGTTGCAGAGATATTTATCGATCGATCGATTGGTGCAAGTTTGAGAATAAGGATCGCCAGTGCGATCGACTTCTTTCCCTTTTTTTTTTCCTTGCTAATTGAGAATACGTTGCAAAGTAAAAAAAAAAGCACATAACCGTTGAGCAACGGTTTGAATCAAAAAAAAAAAAAAAAAATCTTTTATACTTACTTATAAATACACAACATAAACACACAATACAAACACACTTCAATCCACAAATCTCCCACTTCTCTCTATTCAAAATGGCTTGTCGTCTCCCCCATACCGTCGAACAAATGCAAAAATATATCAAAAACAAGCCGAAAAAGACGATGAGGCTCGACAACAGGCTCTGATCGAAGTTATCAAGCAATTTGAGCTTGCAAAGGCACTGAAACAAAGGTTGAGACAACGATACGTAGACTGCAAAGACATCTCTGAAGAAAGAAAAGTTGTGTTCGACCAGTTTTTGAACGATGAAGCTCGCAAAGACAGAGCCATTAGTGAGACATTGTGGGGTTGCGTTTCACAGATTCAGGACAAAATCAGCAACAAGATCCGCTGGAGTTTTGAGGAAAATGTGAAAGCTGGTTCTGTATCATAACAGAACCGACAATTTGGGCAAGGTACATCAACTTCATCTGATGCACCAAGATTTGTTGAGCAACAACAATATCAACATCATCTGGATCAATTTGGGCTAGGTTCTGAAGGCGATACGTGCTGGAACGAGAGTAAGGAGCGGGAGCTTAGCAGATTGGAAGCAGAGTACGAAGAGAGCAAGTTTGCGAACTACTCTTCGTACGACGATGGTTACCGCTCAGACAACTCGCAAACTTGGGATCACCCCGGATTACTGAAATTTAAGTTTATGTTTATGTATTAAGTTTATGTTTATGTAATGTTTTTAATCTATGTACTGTTTTAATTATTAATGAAATTTAAGTTTGTGTTAAAAATTATTTAAAAAAAATAATAAAAAAAAATAAAAAATGATGAAAGTCGCCCTTCCTGAGGCACCCAATCGCCTGAGGGTCGCTGAAGAGAGAAAGCTGACGTGACAGAGAAAATGAGAGGGATTGATTGCCCTTACTGTATCCAGCCTAAGAGTCAACTGTGGCTCACACTCGTAAAACCAAATTTTTAGCTTATGAGCTTATCATATGAGGTAATCCTATATAAGTTATAAGCTCACCTTAACATGCTCGTAATCCGAAAACAGTTAATGTAGTAATAAGCTAACACAAACACCCCCTATTGTCATGCAACTTCCATTATAATAGGGTGTTGACACAATAGTATAACAACACTAATATCTTGTTACGCTTATTAGTTTCACCGAAAACCAGAATTTACTAAAATAGAAACATATAGCCGAAACACCTCATTCTACATTGTTGTATGGATAACTTTAAACTATAACACGGGGCCCGCTATAGTAGTAACACATGTTAAGTCAATGATTGTGAATCCCGCGTGATTGTGAAGCCTATTTGTGTAGAAAAATCCTGATCCTTAAGGATTAAGGAGCAATAGTGATTGCCCAAAAAACGCAATTTGTTGTAATGCTCGACTCTTTTGAATATAAAGAAGCATTTCTACCTAAAAATGGAACTAGATCGGGACTAGAAATTAAATATTGCCACCTGAATTTAATATGATAACAGTCGAACTATAACTCTTTAAGCAATATTGCAAACTTTTGCTGTAATTATGAGAAAACAAATGAATAACCATGAAATATATATTTACGAGGGATTTGGTCGAACAATAACAACGTACTTTATCAAATGTACCGATTTAGTACGTGAACTTTTTTTAAGTTGTAGAAATATAACGAACTTTTATAAGTGTTCCAATTTGGTACGTGATGGTGACGTGTCATACCTGAAAGTCTGACACGTGACACCATTTATAACGAGACACGTAATTATCACGTACCAAATTAAAAAACTTATGAAAGTTCGTTACATTTCTACAACTTCAAAAAAGTTCACATACAAAATCGGTACATTTGAATAAATACGTTGATATACGACAACCAAATCCCTATTTACAATAAAAAGTTAAAACAGTTGCACAAGAATAGAAGATGATTAGAAGAACTTCAAGGGTATCGCTCCAAACCCTCAAAGTAATGTAACCTTGGACACAAAATATAAACATTAAATTATGTTCTACACAAAGATTGATAGAGTGTCCAGAACATATAAACTTTAGATAATCTTAACATGATAAGTTAGTAAGTTTATCTGATTAATTATTAATGTATTTTCTGCTAACTAGTTAAATATTATAGTAGATTTTTGTTGCTTCAATACCCCCAAAACCGGCAATAATTTCACTATGTAATTCCATGTTAAATAACTTTTGGTTGGAGTAAATTGCAAAAATTGTCCTTATGGTTTGGAAAAATTGGTAGTTTCGTCCCTAATTTTTCAAAAGTGCAGGCACTGTCCTTGTAGAAAACTTTGTGTTGCAGTTTTCGTCCTTTGGTTGCAATTTTTGACAATAAGATTTTAGTTATTTTATTTTGGACAGGGACGAAAACTGAAACTTAAAGTTTCTCATAGGGATGCTGCCTATTCTCATAGGGATGCTGCCTACATTTTCACCAGGTTAAAGATAAAATTTGTAATTTGGCTAAAATACAAGGACAATTTTTGCAATTTACTCCTTTTTGTTACTTTAACAGTTATTTAAAGACACGTATACTTTTTGTAATTAATAAAGCTCATGTGATATAAGTGTATGATAACGTGCTCATGCATTTAATTTGGCTTCTATTTAATACTTCGTAGTTCGTACATATAAAATTAACTGAGGGGGTATTAGGTAATTTGAAATGATGATTTGTTTCTTGTTTTAGAGAGATGTGTGATAAATATTAAACAAACTTTAATGGGTACAAATTCGAGAACCACACAATTCACACACTTCACGTGCTGCTTGAATTGAGAACAATTTGATGAGATATGGACTCGTGATTTTAAACAATTCTTTAATTTAACGAAGATTACACAAATTCATTAAGATACTTCCGTTCTTTTTTTTTTTTTGAAGAGTAACTTTCAATAAAACCACCGCCAAACCCGAAAACCGGGCGGCAAACAAACGCAATTACATTAAATCAAATTTACACCAATCTACCCATTTCAAACTATACAACTTCGCTCTAGACCTGGCCCAAAGAAAGCCAAGGGACTTGACCTCGCTGATAATCTCTTCCAACCTAGCCTCTTTACCTTCGAACTTCAACTTGTTTCTCGCCCGCCATAACGCCCAACAACCAAGGATAATAATGCCTTGGAAAATCTCTTTAGCCTTACCTTTCAAACCCACATGATTAAACACCTCCAACAAGTCTCGAAAAGAGAAAGCAAAGAATCTTTGAACCCGACACCAAACGCTAATGTGATTCCAAAGGTTCGCTGCCAGCCAACACCCGGTGAATAAATGGTCCACAGTTTCTTCTCCACATCCACATAACAGACACGACATATCAACCCCTTGAAAATGCCTACGCCTCAAAGCGTCCGCAGTAGGAATTATGTTCAGCTCCGCCCTCCACGCAAACACATTACATTTCCCCGGAATCCACTTCGACCAACTAAGGACATAGTTATTGCTATAATCACCTTCGCTGTACATAATGCTTCTAACAGAACCAACAGAGAAACGACCTGAACTATCGGCAAGCCAGACCCAATCATCAGGCCGTTCCGTTCTAACAACCGAATCCACAACCAAATTTAAAAATTCCAACTCCTCCAACTCGTTAGCCGACGAAGGAGTTTCTTTCCACTTCCATTTGCGCCCCAAAACATCCGCCTCCACATTCCCCATTCTATCCGCCACCTTACATTTCTTATCCTTCTCCAGACGGAAAAGGTTCGGACACATGTCTTTAAGAGTATTGTTCCCCACCCAAGGATCCAACCAAAACGCAATGGTCGACCCGTTACCTACCCTACCTTTGAAAAAGTTTCTCAGAGGAATTTGAGAAATGACCGTTCTAGCCAGGACCTTCACAATATTTGACCAAACCCCACTACGTTTCTTATTAACCGGGATAAAATCCCAACTTCTATTCGACTCGTGAAGCGCCCGAACTACCTTAGTCCACAAAGAGTTTACATCCGTCTTGAACCTCCAACCCCATTTAGATAATAAAGCCACGTTGGAGGTTCGAAGCCTACACAAACCAAGATGTAACACCCCCAAATCTGGTATAGCGGAAGCATTCGGGTCATGGGGTGCTACTAAATTGAGTATCACAACACAAGGATATAAAGAACGGAAAACATTTTCCGTTTAATACATTCATTCAAATTTAGATAAGTTTACAGCAAGTTTTGATTTAAGAAATAAGCCCATAATAAAGTGGTTCCCATAAAACAAGTCTTAATAAAAGCCACAATAAATTAGGTCTGAAGCTATGACCCTTGCCTTGCCTTTTTGGTTTGCCTTAAAGATCCATCTCAAATACCTGAGAAAAACATGCTAAAAGTCAGCGTTATGCTGGTGAGTTCATAGGTTTAATAGTAAGCAGTAAAAATCAATGGTTGGACCATGAGTTTGGTATATGAACAAAGCAACCCATGCAATGTCATATAAAAATAGTGTCTATTACGTTAGCACTAAGTTCATGCAACCGAAGCTATAACAGTGGGCATGCTCTAGAAGCATGTTTAAATATCGGGGCCCGGCAAGTGTTTATCCCAGACACTTGTAGTTTCGACATGGTATACGTTCGTTTGCCTATCCGGTCAATCCGAACGGGGACGTTACTCCCAATAGATCTATTTATAACATTCGCGCTTCCCGGCAGGAATTGACGGTTCATGAGTTGGGCATAAAGGGACATAACAGGGCTTAGGCTAATCCACGTAATAGCATATCAATAGTTTGGTCCATAAAAAGTTTTGCATGTTTCTCACCCCAATTATAAAACAGTTTAAATAGAGTGGGGCTATAAACTCACCTTGTTAAGTAGTAGTAAGATCACAAGTAGTTCAAATAGAGTGCGGCACCGACACGCGACCTAGATTAGTAAGATACGTTTTAGTTCATAATTCGAGTTCAAGGATTTCAATTATTTCAAAAGTTTATGTTGGTGTTGCTGGTGTGGCAGCAGTTAGGTTTAAAAACTATGTTTTTAATATTTTCCAGATATTGGCTCAACGGAGTGTACAGATGTACAAAAGAATAGAAATGGTGACTCTTGTGTTAAAGCAATAGGAAGAATATGCACGAAGAGTAAGGATCACAACATGTCGATGTGAACGATTTTATAGGTCGGTTGATATTTAAATGATCGAACGTGTGTATATATTTATGTTTATATATACATGCGAAGAATAATTGTGGTTGGAAAAAAAGGTTTTACTAATATATAAGATGCTATAATTTTTGTGAGAACATAATATTTAACAAAATAATAATCTCGTTTGCTTGTCCTATATAAGCTTCGTTATACCCGTTTCAAATCGTAAGTTATAAAATGATTAGTTAGTTTACGGTTCCCTAATATATCTAAGTGTCTATATTAAAAGTTTAGACCATTCCGAGTGAATAATCTCATGTCATATGTTTATATTTTTAAGTGTTTAAATCATTTGTGTCGTTAAACCTCTTTTTAAATCGTATGTTACGTTTATAGCGTTTCTTAAAATGTATATTAACAATCAAAATTTTAATATTGCGATGTTTAGCTATTTCATTATATGTTGTCATCTTAGGTTAAATAATCACAAGTTTTTATAAAATGTCGAGTTATATTAACGTGAGTCGAGGAGGGGGAATGGGCTGCGGCCTGTTAATAAACAAGAAGAGTGTGCGAAGACAGTAACAGCCCAGCCCATTTGATGGGCTTCGGCCTTAGCGGTCTTGTGTTTTGAAATACAATCCAACAGATTCGAATGGGCTAAATAAACATGACAGCCCTTATATAGATGTTGGTGTGTGGGTTAGACAATGTGTACAAAGGGAGGCTTTGTATGTTGGGCTGTTTGGTGGGCTGTGGCCCAACCAAAGATGTGCCTGGATTGCAAGTCCATGATTAACTATATTGTGAGTCAAACGACAATAGACCCAAGACTCCAAGAGAAGGAAAAAGATTATAGAACTCGTTTCATATATTTGAGTTTGTGACTGCTATGGTTGAGCCAAATTTATGGCTGTCACCGATGGCTTAAGCCATGACCACGCTAGGCCTTGTGTGGCTAGGTGGTCTTTGAGTCAAGTACTACTCGACTCAACCACAATATGACCATAACCCGAGCATAAGCTAGTACTAAAGGTCTAATAAAGCAAGTAACATGAAACACCCCTTTTGGGGTGATTTACACCGCAACACAATGAGAGGAAGGTTTTTGGTATTAAGGCCACAACACCCATTCGGGGTGGTGAACGAACTAAGTATGCGAGTAACAACATACACAAGGTTCAAATGGGTTGCTACTCATCGAATTGAGTACCACTCAACTCGTTTTCAACACCATTATTTCCCAACCCAAGCATGTATTCGAATGATAAGCAGGCTCAAGATCAAAGGTTTATGACCACGCAATAATTTGTAAAATGAAGCAAAATTAGACTTCCCTTTTAGACAAATTCACAAACACTTTATGTGTATCTCTTAGAACACAATATGGTTACTTAAACTCTTAATCACAACCATTCTAACTGATGTATCAATTTGTCAAGAGTTTATACGATAAGTACAACATCCAGGTTTCGAGCCAATATTAGTTTCAAAATCATTTTCGAGGTTCATTTAACCACACCCTAACACGAATATTAACATCAGATTTGACATAGCAACAACCAAAAAAGAAGATCTCATAACAAAATAACAACAAAAGCATAACGATTCGAAAAATATTCACAATAATTACAATATATTCATTTGAATGGAAACAAGAATCAAAAAGGAAAAGTTTAGGGTTCTTACAACTAGTAGTTCAACTACTAGGAAGTTGAGATGAGATCGAAGAAGACTCGGATGAGATCGATGAAACCCGAATCGAACCCAGCAAATCCACACACCCTCTTGCTAACGAATTTCTTCCCCTTGTGCACTTCGAATTTACTTAGTTTTTCTTGTGAAATTTTTGGTGGCGTGTGGGTTTACTAAGATCGATGGGGTCTTTAAAATAGGAATCAAAGAAAGTTTTGATGCCTTCTCCTCTCCTCCCAGACGCTCCATAGCCATCAAAGGAAACAAATTCGTCATCCCCTTTGTTGTTTGCGTTGACTTGAACTCGACAGAAGGTGGCAGTAGAGGTGGAGACAAATTGGTTCTTGTTTTGATTATACATCACTTATTTGTTTGATGTGGTTTTAAGATTGGAACAAAAGAGGTGATGTTTTCCTTAGTCGCTGCTGCTCAGAGGATTCAGAATAAGCAAAACCGATAAGTGAGGAAAGAGAGAGAGTGTGGGATTCGGTTTTGTCTATATATCTTTTTTTTCTTTTTTTTTTTTTTTTGCTTTGTATTAATGAAAGTGAAGTGGGATAAGTAAAGATAATAAGTGTAATGTTCCATTATAATAAAAGGTGAGGATTGAACTTAGTAGTTTCAAGTGTATCCCGGGTCTCGCTGAGACTTTGATTTGATAAGTGCTTTCCGGGTTATCGTGAACACGGAAGATGTAGTGCAGGTGTCGTTTTCCTTCAGACTGACACAGCATAGAATCTATTGACTCCGGAATAAAATTATAGGGTTTAACTTTTACTAATCTATTGTCGGTACGCGTGTGGTGTCGTTTTTCAAGAAAACGAGATAACCTCTCGTTTTGTTATGTTGGCGTTTTGTAAATGTCAAAAAGTGAAAGTTTCACCTTTTCCGATAAAATTTAATAGTTTTGGTGAGTTACTGTACGCTACAGAGTGCGGGTTTGCTTCCCGTGATCGTCATGTAAACACATAAATGTTTAATCTAATAGTTAGGTAATAATAAATAGACATTTATTATTAAAAATATAGGTGGAAATTTACCGTTTGTCACATCCTCCCTGCCTTAGAACGAAAACCGTCCTCGGTTTTCACTTAGAATTGTTTGATGAATTTGTGAAGAGGTGTGGGTATTTGCGCTTGATTTCGTCCTCGCGCTCCCACGTGTATTCAGGTCCCCTTCGGGAGTTCCAGCGAACTTTTACAATAGGGATGCGGCTTTGTTTGAGCCGTTTGACTTCTCGATCCATTATTTCAGCTGGTTCTTCAATGAAATTCAGTCTCTCGTCGACCTGAATTTCTTCCAAAGGAATAGCAAGAGTTTCGTCCGAAAGACATTTCTTGAGATTGCTCACGTGAAACACATTATGTACAGAGCTGAGTTCGGACGGTAGCTCAAGTTGGTAAGCTACCGGTTCGATTTTGGCGATGATTTTGAAAGGTCCAATGTAGCGGGGGTTTAGTTTCCCACGTTTCCCGAAACGAATTACGCCTTTCCATGGCGAGACCTTTAACATGACGTGGTCACCAACTTGGAACTCAAGTGGTCTTCGTCTTTTGTCAGCATAGCTTTTCTGTCGATCTCGAGCCGCTTGTAAACGACTCTTGATTTGTACAATCTTTTCAGTGGTTTCTTGCACTAGTTCAGGACCAGTGATTTGGCTTTCTCCAACTTCAGCCCAACATATAGGGGATCTGCACTTTCGACCATAGAGTGCTTCGTAGGGTGCATCTTTGATGCTTGTGTGATAGCTGTTATTGTAAGAGAATTCGGCTAGGGGTAGGTGTCGATCCCAACTATTTCCAAAGTCTATCACACACGCTCTTAGCATATCTTCTAGTGTTTGGATGGTTCTTTCACTTTGACCATCGGTTTGCGGATGATATGCAGTACTCATATGAAGATCGGAACCCAAAGCACTTTGCAATGATCTCCAGAAATTTGACGTGAATCGACTGTCTCGGTCGGAGATGATAGAAATTGGGACTCCATGACGTGCTACTATTTCTTTCACGTACAATCGTGCTAGCTTATCCATGCTTTCCTTTTCCCTGATCGGTAGGAAGTGAGCGGATTTGGTGAGGCGATCCACAATTACCCAAATTGTGTCGTAACCGCTAGGTGTTCTTGGTAGTTTCGTTATGAAGTCCATGGTTATTCGTTCCCATTTCCATTCGGGAATCTCGGGTTGAGTCAGTAAGCCTGATGGTCGCTGATGCTCAGCTTTGACCTTGGAGCATGTTAAGCATTGACTGACATATGTTGCGATATCAGCTTTCATGTTAGGCCACCAGTAGAGCTTCTTCAGATCAAGGTACATTTTGTCTGCTCCGGGGTGGATGGAATATTTGGATTTATGTGACTCATGCATTATGAGGTCACGTATCCCTCCACATATTGGGATCCAGCTCCTGTTCTTGAAACACAACGTTCCATCAGCTCTTCTGGTGAATCCGTTTTCACTTTCGGGCATCCCTTTTACTCTCTCATTACGTATGTTTTCTTCCTTGAGTGCCTCGGCCTGGGCTTCAAGAATTTTTGCTGGAAGTGGTGAGGTTATCGTCATGCCCAATGATCGTACTCTCAGAGGTTTAGGTCGTTCTTTTCGACTAAGGGCATCGGCTACTACGTTTGCCTTGCCCGGGTGGTATCGAATTTCGCAATCGTAATCGCTGAGCAATTCTAACCAACGGCGTTGTCTCATATTGAGTTCTTTCTGGTCAAGAATATGCTGCAAACTTTTGTGGTCAGTGTAGACTATACACTTAGTCCCATAGAGGTAATGTCTCCAGATTCGGAGTGCAAACACTACTGAGCCTAGTTCCAAGTCGTGTGTAGTGTAGTTCTTTTCGTGGGTTTTTAATTGACGAGAGGCGTATGCTATCACCTTCTCTCTTTGCATTAAAACAGCTCCTAACCCTTTGTGTGAAGCATCGCAATAGACCACAAAATCTTCACTGCCTTCTGGTAGTGCCAAGATAGGTGCGCTACACAGTTTAGTCTTAAGAAGTTGGAAGGCTTCTTCCGCTTTATCTCCCCATTCAAATTTGATATTCTTTTGAGTCAACTTGGTTAACGGCTTGGCTATTTTTGAGAACCCTTCGATGAACCTCCTGTAGTACCCCGCAAGTCCTAAGAATTGGCGTATTTCAGTGGGTGTCGAGGGTGTCGCCCAATCCTTTATCGACTCGATTTTCGCGGGATCTACATGAATACCTTGGCTATCGATTACATGTCCTAGAAATTGTACAGTCGGTATCCAAAATTCGCACTTGGAAAACTTAGCATACAGTTCTTCCTTCTTTAATAGTTCTAGGATTAGCTTGAGATGTTCTTCGTGCTCCTTCTCGCTTTTGGAGTATATCAAGATGTCGTCAATAAAGACGATTACGAATTTATCCAGGTACGGCTTGCACACTCGATTCATAAGATCCATGAATACAGCCGGTGCGTTAGTTAAGCCAAATGGCATAACTTGGAACTCGTAGTGACCGTAACGAGTTCTGAATGCCGTTTTTGGGATATCCTCTTCCCGAACCCTGAGCTGGTGATATCCGGACCTCAAGTCGATTTTGGAGTAAACGCTTGAACCTTGGAGTTGGTCAAATAGATCATCGATTCGCGGGAGTGGGTAACGGTTTTTGATTGTTAGTTTGTTCAACTCTCTGTAGTCGATGCACATCCTGAAAGATCCATCCTTCTTTTTGACGAATAGGACTGGGGCTCCCCAGGGTGAAGAACTTGGTCTGATGAATCCTTTCTCCGAGAGTTCCGACAATTGTTTTGACAGTTCTTGTAGTTCTGTCGGAGCTAACCGGTAAGGTGCGCGTGCTACGGGTGCAGCACCGGGCATTAAGTCAATTCGGAACTCGACTTGTCGGGTTGGCGGGAGTCCAGGTAAGTCTTCGGGGAAGACTTCTGGAAAATCTCTTACGATTGGAACGTCCTCCAGACGTTTTTCCTCCTTCTCTTTTTCTTCCTGCTCAGTTACTTGCGCTAGGAAGAGAAGACATCCTTTCTCAAGGTATTTCTGGGCTTTTGTGCAAGAGATGACATTTAGTCTGGATGCGTTCCTTCGGTCTCTTCTGTCGCCTTCTATGATTAAAACTTCATCTCCGTAAGGCACTCGAACGATCTTCTCGTCGCAAATAATGGTGGCGTGATACTTCGACAACCAGTCCATACCGATAATGATGTCGAAACTACCCAATTCTACTGGCAAGAGGTCGATGTTGAATGGGTGGTTTAACAGATTTAAGGTACACCCCCTTATGATCGTGTCTACTCTTTCTACGTTCCCATTAGCTAATTCCACATTGAATACGTTGTCTAGGGTGGTCGGGGCAATATCAATTAAGGAACTAAATGCAGTTGACACAAAACTCCTATCTGCCCCCGTATCAAATAATATGGATGCGTAACGGTTATTTAAAAGGAACGTACCCGTCACAACGTTTGGGTCCTCTTGGGCTTCCATCTTGCCCACAACGTAGACCCTCCCACGAGCTCCTCCATCATTGCCACGATTCCCTTGTTGTCCAACAACCGCTTGATTTCCCCCAGCAGCTTGATTCCTTGGTTCACGGCACTCGTTTTTGTAGTGCCCTTTCTTTCCGCATCCAAAACATGTCACGTTAGCCTTCGGGTTTTGGCCTTGTGCGGTAGCAAGAGTTCCAGATCTGCAGTCTCTGGTCATATGACCAATCTTTTGACAGTTGCGGCACTTCACTGTGCATGGTCCGACGTGATGAAGCTTACAGCGATTGCACAGTGGGTGTTTTCCAGCATAACCCTTCTTCTCAGTTGGCCCGGCCGCATGTCCTTTCTTCTCAGTCGACCCTACAGCGTAAGCTTTTGCTGCTTCTTGTCTCTTGTTTGGGTGGTGGTTGTTGTTATTGTTTCGAGAGTGGTCATCCCATTTTCTCTTGTTGGTCACCACCATTTCAGCCAAATCTTCAATCACTTGGTCCATCAATTTGTTAGCCACCTCCATGGTTTCGTGGAGATCAGCAGCCTTATAAGTGGTAACATTCCCTTTGATGGACGAGGGTAATCCGCCGATGTACCTTTCGAGTAGGCGGGCTTCCGTTTGGACCATATCGGGACAAAGTAAAGCAAGTTCTTGGAAGCGTTGGTTGTATGCAGCTATGTTGGTACCCTGCACTTTCAGATTCCAAAACTCCACCTCCAACTTTTTCACTTCGTTGCGAGGACAGTACTTCTTGAGAACCATTTGTTTGAAATTTTCCCACGACATGGCATATGCAGTGTCGTAACCAGCGGACTTGGAGTAGTTGTTCCACCAAGTCAAGGCGGCATCTTGAAAAGTGAACGATGCGTACTTAACTTTGTCATCTTCTGCACAACCACTGATTCGGAACACTGTTTCCAATTTCTCAATCCAACGAACTAGTACGACTACTCCTTCAGTACCAGCAAACCCTCCAGTCATTATCTTTCTGAAGTCCTGGTAGGTGCAGCCTCGAGCCTGGCTGTTAGTGGGTCTAGAGTTCCCACCGTCAGTTGTGGAGTGGTTAGCTGCAGCCAGTGCTGCTGCCACTCTTCGTTCTACCAATTGGTCGAGCATGGCTTGATTAACAGGTGGAATAGCCGTAGTAGCCTCAGTTACGTTTGGATTAGCACGTGTAGCTCTTTTTGGTGGCATTTCGCTGCATTAGAGAAATAATAAGAAAGTTGAGATCTTTGAGAGATTTGTCATCGTACAAGGGTATAATCAACACAATGAAATATACTGGTAAGATAAATCACGAAAAGAAACTGACACAATGAATTAATAAGTCAAACTTGTCATAGATTTCATTAAGTTCACAAAATTACAAGTTTGAATACATGGAGGATAACATAGTTTTCGAATACAATAGAAAAAAAAGAACTACTAATACTACTAACTGTTAACTACACAGTTTAGTAGGCTACATCTCGACTACTACCAGAAAACTAAGGCTGCTCGCGCCCAATGCGTAGCTGTGCTAGCTCTCGTGACATCCGATCTATAACAGCCTCCAATCTCTCCACCCTGTCCACCAGCTGAACCTCACGTCTCCTCAAGAATAACACCTCCCTGCGGTCCTCCTGCTCAGCTCTCGAAACCCTGGCCATAACTGCCTCTAACTCATGAATACGATGCCAGTGTGCCCACTCAGCATCCCAAGCCCTAGCCTGGTCACCCCTGATGTCTCCTATCCTGCGTCGAGCCTCAGCAAGCTCTCTCCCAACCTGATCGTCTCTGCGTCCGAGTCTCTCTAGCTGATCGGAGTGAATATCCAGTAAGCTCCCATGTGCCTCAATCTGTAGTAAAATCCTAGTGGCATCATCCACATCCTCCTCCTCCGGCACAGGTGAAATAGCATGTGGAGGGGAGTCCTGCATCAATGGAGATGGTGGCACGAACGATGGTGAAGAAGGCTCATAGGTGGGGCTATCAATCTGAGGCGGAACACACTCAATGTCTGTCCATACTATCCCATCAATCTCATGAGTATCCGGGGCTTCATCCCTAGCCCTCAATCCAGCGGCTCTCAACCCTAGTCCGAGAGGCACATCCCTGTCCTCTCCCATAATCTGAGCTTGTCTAGAGCTCTGTCCAATCTCATAAGTGCCCATAACCTCCTCCATAACCGCCTTTCCATGTCGCGGCTCTGGGGGTAAAGTCTGCTCAGGTGTGGAATCCGGTAATGGCTCCTCCTCTGGATCCTCCTCGGGATCCTCTTCTGACTCTTCCTCTTCTTCTTCATCTGAGTATGAATCACTGGCTCTCCTGAGCCTCTGATGTGGTGGAGAGGTACTCCTGGAACCATCTCGAGCTCTCCTCAGTGGTAAAGATAGTGACTCTGAGTGCTGACTCCCTAGGACTCTCATGCGAGGAGTACGTCGGATAGGATGAGTAGTGGTGTCAGCAGTAGCAGTGATGGGCTGAGTAAGAGTATGGTCTGAAGTGGGTAAAAGTGATGAAGGTGTAGGTGCAGGCTCAGCTAGGTCGGGATCTGGTGCGTTGAAAGCGTGAAGCACCTGCATATATGGGTCATCTGAGCCTGGTAAAGTTGGAGAGGCGTTCTGGGAAGACATGGTCTGTGACAAAATGGTATAAGTGTGTGAGTGTTTCGAAATTTAGCGTACGTTTTAAAAATATATAAGTATACACATAAGTAGTCGATCGCAATTAACGAATCATATAGTTAAGGCAAGTAATCAGAAATTAAATAACAAGTAAGGCAGGCAGGCAAGTGGCGGTCATAGGGACTTGTTTTTATCAAAAGTGGTTATAGTTTAGGATTTATATGTACCTAGTTCTCTATAACCTAGGCTCTGATGCCAATTTGTAACACCCCCAAATCTGGTATAGCGGAAGCATTCGGGTCATGGGGTGCTACTAAATTGAGTATCACAACACAAGGATATAAAGAACGGAAAACATTTTCCGTTTAATACATTCATTCAAATTTAGATAAGTTTACAGCAAGTTTTGATTTAAGAAATAAGCCCATAATAAAGTGGTTCCCATAAAAACAAGTCTTAATAAAAGCCACAATAAATTAGGTCTGAAGCTATGACCCTTGCCTTGCCTTTTTGGTTTGCCTTAAAGATCCATCTCAAATACCTGAGAAAAACATGCTAAAAGTCAGCGTTATGCTGGTGAGTTCATAGGTTTAATAGTAAGCAGTAAAAATCAATGGTTGGACCATGAGTTTGGTATATGAACAAAGCAACCCATGCAATGTCATATAAAAATAGTGTCTATTACGTTAGCACTAAGTTCATGCAACCGAAGCTATAACAGTGGGCATGCTCTAGAAGCATGTTTAAATATCGGGGCCCGGCAAGTGTTTATCCCAGACACTTGTAGTTTCGACATGGTATACGTTCGTTTGCCTATCCGGTCAATCCGAACGGGGACGTTACTCCCAATAGATCTATTTATAACATTCGCGCTTCCCGGCAGGAATTGACGGTTCATGAGTTGGGCATAAAGGGACATAACAGGGCTTAGGCTAATCCACGTAATAGCATATCAATAGTTTGGTCCATAAAAAGTTTTGCATGTTTCTCACCCCAATTATAAAACAGTTTAAATAGAGTGGGGCTATAAACTCACCTTGTTAAGTAGTAGTAAGATCACAAGTAGTTCAAATAGAGTGCGGCACCGACACGCGACCTAGATTAGTAAGATACGTTTTAGTTCATAATTCGAGTTCAAGGATTTCAATTATTTCAAAAGTTTATGTTGGTGTTGCTGGTGTGGCAGCAGTTAGGTTTAAAAACTATGTTTTTAATATTTTCCAGATATTGGCTCAACGGAGTGTACAGATGTACAAAAGAATAGAAATGGTGACTCTTGTGTTAAAGCAATAGGAAGAATATGCACGAAGAGTAAGGATCACAACATGTCGATGTGAACGATTTTATAGGTCGGTTGATATTTAAATGATCGAACGTGTGTATATATTTATGTTTATATATACATGCGAAGAATAATTGTGGTTGGAAAAAAGGTTTTACTAATATATAAGATGCTATAATTTTTGTGAGAACATAATATTTAACAAAATAATAATCTCGTTTGCTTGTCCTATATAAGCTTCGTTATACCCGTTTCAAATCGTAAGTTATAAAATGATTAGTTAGTTTACGGTTCCCTAATATATCTAAGTGTCTATATTAAAAGTTTAGACCATTCCGAGTGAATAATCTCATGTCATATGTTTATATTTTTAAGTGTTTAAATCATTTGTGTCGTTAAACCTCTTTTTAAATCGTATGTTACGTTTATAGCGTTTCTTAAAATGTATATTAACAATCAAAATTTTAATATTGCGATGTTTAGCTATTTCATTATATGTTGTCATCTTAGGTTAAATAATCACAAGTTTTTATAAAATGTCGAGTTATATTAACGTGAGTCGAGGAGGGGGAATGGGCTGCGGCCTGTTAATAAACAAGAAGAGTGTGCGAAGACAGTAACAGCCCAGCCCATTTGATGGGCTTCGGCCTTAGCGGTCTTGTGTTTTGAAATACAATCCAACAGATTCGAATGGGCTAAATAAACATGACAGCCCTTATATAGATGTTGGTGTGTGGGTTAGACAATGTGTACAAAGGGAGGCTTTGTATGTTGGGCTGTTTGGTGGGCTGTGGCCCAACCAAAGATGTGCCTGGATTGCAAGTCCATGATTAACTATATTGTGAGTCAAACGACAATAGACCCAAGACTCCAAGAGAAGGAAAAAGATTATAGAACTCGTTTCATATATTTGAGTTTGTGACTGCTATGGTTGAGCCAAATTTATGGCTGTCACCGATGGCTTAAGCCATGACCACGCTAGGCCTTGTGTGGCTAGGTGGTCTTTGAGTCAAGTACTACTCGACTCAACCACAATATGACCATAACCCGAGCATAAGCTAGTACTAAAGGTCTAATAAAGCAAGTAACATGAACACCCCTTTTGGGGTGATTTACACCGCAACACAATGAGAGGAAGGTTTTTGGTATTAAGGCCACAACACCCATTCGGGGTGGTGAACGAACTAAGTATGCGAGTAACAACATACACAAGGTTCAAATGGGTTGCTACTCATCGAATTGAGTACCACTCAACTCGTTTTCAACACCATTATTTCCCAACCCAAGCATGTATTCGAATGATAAGCAGGCTCAAGATCAAAGGTTTATGACCACGCAATAATTTGTAAAATGAAGCAAAATTAGACTTCCCTTTTAGACAAATTCACAAACACTTTATGTGTATCTCTTAGAACACAATATGGTTACTTAAACTCTTAATCACAACCATTCTAACTGATGTATCAATTTGTCAAGAGTTTATACGATAAGTACAACATCCAGGTTTCGAGCCAATATTAGTTTCAAAATCATTTTCGAGGTTCATTTAACCACACCCTAACACGAATATTAACATCAGATTTGACATAGCAACAACCAAAAAAGAAGATCTCATAACAAAATAACAACAAAAGCATAACGATTCGAAAAATATTCACAATAATTACAATATATTCATTTGAATGGAAACAAGAATCAAAAAGGAAAAGTTTAGGGTTCTTACAACTAGTAGTTCAACTACTAGGAAGTTGAGATGAGATCGAAGAAGACTCGGATGAGATCGATGAAACCCGAATCGAACCCAGCAAATCCACACACCCTCTTGCTAACGAATTTCTTCCCCTTGTGCACTTCGAATTTACTTAGTTTTTCTTGTGAAATTTTTGGTGGCGTGTGGGTTTACTAAGATCGATGGGGTCTTTAAAATAGGAATCAAAGAAAGTTTTGATGCCTTCTCCTCTCCTCCCAGACGCTCCATAGCCATCAAAGGAAACAAATTCGTCATCCCCTTTGTTGTTTGCGTTGACTTGAACTCGACAGAAGGTGGCAGTAGAGGTGGAGACAAATTGGTTCTTGTTTTGATTATACATCACTTATTTGTTTGATGTGGTTTTAAGATTGGAACAAAAGAGGTGATGTTTTCCTTAGTCGCTGCTGCTCAGAGGATTCAGAATAAGCAAAACCGATAAGTGAGGAAAGAGAGAGAGTGTGGGATTCGGTTTTGTCTATATATCTTTTTTTTCTTTTTTTTTTTTTTTTTTTTTGCTTTGTATTAATGAAAGTGAAGTGGGATAAGTAAAGATAATAAGTGTAATGTTCCATTATAATAAAAGGTGAGGATTGAACTTAGTAGTTTCAAGTGTATCCCGGGTCTCGCTGAGACTTTGATTTGATAAGTGCTTTCCGGGTTATCGTGAACACGGAAGATGTAGTGCAGGTGTCGTTTTCCTTCAGACTGACACAGCATAGAATCTATTGACTCCGGAATAAAATTATAGGGTTTAACTTTTACTAATCTATTGTCGGTACGCGTGTGGTGTCGTTTTTCAAGAAAACGAGATAACCTCTCGTTTTGTTATGTTGGCGTTTTGTAAATGTCAAAAAGTGAAAGTTTCACCTTTTCCGATAAAATTTAATAGTTTTGGTGAGTTACTGTACGCTACAGAGTGCGGGTTTGCTTCCCGTGATCGTCATGTAAACACATAAATGTTTAATCTAATAGTTAGGTAATAATAAATAGACATTTATTATTAAAAATATAGGTGGAAATTTACCGTTTGTCACACAAGACCACCAAGTTTTTTCGGGATCGCGACACGATCCCAAGCCACCCAATGCATCTTAACTCCATCACTCGACCCCCCCATAAGAATCTTCTAATCAACCCTTCGAGATCATTGATCACCTTGCACGGCGCCTTATACAAAGAGAAATAATAATTAGGCAAGCTCTCCAAAACAGATTTTATAAGCGTAAGTCTCCCTCCGATTGAGAGACAAGACGCCTTCCATTTAGATAACCTCGCCTCAAAAATATCATACACCGGTTTCCAGTATTGAATGCGATTCATGTTAGCTCCAACAGTAAGCCCCAAATACTTGAAAGGCATTGATCCCGCTTTACAGCCAAGGCATTTCGCCTTGTCTTCAACCATTGCGGTACACACTCCTAAACCGAACAAATTCGACTTGTTCAAGTTCATCTTCAATCCAGAACACATGTGGAAGCATCTGAGAATTCTAACAATATTCACGATGCAAGATGAAGACCAGTCACCGATAATGATGGCATCATCCGCAAAGAACAAGTGAGAAATCTTAAGACTGCCCCCTGGAAGTGTGATACCTTTAATAATCCCAACCTCATCAGCTTTCGAAATCATACACGATAAGGCTTCCATTACTATAAGAAAAAGGAAGGGGGAAATCGGGTCCCCTTGCCGCATCCCTTTACTACATTGAAACTCAAAAGTGGGCGCTCCATTCACCAAGACAGATGAACGCGCCGACTTCAGAATTCCCGACACCCAATCGCACCAAATCTGCGGGAAACCCATCTGGGACATGATATCGATTAAGAAACCCCAATGCACATTATCGTACGCTTTCTCAAGATCGATCTTCAGAAGCAAAGCCTTTAAATCACTACTTTTGCACCATGAGACCAGCTCATTAATAATCAACGGACCATCCAAGATAAACTTCTCACTCAGAAAGGCAGATTGGGAAGCAAAGACAACCTTCCCAAGCACCTTCTTCAGACGATTAGCTAAAATCTTGGAAATAATCTTACTGATCACCCCCACCAAAGTGATTGGCCTGTTGTCATTAAGCTCCACCGGGTCTTTCACTTTGGGAATGAGAGTAATAAACGAAGATCCACTCCCCACATTAATCTTTTTTTCAGCATAAAAGTAGTCCAAGATATCCACTAGGTCCTGTTCCAAATAACACCAATATCATTTCACAAACCTCATATTAAAGCCATCGGGACCGGGAGCCCGATCATCACCACATTCGAAAGCCGCTATCTTAATTTCCTCAACAGAAAAAGGTTCAATAAGAGCATTGGCATCAGCTTCCGGCAACCGTTTCAAATTGTCAAGCTTGATAGATGGACGATTTGGGACCAGTTCCGAAAACCTATTCCTAAAGAAGCGAAGAATCTCTCTTTTAATTATCCGCGGTTTAGAACACCAAACTCCATCAACCATTAGACCGGGAATGCTATTAGAAGCGATTCTGCTATTAACCATCCCGTGGAAGAATTTTGAGTTTTCATCCCCTTCTAATGCCCATTTAACTCTGGACCTTTGCTTCATATCAAGCGCCCTCCTAACCCCTACTTCCTTCAAGATAAGTTTACTTTCCGCATATACCCATTCTTCTTCTTCTTCCAAAGGCCGGCTTCCCATAGCAGTTTCAAGAGACTCTACTGCAGACAACGCAGCGTTCTCTTCTTCAGAATCCTTAGCCGCCTTTTCTTCTTTCCATTTTTTAATCCTACTCCTCAAAAATGTGAATTTATTGGTCAACCTAGAGTCAGGCGGACCACCACCTTCAAAGGACACCATAGCCTCTTTCACCATATCATCAAACCCCTCCAAGCCCAGCCAGGAGTTAAAAACCCGAAATGGTTTGGCCCCGAAACTCTTCGAATTACAAGTCAATAAAAGGGGACAATGATCAGAGAACCTAGAAGGGATCACCCTGAGAGTCGCGTTCGGCCATTTATTAAAGAAATTCGGACACACCAAAATTCTATCGATCTTACTTAACTTCCTCCCGTTATCACGAATACAAGTGAATTGATTACCTCTCATCCCATACTCCAAAAGCCCGACTCTATGAATAAAGTCGTTAAAATTCCTAGCACAAGCATGCTTAAACACCGACCCTTTCCTTTCTTCCACGAACCGCACAACATTGAAATCTCCCAAAACCACCCACATCCCACTCCTCGAACCAACTTCCGACTCAATGGCACCCCAAAGCTCATGTTTAGCCGCCACACCTTGGGGCGCATACACATTAATAACATTCAACACTTCCCCACTTCCTTTAATACAACCAGACAGGCTCATAAAGAATCTGTTCTTGACCGAAACGTTAAAGCTCAACTTAGCCGAATCCCACACGCAAATCAAACCTCCCGACTGCCCAACCGACCCAACAAAATCAGACCCCAACTGTTTATTCCCCCACATCTTAGCATAATCAAACGACGATAAGTTTTCGGCCTTAGACTCCTGAATAGCAAGGAAATCGACCCCCAACCCCGTCCTTAATTCCTTAACCCATGGCACCTTCTCCACGCCCCCAATACCCCTAACATTTAGAGACAAAAAATTCATAATTCAACCACATTAATACCTTCAACCACAATGGATTCCTTGATCAGATTTCCAAAATTAATTAGATCCGATCCAAGCTCAGCACCAATTTTAACAGTAGCCGCGATCTCTTTGTCCAGCAATTCAGCCACTCCTTCATCATTAAACGAGCATGGATCGTTGTTCCAAACAAACCCCGCGTTTTTCGTAGCTCCATGATCATCCCCAGAAGAATCATGCGCACTCCTATTCAAGTCTAAATCCTTCTCACCTAACTCCGGACCTGCAATCCCTTCCTCACATAAAGCCTCACCCCCTTGAGAAGGAGTAGGAGAAGGATTGAATATCCCAATAAGCTCATTCAAGTCGAAAGGGTCATCTGGGTCTTGTCTATTCCTTTTTTTTGGTCTAACATTACCACTTGGGCTAACATTGGAACATTGGGCTTTGTCTTTGGGCCTGGCTCTAGTCTTTTTAGACATTGACCGAGCCTTATTACAGTTGTTATTTGACTGAAATAAAAATAAATGATTCACTTCATTCCCACGCTTACTGGCATCCTCAGAATTCCCCCTCCAATAAATGAATCCGCATGCATAGAGGGTTCCCCATGCACGTTAGCATCCTCCACGTCCATTCCCCATGCACGTTCCCCGTTCGAATTCTCCGGTCTATTCACATCGGACTGAACTTCAACCACCGGCTGAGAAGAGGTAGTGGAAGAATCGGCAACTACACCCACACAGTCAGGGTCCCAAGCACCATGATCCTCGAAAATCCATACCTTAAACTGACGGTCTTTCCACTTTAACACCACCGAACCGTTAATCCTCACCCCATCCCCAACCAAGACCCCAACACAGGTCCCCGAAAGATCACCATCCTCCGACCCCAATTGAGCTTGGTGCACCAATTTCCCGAATTTAGCAGCAACCCAGTTAAAGACCCTATTCTCAGCAAGGTTAATGGGAACACCTCGAATAGATAACCAGGCAATTCTTTCATATGGTAGCCCTTGGCCTTCCCACACGTCCAAAACCGAGAACCATTTTCTCCACATCTCTCCTTTTAGAATCAGACTATTAGCCATCTCAACAGTTTTGAACTTAAGCATTACCCAAAGACCACCGATATAGTGTATCACCAAATTGCCCACTCCTGCCTCAATGAACAACTTGTCTAACCTTATCAGAGTAGGAAGATCAATCGTCCTCCCAACTAGAGCTCTTCCATGAAAGTCTCTGAAAGCTGACACATCGTCCGGGACTTCAACCGAGACCTCACCACAAGACATCCCCTTAGTTGCTCCTTTACCCTCCGCAGCCCGGTCATTATTTCTTAAAGAATCTCTGTAAGAGGTCCCTCCTGCAACCTTGAAAAGAGGAGCCTCCACCACCACTTGTTGCTTCCTTTGTTGCTGGGGTGACACCGTCCGTTGGGGTGGTCTCTTCTTCTCAAGCACCTCCTCAAGCCCAGCTTTTTCAGCCGCAAATTTAGCAATATTAACCCTCAGTATATTATTCCCCATCTTTACACCATTCATCCTCTTTTCAAGCTCAATGACATCCTTAACCATCTTAAAAGAAATAAAGCCAAACCTGCTTCCAAATCTATCCTTCTTCTTCGCAATATATGTCCCCATTACATCCCCAAAACCTCCGAATACGTATGCCACGTCCCACGGCGTACAACCTTTAGGGAGATTAGAGATGAAGAATTTGGTGATTGTTGCCTCACAGTTGTGCGGATTCCGATTAATCGTTTGTCTTCTGCGAGAAGGCACTTCTTGCCATTCCTCTTCAGGTTTTTCTTTTCCTCTTCCCATGCCTTGTGTTTTTTAGTCCCCTTGGATTGTTGATGAATTGCCGGGAGGCGGCTAAAAGCCGGGCGTCGGCTATGGAAGCCGGGCGGCGGCAAGGGTTTGGGTTGTGAGAGAAGAGGTTTAGAAAAGAGCGAGAATTGATGATAGATTAAGGCCCCTTGGACTGTTGTTGAGTTGCCGGGAGGCGGCTGATAAGCCGGGCGGCGGCAAGGGAGCCGGGCGGCGGCAAGGGTTTAGACGTTATATTTTAAGGGTTTAGCCCATGTTTAGTTGTTTCTAAAATAATTTTAAAGTGATTATATCTTCCGTTCTTTTAGTGCATGTTTTTACAATGGTATTATACTGGCATTTGTTGTTTTGACATATATAAAAGTAGTAATGACTTAGCTAAAAGCTTTTCATTATGAATTATGACAGTAAACTTCTTAGTTTAAATCTTTAAATATATGAACACTTTCTATAATCAACTACACAACCCCTCATTCAGTTTAACAAAAGTATTGGAGATCAAAGGTTGAAAAGTATGTCAATTTCCTTGATATGAGTCATATGACAATGCATATTTCGATTCATATGCTTATTCGGCACGTTTAACTTATTGATAATTACCAATAATGATCTAACATTATGTCTCCTGAAACTTGGTGTCTTTGGATTATAGATGCAACCGAAAACTAATTAGCCCATTTGGAACCTGTTGGACATGTATTGGTTGGTTGAGAACTTGAGATCATTGCTCTAAAATCTAGCAATTAAGTTTTGATGTTTTTAACTGGATCCTATCCCTATTTTGATTCACTTGCACTAATATAAATACATAGGTCTAGAATACAATATGTTCCATCATATTTTGCATATGATATATGCTATCATATTAATAAAATTTTCATTATATATAGTTGAGAAAAGAATATTTCAGCATGTAGTCTTCATTTTTATAGTTTTATACTTTTATTCGACTTTAAATGATTGAAAGACTGAAAGTGGTGGTGTGTGGATATGGAATTATGTCATTGGGCTTGTAATTTATCCCGGGCTCAAGCCTATATAAAACTACCATTCGGTTAGCAACTTAGCATGCACCATTTGTTTATGTAAAATATTTAAGACGGTAAAGACACACTTAGGGGAGAAGGAGTGATCACTATGAAAACTTCCAACCTCTCAAATTTAGCCAATCAAATTATGCCAACTCAGCTCAACTCTCCAGCCCTCCCAACTAATTTCACTCGCGCCAATGATTTTCCAGCCCTCTCAAATTTTTAATTTTTTTCCCCTAAACAATTAAACTACACAATTTATAACTAAAACACATAACATTTTATTAAGAAAGAAAAGCACATAAATGTTTAAAAGGAACAATGCAACATTTTTTTAAAAATAAAAACAAACTAAATTAATTCTTCAATCGCTGGTAGTTGGTTTGCTGAGTCATCCAGGAAAGCCAAGTCTAGCCTCGATACGTGCTCAGTAAGATCAAACCGGAGACGATGATGGATGTTTTCGTCATGTAACTCCGGTAGTACACTAGGGTCATAAACTACGGGTGCCGGTTGGTCCATTATATGAACCGATGATATTGCCCTCCCGTCGTCTTTTATGATCATGTTGTGCAATATACAAAACGCGTAGACGTATTTGGAAATTTTCTCTGTTGTCAGTGGCCGGAGAGGACGGTCCAAAATCCTCCATTTCCCTTTAAGGACACCAAAAGCTCGTTCTACATCCTTTCTTGACGCCTCTTGCAGTCTCTTGAATTTTGTATCCTTCGTATCGACTGGATGCCGAGATGCTTTAACAAAGGTGGACCAGTTAGGATAGATGCCATCGGTGAGAAGGTATCCACGTTTGTAGAAGCGCCCATTTACAGTAAATGAAGAGTTTGGCGCTGTTCCATTTCGTTCGGTCAGATATAACGGCGACTGGTTCAACACATTGATATCGTTGTTCGAACCAGGAGGTCCAAAAAACGCATGCCAAATCCACAAATCTTGTGAAGCAACACACTCAATCATAATAGTCGGAACTTTATGATCACCCCTCGTGTATTGTCCTTTCAACCGTTTAGGACAATTCCTCCACTCGACATGTGTACAATCCAGGCTACCAAGCATTCCTGGAATGTGATGTCTTTCTTCGTGCGCCTGTTGCACTAGTGCAACGTCGTTAGCTGTCGGCACCCGTAAGAACTCACGCTTATATAACGCAATGATCGCGTCACAAAAAAAATCAAGTGACTCACGTGAAGTTCTTTCAGCCATGTGTAAATTATCATCAATATCAAGATTTCCTGGAATGTGATGTCTTTCTTCCCACTAGCATTGATCCCCTCTTGAAAGTACTGGAAATTTGCTTCAATATCACCAACAATTTTTAGAAACAAACGGCGACTCATGCGAAATCGATGACGAAAAATATGCTCGCCCCACCTTGGTTCTTCGACGAAATAGTCTCGCATTAGTCTTTCGTGCGCGTCTATCCGGTTTCGTTCAATATACGTCCGGTATCGACAGAGTTTGCCGAGTCTTCAAGATCCTCCAACGCGGCTTCAAGAAATGCAAAAGAACTACCCGTCGAAATATCCGCAAGCAAAATTGGTTCGAATTTAAAACTGGAAGATGAAGACATTGTTTGAATGGAGAAGATGTTTTTTTTTTTTTTTTTTTTTTTTTTTTTTTTTTTTTTTTTTTTGATGCTACGGTACCACAAACAAGAAAGAAGGGGGCATTTATTTGTTTTGATTCCCTTCCAACGTTCCAATTTCAACATCAAACGGTCAAATTTTTTTTGCAATTCCTACACTTCCAACGGCTTCACCAACGGTTAAAATACCCGGTCACCAAACCGCTCAGCCAACCCGCTGGGCAACGGAGTGGTATTACCAGCGGTATGAGCAAACCGCTTGGCAACCTGCCAGCCACTCCGAGTCCCCTTAAGGTCATTTTATTTTTGTGAAAACGTTTATATTTGTCATTAAAAAAAATACCAAACAAGACCATCAAAAGACTTATTTTATCAAAATGAACTTATTTTATCCATGTTTCGAAAAAAAACCCAAACGCACCCCAAAGCCCAGGTGCATAAATAACCATACGTGTTTATATGTTTTGTGTTTTGAGATTTTAGGTTTCTAACATTTACTATAATTGATTTTACTATACTTACTAGTTACTACCTCTCCCTTTATCTTTCTATCTTTATATTCTTTTTCACAGTGCAACCATATCCCCACATGCATCCAACAAAATTCAAAATCATATACCACATCCATCTTGTTTATTTGTCGGCTTAGATTCTCGATTTACAAAAACTATGCACACAAAATATGCATCGAGGCACACAAACTTATGCATCGAGGAGCACAAGCTTATACATCGAGGTGCACAAATCTAAAATGCATCAAGGCGCACAAGCTTATGCATCGCGGCACACAAACTTATGCATCGAGGCCCACTAGTGCATCAGGCGCATATCATGCACCTACTTAATAGCCGTTGGATGTGCATGGTGTCATAAATCTAACGGATGATTGTAAAAAGTTCATTTTGGTTAAATAGATTGCACATCATAAAGTGTACATTTAAAAAAATATTCTCTTTGTCATTTTACAACATTTTGACTAGCTTACTCAAAATTATTAAAATCAGTTATATTTAAAATAGTTTTGGCACGGGTTTTGGGCAAATATAGTATAATGGGTACTAATACTTCAATAATTATTTTGAAGTTAAATAGTGTGACAATTCATAAGTCTATAATTTTGTAATGTTTCAAAAGTTTTTATAAAATTATGTTAAATATTTAATACTTATATAATTATATTACCTGTGCACGTACGAGTTTTTACATAATTTTTCATTATCTGTTAATATCAATTAATATTTTGTATAGATTTTTGTTGCACGAAAGATTTGATTTTGTTTAACAGACATGGTGTTTAGGGCAATTTTATTTAAATTTAAGGGCAAATGTTTTAAAAATGTACCATATTTGCCACCATTTGTTTTTATGGGTAGCGAACAAATTTTTTTGTTTATACGGGTAATTTTCTTTCAAATTCGGCATTTTTGACGTATTTTGCGACATTTTGTGACATTTTTGCCCCTCTCAGCTAATAGGATTTTTTTTCGAATGGCAAAAATGTCACATAGTACTTTAAGAAGGACGAATTTGAAAGAAAAGTGCCCCTATAAGCAAAAATTTTGTTCGATACCCAAAAAAACAATTGGTGTCAAGTATGATACTTTTTAAAAATATTTGCCCTAAATTTAACTATTAATATTATTTTCTAGACATTATGTGTAACACCCCAACCCGACAAGGGTCAAATGCCACATTATGGTGTCAATCAGAACATACAAACGCAAGCGGAAGTCTTATAAATAATATGATAACAAAGGTATTCTAAGATAATAACGAAATACTAACTCTAAACATAATGAGTTCTAAAACTAAAATATAAATCCAAACTAAATCTTACTGAAGATAAATCCAAGTCTACTCCAAAAGCAAATGGGTATCTATCATCAGGGTGGTCCACTAAGAGCTCCTATGCACTCTTCAATCATATTCCAGCTTCCTTCTTAAAACCTGCCGCAGGAAAAGAAAATGCGGCTGAGCTTGAAAAACCCAGTGAACATATATAACCAAAATGAATATTCAAAACATATATAAGTATAGGGAATGTGAAACATAAGCTCCTGCTGAAATGAATATCATATGTCAAACGAATAAGAGATCACGGAACAACTGAACAAATATCATAAGTCAAATGAGTCAAATGAAGTGAGAGATCAAAATATAATACTGAAATCAGATAATCATAAGGAATCAAAGAATCACATAGGAATGCCTACGAGCTCAAAACATATGTCTAAGGCATGATACATGCCCTAAACCAAATATCCCAAACACATATCCATATATCCGTCAAATCGTAAGTTGTACAAGGAGCTACAGACTCCAAATGTACCAAAAGTGAAAGGGGTGTAAGGCACACACAAACCAATCACTACAAAACGAAACAAAGTACATAGGATGCATCCATACGCTCCCTGCAAAACAAATCATATATATACACCTGTTCTATACAAGTATATACACATATCATATACGGGCCAAGTGCGCTATATATAGCAATGCAGAACAAAAGGGAACACCGTGGACTAATCACACCGCCACAGATAGTGTCATACCATAAGTGCCATCAATGACATGGTCATGGTACCTCCATGACTAGTTAAATAGCACGGGCAACGGAACCGAACAAAGCATATTTATAGCACAACGAATCATCATATCATATCCAAACATAACATATCAAACTGAATTGAATCATATCATAGCAAACGGATATCATAACAAATGTCATAACAAAACGGATAACAGATTGAATTTCATAACGAATGGAATCATATCAAATGAATCATAGCAAAGGATCGTATCAAATGAAATCATAATCAGAGTCAAGGATCATAATGAGTCATGAGAGAAACACCCTTACTGAGAAATGGAAGAATATCTGTACCTCAAACAACAAATGCAAATCACACCAGAAAACACAAGGAGATAGGAGCTACTCATTCTTCAGAGGATCTAAACAAATTAATGATAGCCTTATTATTTAAGTCCATATTATAATTTATTACTGATTCAGTACTTATTGTTGTTCAGATTGCCATATTAGGTTTTCCTGTTATTCATAGCAACTTTTCAAATTTAGTAACTTAGGGTTACATTCATAATTAATCAAGCTTAGGGTTTATATGTACTTCCAAATCATACATCACTTAATTAGGATATATTAGTCAATCTGGATCACATCCTAATGATTTTTAAGGCCTACCGATTAAGCTCCAAAAATTCTGAAATAATTATCAATGATTCCCATATTAGTTTAGTATCTTCACAAGTTTTTATAGATTTTATTACCAAGTACAAGTACTGTTTCAAAAATCATTTCTTCAGACCTACCTAGAGAATTAACTGCAGATACACAAAGAAAGTTTGCCTTTAATTAACCCATTTAGACACTTTAGAAGAATCCACAAAAATTCCAGGAAGTTACAAATAACTTAAATATCACACCTGTAAAAGGAGAGCTCTTAACTCCTTGTGGTTTGAAAATTAAAAATCAAAAACACCAACTGATTTTCAGACTCGATTTCTCAGCTTTGACACTTAATCTCCCAAAAATCAAAAGACTACTCTCCCGACCTCCAATAACCATGAAATTTGATATTCAAATAGTACATATCCTGAACTTAGTTTTAGACTTAAAATTTATGCAAAAACATGTTGGTATCATTTATTTAGACCCCGTTCAATTTTACTCAAATCTGGACAGCGTGCAACTATATGTTTAACGAGACCAAAACAACTCCAAAATGACCAAGTGTTTAACCAAACCATAACCACGCCTTTTAACCATTTCCATTCAGTTTGTATACATGTTTTAGACTTCACACAACACACAAAAGGTCACGCATGCAAGGACAATTCAGCTCCCATAATTAACGAGACATATCATGAATTAACGAAACCACAACAAACCTAATGCTCTAACTATTTTAAATACGATTCACACGTCCATTTTTACAGGTTTCATTCACGTAAAATACACATGTTTTACAGCCCTCAAAACAAAACACACACGATACACACACAACTCAAGTCAACGAGCGACAAAGAATCATATACGTTCACACGATACGAGCCCTAATCTCCGTATTAAGTGCATGCGCCCCATCTTTAATTATTTAGGGTTTTATTTCCAGAAATTAGGTCACATTTTAATGAGCTTATTAGGGTCCAAAGCATATAACAAACTGATTTCGTATAGCCAAAAATAGAATTAAAAGTTGACCTATATGTTATACTAATCTTTATACTTTCCGTATTACTTATCATATGTACATTTGAATGAAACCAAGATCATAATTAACGAGACAATTAAAAAAATTTAGATTAGGTTTCTTATATCAATTAGGTCGTATAAACACAAGGGCGATTTATAGGATACCTCAAGCTGATATGAGGACGAATCAAAGAACCAAAAAGAACACTTTCGAATCAAAATACCACAATCACACCAAAGCTTCAAAACCAAAGGATCCGATCACCACTTCTTGCTAGACACCAAGCCGATCACAAGTCTTCAATACCTTCGTACTTTCTTGGAGAGAATAATAGGACACCAATTGGAATTGTTAATTATTTTAGGGTTTATGGTGTTCGGTATAGGAGAGAATCAAGGACGGAGCTTCCTTAGGGCAGGAAGGTGTGACAACTGGTAAAATTTCCCTGATATTTATATTATTGACAAATTTAATTCTGTGACTAGGACACTTGACTTTACCATTATGTGTTAAAACAAATAACAGGCCTGCATATATTGACACCCAGATATCTCACCAGCAAACAGTGAAGTTATCATTACTGATAATTTACCCATGATTACTGCTTTGGAAACAGGAGGTTATCCCGGTTTCACACGGACTGACACCACACGCAAACCAGGAATAGACAAAAGGTTAAGAAATATTAGAAAATAATTGAGGACTCGGAGAGTGTTTCAAATAATATTTAACGACTCTAAAATATACACTCTCGAACTAGAGACAGTCTAGGACGGAACCAGACCTGACACTATTTAGCGGAACTTGGGTATTTAAATTACCCACTTTACCTTTAAAACACTAATAAAAATTTACACAACTTAAATTAAACACACACTCTTAAATAAATAAAACCCTACACCCACTAACTCATTCCCCCAAAAATCACTTTTATTGCTACCCGCCTCCTTCAAACTTGTCGCCACCCTACTTCTTCCCCAAAAACTGAACCGTCCCATCCCCATCACCACATACCCACAATTAATAAATCTTGGGCCTTAGGATCTTGTCTTCTTCACCTTCACGAGACTACATAAGAAATTGAGGCTTAAGTATAGAGAAAACACACCAATTAGGGTGATTCTTTTCCCCACAATCCGAAAACAAAATGGAGCCTAACTCCATTAATCACCATAAATCTATACCACTTGTGGATAATCCGAACTACATCCATTTTCAAACACACCCAAAGATTGAGAAGTTCTCAAGATCTAGGGCACACGTGGTTCGAATAGGAGGCTGTGGTGGTTGATTTTTGGAGCTATTGGTTTCGGATTGGAAGGGTTTTCTCACTAGAGTTCATACTCCAAGATTCCCAGGTTGACCATTTAATTTTGTTGTGTTATAATTTCTTTTAGAATCGTTAATAAGATTAAGAAATTTGGTCGAATGGATAGTTATTAAGGATTAGTAAAATTGTTTTGTTCTTGTCGAAATAAAACCTTTAGGAACACCCTTGTACAAATTTGAAGAGAGATTTTAGTTATGTTGAAATGGGTCAAATAGGGTTTGATCTTTTTATGAGTCATGGTTAATTGTTGGGATGGTAGTGAGATTGTTAGAAAACATTGAAACCTAGTGATAGATATTGTGGCTGTCGAATGGTAGTAGTAGGACTTTTAGAAGAATGGGAATGTTGTGGGGATTGTGGTACAGTCGAACCATATTATTTGTAGCAAAAGCAGTAGCTTCGAAACCTAGGAATGTAGAACTTAGGATGGACTAAGATTGATTGATGTTATAGGAACAATGAGGGAAATAATTGGTAATTGTGGTTATAGTTCCTACGAGCTAAAAATAGGGTAGAAATGGTGAACAAACTTAGGCTCCTCGCTTGACTATGCCTCAACTCGAGGAAGAAATGTGAGTATGTAACCCTCGAATAAGCACCAAAACAAGCCTTATGAGTACCAAGGGTCTTTTGATAGCCAAAGGAATAATAGAAACTTAGCACCCCTAAGCCTTTTGAGGTTATTAACGTGCCACAGTCAACCCCAAAAATAGGTCCATTACTTAGTGAGAATCGACACTTAAGATGCCCAACGAGTTAAGTTTGAGTGGTACTCGAAGAAAGAACACAAGGGAAATGACTACCATGGTAATTAGACGATGGCAATCACAGGTAAAAGTCTCACAAGAGACTGTCCAGGGCAATACATTGGCACTGAAAACTCTAATACCTAAATGAAATACTAGACGAAACCACAGGCCAACCATAAGCCACCTTATGAGCCCACCCAAATAGCCCATCATAAGTTATTATAGAAACTTGAACAAGTTGAATTATGGGCTCAGGTGAAGCCCATAGGTTCATGAAATCCCTTAAATCACAGCAACCTTTTGAAGGCTAGTTTATAGCCCATCGAAGCCCACTAGAAAAACCCATAGAGACAGCCCATAGGTGGAACCGTATCCCCCTCCTCCTTGTCGAAGCAGGCTGGGCCACATCCCAATTAAAGACTTAGGACATTCAAATGATATGATAATGAAACTGTGACGAACACGAGTAACGAAATAATAAATTAAAAAAAAAACCCGTTTAAACTAAATTAACGTCACAACTTTACATGTCGTGTGTTAAGTATTGAAATGTTGTTGAAAAACAAGGAAGCGAAATAATAGGAGCCATTACACAATAAACGACAACACTTTATACGTCAAATACAACTTAAACCTTTAAAATCCGCCGCAAGCTAAAATATATTAACACATGTCGACAAATTTGAAAGCCTACAACACCAAATTAAAAATAGAGAAAGTACCAACTTGAAGCTTGTATATAAACTTTTAGATATAGGTGGGATTCGACTAAATATTTAGGTAAATATAAGTTTTGCCGAAAAATCTAAGGGTGTAAATAAAAACAACACTAACACGAGTACATAAAGGTTAAATGGCCGAAGTAATAACACAACCAAACAACTAGATGTAAACATGTACACATGGTTCCACATACATTCGGAAATAGAAATAAACATATAAATATACCCGACTAGACAAATATAATATGTAGGAAAATCTGGAAAATATATATATATACTAGGTTAAAAGTGCGTAGTAACAAAGCGAGTTCACGATAGCATGGAACATGACGCGAGACGAGATGTATGTAAAATAAGTAGACCCTTATAGTTTTCATATTAATACCAAACAAAATAAAAAGTGAACGTCGTTAAACATATACGAGACAGGAAACTTTAGGCTAATGTGGTAAAAATAAATGAGACTAATCAAAATACTCAAGTTAACGATTAGAAATCCTTAAGTGATAAATTTCTCAAATATTAACTTATATATTAAAAATCAACATAGGTGAATTTAACGTATGATATGCTTACCTAGACTAAGTTAGATTATACCTTAGGTCATAGAAGGACCCCGACCATTAGTACCTCGACTTTAGGACCATTGTAAGATTCTACGTCACCATCCTTTAGGAGGGACTTTAGTAACCACACTCACTGTCACATGAATAATAACCCCTAAGTATACTTAAACATTGAGATTTAAACTTGAATGGACTTGAATATAATACTTGAAACTAAAACATGGTTATTTAATCTAGGTTGCGTGTTGGTGTCGTGCACTCCTTAATTTCACAGCATTCATTGTTCAGACCATTAAGGTGAGTTCATGGCCCCCACTTTTTACTTGTTTTAATACTGTTTTGGGGGAGAATACATGCTTGTTTTCAATGACTGTTTAATTGGTATATGAAATCTGGAATTGATTGTTTTACTTGACATGTGTTTGATGTTATATACTAGACTGTTTACTTGAATGGCCTATTTGAATACATGATATATACATAGAGTAGGGGTACTGGTCAGTTATGTATAAGAGTGGTTTACTTGAATACTTTATACTTGACATGTTCATCGATCAGGCGTACTGAACAGTGCCGGGCGTACCGGGTACACTGACCGGGCGAAAGGCGAAACGGTCACAATACCAGGCGTACTGGTCATGGCGAGCGTACTGATATATACATAGACCAGGGGGTACTGGTCAGATATGTATAGGTGTGATTTACTTGAATGCTTTATGTGTGTACATGACTTTAATACCAAACTGTATGATATTCTGTGTAACAGGATTTGTTTTAATCAAACCTATGAACTCACCAACCTAGTGTTGACCCTTTTAAGCATGTGTTTTCAGGTTTAATGTGACGATTTAGTGGCGAAGACTTTTGGCAGGGCATGACATGGTCATAAAAGACTCTGATATAATTGGGACCACTTAAAATCTTTTATGAGCTTATATTTTCACACTATTTTAAAATGTTGTAAACAAATCATTTTTGAATATGAAATTTAACTTAAACGGTTGAGTTAAAACCGTTCCTTATACTCTGTGTTGTGATACCAATTGAGTAGCACCCCAATGACATGTATGCTTTCGCTAAACCAGATTTTGGGGGTGTTACAGATTTGCATCAGAGCCTAGGTTATAGAGAACTAGGTATTTTAAAACCTAGACTATAACCACTTTTTACAAAAATAAAATTCTATGACGGACACATGCCAGCCTGCCAAGCCTGTTGCCTTAGTTACTGTTTTGCTTATGATATGTTCTACTGTTTGATGATTTATATACATACTTATATGTGCATACCATAATTGTCACAACCTTCCCCAACACACTTACCCAATTCCTTTGAAACACCAAATTCATCATCATTCACAAATTAACCAATTCATTTGATAGCAACCTCAACCTATCACCTTAAAACATGTATCTTGATCTCATTCTTCCGCCGCTATTTTGAATGGACGTGTCGTTGGAAAGAAGACCTATCCTCCGCAACCACGTGACAACTATGATTATTGTGTCTCTTCTTGATTTTGCTCGCGTATTCTTCCTGTGACGACTATACCCTTGTGCGATACCATCCTTTTCATTTGAAATTTTATTCGCCGTTATCTTTTATGATGTAGACCGATGGCTCCTACAAGAAGGACAACCAAGACTACACGTTGATGACCCGCTACTACCACACTTCCAACCAGGGACGAGGAAAACCCGCCTAGTATAAGTCAAGCTATGCTGGATCAATGGTTTAACCGCATGATGGCAGCAGTGGCCGCAGCAAATGCAAACAACTCGACTACGGATGTCGGAACCTCAAGACCTACAAACGACAACAACCGCGGCTGCACCTACCAAGAGTTTCGAAAGACCATGACTGGAGGCTTTGGAGGAACCGAGGGAGCTGTTGTCTTGGTCAGATGGATGGAAAGGCTGGAGACTGTGTTTCGAATATGTAGATGTGCGGATGAAGACCGAGTTAAGTATGCATCGTTCACCTTCGTAGATGCCGCTCTAACCTGGTGGAACAACTATCTAAAGTCTGCAGGCATTGATGCCGCGTACGCAATGCCATGGGAAAAATTCAAGGAAATGGTGCTCAAAAAGTACTGCCCCCGCAGCGAAGTTAAAAAGTTGGAGGTGGAGTTTTGGAACCTTAAGGTATAGGGCACCGACATTGCTGCATTCAACCAACGCTTTCAAGAATTGGCCTTACTGTGCCCCGAGATGGTCCAAACCAAAGCACGTTTACTAGAGAAATACATTGGAGGATTACCCACATCCATCAAAGGTAATGTCACTACCTTCAAGGCTACTGACCTCCATGAGACTATGGAAGTAGCTAACAAGCTAATGGACCAAGCCATTGAGGATACCGCCGAGGGGGTGGTAGATGACAAAAGGAAATGGAATGATCACTCCGGAGACAACGACAACCGAAAAAAGCGACAAAGGATCACCAAGGTCTATACTGCTGGAGAGAAGAAAGGTTATGCTGGAAAATTACCCAAATGCAACAAGTGCCGATTCCACCACAACGGACCTTGCCCCGCTCAGTGTGGGAACTGCCTAAAGATCGGACACAAAGCCAGGATTTGCAATGCCCCCACCCTCGTGATGGACCCGAACCTCTCAATAACCTGCTATGAGTGTGGAGTGATAGGGCACTTCAGGAGTGAATGCCCGGAGCTGAGGAACCATAATGAAGGAAGGACTAGGGAGGACACATACGCGATAGAAGGAGGAGAAGCTCGCCAGGACCTCAACGACGACACCGGTGATGACTATGCTTAAGAAGAGGGTTTCCTAGTTCTTGAATTGTGAAGTTAAGTTAAATTCAAGTTGTTACGTAGTTTAAGGTTAGTTCCAACTCGTTGCTTAGCTTAATCTCATGACAGTTCTTGTTTGACGAGTTGTGAGATTAAGTTGAAAACAAGTTGTTACTGAGCTTAAACTTACGGTTTAGCTTAACTCCACAAAGAAAGATCTACGCCTAGATTCTCTTGGTATTTGTATTTCTTTTGAGATGTTGTTTTGTACAAACCCCTCCGTAATGAAATCCTTAACTTTTGAGATCAAGATATTATGATGCCCTTTTTTCTACCTCCATTACTTTTGAGACTTGTTCATTTATTTGTACACCTGTGATAACTTGTTGTGATTCAAAACCAATAGAAACCAAAGGTCATGGTAACTAAACCCGGCATCGCATCATCAATCCTCAATTAAGCGTAGCCTAATCACCTATGTTTAGTTCAGGAAGGATCATACCTTGATGGGAATAGTCATCGTGAGAGACATCCGCAAACTAGAACTTTCAATACATATCCCGACCATTGAGTTTCACCCGACAGTCACCGAGCCCTGAATCCACGTAGAGGTGTGAAAAAGTAAAAACCAAGAACACTAGAACCTTCAAAACCCAAACCCCTTTCGGGTATTTCTAAGTGAAAACCGAGGACGGTTTTCGTTCCTAAGATGGGGAGGATGCGACAACTGGTAAAATTTCCCTGATATTTATATTATTGACAAATTTAATTCTGTGACTAGGACACTTGACTTTACCATTATGTGTTAAAACAAATAACAGGCCTGCACATATTGACACCCAGATATCTCACCAGGAAACAGTGAAGTTATCATTACTGATAATTTACCCATGATTACTGTTTTGGAAACGGGAGGTTATCCCGGTTTCACACGGACTGACACCACACGCAAAACAAGAATAGACAGAAGGTTAAGAAATATTAGAAAATAATTGAGGACTCGGAGAGTGTTTCAAATAATATTTAACGACTCTAAAATATACACTCTCGAACTAGAGACAGTCTAGGACGGAACCAGACCTGACACTGTTTAGCGGAACTCGGGTATTTAAATTACCCAATTTACCTTTAAAACACTAATAAAAATTTACACAACTTAAATTAAACACACACTCTTAAATAAATAAAACCCTACACCCACTAATTCATTCCCCCAAAAATCACTTTTATTGCTACCCTCCTCCTTCAAACTTGTCGCCACCCTACTTCTTCCCCAAAAACTAAACCGTCCCATCCCCATCACCACACACCCACAATTAATAAATCTTGAACCTTAGGATCTTGTCTTCTTCACCTTCACGAGACTACATAAGAAATTGAGGCTTAAGTATAGAGAAAACACACCAATTAGGGTGATTCTTTTCCCCACAATCCGAAAAAAAAATGGAGCCTAACTCCATTAATCACCATAAATCTATACCTCCTGTGGATAATTCAAACCACATCCATTTTCAAACACACCCAAAGATTGAGAAGTTCTCAAGATCTAGGGCACAAGTGGTTCGAATAGGAGGCTGTGGTGGTTGATTTTTGGAGCTATTGGTTTCGGATTGGAAGGGTTTTCTCACTAGAGTTCATACTCCAAGATTCCCAGGTTGACCATTTAATTTTGTTGTGTTATAATTTCTTTTAGAATCGTTAATAAGATTAAGAAATTTGGTCGAATGGATAGTTATTAAGGATTAGTAAAATTGTTTTGTTCTTGTCGAAATAAAACCTTTAGGAACACCCTTGTACAAATTTGAAGAGAGATTTTAGTTATGTTGAAATGGGTCAAATAGGGTTTGATCTTTTTATGAGTCATGGTTAATTGTTGGGATGGTAGTGAGATTGTTAGAAAACATTGAAACCTAGTGATAGATATTGTGGCTGTCGAATGGTAGTAGTAGGACTTTTAGAAGAATGGGAATGTTGTGGGGATTGTGGTACAGTCGAACCATATTATTTGTAGCAAAAGCAGTAGCTTCGAAACCTAGGAATGTAGAACTTAGGATGGACTAAGATTGATTGATGTTATAGGAACAATGAGGGAAAAAATTGGTAATTGTGGTTATAGTTCCTACGAGCTAAAGATAGGGTAGAAATGGTGAACAAACTTAGGCTCCTTGCTTGACTATGCCTCAACTCGAGGAAGAAATGTGAGTATTTAACCCTCGAATAAGCACCAAAACAAGCCTTATGAGTACCAAGGGTCTTTGGATAGCCAAAGGAATAATTGAAACTTAGCACCCCTAAGCCTTTTGAGGTTATTAACGTGCCATAGTCAACCCCAAAAATAGGTCCATTACTTAGTGAGAATCGACACTTAAGATGCCCAACGAGTTAAGTTTGAGTGGTACTCGAAGGAAGAACACAAGGGAAATGACTACCATGGTAATTAGACGATGGCAATCACAGGTAAAAGTCTCACAAGAGACTGTCCAGGGCAATACATTGGCACTGAAAACTCTAATACCTAAATGAAATACCAGACGAAACCACAGGCCAACCATAAGCCACCTTATGAGCCCACCCAAATAGCCCATCATAAGTTATTATAGAAACTTGAACAAGTTGAATTATGGGCTCAGGTGAAGCCTATAGGTTCATGCAAACCCTTAAATCACAGCAACCTTTTGAAGGCTAGTTTATAGCCCATCGAAGCCCACTAGAAAAACCCATAGAGACAGCCCATAGGTGGAACCGTATCCCCCTCCTTCTTGTCAAAGCAGGCTGGGCCACAGCCCAATTAAAGACTTAGGACATTCAAATGATATGATAATGAAACTGTGACGAACACGAGTAACGAAATAATAAAAAAAAAAACCGTTTAAACTAAATTAACGTCACAACTTTACATGTCGTGTGTTAACTATTGAAATGTTGTTGAAAAACAAGTAAACGAAATAATAGGAGCCATTACATAATAAACGACAACACTTTATACGTCAAATACAACTTAAACCTTTAAAAGCCGTCGCAAGCCAAAATATATTAACACATGTCGACAAATTTAAAAGCCTACAACACCAAATTAAACATAGAGAAAGTACCAACTTGAAGCTTGTATATAAACTTTTAGATATAGGAGGGATTCGACTAAATATTTAGGTAAAGATAAGTTTTGCCGAAAAATCTAAGGGTGTAAATAAAAACAACACTAACACGAGTAGATAAAGGTTAAATGGCCGAAGTAATAACACAACGAAACAACTAGATGTAAACATGTACACATGGTTCCACATACATTCGGAAATAGAAATAAACATATAAATATACCCGACTAGACAAATATAATATGTAGGAAAATCTGGAATATATATATATATTATATATATATATACTAGGTTAAAAGTGCGTAGTAACAAAGCGAGTTCATGATAGCATGGAACATGACGCGAGATGAGATGTATGTAAAATAAGTAGACCCTTATAGTTGTCATATTTATACCGAATAAAATAAAAAGTGAACGTCGTTAAACATATACGAGACAGGAAACTTTAGGCTAATGTGGTAAAAATAAATGAGACTAATCAAAATACTCAAGTTAACGATTAGAAATCCTTAAGTGATAAATTTCTCAAATATTAACTTATATATTAAAAATCAACATAGGTGAATTTAACGTATGATATGCTTACCTAGAATAAGTTAGATTATACCTTAGGTCATAGAAGGACCCCGACCATTAGTACCTCGACTTCAGGACCATTGTAAAATTCTACGTCACCATCCTTTAGGAGAGACTTTAGTAACCACACTCACTGTCACATGAATAATAACCCCTAAGTGTACTTAAACATTGAGATTTAAACTTGAATGGACTTGAATATAATTCTTGAAACTAAAACATGGTTATTTAATCTAGGTTGCGTGTTGGTGTCGTGCACTCCTTAATTTCACAGCATTCACTGTTCAGACCATTAAGGTGAGTTCATGGCCCCTACTTTTTACTTGTTTTAATACTGTTTTGGGGGAGAATACATGCTTGTTTTCAATGACTGTTTAATTGGTATATGAAATCTGGAATTGATTGTTTTACTTGACATGTGTTTGATGTTATATACTAGACTGTTTACTTGAATGGCCTATTTGAATACATGATATATACATAGACCAGGGGTACTGGTCAGTTATGTATAAGAGTGGTTTACTTGAATACTTTATACTTGACATGTTAATCGATCAGGCGTACTGAACAGTGTCGGGCGTACCGGGTACACTGACCGGGCGAAAGGCGAAACGGTCACAATACCAGGCGTACTGGTCATGGCGAGCGTACTGATATATACATAGACCAGGGGTACTGGTCAGATATGTATAGGTGTGATTTACTTGAATGCTTTATGTGTGTACATGACTTTAATACCAAACTGTATGATATTCTGTGTAACAGGATCTGTTTTAATCAAACCTATGAACTCACCAACCTAGTGTTGACCCTTTTTAGCATGTATTTTCAGGTTTAATGTGATGATTTAGTGGCGAAGACTTTTGGCAGGGCATGGCATGGTCATAGAAGACTCTGATATAATTGGGACCACTTAAAATCTTTTATGGGCTTATATTTTCACACTATTTTAAAATGTTGTAAACAAATCATTTTTTAATATGAAATTTAACTTAAACGGTTGAGTTAAAACCATTCCTTATACTCTGTGTTGTGATACCAATTGAGTAGCACCCCAATGACATGTATGCTTCCGCTAAACCAGATTTTGGGGGTGTTACAAAAGGGGTGCTGGCCCCCCTAAGATTTTGTCATCTAGTGAGTAATTTTAGTAGTGCCAGTGAAATTAAAAAACAACATACATTGTGGCTCCCTTCAAATTGTGAAACAAACCATCAAACCTCAAGATAAAAAACAATATACATTATTAACTTATATTCTATGATGTGTACTACAACTGTTTTTATTTTTCTTTAGTTGGTTCTAATCGGGTTTTAGATATCTATATTCAAAAATAGTGTCGCCCCGCCCCCCCTAAAAAACTGCTCAAGCTCCGTCGTTGGAGAGAATAATGGGGAGCCGATTGCAGTGTGTGTGTGAACACAAAATGTGTAAACCGTATAAATGTGATTAGGGTATACATATGGTAAGGAGAGAAATCAGGAACTAATTCAATCTTCTAATTTCAAATTATATTCGATATTATCCCTTAGTTAATGCAAACCGTGTGGACTATTTCTCAAGGTGGAAATCGGTTTTCAAATGGACATAGGAACGTGTGATATTCCAAAAGAAATAAGGATGTGCCGAAATTAACTATAACTTTGGTTGTATTTATATCAAAGGTTAAAAATGTCATTTCTGATTTCCAGGTTGTTATATTATGTGTAGTTAGTAGCAAATAATGACCTTGAAAAATAGTTTCGTTATTATATGTAGAATCTCATATATTTATTTTCATCTTACAGTAACGTGTGAGGTCATACATTCATTTTTATATTTATATACTATTAATAATATTTTAAGCTGATTTTTAAACCCATGCACGAGTTAAACTTATAATGATGAATAACATTAGTCGTTATTGAATGTGAACAGTTAAAAAAATATTTTTTCGAATATCCTTACTTAATCTAAAAAAAATGAATTACATGAGTCATTCGTATATTTATACTTTCGTGTATTCATTTAAAAGTCACATTAACCCGTGCTTTCGTTTTTATATTTATAATTTCATGCAAATATATAATTGTAACACTAACTATTATGGTGTAGTCTCATAGGTTAATTGCAATTTTCTAACTTCTTTTTTCAGTTTGTGAGGTCTCTTATGATATAAGCAGGCCCGGTGGAGAACATGTGTAATAGGCGCATATGCACAAGGCCCTATCTTCTAGAGGGCCTCCAAATTTTGAGCCCAAGCACTTAGTTGCAGTTTGATTCCCTGGTTTAGGATAGATTTAGTGGGACCAAAGTCAAATCGATTGTTTGTTTCAATTTTCACTGCTTGCTTTTGGAAGTGAATACTGAAAATATGGGCATACGTAAAAGTTAGGGGAGTAGCCATCTACGTAAAAGTTAGTGGGCCCAATTAAATTTTTCTCTTTATCTCTCCCTTCTCTCTATATTAAAATATAATTAATTTAAAATTAATTTTATGTTTAAATTTATAAAATAATAATTTATTATTTTATAATATATTTTCTCTTTACTACATCAAATCAAAATCAAAATCCTAATCCTAATCCAAATCCAAATCTTAAACCCGTCTACAAACCAAACGGGCCCTTAATCTCATTTTTACCCATAATTTCATGTAATCAGTTTTGTAGTGATTTGCCTAATTTCTAAACCATTTTTTTTAGGTGAATTCTAGTATGATATGATATTTGTTTTGAAAAAAAAATAAAAGACGTACATGATTTACGTGATATGATTTTACCAGAGTCGTATTTGAGGGTGTGTAATCATACATGGCCTCAAATACCTCTTTGTATATTTGGGTCCTCAAAATTTAATTCCGATAAAAAAAATGCTAATGACATATGATTATAATGTTATGTATATTTGCTAAAACTAAAGCTAGATTGTTAAAATACTACATTTTTTGTTTCAATAGTAGATATGATACATATTTGACCGTCATATTCAGTTACGACATAAGTTTTTGCACCGGGCCTCTAGAATCCCTGCTACGTCATTGGATTTTATATAGCCACCGTTGTTTTAGTGCCTTTTAAAGAGATTTGCAACACTATAATAGGGCTATTCTCTACATATGTTTGAAATCTCGTGTTCACGGGCCTGTTTTATAATTTTGGTACAGGGCAACCAAAATTAATGGGACGTTGATGTGCGCGTGTTATGTGCTCTAATTCTTTTATATCCATTGCAGCGGCTCCAAAGACTTGGTGCGCGCGTGATGTCGTTGTGGTTTTAGCAGTATTAATGCCTACTCAAGTTTTAAATTTATATTTAGCCGACTTATCAATAAAACACACACTTTAACGAGCAGTGTACCCGGTCAGTATGAATATAATGGCAAGTAGAGTGTCGATCACTAAGAGTGGAACGTATTATCTAGTTATTCTAATCAGTATTTTAATATCTTAAGTTAGTTGTACAACCTAATCTAACGCAAGGGGGGTTCAGCCTGAGAGACTGGCACGGTTTGGTTATGATTAAATATAAACTAAACTAATGAGCACCAATCAGCGATTAACACACACGTACACAGATAGATACTTGAGACAATAAGAAGACCTGTCCTGATAATTAAGTAGCTTGTCACTTGTTTTATTGCTAGTTTTATATGAAGTGTATAAAATTAACCCTTTCTCGTTGGCTCTAATCTCATCGGCGAGTAAACCCTTAATGATCACTTATGTCTATCCCACTATCCTAGAATATTGAGCACTTGTGAGGCCCACATTTCGTATACGCTAAAATAGATAGGCGAGGAAGGGGCATGGCGACCCAAGCAATGCTCAGCTAGACACAGAGGTTATCAATGCACTAATAAAAGTCACCAAAGACATCAACATATAAACTTTAATTAATGGGAAAGCAATTTTAAGGGGTGCCCATGATTTTCCGTAGTCACATGGAATCGGCCCATCAATCCTGATGAATTAAAGTGTACTAATACAATAAAACAAAACTACTTAATGAATTGAATACATGCAGGACCTTCTTACAGCTCTTGTATCTTCGTTTAGGGTGTGTCTTGTGCTGCTAATACGTCTGAATTCGTCTGGTATCTTGCACTGTCCAACTTTGCTCAACACCGAAATTCGTCTGGCCTTGGGGTATTTATAGTTTCTGGTTGAGGGTTAGATGCGGCGCATTGACTTAACTTCGCGTGGGGTCCAAGATTAATATATTCAGGAATATTCGTACACCGCCTTAAGATGCGGCGTAACTCCATTTCTCTATGCGGCGCATGTCCTTTGCTGTCTTGGATTGTTACTTGTGAAATCTTGATAGTGATGCGCCGTATGTACGAAGTATGTTGCGGCGTATCTGGAGCAGAATGATCTTGATCTTGTACATTTCAGTAGACTCTTAACATCTTGCTTGTTTTGCTCCATAATTAGTCCAAAATCGCCAAGTTTCACATAATACTTGTTTTTACCTGAGAATTACAAAAGTAAACATTAACGTATCAATTCTCATATATAATATAATAAAACAAGTAAAATAAATAGGATAAATGATGATAATAAAATGTACTTATTTGAGTTCATCAGACGTCCTTGTATATGAGATATACACTTTTGGAAAATGAATTTCTCCTACTCATCCTTCTAATCATAGGCAGAACTATGTGAGGGCAGGGTTTTGTTAGATTTTGTGGATAATAATTAATATATGTATGTCCAGTTTCGAACACGAGACTTCGGGATTGCACACATTACGTATGAGTCTCAATGTTTGAATATTTAATATAATGATTTATGATTAATTATTAAATCACAAATATTTATATGGTCGAACAAGGAAAAAAGAGGGGGTTGAATGTCGATTTTTGAAACTTGAGGATGTGTTGGACTCAAACTTGGATAGCAAGTTTGGAGTATATATAAACCCCTCAATTGCTCAATATAATCGACAATACATATCTATATCCCTAAACCGATTTAACCAATCGGTCTAATTGCTTTTCCACCCACTGACAATGCACGATACAGTAAAGTAAAGGAATTATGATATATTTTCCATGCACATGCATGGATTGATACGTGTAGATTACATGCATATTTATATGCATGGTAATTTACTTACTCCTTTATCTTCTTGTTAGGGGATTCGATCATGTATTATCTAGAATATCAAACCCTAGTTGTTGTGATGTTTTATTTGTGATACATGAACCTAGCTTTTCACATTGAGACGCTAGTAATACGTGTGTACAAGAACGAAGGACAAGCTCACTATAGCTTGTGTTTTTCCCCTATTCGATTTATACATAAGTCGATCCTTAATAAACCCTAATTTAGGGTTTTACCTTGTTCTTGGAGTGCACGGTTTCTTGTTCTTGCTAGAAACCAAATAAGGTACGCATTACTTTTAATTTAGTTAATTAATTACATGTATTGTAGATCTTGTTTATTCCGCTGCGTTGCTTGATGTTATATGTTTATGTGTTTATAGTTTTATGATTCACATATTCCAACAGTGGCATCAAGAGCCCGTTTAAAACGTGTAATTAATTACTAGAAACGCATAAAATTAAACCTATGTGAATAGATACATGCTTTTATGATTCTAGGGTTTTGAGATTTGGAAAACCCTAATTTTTTGTGATTGGTCGATTACCAATTTTTTAGGGTTTATGGTTTTGATAAAAATTGTAGAACCCTAGGATTGCATGTCTAATTTTATGTTTTATATTAATGAATACAAAGTGATGTCATTAATAAATGCGTACAATATTGGCTTGATAATATGTGCTACATGATTATAAGTGCAATATGGGGAATCCATGACAAAAACATGCATTTTTTGTCATGGATAGTATGATGCTATATGCTACATGATCTACGTGCTAACTTTGCGATTATTAATTAACTAGGGTTTAGTAATTATAATTGTTGAAGACGAATTAAAATTACTAAAAGTTAATTAATTAGGTTTTTAGGGAAGACCAAAAATTGGGGAAAACCCCATATTAATCGCGTATTTAATCAATTATGTGTGTTATGTATATATTAATCATAAGACTTACGCGGCCAAGAAATTGGCGTCTGTGGTCCATTGGGTACAATGAGCTCGAAAACCAATGAGAGTCTTAAGACCAATATATACATATTAATTGATTTTAGCATGTTCATTATTAAGTTGTTTATGTTTATTTTTTAAATTGCGCATTTGTTTAATATGTTGTAGACATAATTACAAACAAAGGGTAATTTTTCAATATAAAAATAAACATGACTTAATAATGGTGTAACATTGTTTTAAGCAAGAAAATCATAAGTGTTTAATTGATTGATGCGACTGTACAAAAGTGGTCGAAAGGCGGACCTAAAATTGACAAACTATAAAGTGGGTATAAGGAGGCATAACATTAAATTGTCATCCGAAAGAGGCGCGTTTTTAACTAGCCTTCGGGCAGACGTTTGCCTCTCCGCTCGCCTGTGCGTCAATTTTAGACTTACCAAGTACATCATGATAACGTACGAAGCATCTTAAGGCAATGTTGTATGTTTCTCAACGCCATTAATTAAAACTTTGATGATTTGAGGTTATTAATGTAACGAATGAGTAAACTGGTTTGGAAAATATATGATACAAAGATGAATGCATGATATCTTTGTACATATTTTGATTACACACATCAAAATTTAATACCTTTAAATTTAAGTTATATGCCACCCAATTAATACGAAAACACCTGAGATTACATTCTATCATTGCTAGCAGCCTCAGCTGATGTGATGATTCAAAGAATGGTAATCAAAGGGTAAATTGAGTACTTTCATTGCTAGCAGCCTCAGCTGATGTGATGAAACGACGTCAATTTTACATGTTTCTAAATTGGTTGACTTAATTGAGCACTTTCATTACTAGCAGCCTCAGCTGATGTGATGAAACGGCGTCAAAGCATAAAGATGGGGATGAAACATGCTTACATTTGCAACTGAAGTTGGCAAAATATGTAAGTCCCCGGTTTCTAGGAATTGCAATTGGATATTGGCAATTGGGTTCGACCCGTACCTTATTGAGTACTTTCATTGCTAGCAGCCTCAGCTGATGTGATGAAACGACGTCAATTTGGATCCTAGTTTTCAATGAAAATTAAATGGTTAAATTTTATTTACCATGGGTGTTTAATTTTCTTGAAAAGTTATTATCGAAAATACTAAAAATTGAATTTTGAAAATTCTTTAAATGTATTTAATGCAACGTTAAAACCGTAAACGCGGGGTTTTCTTTTAGTAGTAAATTGATCTACACCCGTAGGGGTTTTGGATAGAGTCAATTTTTACTGAAAAGAATAAACCGAGTCTACTTTCCGTGTGGAGTGTGAGACTTAATTCTATTCCTTTTCATGAATGAGAAAGGTATAATAGGAAAATTAGAATTGTCTAAATTCTAAGAAATAACTCATGACAAATTTTTAAGAAATTGCATGGTTAGGAGTTATTAAATTAGAAGCTAGACTAATTACCGTATAATTGGTTAAAGGCAAACTAGAATGTTTGATCTAGTTGCTATGCTTTAACCATTTAAAGGTGCTACATACCATGATGGGGATGGTAGACCTAACTAAGGAAGAAATTGCATACCCAATTTTTTTTTCCAAGTTAATTGCATTTATGGATATTCCATCATTTACAAGTAGAATACATTCTTTGAGTACCTTAGTAGTGTTACGTAAGGGATTCCTCAAAGGTGTAGGAAAGTAAACATCACTCTATTTGCTTTTACTGGTTATGCAACACTTACAATGTTGTCAAATCTAGTGGGAGCATTGTGTTGTAATTACTGAATAATGAGTTCATGTAGTGATCTTTAATTCAGTGGGAGCTACAAGTCTTGATATCTTGGTAGTAACCCGGATTATCTCTAGAATCTCTTGAGATAAATACTTTCCAATTATAGACACTTGTGGTAGTAAAGATAGTCGTGTACGTTTCCTTACTAGACGAGGTGATTCTATATCTACTTATATCTATGACACAAATCATATTAATCCCATAAGCAAACGATTAACGTGTTGTTTATCTGATGCATGATGTTGTTCCAAGCGCAAGTGGGAGAAATCTTTATTGTGTGCAAGCAACAACATAAAGGGATATGATTTAAAGGGTTCTCTTTACTGCAAGGTAAGAGATTGATGTTCTAATGTGGTTTATCCACATCTAATCAATAGAACACTTGAAGTTAATATCTAGCGTCAGTGTATACTTGATAATAGATATTAATGACAAGGTAAATTACATACTTTCATTACTAGCTGCCAAAGCTGATGTGATAAAACTATGTTAATTTACAAGTTTCTAAAATTAGATAATTATTAGAACAAGTGTCAATATGATAATAAGACTACTTCAAATGTGAATATTTATGTATTGTTGTAATGACATAAATAAATGAAGTAATCTAATACTACTTCAAATTTGAATGTTTATGTATTCTTGGAATGACATAAATAAATGAAGTAATAAATTAACTTGAAATTATTATTGAAACCAAATGATGGTGTTAATAATTACTTTAGTTATGCATATTTATTGTAAAGATATAAATATGAGGTCTTTTATTATTATAAGACTTATAATAAAGTAAGACGTTAACTTGTTATGTTTTTTTTTTTTTATTAAGACATATACAAGAAGTCATTGAGTTGATCAATGATTTATGACGTATATTGGGATTATAACAGTTATGTCTTCTTGGTAAGACATAGACATGAAGTGACTTAATCAGAAGTACTTAGGTTATAAAGCATGCAATTGGCTTGGAAAATCTATTATACCATTAAATTGATTTAGTTGGTAAATAGGTAAGCCAAAAACGAAATATGTTTATCTCACATATTGTAAGATTAACTTACAAAATTAACCCTAATGAAATACATAGTGTTTAAGGTATGTTCAGTTAGGAAAATCAAACTCTTGTTATATTGTTTGATTTGAGATAACTATATCTTCTATTCTTCCCAAAAGATATCAAGGTTAGAAAATTGAGTATGGATTGGATATACTCAATTTGACTCCAACCTAGAAGATTATAAGACACCATTTATTATGTTATGTGATTAATCACATTAAGTCTTAAAATTGAAGTTCAGAATTTGTTAAACTACTAGTGAGTAGGTTATTAACAAATTAAGGTTAGGAACTGTCAATTTGTATCTGTAAAGTCCCAAAGGAGAACAATGTTGAGTTGCTCTATTTGCTAAGTATTTATAGATTATCTAAAAAATTGTAAAAGGCAAGTGGGAGTTTTATCTTGATAAGATAAAATTACAAGATACATAATCTTCTTAAAATACACTAGCAATCATAATGAGGATTAAACATGTTAATGTTAAATCTCAAGATGATGGAATTCTTATTCATAGATCTGCAAGGATATCTCAAATATTTGTAGAATATGTTGAGGGTTATGAGTTACAGGATCATGGTATGCCTGTTAATAAATTGCAAATGTTTATTTGGCAAATTGCTCGTACTATGAATTATTAGATGCAGTCCAAAAAGATAACTAGTTTGAAAACATAGTTGATCTCAAACTCTATAGTTACACTATAGAATGGAGATGAATTTCTACAAAGGAAATAAAAATCCTAGAGATTTAAATTCTGGTGTAGAAATCATAATGGACCAAGTTTGTATACATATTTAATGTGTGAAAAGATTATCAATCACACTTAAGCAATTAAATGTGATTGAGATTCTTTTTAGGCACATTAAATGTATAAAGATTATGATTAACATTCTTAGTTTCATTTATATGAAATTAACAATGGAATATCAAAACTCTTTCTTGAGTAATTACTTGTGCAAGGACGAAAAGTAATTGAAAGGAGTATTTGAATTCAAATTATCTTTAGCTGTATACAAAGTTCAAATCATTTGTGAATGGATAAATGCATGCATCTAGGAAATATACTAGGTTTAGTTATTAAATCTAGTTTTGATTTATAATTAAAATAAGATATTTCTTAATATTCCTGAAAGCTACTGGGAGTGATATATTTATTTTATTATTTCACATATGTTGTATAACATATGGGAAGTAACATTCCAATAACATTAAGTGTTAAGTCTTAGTTTGGAATGAAACTTCACATGAAAATTTAGAAAATAAAACCTTGGAATATATGTTTATTGTTATAAACATATGCGGTAAAAATAACTGATTCTAATAAACATGATATTCTATTAGAAAGGCTAGATAGAAACATATCTTTGAAAAGATATGACATGAATAAAATCTAAGGTTGACGAAAGGATTATTCATGTACATCATGTTGCTTGTTGTATCATGCTTGAATGAAAGATGATTGACAACATTAGTATCTAATTGAAATTATTAGATAAAAAAAAGTGTAATGGTTATGGTTGGATTTAGAATCAACATCCTCATTCTGGAATTGCTCCTAAATTCTAAATATGAACCATATGGCAAGATGTTGATATAGATAACAAATCTTGATAGATTTGAAGATATCAAACCTTACACGATAAATATTAAAGTTTACGGGAACTTTAAAAGAGCATATTGTTGTTTGGATACAATGATGCTAATAAGATTGGGATGACACTCAATACAAGTCATGGTGGGAGCTCATCCTTATTAGGAGACCATGTGTACTAGTTATGCTCAATATGAGCATAGTTGCATTATACATAGAGAATTAGAATACTTTAACTACAAAGGTTTGGTAGTTTAATTGTCATAAATTCGTGCATGAGGATGTCACGCATATTATGAAGTATGTGGCAATATCTAATAGATGAATGCGCACATACAAGAATTTCAGTAAATGAATTCTTAAAATAAGTATTCACAAAATTTCAGATAGATCAAAATTAGTTGATTTATGCTTTGTCAACAAGTATGTGGAACATGACTTGTGGCATAATTCATTAATTGGAATTATCATGCATTGATCTATTTAGTATTTGGATAAGGGATGTTAAGCAATTATTATTTACAATGAATTAAAGTACGTGGTACGTTTGTTTTCATTAATAATAAATTGTATCATATATTTGCATGTTTAAATCCGTGAATAACTTATGTTATTCTAAATAGTCCGTTGTCGATCAATAATATGGGAGTATTATTGAATTAAGGCAAATCTGAGTGTTGGTAGAATATACTTAAAGTATATTGATGCGTGGGCATGCCAAATTCAGATGATATTCAATATTGGATAAATTGAATATAGGACTTATCCCAACCTCAGACTTGTGATACCAGGTAACTGCCGAGGATGTAGCTCATTTTCTGTAAGATAGTCTAACGCTATCCGTAACTGGTAGTTATAAAGGCTATTTTTGGAGGTGATGCAAAGTTCAAGGGTTATGCTCGTAGTCAAGAAAGGATTTGTTCCTTCAAATTTGTTTTGAAGTATAATACTGCTGGGCCCCTCGTAGGGTTGACAAGATGTTTGTGCGGCCGCACCCAAAGTCTATCTGTAATACGTTCAGATGTTTTGGTAATCTTGATCAATTATTAATAACGAGAAACAGAATAGTTAATTATGGAATGACTTAGATCCATATCCATATTAACGCGGTATTAGAAACAAAAGGATAAGTATGATGATTAAATCATCATATGGGTTTTTTTTCCAGGAAACCATACTCATGGTCAATCTGGGGGCATTGGGGGTGTTAAGCTAGACTAACCCATGTCATTATTATATTAATTAATATCCAAGTGGGAGCTGTTAGAGTTTGTGGATAAGAATTAATATATGTATGTCCAGTTTCGAACACGAGACTTCGGGATTGCACACATTACGTATGAGTCTCAATGTTTGAATAATTAATATAATGATTTATGATTAATTATTAAATCACAAATATTTATATGGTCGAACAAGGAAAAAGGAGGGGGTTGAATGTCGATTTTTGAAACTTGAGGAGGTGTTGGACTCAAACTTGGAGAGCAAGTTTGGAGTATATATAAACCCCTCAATTGCTCAATATAATCGACAATACATATCTATATCCCTAAACCGATTTAACCAATCGGTCTAATTGCTTTTCCACCCACTGACAATGCACGATACAGTAAAGTAAAGGAATTATGATATATTTTCCATGCACATGCATGGATTGATACGTGTAGATTACATGCATATTTATATGCATGGTAATTTACTTACTCCTTTATCTTCTTGTTAGGGGATTCGATCATGTATTATCTAGAACATCAAACCCTAGTTGTTGTGATGTTTTATTTGTGATACATGAACCTAGCTTTTCACATTGAGACGCTAGTAATACGTGTGTACAAGAACGAAGGACAAGCTCACTATAGCTTGTGTTTTTCCCCTATTCGATTTATATATAAGTCGATCCTTAATAAACCCTAATTTAGGGTTTTACCTTGTTCTTGGAGTGCACGGTTTCTTGTTCTTGCTAGAAACCAAATAAGGTACGTATTACTTTTAATTTAGTTAATTAATTACATGTATTGTAGATCTTGTTTATTCCGCTGCGTTGCTTGATGTTATATGTTTATGTGTTTATAGTTTTATGATTCACATATTCCAACAGGTTTTGCACGAGATCATTTATGCTCCATGTGTCAACCACTAACTGTTTAGCATACAAAGTTTCGATTTATGATGCGTAGGATTTTGGATTAGTTTTACTTTAGATACATGTATTATACAGGCATTGTAATTGTAACTACATCTTTGATGTTTATGCACACATGCTATGAATATACCAAAAATCATAAATCATATATCTTTCTTACTCGATATGTATTCATCATCTTGCAATTGGTTTCCATCTTGTTGACATGGCTATCCTTCCAGAAATCGTTGATGAGGCTCTCGGAGATTCATATGTATGCGTTGCTTTCTTCAATCCATGTCGTATCTTAACCAATGTATTCAAAAAATGTGAAATACACTCTATTTTTAAAATTACGTCGAGTATTATTGCACCTTTCTAAAAAAATTAACTTGTTACATTTTAGAAGTGAGGTTGTGTAACATGGATTTTAAGATACATAATTTAGGATGTTACAAAGGAATGAGGTCTATTAAAAAAAAATGATTTTGGTCGTGTTTCCTTGTTAAGTTACACTTGAATGGTTTCCTTGTTAAGTTAATTATCATCTCTGAGAGGATGGCAACGGGGCGGGTTTAGGGCCGGGCGAATATCCCCATCTTCAAACCGGATTACCAAAGTTCTCCTCAAACATGCCTAGGATCTAATCGGGTCTTCCCGTTGGGGCATGATGCTCCCCTAAACCCGCTCAGTACACGTCGGATTATATATTATCGGGATATCCTCTTTTGGTGCGATTCTCACCAAGCCCGTAGCGTTTTATGTTAATTAATATTTTTATACTAGTAGTAATAATAACTTGAAAATTTGAGAACATATTGACAATCAGTTACAAATTAACCTTGTTAAGTTTTCAACGATAGTTATAAACTTAAATAATGATATAACTTGCACAGTCACATATTATAACTTCACTTGAAAATTTGACATTAAGCAACTACGAAGTATTAGAAACTGTTGACTTCGCTGGTCATTATTTAGGGCCTTAGGGTGTGTCAAATATTGGTTTAGTCCACCACTTGCATTCAGAATTGGTGTGAGAATTGCACATCAGGAAGATTGTCGGAATTACGAGTACAGCATATAAGATCCAAAATTTTCAAACGATCGAACAAAATCCAATCGCCAAATCGCTTTACAAATTCGAAATATCAAATTCTAATAACCCACTTATTTGATAAGTAACGGTAGAACTTCTAACATATTATCTAAAGATCAAAAAAATTCAAGTTAATAAATAACTTGAATAACAAACTCTTATAATTTAAACGCCCCAAATATAATACAGATAATAATTACATGACCCACTTATATAATAAGAATTACAGTCCAAATTTCAAATTCAAATACCAAAATAATCTAATCGAAGATTAGTCTTCATACAAACGATCACTCAAAGAGTCAAAGCCCAAACGAATTGATCGACACAAAACCTATTCCAAACTATTTCAAATTTCTTGACATCTAACCCAAAAAAAAAAAAATAAATAAAAAATCCATCACGTGCAAACGAAGTCCAAGTACCAAAAAACAAAAACTAGTTACCTATAAGCCCAAAATTAAATAGCCTAATATTAGAACTGGGTGCCTAAATTCAAAAGCAACGGGCTTTGGCCCAAATTCCAAACAACACTACATCAGCTGATTTTACATCTCCATCAACCGATTCAATATCACGATCAGGTTTATCAAACAAATAACAAAAATTCAATTAAGTCAAACAATCGAATGAACAAATCCCAAAACCATCAAGTTCCAAAACCGAACCATTTTTCTGTTATTCTTCAAGGTTAAGCGAACTAACCTTTGATACTAGTTGTTGGTAATTCAAATGACGAAACAAAAACTAAATCGACAAAAAAAGCGGAAGCTTTATTCCAAATTAGCAAACCAAATTATAAAATACCTATAAAAAATTCTAATTCAAAAGTTAAAAAAAAAAAAAAAAAAAAAAAAAAAACACTCGTTGATCCTTATTTATAAAATACCAATGACCTAATAACCGAATTCTAAACCGAATTTAATTTAGAAATGTATCAAAAACTAAATACCTATAGTTTAAGTCATTTTTCCAACATGATAAGTTAGCGAATGAGTAAGAAGATGTAAGGCTGGACACCACCACAACAACGGGGTATTCGATTTCGTGCACCCTCTTTTGAATACTCATCACGATTACCACAACCCAACCCAAATCAAAACCCATTTTACGTGAATCGTCCATATGTTCCACCGTATCGTCCTAATACGGATTATTACCAAGAACCAAGTGGGTCGTCATATCGACCTAACATAGATTTCTTGCAATCTCCCCAACCGTATCAAGATTATTCCCCGATTCGGGATATTAATCTTGAGATGGATTTTGAGGATTTTATGGACAACCAAGCGACGCAACAATATCCGACTCAAGATGCGTCTGTTAGTGCAAGCAGTCTCGTTGGGGAGATTGCTAGTGCAAGCAATCTTGTTTGTTTTGATTGATGACAAACATGTAACTTGATACATAGCGTAAAATGTACAAGTTACTTGTAATCATATCTTGTCTCAACATACATTCAACACCTCTCAAGTCCTCGTATGATACAACACAGGTTCGTACATGTTTGTTATGTAGCATTATGAACAAACCTTTAACAAACCATTTAGAATGTTTAAAATACGGTTAGGTAATTAAGTATTTTAAAAAGGCTAATCATTCTACTCAGAATCTCATTTTACATGATCACTAGGATACATGTTACAAACATATACACATTTATATTATTTACATTTTAAATCTTAAAATGGAAATATATATACATGACATCATGGCATACATCATTGACAAATCTTGTAGATTTAGAAAGATCTTGGATAGATTTTATAAGATTTGATTTTGGAAAGATTCTTAAGCAAGATATTAGATTTGGTAGATATGGAAAGATTTGATAGATATGGAAAGATTTGGTAGATATGGAAAGATTTGTGAAAATATTTTCTGTCTGACACCCGCGGATCCAATTGGTATAAAGGACGGATCCAATTTATGGGATCCGCCAGATCCGCCGGGCATAATTCTTGTTGGCTATAAATAGAAGCCCATAGTTTTACCCATAGTATCAAGATATAAGAACACACATTCCCTCACTCATTTCACACACTTAGATCAGTAGCAAACCATGTAGATTCATACATTAATCACCCTTTACATAATGATCATAATGTTACTAACTTTCATCATGTTGTAAGCATACATTGTTAATGATCCTGTGAAGCAAGCTCAAGATCATGAGACATCATCCATAGCATACTTCCTGATCCACCAAGAAGGTTAGAAGATCTTGAAGTCATTATCCACCATAGCATTCCAACATATGAAGATTCAAGAGTACTTGACATCCTCAATGATTGAAGACTTCATATTCAAGAAGTTCATATAGATTAGTCATTTATATCCATTGAACATATATGTCATGGATCATTGTAAACATCATTTGTATCAGTGAGTGTGGTTAGTGTATTAGTCCTCAAAACACAAAGAGTGTCGGGAGTGGTTGTGCCCTTGTAAAGAACCCGGTGTTTAGCTTAGTACCGGAAAAAGGAAGTAAGCGACGTTAGGTTGGTTCTACCTTAAACTAGAACTCGGTGTTTAGCTTAGTACTGGAAAAGGAAGTAAGCGACGTGTAAAGGTTTTCTCCGCCTAAGAAAGGGAGCCTGTTGATCTAGTGAAGTAACTCTCGAGTTGGGTACTCGGGGAGTGGAGTAGGGCGGAGAGGAGCTCCGTGACCGAACCACTATAAATCATCGTGTTCGGTTTGCGCTTTCTTTTACTTATCTCTTTACTTTTATGTTTGCATTATGTGATTGCTTGTGTTGTGATTATTTGATAATACTTGTGTGACAACTTGGTAGTCATAAACTACAACAAACATCTTTCATATTAGAACTAGCCAAATTGGAAATTTGATACAACAAGTTTTAAGTTTTAAAAAGGTAAACGTATTCACCCCCTCCCCCCTCTTAAGAGCGTTATAAGCCGTCCGAGCTTACTGGAACGTTTAGATTCGATTTTGACCACGTTTGGTTTTGCATTTTGGCTACGTTTGGAATCGATTTTGGCCACGTTTGGATTTGATTTTTGGTAACGTTTAGAATTGATTTTTGGCCACGTTTGGATTTGATTCTGGCTACTTTTGGATTCGATTTTTGACTACGTTTGGATTTGATTTTGCTACGTTTGGATTCGATATTGACTCTGTTTGGATTGGTTTTGATTCTGATTTAATTCGGATTGTTTGATTTTGTGATTTTGGACGTCATCCTGGATTTGGATTCGTTATTCAGCCTTGTTTTGTTGTGGCCTTGCTACAGTCGCCTCTACCCTAAGCCTTGCACTCAATCGATGATGTTCATCTTTCCGATCGGGATTGTTTAATCGAAGCGGTTCAATCAATGTTGTATCTCCCGCTTTAAGTACTATGTACACTACTGATTCAACCAACTGATTGCTTATGGCAATCAACATCTTCCCTCAGATTTGTACTCTGAACTTGCTAAACTCTCTATTTGGCAGAGATTCCACGCCCATCAGAAATCCTGAGACTCTAAGGAGTAATTGAAACCGCGATTCCTTGGGACAACCACCTGACTTTTCACTCGTCCCTCGGAAGTACCAGTGATCCTTGCTACCTCCTTACCAGATAATTAATTACATCATAAACGAAACCTTGGAAGTAAATCTCGCGCCGCTATCAGAGTGATTGTTGATAATCCCATCTAATCTACTCACTTTCTGCTAACCCAAGAAACGACAGTATTGGCAAACTTACTCGTCAATACTCATTGGAAATCTTTACACGGCATAGAGTGTCGATTCTTACCATTCTCTGATCGGGATAGTTTTTTCACATCAAATTCCTGACAATCACTCCAACGAGCCATGAGAACAGATTTGGATATGAATACTGTGTATCATCTCCAGACTGATGGCCGAAGTGGAGAAATCATTCAAGCGTTGGAGGACATATTGTGTGACTGCGAAATCGAGTTTGGCAATGGTTGGGATAAACATCTCCTGTTGGCCAAATTCTCTTATAACAATACCTACAACTCCAGTATTTCACCGACACCATACAAGGCACTTTATGGCCGCAAGTGCCGATCGCCGACTTGATGGGTAGAATTTGGGAATACCCAACTTACTGACCCTGAACTTATTCATGAGACTACCGAGAAAATCGTTCAGATCAGAACCAAGTTGCAAGCTGCTCACGAATCGTCAGAACAACTATGCTGAAAAATGATGTAAACCCATTGAATTCCTAGTTAAATCCCAGATTATGCTTAAATATTCACCATGAGAAGGTGTGATACGTTTAGTAAACGTGGAAAGCTTAATCCTCGCTATATTGATTCTTTTGAAACCCTTGCTAGAGTTGAACCGGTAGCACACAGGCTTGAGCTACCGTCAGGACTCTGCAGTGTTCGCAACGTATTTATGTGCAATGTGAAGAAATGACTTGCCGATGAGGCAACCGCTATTCCTCCGGGAAAGATCCAGATTTATGAACGTTTAAACCTTGTTGAGAAACTTATCTAAATCATGAACCGTGAAGTCGTACGACTTTAGTAAAGTCGCATCCCTGTCAACAAAGCTCGTCGAAGCTCGTGAAAAAGTCCTGAATTCACGTGAGAACGTGACGACGAATCCTCGTGTGTATGTACTCATCTCTTTTCAACCGTAACGAGTAACTTGAATTGAATTGCGAGGTCGCGATTCCGTTAAGGAGGTGAGGCTGTAACAACTCGTTATTTTCCAGATTTATTTCTATACGAGATTATCTCTGTTTTTCATTTACGAACCTTTCCGGACTCTTTTGACTCTAAAACGTGAAATCTATCACGCGAAACGTGAAATTTGTACACAACGCGTACTGGCACAACCGACGAATTGATTTGATTATTTTATTATTCGTGAGGAACGAGGCGTATGAATAGTCATTTTTATTGGAAAAATTATTCTGAACGCAATAGTGAAATTCCCGTGTCTTGAATCGATCGTTTGCTTGTCGAAACGAGCCCCAAGCCTCATTTCAAGAAAGATTGCAAAAATTTCAGAATTGATCCCTGGACTAAAATTCCACCTCTAGCCCTAAACTTTCGTTAATTACAGCATTGGTCCCTAGGGTTTTATTAAACCTAAACCTAACTCTATATATATCCCATTATAATAATTCTAGGGTTAGATATCTTCTTCCCTCTTCCTCCAAAATTCCCAGCCGCCAACCTCCCCTCTCCACCACCTCCGGCCACTCTCACCACCCCTCCTCTTCTTACACCGCCACCATATAAACGTTCCTCGTGAACTCCTCATCACACCTGGCTGCTACACGCGCCCAAAACCCACAGCCACCACATCAAATCGCCACCTCCTTCGGTGTTGAATCGGGACAAGAGTAGATCGAAGGTTGTTTCAGATTGTTCTTCTGGTTCGAGTTACCACGTTCACTGACCACCAGCCCCACCATCGCCGTCTTTCCCCCTCCTCCCGCTCTTTTTCTCGACTTGGTAAACCGAGAAAACCATCTTGTTATTCATTATTTTGTTAAAAATCGATTGGTTGTGCTAATGTTTTCATGGATTTAAAAACAAATATAAACTGAGTTAATAGTTTTTGTGGTTAAAAACGAGATTTAAAACGTGTTTTGAAAACCTTTCGTGTGGTAAGAAAATTGGTGTAATAGTTGTCTGTTTGATTCGGGTTTGAAAACGGGTCGGGTCGACCCATGCTTGCTATGAATCGGTTTGGTTTGAGCTATCATTACTTTCAGGCTAGGTTGTAGTCGCTAGTTATTGGTCTGTTATGTTTTTGGTTCTTTTCATGGCTCGAAGCCGAGACCTTGTGGTCTCGGCAAGGTGAGAAATATTGGTCTGTTATAGTTTGGTTATGAAAGTCCTGGTCGCGGGTTCAGACTTGGATTTAGTGGTGTCAGTTTGCTTGGTTGCTTCGATTTATATAAGATTAAACACAACGAGGTCATTTGCTTTTGAAAATCTAGGGTGCGTTTTGGTTAACAGTCGAGCTGGGGTGCGTCTGTGATAAATTGTGTGTTAGTGGTGGACGGGATTGATGTTGGGCTTAACAGCCCATGCCATAAGGGTCGCGTTTGGTTTGTATAAAATTTTGGCCAAAGCCCACATACTAGATAGTGGGTGCGTTTGGAGGATATATTGGGTCAAGCCCAATAAAAATTAATAAAGAGATTTACGTTGGTTTAATAAATTGGTTTGATGTGTTTGGGATATTGAACTTGAAATATGGATTTAGTCAATATAAATAATTAACGGAAAATTTAATAATCGGACTTGACTTTGGATATTGGACAATATGGACTTATTGGACTGGAGACGAATACAATATATTAGACTCACGACGACTTTAATATATTTGATTCGTAACGGACACACAATAAGGAAATAATGTCTAATAACTAACGGATACTTTTTATTAAATTCTAATAAACTTTTTGAGGAAATTGATTTATTTAAGTCATGACGACTTGAGAAAAACTGATTTTTATTAGTTAAACCATTTCTACTTATAAGGTGTCATGTTTTATACAAATTATTCAGGATATCGGGGTAAATACCGAAACGTACAAACTGATTTATTTTATTTGAGATGTGTAATTGTCGTTAACTTCTAGATTTGTCTTCCTTGGTTTGAGTTCTCGTCAGTATTCTCTCGATTATGTCGATATCTATTCTCTTTGGCGTGAGTTGTATGTCGAGTCTATGTCCTCTTACCACACCACACGAAACGTTGATACTAAGCTTTTGATAAGTTTTGAAAACTGAGTAATCCACGAAAACTACTACACATTGTCTTTTATAGACTTCATTATTTTTGCGAGACATATTTTGAGATAACATATACGTATTAGGTTGTGCCGATCCTAGACCGTTGTGTACCACCGTGCTTGTACCTCTGTGTACCGTCGTGCCGTATGTCTTGAGACCGTTATGTCTTGCTTCTCGATGCCAGTCGTGTCAGTTGTGATCTTGCATTTCTTTGGCTAAAGTGAGTTCATGGCCCCTACTTTTACCGGTTTTATAACTTTTTTCGGGGGAGAATACATGCTAGCTTTTAACTAAACTCATAACTGTTTATTTGGAATACGTGAACTGGTCTATTTTGACTATTTGGCTGATATATTTGATCTGGTTATTTGATGGCATTACGTGATTTCTTTGGTTATTTGATGGCATTACGTGATTAATCTGGTATTCATACGTGAAAACATTTAAGCTATTTTGAAAGGACCTAACCGTCGTTTTGGATTTGCTATATCTTGTTGACTGGCTAAGGGTTAGACTTGCGGTAGATGTTCACTTAGTCTAGGGTAGCAATCCCTTGCTATAACTGTGATGCCTAGCTAATAATAGATATCTGCTTACGGCCTAGACCAGGGTAGCAATCTCTTGCTATAGCCATGTTGCCTGGCTAGAGTCGCTTAGGGCCCTACTTGAGATCTCGTTTTGATATTGGAATGATTGGTTTTGGAAGTATGATTGGAACTCGTGGTTTTCATCGATCTTAGTCCAGTGTAGCAAATCCTTTATCTTGGTCCACTATTATATTTTTTCTTAATCCGTGATTTAGGCAGTGTTAGCCTACGTTAGACTTGACTTGCTTGCGAGCGATGATTTGAACTTGAAAACCTTTTGGTTTAACCACACTGTTTTTAACTAAAACCTATGAACTCACCAGCGTAAGCTGACCCTTTTAGCATGTATTTTCAGGTTTAATGCTATAACTTATCTCTGGAGGCGCTTGGCAAGAGGCATGGTCATAGACGACTCTGATATTTATATTTGGGACCGCTTTAATCGTTTTGGGCCTTACTTCCGCACTATTTTCAGATGATGCAAACTTAATGTTTTGATAATGAAACTTTCTTCTAAACGGTTAAGGTAAAACCGTTCTTTGTACCTTGTGTTGTGATACCAATTGAGTAGCACCCCAATGACATGTATGCTTCCGCTAGACCCGATTTTCGGGGTGTTACAGATTGGTATCAAAGCCTAGGTTATAGAGAACTGGGTTTATTTTCTAAAACCTGGACTATAACCACTTTCATGAAAACTTAACTCTATGACCGTCACGTGCCTGCCTGCCAAGCCGATGCCTCGCGTATGATTTTATTTGAGGATATAATTGGTGTGACGAGATAATTGATGATATTAGATGAGATGTTCATGATATATTTGACGAGTTGTTTGTTGAGGTGCTTGATTATATATTTGTTTGAGACGTGTGCCTGACTCTTGGATATTTTATATCCGCTCGTTCTAACTGTTCACTATAAGCATTTCGATATGCTTATACTTGCACCGAACCTGTCACAGAGTTACGCTATTTCCTTGCGTAATCTCACTACTGAATGTCGTGTTTGTACACTTGTCGTGGTTTTGGGAATGATTTTGGATGTAACGGACATAATACTAGTATAACTAGGCTTAGTATTCCAAAATTCATTGAACCTCGGGTGAATATAGACTGTTCAACCAGGGACAGTGGGACATAGCCTGATCAACTATGTCCGACTCAGAGGTGAATTTTGCAATACTTAGAGTAGTTATAATGGAATTATGTCCGGGTTTACTTTTAGATTTTGGAATGATACAGTCTTGTGTGTGTACACGGACATGAAATCTTACTTCCACACACAACACACTGGCATTACAACACCGCATGAACCGTAATGCCTTTGATATCACTATACGTCTCCATTATATGGAAATCCTGTTTGTCGCCGTCTGACCGTAATTTGCATCGGGTCGAGTTAGATCCGATTGGCACCATTTGAATCCGAGTTACTTATTTATAACCCCTTCATAGCGCTATAAGCCGTCCGAGCTTACCGGAACGTCTAGATTCGATTTTGACAGCGTTTGGTTTTGATTTTGGCTACGTTTGGATTTGATTTCTAGCCCCATTTGGATTTGATTTCTGGCTACGTTTGGATTTGATTTCGGCTACGTTTAGATTCGATATCGACTATGTTTGGATTGATTTTGATTCTGATTGAATTCGGATTGTTTGATTTTGTGATTTTGGACGTCGTCCTGGATTTGGATTTGTTAATCGGCCATGTTTTGTTGTGGCCTTGCTACAGTCGCCTCTACTCTAAGCCTTGTGCTCAATCGATGATGTTCATCTTTCTGATCGGGATTGCTTAATCGAAGCTGTTCAATCAATGTTGTACCTTCCATTTTGAGTACTTTGTACATTACTGATTCAATCAACTGATTGCTTGTGGCAATCAACACCTTCCCTCAGAATTTTACCTTGAACTCGCTAAACTCTCTATTTGGCAGAGATTCCACGCCCAGCAGAAATCTTGAGACTCTAAGGAGTAACTGAAACCGCGATTCCTTGGGACAACCGCCCAACTTCTCACTCGTCCCTCGGAAGTACCAGTGATCCTTGCTACTTTCTTACCGGATAATGAATTATATCGTAAACGAAACCTTGGAGGTAAATCTAGCGCTGCTACCAGAGTTATTGTTGATAATCCTACCTAATCTACTCACCTTCTCTAATCAATGAAACTACAGTATTGGCAAACTTGCTCGTCAATACTCATCGGAAATCACTTCCCGGTATAGAGTGTCGATTCCCACCATTCTCTGATTGGGATAGTTGTTTCACATCAAATTCCTGGCAATCACACCAAAGAGCCATGAGAACAGATTTGGGGATGAATACTGTGTATCATCTCTAGACTAATGGCCGAAGTGGAAAAATCATTCAAGTGTTAGAGGACATATTGTGTTCCTGCGTAATTTGGCAATAGTTGGTATCAACACCTCCTGTTGCCCAAATTCTCTTATGACGATACCTACGACTCCAGTATTTCACGGCACCGTACTAGACACCATATGGTTGCAAGTGCCGATCGCTGACTTAATGTGTAGAAGTTGGGGATACCCAACTTACTGACCCCGAACTTGTTCACGAGACACCTGAGAAGATCGTTCAGATCGAAACCGAGTTGCAAGCTACTCACTAATCGTCCGAACAGTTATGCTGACAAATGACGTAAACCTCTTGAATTCCCAGTTAAAGCCGAGACGATGCTTAAAGATTCACCATGAGAAGGTGTGATACGTTTAGTAAACGTGAAAAGCTTAATTCTCAATGTATTGATCCTTTTGAAATCCTTGATAGAGTTAGACCGGTAGCGCACAGATTCGAGCTACCGTCAGGACTCAGCAGTGATCGCAATGTTTTTATGTACATCATGAAGAAATGACTTGCCGATGAGGCAACCACTACTCCTCCGGGAGAGATCTAGATTTGATGAATGTTTAAACTTTGTTGAGAAACCTATCGAAATCATGAACCGTGAAATCGAACGACTTTAGTAAAGTCGCATCCCTGTCGAAAAAGCTCGTCGAAGCTCGTGAAAAAGTCCTGAATTCACGTGAGAACGTGACGACGAATCCTCGTGTGTATGTACTCATCTCTTTTCAACCGTAACGAGTAACTTGAATTGAATCGCGAGGTCGCGATTCCGTTAAGGAGGTGAGGCTGTAACAACTCGTAATTTTCCAGATTTATTTCTATACGAGATTATCTCTGTTTTTCATTTACGAACCTTTCCGGACTCTTTTGACTCTAAAACGTGAAATCTATCTCGCGAAACGTGAAATTTGTACACAACGCGTACTGGCACAACCGACGAATTGATTTGATTATTTTATTATTCGTGAGGAACGAGGCGTATGAATAGTCGTTTTTATTGGAAAAATTATTCTAAACGCAATGGTGAAATTCCCGTGTCTTGAATCGATCGTTTGCTTGTCGAAACGAGCCCCAAGCCTCATTTCAAGAAAGATTGCAAAAATTTCAGAATTGATCCCTGGACTAAAATTCCACCTCCAGCCCTAAACTTTCGTTAATTACAGCATTGGTCCCTAGGGTTTTATTAAACCTAAACCTAACTCTATATATATCCCATTATAATAATTCCAGGGTTAGATATCTTCTTCCCTCTTCCTCCAAAATTCCCAGCCGCCAACCTCCCCTCTCCACCACCTCCGGCCACTCTCACCACCCCTCCTCTTCTTACACCGCCACCATATAAACGTTCCTCGTGAACTCCTCATCACACCCGGCTGCTACACGCGCCCAAAACCCACAGCCACCACATCAAATCGCCACCTCCTTCGGTGTTGAATCGGGACAAGAGTAGATCGAAGGTTGTTTCAGATTGTTCTTCTGGTTCTGGTTACCACGGTCACTGGCCACCAGCCCTACCATCTCCGTCTTTCCCCCTCCTCCCGCTCTTTTTCTCGACTTGGTAAACCGAGAAAACCATCTTGTTATTCATTATTTTGTTAAAAACCGATTGGTTGTGCTAATGTTTTCGTGGATTTAAAAACAAATATAAACTGAGTTAATAGTTTTTGTGGTTAAAAACGAGATTTAAAACGTGTTTTGAAAACCTTTCGTGTGGTAAGAAAATTGGTGTAATAGTTGTCTGTTTGATTCGGGTTTGAAAACGGGTCGGGTCGACCCATGCTTGCTATGAATCAGTTTGATTTGAGCTATCATTACTTTCAGGCTAGGTTGTAGTCGCTAGTTATTGGTCTGTTTTGTTTTTGGTTCTTTTCATGGCTCGAAGCCGAGACCTTGTGGTCTCGGCAAGGTGAGAAATATTGGTCCGTTATAGTTTGGTTATGAAAGTCCTGGTCGCGGGTTCAGACTTGGATTTAGTGGTGTTAGTTTGCTTGGTTGCTTCGATTTATATAAGATTAAACACAACGAGGTCATTTGCTTTCAAAAATCTAGGGTGCGTTTTGGTTAACAGTCGAGCTGGTGTGCGTCTGTGATAAATTGTGTGTTAGTGGTGGATGAGATTGATGTTGGGCTTAACAGCCCATGCCATAAGGTCGCGCTTGGTTTGTATAAAATTTTGGCCGAAGCCCACATACTAGATAGTGGGTGCGTTTGGAGGATATATTGGGTCAAGCCCAATAAAAATTAATAAAGAGATTTATGTTGGTTTAGTAAATTGGTTTGATGTGTTTGGGATATTGAACTTGAAATATGGATTTAGTCAATATAAATAATTAACGGAAAATTTAATAATCGGACTTGACTTTGGATATTGGACAATATGGACTTATTGGACTGGAGACGAATACAATATATTAGACTCGACGACTTTAATATATTTGATTCATAACGGACACACAATAAGGAAATAATGTCTAATAACTAACGGATACTTTTTATTAAATTCTAATAAACCTTTTGAGGAAATTGATTTATTTAAGTCACGACGACTTGAGAAAAACTGATTTTTATTAGTTAAACCATTTCTATTTATAAGGTGTCATGTTTTATACAAATTATTCGGGATATCGGGGTAAATACCGAAACGTACAAACTGATTTATTTTATTTGAGATGTGTAATTGTCGTTAACTTCTAGATTTGTCTTCCTTGGTTTGAGTTCTCGTCAGTATTCTCTCGATTATGTCGATATCTATTCTCTTTGGCGTGAGTTGTATGTCGAGTCTATGTCTTCTTACCACACCACACGAAACGTTGATACTAAGCTTTTGATAAGTTTTGAAAACTGAGTAATCCACGAAAACTGCGACACATTGTCTTTTATAGACTTCATTATTTTTGCGAGACATATTTTGAGATAACATATACGTATTAGGTTGTGCCGATCCTAGACCGTTGTGTACCGCCGTGCTTGTACCTCTGTGTACCGTCGTGCCGTATGTCTTGAGACCGTTATGTCTTGCTTCTCGATGCCAGTCGTGTCAGTTGTGATCTTGCATTTCTGTGGCTAAGGTGAGTTCATGGCCCCTACTTTTACCGGTTTTATAACTATTTTCGGGGGAGAATACATGCTCACTTTTAACTAAACTCATAACTGTTTATTTGGAATACGTGAACTGGTCTATTTTGACTATTTGGCTGATATATTTGATCTGGTTATTTGATGGCATTACGTGATTTCTTTGGTTATTTGATGGCATTACGTGATTTATCTGGTATTCATACGTGTTGATACAAAAGTTGGGCGTTCCTTGTTTCCGTACCAATTAGATCTTAATGCTTGAGACCTGCGCACTAAGAAAACAAAAAGACACCGTTAGGCTTATCGTGGGATTGTCTCCCACGATTATCCTCCGGCGTGAGAGTAAGTAATCGGTTTTAAGGTTTAGTTGAAGAGTTAGGGTTGTAGATCATACCTTTAATGAGCCGAGACATCCTATATATATACACGAAGTCCTCATAGGTTTCGTGTTCCTTACCCTTCGGTATATCAATCCTTATCCGTAAATAAGAGATCAAGACTAACAATAGAATTTGGACTTGGGCCATTGTAAGCCCAAATCTTTATCGAGATAGCCCATGCGTAATGGGCTTGAGCCCATTCATGATAGGCTTGAATGTTGGTAGCGTCCATTGGTCGGGTTCGTGACCCGAATGCGTACTATACGTCATCATGTCCCCCCAGTCTAGTATGCGTAGTGTAACGACTGCGGATGCTAGACTAACAAATGTAGCAAAAATATTCCTCGATGCGTAGCGAGGAAGTTTCAAGTACATCCGTATCTCCTTCGTAAATCGTGAGGGGTGGGTGAAAAAGTGCTTTACCTTTTAGCCTCCCAGCCACACGATTAGAGCAAGTGGGGTACATGTGTCATCCATCCACACATATGTGCTTCATAATCCTTTAAATTCTAACCATGGTGCTTCTGTTATCCGTTTTTACTTCCGATATATCTGAGGACGAACTTCGTCAGTTCACCTCAGATTATTACATCCCTATCGCATTGCACCCGGTGGTTCCGGTGGCGAATGCGTCAATAGCGAACTTCCCGCAAGGGAAAATGGGGGTATACACGCGTTTCTTCGAATTCGCTAACCAGCGCGTCCCCATTTCCCTTTTTTTGTGCGATATTCTAAACCATTATCGTCTGCATATTTCACAACCGCATTGTATAGGTGCAGCAAAAATAACTAATTTTGAAGTGAATTGTCGCTTGTTAGCGATAGAACCCACAATCCATCTATTCCGTACGTTTTACCACACGTCGTGGTCAAACGGGTGGGTGTCCTTCTCCAAGCGCGCAGGGTTACTGCAGTGCTATACGGAGAAGTTAGACGCACTGAGGGTTTGGAGGGAAAAGTTCTTTTGGGTTGATAGTGCATTTTTTCCATGGATTTTTGAGTTCTATACTCAAGAATCTGATGCGTGGTTTTGCGACCTTACAACAGGTTTTACCTCTCGAGGGATCTCAAGAGGCTTGCAATCCCCACCAGGCAGTGTACCTGACCGATGTAGTATAGTGTAGTGGCAAGTACCGGGGGATTGATCGTTCTCTAGGGGAATAGTGTCGTTAGGATTGAAAAACTACTCTAATAGGTCTAAGGGTGAGGGAAGATTCTTTTTGTAATTTTTATATTTTTTTTAAAAGCAAGTAAAATCTCGGGGTTGAAGGTGTGGGCGGAATTAGTTGCTAGTCAACTAACCCAAATAACTACAATTGCAAATAAAATAAAATAACTGAAAATAAAAAGGTTGTGGAACTTATATGGAGAGAAATGTGTTTACTTAGATTTCCTTACTCCCTAACTATCTTTTACCGGTTGATTAATGTGTATTAATTGCGTGGATGACGGGTGTATTCCTTAATACCAATCGTGGGGTGGCGTACGTACTTCCCCAACTCTACAAGCTCCTACTTCACTCCTATGCCGAGCCGGCTAAGAAGCTCCTAACATGGGATCACTAGAATTCGCTCATGCATTAAATATAACCATAATAACCTTAGTACGCATTAGTTCATGTTTCTTAAGACGTTCAAGCAAGTTACCGTATAGGAGGTTAGCCAGTTTTCTTAAGCCTAACATCGATAAACAATCATCCAATACAATTAATAACACACCAACAACCAATAATCAATAGTTAGGTTTCATTAGATCTAAGCAAACACAAGATAAATCTAGCCTAGCATGTTAAATAAAAGACAAGAACAAGATATAATCAAACAACACATAGACATATTGAATGATTAATTGATTACTTATCTTCAATTGAACATGGGAGATCCAAGGGTATAAAACCCTTAAAAATGGCAGAAAAATCGTCTTAGGGTTTCTCCTCACAAAGTTGCACACTAATGACTAAAAATTATGAAAATATATATAGGAAAACAGATCTGACGGCGTCACGTTATAGAGCGTGACGCCGTCACCTCGCCGCGGTTAGGGTGTCTTGATGGCCTTCTTGACGCCGTCCCCTTTTAATCCTCCAAAATCCTCTCTGGCTTATCAAGGGTTGACGGCGTCACACTGGGCCTTGACGCCGTCACAGGTACTTTTCCAGCAGATTTTTGAGACTTTGTCGTTTTCTTCACTTTTATGCTCCAAAAACGTCCAAAATGCTTCCTTTTCCAAATTTCATCTCCAAAGTACCTAAAATGACAAAAGGAACGATTTAGGGCAATATTTGATCAAATAAATACGATTTAGGGCTTAAATGACCCCCTAAAAGCGGTACACTTTTCGCTTCATCAAATACCCTTACACTTGAGATTTGCTTGTCCTCAAGCAAATGCGCTTTTATTCTAATCAAAATACAAGTTTGGGGTCATTTAACGCTAATATAAAAGTAATTACAACAAATAGTCGTTCCACTTTAATCATAATAAGCACGGAGATTACAGACTAGCACCTCACAAGTAGTGTTTAGATACTCACATCTCTCAGGTGTCATAAAAGTATATCTCACAAATGAAAATGAAAAATATCGCTCACTATCTGTCATAGCAAATAGATTACCATAGGCTTGGGAAAGGATCGAAAACCTTCTCCACTAGGCGTAAGCACCTAAGATGAACTATCAAAGAGGGCTTTTACATGGGTTATAACGTGAGGTGTAGGGATATGATAAACACGGTTTTGTTGGATAAAGGATGTTTTACTGGTGGCGAGTTAAAGATCTTGATTAATTACATGTACAGTATGGTGTTGCTAAGACAAGACTAGACTCGACTTAAGCTAATGAAAGAAATAACAAAAAAGATAAAATAAACATAAAATGAAACGGGATGGTAGTCCGTATGTTTTTTCTACTTTTTTTATTTTTTTATTTTTTTTTTTTTTTTTTTTTTTTTTTTTATGCATACACTCTAGCCCTACCATCCAAAATAATACATCGTAGGGGGGTTGTATCCCCCTTACACTTGAACTTTTACATAACTTTACAATTAACTATTCTAATGACTCGAATTAAGATAATCGAAACACTTGGTGTACTTTTAAAATATTTAGCACATATGGGGGTAATAATGTTGTTCTTCCCCATTACTCCATTACACTAGTACTTTACCCATGAGTCCCAATCGTCCCAAAACAATATGTACAAGGATATGACTCGACTTAGCAACCATGTAATCAATTAGATAATTAACTAAGGGTTTAAACAAATGTTGTCACAATAATGCACTAAAGATGAGTGCATACAAGGTAGGCTAAGGCGATTTGGGTGTACATTTAAGTGGGGTGTAAACAAATTCTTACTTTAAGTAAAATGCTTAAAGTTAGAAACGAAAAGATAGGCTCTGAGGGGTGTACTAGGGGTATCGTGTACTAAAAATGAGTACAACGCAAAGGGTGTGGGAGAATTACTTGACCATGTAGCCAATGTAATTATAACAAAAACACAGGTGTAAAACAATGGGTTAATCCTAATGCCTCTTATCATGTAGTAAATCTAACTACACGAATGTAGTCTCACTTGTGGCCTCGGAATGGTCATAACGCAAGTTCTAGAATCTAAGTGCTACCGGTACACACATCATAGCATAAATGCTTTTCCTACCAATTCTAGGGGCGAACCTCACATATTTGGGGGTGGAAAATTTTTTTAGTGGTACGGTTTTGTGCTAGTCATATAACTCCTATCCGTGAGATGCTCATTAAGACCAAAGTTTCACTCCTATATGTTGTAAACAATTTTAAATTTGGCACTAAAATTGCCTTAACAGGTATTTCTCTCTGTTTTATTACACATCTACCATTAAACAAACGAAAAATCAAGCGTAATAGCATTCTCTAAGGTATCGTACTTTACCCCCCCTTACACTTATGATGAACATTATCCCCAATGTTCAAATAACAAGATGTAAAAGTAATAAGGTAAAAGAATGAAATCAAATACTCCCCTGATTCGCTTGGTGGATAAAGGGGTAACATGGTTAGATCTTCTTCCAAGGTAATGTTGAAGCTTCAAGATTAAAGTAGCGCCAAAAGCTTGATTCCATATACATCTCCTTGTCCAAAATAACCTGTTAATCCTGAGAAAACAAACACGAAAACCTGCATAACATCGGCGGGATAAATCTGTATAAGGATATAATGCTTGTGGAATGATTATTTTGCAGATTCCTGGAGTTTATAAGTTAGAGATTTAATAAAAACTTTTTATGATTCCGGAAGAAAAACAAAACTTTCAAAAATTTCAGAAAATTAAAACCTGACACCGTCAGGTTGTAAGGCCTGACGCCGTCAGAAATGATCTGACAGAATTCTCATGTTAAGTTTCCGGAAAATTTCTGGAAAAACCTCAATCCTTATTTCCTGGAAATCCTGCAAAATATCATTATGACTCGATACAAGCATTTGACTCAAACAATTACTAATATGTATGTTAATTTAATATTGTTATGATTCATGTTCATTTGTTCTAATAAACCGATTTGGATTTCCCTTACACTTATCTTTTGCAAAATACCTTTATATGTAGTTAAGACGAAGTTAAAAACAAAATAAAGCATTTTCACAATTTACTTTGAAACATGAGCACAAACAATAACAATTAAACTTGCATACGGAAACAAATAAAATCAAACAAACAAACAAACAAATAAAGCTTGGGTTGCCTCCCAAGAAGCGCTTGTTTTTGTTCAAGTCACGAGCCTGACTCTACCCTTATTTAACGGAAATAGGGGAGGTTTTCCCTACACTTAGGATTAAGTGCGGGTGGAAGTAGCGATACACACCCTTAGGGTGGAAATATGCCACGTGAGGTGAAGGGGGTGAGTGAATGGCTTCCTTCATCCTAAAACTACCCGGATAATATTGGTTTATGGGTGGGTCGGTTCCTCTTTTGTCTCCTAGATGTAAATCTAAGGATGAAAAGTTGTGTAAAGGTTGAGGTTCCGGCTCATCAACACTAGGAAATTCCCTAGAACTAAGAGTAAGGTCATCACTAAAAGTGTTCAAACCTATATCCTCTAGTTGTGCTTGGTCCAAGGGTTCTACCTCCATCGGGATTCCTAAAGTCTCTTCTACTTCTTCCGGGTAAGTCACGGGCGGTGTGGGTGCCTCAAATGATGGTTGAGTATTTTGTGGGCTTATGGTGTTTACCTCATCATTCCACGTGTCAAGATCACCTATATCCTCATCAATTGTTTTCTTAGGTAGTGATGATAACAAACCTAGCGCTTCATCCAACTTATGGTTTATTGCTTCGGCTCTATCCACAATTCCTTGGCAAACTAGGTCGCTTTTCCTATTGGCCTCACTAAGATGAGATCCTAAACATGGAGGTTGTTCATAAGAATCTATCCTAGGTGAAGGCTCATATGATTCATAGGTGTCTCTAAATGAGGTATTTTGAACTCCTTGGTGTTCTAGCCACTCAACCATATCTTGCAATCTTAGAAGTCTAAGTGAAAAGTCCATTTGAAGCAAATTACAAACAAAATCACAAAGAAAAGATAGACTACGAGAAAGCTACAAAATAAAAAGAAAAAATCTCACTTGATAGGTGTTAGGAATATGAATATTCAGCTGAAGACTCGGTCACCCCGAGTAATTATTAATACATCATAGCTCATAGGATTATCAGTAATATTAGTAGTAGCTTAGTTAGTATTATTAGTATTGTGGAGTGGGTCGGGTCTTTACCCTCTGTCAGCTCACTCTACAGCCCACTAGGGGCATAATATATTGTAAGTATAAATACCCCTTCCCACACAAGGGAAGGGTTGGAACTTCACATTACTTTGAAGCTAATATACACACTGTTTCTCTCTCTAAAAGTTCCCATCACTTTCTCTCTCTAGTTCTTTATCTAATCGATCCAAACTAAGCCTCAATCTAGTGTTTCTTGTATTGTGAATACCCTACAATTGGTATCAAGAGCCATGGTTAGGTCCATGAGAGTTGGTATTCACGGATTTGTGTAGTTTTTGAGGTTTGTGGTTCGATTTGTAGTTTTTGAGTTTTTTTTGGTTCGAATTGATTAGTAGTATAAATTTCATTTTGTGCTTTGTTTAGTGATTAGAAGTTGTTGTACTTTGTACTTTCTAGATTAAGAATAGTATTAGAGTGGTATTTGGTGTTTGGATTCACTGATCTAAGAACGGTGTTGTGATTTTGGGGAAATTCGTGGGTATTTGTTGTAGTGTTCTTGGCAGCGGTTTGTGTACTTGGGACGAATTCTTGGACTCGGTTTGTGTCATTTCTCAGATACGGTTTGTCCTATTACTCGTTTAGGCAAAAAGACAAAAGGCAGTGAAAGCGACGTGCTTGGGAGTTTGTGTCTACTCGGTTTGTCCCAGCTGCGCGTACTCGGTTTGTCTCTGAAAAGTCTACTCGGTTTGTGTAGACTCGGTTTGTCTCTGAAAAGTCTACTCGGTTTGTGTAGACTCGGTTTGTCTCTAAGAAATTTACTCGGTTTGTGTAGACTCGGTTTGTCTCTGAGGAATTTACTCAGTTTGTGTCTACTCAGTTTGTCCCTCTAGCGTATACTCGGTTTGTGTATACTCGGTTTGTCTCTGAGGAACTTACTCGGTTTGTATCTACTCGGTTTGTTCCAGTAGAGTTTACTCAGTTTGTGCCTACTCGGTTTGTCCCTACAGCGTGTACTCGGTTTATCGTTGCAGTGTGTACTCGGTTTGTATCCTCAAGAGTACTATTTGTCTAGGCGGTTTGTGTCTTGGTGATTTTAGAAATTCCCGCGAAAGATTCGATTTCTCGGTTAAATCACAAGATCAGTAAAATCCCGTAGTTACTATGGCTACCACATCTAACACATCATCAGAAGATATTCAAGCAGCAGGATCTGACACTCATCCACCTATGTTAGATAGGACGGATTATGAGTCTTGGGCACAACGGATAAGACTTTACTGCTTGGGAAAAGATAATGGAGTTAACATTCTTAAGTCAATTGACGATGGACCATATCAAATGGGTACCACCAGGGATGTTGTTACAACTGGTGAAGATGGGACTGTGACTTGGGGCATAGACAGACCTAGAAACTACAATGATCTTAATGAAGAAGAAAAGAAGAGGTATGATGCCGACATTAGAGCCTCAAACATAGTCATTCAAGGTCTTCCAAAGGATGTATACAAGCTCATCAATTTCAACACTGAAGCCAAAGCTGTGTGGGACAATGTTAAGATGCTGTTAGCAGGGTCAGAACTCACAAAGGAAGATCGTGAGTCACAGCTGTATGATGAGTTCGAGCATTTCAAAATGAACCCAGGAGAGAATGTCACAGACTACTATGTGAGATTTCATAAGTTGGTGAATGATATGAGGATGATCAGAATGACTATGCCCAATATCCAACTGAACTCAAAGTTTGTGAACAACATGACTCCTGAATGGGACAGATTTGTTACAGCTGTCAAACTCAACAAAGGTTTAAGGGATACCAACTATGAACAGCTGTATGCATACCTGCAACAACATGAGAAGCATGCTATCTATGATCGGGTGCTGAGAGAAAAGTTAAGTCCTTCAACTACAAATGATCCACTGGCGTTCATGACAAATGTTCAACCGACAATCCAATCATCATCCAACCCAAGCTATCATCAACTTCACTCACAAATACCTGCTATGAGCTCTCAACTTGACTCAGGGTACTCTCAGACCAACAAAATGATTGACAATCTCACCAATCAAGTTTCATTACTGGTTCAACAGTTTCAAGCATCACTTCCTCAGACCAACAATCAGTTAAGGAATTCATCTAACCCACGCAATCTAGCAATGGTGGAGGATGGGAAAATTGTGGTTCAGAATGTGCAAGGGAGAGCTGGTAGGAACATGGGTCGAGGTTATGTGCAGAATAGAGCAGGGAATGCCAATCAGGGGCAAGGGAAACAGATCAAGTGTTATAATTGTGGGGGGCTTGGACACATTGCTAGAAACTGAATCAACCTAAACGTACCTCAGAACTCAGATTACTTCAAAGACAAGATGCTGTTAATGCAAGCTCAAGAGAATGGAGCTGTATTGGATGAGGAAGAGTTATTGTTCTTGGCAGGAGATGGAGGAAATACGTTTGATGAAGATGTGGATGAGAAACCTGTTCAGGATCTAGCACTTAATGATCCTAACATCTTCAAGGCAGATGACTGTGATGCATATGACTCTGATGTAGATGATGAACCCACGGCTCAAACAATCTTCATGGCTAACTTGTCTTCCCTGGTCTCATCTCCCCGTCAAGCTGGTCCCTCTAATGCATCTGTGATATCTGAGGTACTAAAAATTTATGACACATATAATATTGTCGAGGGACAAAAGAATCCCGAAGAAGTACATCAGGCAGATGTTTCTGACTCAAGTAATGTTGACATGGAAAATAGCAATATTATTTCATATGAACAGTATTTGAATCACAACAACTCGCCTGATGTACCAAATGGTGAATCTTTTTCAATAATGATGTTTGTGTTATGAGTAATGTACGTGCTTTAGATAATGCTGGTAATATAGATAATGCATGCGAGTGCCATAAGAACAAATTGCCTGTCCCTGATGATAACTTGATCACTAGACTTAACATCTATAAAGAACAAGTGGCTATGTATGAACAGCGTGACTAAGTTTGAGCTTAATGATCGTGAGCAGAAATTAGAAGGTCAAATGAGTACACTTATTAAAGAGTCTAGAGTGAGAGAAGAAACATTAAAATTAGAGTTGAGTTCTTTGAAAAGTCAGCTAGAACAGTCAGTCAAACAAAAACAGGAAGCACAAAAGTGTGTTACTACACTTAAGCAAGAATTCAAACAAAAAGAAACAACTCTTTTAAATGATTTCTCTAGACTCAAGACATTAAAAAATAAGCTTGAAGATAAGTTGTACACACAAAATCAAACCATACAAACGGGTCAAATGATTCATAAGCACAGAAAGTTGAGTGATAAGCATAGTAAAATCATGATAGGTGAACCTAAGTCAACCATCCTTAGGGACATGAAAGTACTTCAACCAGCCCTATATGATGGTAATGTGATGCTTATGCCTATTCATGACCAACCTGAGCATATCTATACAAATGAAGAGGATGAGATAAGTGATAGAACGAGGGAAAAAATGAATGAGAAAATGAGGGATCCCGAGTGCATAGCCAGACGAATAATAATCAAACCCCATGATTATTATGAGGAAAATCGTTTGACTGTGTTTGCTCCTCAAAAGAAGTTAACACCTGAACAGATATTTTGGAAACAAGATAATGAGAAACTTAAGGTAGATAAACTTAAGGCCAACACCCCCCTCATTAGAAAAGTTGCGTCCATAACGGTGTATCCTCCCAATACACCTAGGAATCTGGTGCCTTTGTCTCTTCCCACTGAATGCAAAACCTCTATCAGCTTATATGTGCTTTGGCAATTATTTGCTGATTTTGATAAAACATGTAAGAAGAGAATCACACCAACCGGCATTACTGAGGGGGAAAGGTGTTTTGAACATGCAAAAAGGTGTTACTTAACTGAGGTCATGCCATTCTTTAAGCTACTTAAGGAACACTTTGAAGGGTTGCACACTGCCCTTAAAGCCGAAATAAAAGAAATGGAAGTAGTGTTTAAAGATATGGAAAATGAGGTGAATGAACATGCAATAGAACTTAAGAGTCGAGAGATTGAAAGAAAAAACATACTCATTACTAACGACAACTTGATTGCTAAATGTATTGCACAAGATGTATTTTACACTGTCACTGATTCTGCATTATCTGCTTGTCAATTTAATGAGTATGCTATTGCGTTAAATGTCACCCAGAATCGTGTTGTTGAGCTTGAGGGGGAGAATTTAAAATTGCTTGAAAAAATTCAAAAAGATGACCATGATAATATGGTTAAACGTTTTTCAAAATTGGAAGTTGAATTTCTTAATTTGCAATTGAAATATCAACATTTAAATGAAAAACATAAAATATCAAATGACAAGACATCCTTGGATGCTCCTGAATTTGATACTTATTTTGAATTAAGCAAACGAGATGAGACAATTCAAGCTCACACGAAACACGATTCGACTGCTGAGGGCCCAAATTGCCCAATTGAAATCCAACAAGTGTGAAGTATATGGCACCAATAAACCTTCGTCTTCAGATTCTCAGAATTTTCAATATCAAAACACCATAAATAAGTTACATTATGAAAATGAGTGTTATCGAGAAGAAAATTCAAAGGTTAAACAACATTTCAAAGAGTTATATGATTCTATTAAAGTTACAAGAAGCAATCACAATGATCAAATAACCTCTTTGACAAATGAAATTGAGAATCTGAAGGTTCGGGTGAAAGGTAAAATGCCATGCACCACTTGTAATTGTGATGCACCAAAAGTACTGATAGTAAAAAGTATGATGTTGATGTTGGGCATATTCCGTTTAAGCTTAGAAATAACAGCCTTGCCCATCAAACATATCTCAATCATCTTAGAGAGGGCCTTGACACACTTCGTGAGGTGGTTGAAGAGGATAGGACTGATAAGCCACTTGATAAGGCAGTTGTCTATGCCTGCAAACTCACGAAAAGGATTCAGGAAAACTTAGAATATGCCATAGGCTCAACTCCTAAGTTTAGCAGACATAGAGATAGATTTGTTGCATCATCATCTACTGTTGAGAACAAGCATGTAGCCTTTGATCTACCACCAAAAGCATCAGAACCCAACACATCATTATCTGGAAGGCATGTGACAGAAAAACGAACTAATGTTTCATTCGATGCTTCTACAGGAGTAAAAAGTGACACCCAAGCTAGCGAGTCAAGGTCTAGAGAAAATGCAAGAAAAGATAGGACTGCGCCAGCTAAGAATGATCACTTGAAGAATGTAGAAGCCCAAACTAGGAACAATAAGTTTGCAATGAGTAGGATGAATCGTGTTGATTCTAGTATCAAAAGTACTGTAATTAATTCGAATTCTAATGCTATCTGTAAAACATGCGACAATTGTTTAATTTCTGCTAATCATGATGATTGTGTTGTGTCCTTCTTGATGTCTTCTGCATCACCCCACGTTAAGAATGGTAGGATAACTGAAACATGCAAGAAAACTTGGAAAGCTACAGGAAAAACATTTGTTAGCATAGGCTATCAATGGAGACCCACTGGAAGGAAATTCAATTTAGGAAAACAGAACACGTTACCTAAAATGAATAAGCATAAAATTGTGAAAGTTAAGGAATGGAGACCCACTGGAAGGAAATTCGATTTAGGAAAACAGAGACCATCACCTAAAATGAATATGCATAAAATTGTGAAGAATAAGGAATGGAGACCAACTGGTAGAATCCTGTCTTTAGAGTCACAATGCCTTCCATATAGGTCTTGTCCTACCTCTAGTTCTGTCTCCTCAGTAAAGACAGTAGCATCTGTGAAATCTGTGGTTCCTGAATATGTGTGTGCTGACCAAATGGACCCCAATTGCACTTGGGGATCCACATTTTTCAGTTATCCATTGTTGTCTGGTTTCAAATGCAGGTCGTACAAATCGTCCTGTGGTATTTGGACTCAGGCTGCTCAAAACATATGACTGGGGATCGCTCGCGGCTCAAGAACTTCGTGAAAAAGTTTATCGGGACAGTTAGATTTGGGAACGACCACTTTGGTGCTATTATGGGTTATGGAGATTATGTGTTTGGTGATAGTGTAATCTCAAGGGTATATTATGTGGAAGGACTAGGGCACAATCTATTTTCTGTGGGTCAATTTTGTGATTCAGATCTGGAAGTGGCTTTCAGAAAGCATACATGTTTCGTCAGAGAATTGGATGGTATAGATCTCCTTAAGGGCAGTCGGGGCACCAATCTATACACCATATCTATTGAAGAAATGTTGAAGTCCTCTCCCATATGCTTGCTTTCAAAAGCCTCTAAAACAAAATCATGGTTGTGGCATCGTCGTTTGAACCACTTGAACTTCGGTACCATAAATAATCTTTCCCGTAAAGATCTTGTTAGAGGAATGCCCAGACTGAAATATGAGAAAGATCATCTCTGCTCTGCATGCCAACTGGGTAAAAGCAAGAAACAAACCCACAAGCCTAAAACCATCAACACCAACTTGGAAGTTCTTCATACCCTCCACATGGATTTGTGTGGACCAATGAGAATACAAACCATAAATGGAAAGAAGTACGTTCTGGTGATAGTAGATGATTATTCTCGGTTCACATGGGTGAAGTTTTTGAGAACCAAGGACGAAACTCCAGAGGTTATCATTAAACTGATAAAACAGCTGCAAGTAAGGCTCGATAAAACTGTCAGAATCATCCGCACTGATAATGGTACGGAGTTTGTTAACCAACAACTCCGTAATTTCTATGAAAGTATTGGCATCACGCATCAGAAAAGTATCCCTCGCACTCCTCAACAGAACGGAGTGGTTGAACGAAGGAACCGTACTCTGGTGGAGGCTGCAAGAACTATGCTTATATTTTCAAAGACACCGATGTTTCTCTGGGCAGAGGCTATTGCAACAGCATGTTACACTCAAAACCGATCCCTAATTCATCCAGTTCATGAGAAGACTCCCTTCGAGTTAATTCATAACAAGAAACCAGATCTTTCCTTTCTCCGTGTGTTTGGTGCACTTTGCTACCCTACCAACGATAGTCAAGACTTGGGAAAGTTAAGAGCTAAAGCAGATGTAGGTATTTTTGTTGGATACGCACCAGACAGTAAAGGGTATCGAATCTACAACAAGAGAACCCGTAAAATCATGGAAACCATTCATGTTACGTTCGATGAGCTGAGTGAGCAACCTGCTTCAGGACAAATTAGTTCTGGACCCGATCTTAATCTTTTGTCTCCTGGACCCATTAGTTCAGGACTTGTACAGAATTCCACGCCTGCAGATTCTTATGTGCCACCTACTTGTGAGGAGTTGAAGAAGTTATTCGATCCTATGTTTGATGAATACTTTGAGCCAACGAATGGAACCATCCCGAGTGAACCTGCTATACTTCCTATGACCGAGGTTCAAGCCCCACAAGGTTCAGAAGGCCCTACAGCTTCAGTATCAGTCAGTCACAATGCTCCAGCTGCCAGTCAATCGCCTTCGTCATCAAACGCTTAATCTTCTCCAGTAATGCAAGAATCTTCAGATAATCATTCTTTGGAAGTTAATCCTTTTGCTCCTGTTGATGAGGCTCCTTTTGAAAACATATTTGCTCCTGAACATTCATTAGACACATCCTCACTTGAAGGACACAGCACTGCTACGTCTGTTCATAACCCACAACCTCACGACCATCTCAGGAAATGGACCAGTGATCATCCAATCGACAACATCATAGGCAATCCTTCACGTCCAGTATCCACACGTAATCAACTAGCCACTGATGCACTATGGTGTTTCTTCAATTCCGTACTATCCAAAGTCGAACCAAAAGATGCCAAAGAAGCTATGACTAAAGATTGCTGGTTCCAGGCTATGCAGGATGAAATCCATGAATTTGATCGACTTGAAGTATGGGAATTAGTGCCTCCTCCAGAGCTTGCAATGATCATTGCTTTAAAGTGGATCTTCAAAGTGAAGCTTGATGAGTATGGTGATGTATTAAAGAACAAGGCACGGCTAGTTGCTAAAGGGTTCAGACAAGAAGAGGGCATTGATTTTGAAGAATCGTTTGCTCCGGTTGCTAGAATTGAAGCTATAAGAATCTTCCTGGCAAATGCTGCTAGTCGAAATATGATAGTCTACCAAATGGATGTCAAAACGGCATTCTTGAATGGCGACTTAAAGGAAGAAGTTTATGTGAGTCAACCAGAAGGGTTCGTGGATACTGAACATCCTACTCATGTTTACCGCTTGAAGAAGGCTCTCTATGGGTTAAAACAGGCGCCAAGGGCATGGTACGATACATTGTCCAAGTTCCTTCTAGTAAACGGATTCTCCAAGGGTGTTGTTGATCCTACACTATTCACCAGGAAGTCAAGAAATCATCTACTACTAGTTCAGATATATGTAGATGATATCATCTTTGCTTCAACAGATCCTAGTGAATGTGATAGTTTTTCAAAAGAGATGAATTCCAAGTTCCAAATGTCTATGATGGGACAAATGTCATTCTTCTTAGGATTACAAGTCTCTCAAAGTCCCGGTGGCATATTCATTAATCAATCCAAATACGCCAATGAGATCTTGAAAAAGTTTGGATTTCATTCAAGTGAACCTGTTGACACTCCCATGGTTGATAGAACGAAGCTGGATGAAGATCCTTCAGGGATTTTAGTGGATATAACGAAATATCGAAGCATGATTGGATCTTTGATGTATATCACGGCTAGCAGACCAGATCTTCTGTTTGCTGTGTGTATGTGTGCTCGGTATCAATCCAGACCAACCAAGAAGCATGTTGAAGCAGTGAAACGGATCTTCCGATATCTTCAAGGCACGGTTCATATGGGTCTTTGGTATCCTAAGGACACTGCAATGGAGTTAACGGCTTACGCGGATGCTGATCATGCGGGATGTCAAGACACTCATCGAAGTACTTCAGGAGGAGCTCAGTTTTTAGGGGAAAAGTTGGTTAGTTGGTCTTCTAAGAAGCAGATGAGTACTTCCATATCATCTACTGAAGCTGAGTACATTGCTATGTCTGCTTGTTGTGCACAAATCCTTTGGATGCGATCACAGCTTTCGGACTATGGATTCTCATACAACAAAATTCCCCTATATTGTGACAACAAAAGCGCCATTGCTCTTTGTTGTAACAATGTTCAGCACTCCAGGTCAAAACACATCGACATCAGGCATCACTTCATCAGGGAACAGGTGGAAAAAGGAATTGTGGAACTATACTTCGTAAGGACAGAGTTTCAGTTAGCTGACATCTTCACCAAGGCCCTCCCAAGAGAAAGGTTTCAGTTTATTCTCCCACGCCTTGGCATGAAAAGCATGACTCCTGAAACCCTCAAGTGTCTTCAGGAAGAAAAGGAGGAGTAAAGGATTGTCTTCTTATATCCTTGTACATAGTTGTATATATCTTAAATCAAAAAGAAAAATACAAAAATATAAAACCTATAAAAACCATAAAAATCAAAAAATCAGAAAATACCAAAAATAGTCCTACCTAGGCATGTCTTCTATTTATCGATAACATTTACGGATCTAGAAATGTCATTCAACAATGGCACGGATTCTTAAATGAAGCTCGAGCAGAAGTTATACTAATCTGTTAAAACATGTCTTAATGGCTTGCAGTTACTTCATACTGCAACCCGCACTGTACAATGGGGAAAGCATGTCGCCTAAAAGACAGCTGTTCCTCCAACCGGGTGATGTTCACCTGGGCATGGATTACTTCATATCCATGTTCTCCCGACTTGATGTACGTTTCAGTGCGTCATTTCGTGTATTAGAAGAGAAGTCTTCTTTACATCAGACTCCTTATCTTATTTGATTCTTCTAGAGATTCTTGATGTTACACAAGGTGGTAAATTGTTCTAAATTTTCACAAATACCCGTCACTCAATTGAATGACTACAGCTCTTTCCATGGAAAATGGGTCATTAATTGAGGGGGAGCTTATTTGTTCAAATTTCCGACACCTTGCCAAATTTGTGCAAACATCAGCAGTGACACTCTCTCGTTGTTTCGGGGGGAGCATAGTATGCTCCTAAATCAGAATACATTTTAACCTGACCACATTTTCTCCCAAATTTTTCTAAACTTATTTAAATCAATTGGGATCACAAATCTCAAATGGTTTGAAATTTTTGATCGGGGGAGAGAATGTGATTTAAATAGGAAATTCTGACAAAATGTGATGATTTTGATAAAATGTGATGATTTTGGAAGTTAATGTATGCTCTCCCGTATGTGCTAAACCATTTTGTATATCAAGGCACATATTGAGGGGGAGCAAAATGTTTTGGTCATAAAAGCAAGCTCTTCCATATGTGCGAAAATCTTTCTTATATCGATGCACATATTGAGGGGGAGCAAATGTTTTTTTTAACAAAACAAAGGATTTGGCATCTTATGTGAGCAAGGCTCAGACTTCACCAAAGAATTGACGAAACTTGAATTGTCATCAATCGAAAGGATACGTCTTGGCCGGGTAATAATTTCAAGCTGGTCTAACCAGTGATGTAAGCGTGTCTCGAAAAAGATGTATCTAAGTAGAGTGTACCGTTTCGAGAAACTTTCTATGGACTTGACCAGGACGGGTAATAATTTCAAGCTGGTCTAACCAGTGATGTAAGCGTGTCTCGAATCGGTCATGTTCACTGAAAGTTGATCAACTCAAAAAGTGAGAGCTCTACCTAACATGTGCAAATTTATAAAACAATCAACCGAGCACATGTTGAGGGGGAGCATTTGAAAAAAAAAAATATAAAACTCTCAAGTGTTTGCAAAAAATTATGTTTCAGAATCATGAACACTTTGAGAGATTTTTCAAAGATTTGGTTTGGCAATTGTGGAAGAACACCAAAGACCGACCATTGTATTTCATATAATGGAGATATAAGGATGGTAAGGTTAGGTACAAGTTCCCACGATCCCGCCAGAGCCGGAGGGATCTACCCAGGGACAATCCACTAGTTAGTGTAGAAGTCCTTAGGTATGTTTAAAAGGGAGAAAAGTGAATAAGGGAATAGTGCCGACTGAGATGGAGCTAACACTGGAACAAACCCAACAAGGTGTTAGTTATGAAGTCTCGGTAAGCACTGAAGGGGTTGAAGAATGAAAAAGAATTGTAAAGATAAAGGGTGAAAAGAAATAGCCCTCCTTACAACTTAGGCAGAAACCGGGTCAATACATATGCTGTCAGAATCACTTAGTTGATTGCTGGCATTGAAGACAAAGTATCATGGACCCAGTGATACGCTGCACAACCCTCCCTAGCCACTCAAGGTCCCTCAAAGGATTCTTGTTTCAATTGTCACGGAGTTCAATACATTCCTATCGTCTCTCTCACTTCGAGTTAGATGATATTGAAACGGTGGCAGTTCTCTCCAGCCTCCGCTCACTAAATCAAAGCGCACTATTGAGTCTAGAGCCACGAGATGCATAATAAGATCTCATAGGGACACGAATTATTTCTACACTGGTTGTTCAACATTAAGGACACCAGTTGTAAACTCGTGAGTCCTACGCAGATCTTAGCAATCTGCCAGAACATTTATGAGAGAATTTACTAATGTAATTCTCAATGATTGAATGGAAATTCCTGCCAGGGTCAACATCAAGCAGCCCTGAAAGCAGGTCACTTCGGTAATTCCTCATGGATTACGCTTAGTGGTCGCGGCGGTTTCAACCGGTCTACAGTCGTGGAGTGATCTCCAGCGACTCACCTAATCGTTGATTTACTACGGTAAAATCTTAAAAAGCCCTCTGTGGGTTTTCGATTAGGAACGGTCTTGGTAAGGATTAGAGAGAGTCTTCACACTATGCTGTTGACTATCTCGAAGTCCAAACTTGTTAGTACCGGTCGAATTATTGCTAACTGTCGTATGCAGGAATATCTGGCGGTTGTTGCTGTGGAACGCTGTAGCTGGTTGCTGTTGTAGCTGGTTGCAGAAAAGATGCCAATCCATCACCACATGTTCACACCACATCATCATCAAAGAAGTCATGATCACCCTAAAAGACCTTCAACACAGCTTCTGCTAACTCTGATGCTGAAGATCATGACTCCATATCGTGTGAGCATGTCGGCTCTAAATATATTTCATCACATGGAGTATTACTACTGAAAGATGACTTGGAGACTCAAGAGGGATGATACTTTCAAAGATTACTCAAAATTCATCCAAGACAAAAGAGAAGTCATCTTCGGATCACTGATGTTTGCACAACAATCTTTGATATTGAAGATTCAATGATTACGAGCTATGATGTCAAGATCCAAGGAAGAAGTGTTGAAATTCAGAACATTGCTTCTGGGGTGACCTCCCTTAGGGGGAGATTGTTAGGAATATGAATATTCAGCTGAAGACTCGGTCACCCCGAGTAATTATTAATACATCATAGCTCAAAGGATTATCGGTAATATTAGTAGTAGCTTAGTTAGTATTATTAGTATTGTGGAGTGGGTCGGGTCTTTACCCTCTGTCAGCTCACTCTACAGCCCGCTAGGGGCATACTATATTGTAAGTATAAATACCCCTTCCCACACAAGGGAAGGGTTGGAACTTCACATTACTTTGAAGCTAATATACACATTGTTTCTCTCTCTAGAAGTTCCCATCACTTTCTCTCTCTAGTTCTTTATCTAATCGATCCAAACTAAGCCTCAATCTAGTGTTTCTTGTATTGTGAATACCCTACAATAGGAATCTTGTGAGTAGACCTAATAAAAATAAAATTTCAACCTAAGCAATAACTACTCCCCGGCAGCGGCGCCAAAAACTTGATGCGTGGTTTTGCGACCTTACAACAGGTTTTACCTCTCAAGGGATCTCAAGAGGCTTGCAATCCCCACCAGGCAGTGTACCTGACCGATGTAGTATAGTGTAGTGGCAAGTACCGGGGGATTGATCGTTCTCTAGGGGAATAGTGTCGTTAGGATTGAAAAACTACTCTAATAGGTCTAAGGGTGAGGGAAGATTCTTTTTGTATTTTTTATATTTTTTTTAAAAGCAAGTAAAATCTCGGGTTTGAAGGAGTGAGCGGAATTAGTTGCTAGTCAACAAACCCAAATAACTACAATTGCAAATAAAATAAAATAACTGAAAATAAAAAGGTTGTGGAACTTATATGGAGAGAAATGTGTTTACTTAGATTTCCTTACTCCCTAACTATCTTTTACCGGTTGATTAGTGTGTATTAATTGCGTGGATGACGGGTGTATTCCTTAATACCAATCGTGGGGTGGCGTACGTACTTCCCCAACTCTACAAGCTCCTACTTCACTCCTATGTCGAGCCGACTAAGAAGCTCCTAACATGGGATCACTAGAATTCGCTCATGCATTAAATACAACCATAATAACCTTAGTACGCATTGGTTCATGTTTCTTAAGACGTTCAAGCAAGTTACCGTATAGGAGGTTAGCCAGTTTTCTTAAGCCTAACATCGATAAACAATCATCCAATACAATTAATAACACACCAACAACCAATAATCAATAGTTAGGTTTCATTAGATCTAAGCAAACACAAGATAAATCTAGCCTAGCATGTTATATAAAAGACAAGAACAAGATATAATCAAACAACACATAGACATATTGAATGATTAATTGATTACTTATCTTCAATTGAACATGGGAGATCCAAGGGTATAAAACCCTTAAAAATGGCAGAAAAATCGTCGTAGGGTTTCTCCTCACAAAGTTGCACACTAATGACTAAAAATTATGAAAATATATATAGGAAAACAGATCTGACGGCGTCACGTTATAGAGCGTGACGCCGTCACCTCGCCGCGGTTAGGGTTTCTTGATGGCCTTCTTGACGCCGTCCCCTTTTAATCCTCCAAAATCCTCTCTGGCTTATCAAGGGTTGACGGCGTCACACTGGGGCTTGACGCCGTCACAGGTACTTTTCCAGCAGATTTTTGAGACTTTGTCGTTTTCTTCACTTTTATGCTCCAAAAACGTCCAAAATGCTTCCTTTTCCAAATTTCATCTCCAAAGTACCTAAAATGACAAAAGGAACGATTTAGGGCAATATTTGATCAAATAAATACGATTTAGGGCTTAAATGACCCCCTAAAAGCGGTACACTTTTCGCTTCATCAAAATCATTACCGAGAGATGAGCGCCCTATCCCCGAAACGTATAGCGCAGAGGATGCGGAGACGATTAATGCTAATCGCATACCGATCAGGGCGTATCCAGAGGAGTTTTTGGTGCACATGGGCATCAGTCGTAATTACTTCGGTAGTCCGGAGGAGGTGCCAACTTTTTTGGACGGGAATAGCCGGGGTGGGTGCTTGTCTCTTCCTTCCTCTTCGCTTATTAGTTGTAAGCGTTCTTCCCTTTGTAGCTTATCTAACTTATTTTGTGTTTGTTTGTTGTTTGTTGTGCAAAGATGGATCTATTCAGTGTTGTTCGCTTGGAGAGGCCGAAGCAAGTGACTGTGGGTGTGCGCCCTTTAAGGGATGGCGAGGAACCAATTCTACAGGCTACCGCAGGGCGCACGATGGAGATCGTGTAGGAAGAATCTGAGGATACACCCCCCGTTGTTTTAGAGGCGACGCCTCTTCGCAGTTTTCCCACTCCCGAGGTACAAATGCATATAGAAGAGTTATCGCAGACTGATTCGTCAGACAGCGTGGGGGTTTCTGTGAGTGAGTCTAAGGGTGCTGCCCAAGGGGTAAAGCGCAAGGCAGTTGCTGGGGATGATGGCGCTGGTACGTCCAAAAGAAGGCGCCATCTCATCTCTAGTGAGCCATCATCATCATCAGAGGAGAATGCGTCGCAGAAGGATACAACTAAAACTCCTTCCTTCAAGTAAGTAATTAGGCTTGTATCTTTAGATCTGCATTTCTTTATTCCGCAATGATATTATAAAGTAGCTCTGGTATCTGCGTGCAGTGTTGAGGCTGCTGGTGATGATGCTGCACGCGCTGGGGTATCGCCCCCCAAGGTGAGTCCTTCGCCTACTGATTATCTTGCGCAGGGGGGGCCAAGAATCTGGGACAAAGGCTTTCGAAGATGTTCCTACGGATCAGTTGGTTGAGGAGTTAAGCTTGGCTGCTGCGCATCAAGCCTCGTTGGTTGCACAACTCAAAGCTAGGTATGCAGATGAAGGTAGTAGCTTGGCGCAGAAGGATAGGGAAATTGCGCTACTGAAGGCGCAGTTAGCTGATGCTCGGGCTGAAGTGGAGTCAACCGCTGTGTACGCTCAGAAGATTGTTGATGAGAGGCTATCCTTGTTTTCTCAAGTGAACCAAGAGTGTGCTAACTTCAAAGAATACAAGGCTTCTTGTCTTTGGGTTTTGAAATATTTGGAGAATGGGAAGAAGGAGCACTTCGCTAATTTGGAGGAGTTCCGCACGTCCGTAGGGTGTTTGCTGGAGAAACAGGAGAGCAAGCTGCGTAGGCTTAGCATTGAATACGATGAAGAGTTGTACCCTCACTTGGTGTCAACCATTGCTGAGCGCAGGTGGCTTATCAGCCATGGCTTGCGCCTTGCTGCCTTGAGAACGCTGGAGTCTCAAGAGGTGAAGGACTCCTTTGGGGATGTTGTTCAGTGTGCGCTGGCGCGTGGTAAGGCAGAGGCTGTAGAGGAGCTGTGTGCGAACAATATCTTGACTATGCCCGCCGCCCAAGTACCGGGTTACAACGAGAACACTTATGATGATCTTGTTGCTGCGATGGAGAAGTTGAAGCTTTTGGAGCTTCCTCATATTGCTCAACTGGAGCGCGACCAGGATTATCCCATAGGTGTGATTATGGAGGGGCTGACTTTGGCTAGGCACACAGCAGATGACGCTGAGGCACAGCTTGATTATTTTTTGAAGCCCGATGTGTCGCAGCTGCATGTACCCATCTTTGCTTGTCCGCGTGATATCCTGAATCCTTCCGCTCTTGAGAAGGAAATTCCTCTAAAGAAGTCCCTAGAGGCCCATGAGATGAGACTTGCAAAGAAGAAGGGTGTGCAGGGTAAAGCCATCCTTTGTGGTCTTGGTGCAGCCCATATTCCGAGGTCTGATGGAGTGCCCGTTAGCGTGCCAACGGTGTCACCCAAGGATGTTGACCTGTTGAAGAAGCTTGAAGAGGCTAGTAGTGTGGCGCGCCAAGTGGGCAGTTCAAGGCTTAAGCGCACACGTAGTATATAGGCTACTTAGATGTAGCGATGTTTTGTAACAGGTTCACTTTTTGTTGCACATGTGCATGTTGAATTTATACTGTATATGGACTCGTAGTCTACAATAAAATGTTGAAAAGTACGATTGTATATTATATCAAATGTGATTGTGGTTATAATGTTTGTACTTAGTTATTTTGTCTTTGCGTAAAAGACGTCTATGTTGTGTCCAACATAGCAACTTGTTGTGTATATACTTAGGAAAATTTATAAAAAATCCATAATCGTGTATGAAGTTCATAAAATTTACAAGTTTATTGATTTATGTGCAGCGTACAGCAAATAGCATATCAAGGAGTTAAGTGTCTTAGCTCCTAAGTTGTTAAACGCGCACAGTGTGCAAGGATGCGTGATCCGATGTCTTGAGAGTAAGGTGTTTAACAAGGATGCGTGATCCGATGTTGATGGGTTTGCAACCCTCTTACTCAACGAGTTGTTTAGTAGGTTTACTCATCCTTTTACCATCGTGGGTTTTAATAAGTGCATGCACGCCATGTAGGCAGAAAATTAAAGTAACAACAATATTGAGACATAAATAACATGTAAACAATAAAGTAAAATGTGTCGCGGAATTAGCTAGAAACCGCGACATTTGAATTAATACTTGCAAGTTTTTGTAAAAAGAAAACATTTGCCTAAATGAAACAAAATGTAAATACACGGATATTTATTAAGCCCTTACTAAAGTGCGGAGGTGTCCGTGTGTGAGGTCGTAACCTTTCCTAAAGATAGCATCTCTTGAGATTGCGAACATTCCATGTGCGTTGTAGCTCGCGGCCATCCATATCACGCAGCTTGTACGCGCCTTTACCTAGTGCTTCAACGACCTCATAGGGTCCTTACCACTTTGGTCCAAGTTTACCTGTATCTTCTGTGTGGCTTGCATCATTAGCGCGATAGACAAAGTCGCCTGGTCTGAATGAGGTGCTTCGAACTTTAGCGTCGTAATATCCCTTCATTTTTGACTTGGCTTTTGCTTCGCGTATAGCTGCGCGTTCACGCCTTTCTTCCAATAGGTCCAAGTTGATACGTCGTTCGTCCTCATTGGTTGCAACATTAAATTTCGCGGTACGAATAGTTGGCATCCTAATTTCAGCTGGTATGACAGCTTCTGTCCCATAGACAAGAGAAAAGGGGGTGTCTCCATTGCTAACTTTGATTGTCGTGCGGTGCGCCCATAAGACATGCGACAATTCATCCACCCATCTTCCTTTGTGTTTGTCTAGGCGCGCTTTAATTCCTTCGCCTAGACTACGATTTGCGCGCTCAACCAAACCATTGGTTTGTGGGTGTTTAACTGACGCAAAGTGTTGTGTAATATTTAGCTCTGCGCACCAGTCTTTGAACGGGTTATCACGGAATTGTTTTCCGTTGTCCGAAACGATCTCCCCCGGTAATCCAAAGCGGCATACAATATTTTCCCAAACGAAGCGTTTTACTTGGTTACCTGTGATTGTCGCCACTGCTTTTGCTTCAATCCACTTAGTAAAGTAGTCTATTGCCACAATAAGAAATTTCAGTCCCCCCGCTGCAACAGGGAAGGGACCCACAATGTCGATACCCCACTTATAGAATGGCCATGGAGAAGTGATAGGCGTTAGCTCCTGTTGTGGTCTGCGCGGGATGGGTCTATGAACTTGGCAGTCGCTACATTTCCTTATCACATCGCGCACATCACGATGCATAGTGGGCCAGTAGTATCCTGAGCGCAAGGCTCGTGCTACGATGGACCGTGGTCCTGAATGCATACTGCATGAGCCGACGTGGATCTCTCGGAGTACGTAATCTGCCTGAAGAGGTCCAACGCATCTAAGCCATGGTTGTAGAAATGAGAGCCGATATAGGATACCATCTCGAAGTTCGAACCTCTGCGCTGTGCGCCGTATCCGTCGAGCGTCTTTCTGCTCCTCGGGCAATTTGCCCATACTTATGAATTCGATGATAGGGGTCATCCATGTAGGATCCTGCTCTTCTATCACCGTAGATATCTCCATCTCCGAGATGGATTTGTTTTTTAGAATCTCCACCAACACTTGTTTTGACAGGTGCGCAAAGCTTGTAGATGCGATCTTGCTTAGCGCATCCGCTTTCTTATTTTCACCTCTAGGAACTTGTTTAATGGTAAACCTGTCAAAACCTTGGATTAGTGATTTGGTCTTGTCAAGGTATTGAACCATGTTATCCTCTTTAGCCACATATTCGCCCAACACGTGGTTGGCTACTAATCGGGAGTCCACATTTGCTTCTAGGTTACGTACACCCATTCGAGCTGCAATGCGTAACCCGGCGATTAGGGCTTCATACTCTGCCTCGTTGTTCGTGGCTGTGAATTCAAAGCGCAGTGCATAAGTGAATTCCATTCCTTCTGGATTAGTGAGAATAAGACCAGCGCCCGACCCATCCACGCATGAAGATCCATCCGTGAACAGGACCCATGGTTCTTGTAGTTCTACCTTGCTTAGTGGAGGTGCGGCATCGGTGTCCGGTTTTTCGATGATGAAGTCTGCTAGTATTTGCCCTTTAACCGCAGTGCGTGGTCTATAAAGATGTTATACTCACCTAGCAGCACACTCCATTTTTGTAATCGCCCCGATGCGTCAGGTTTAGAGATAACTTACTTGATAGGTTGGTCTGTGATCACCGCTATTGGGTGCGCTTGAAAGTATCTACGCAACCTTTTGGCGGCAAATACTAACGCCAAGACCAACTTCTCCATTGGGCTGTAGTTAATCTCTGTCTTCTTGAGTGCTTTGCTTACAAAATATACCGGTGTTTGTACGGAGTCCCTATCCGTCAGTAGCACTGCGCTGACCGCTCCATGAGTTGCAGATAAGTAGACGATTAACTCCTCCCCTGGTCGGGGTGCGACTAGCTTAGGAAGCGCTGCTATATGTTGCTTAAGCTGTGTGAAAGCTTCTTCCGCTTCCGTTAGTCCAGCGAAAGTCTCCCTTTTTTGTACACTTCTTGAGTGTTTTAAAGAGAGGAAGTGACTTATCCGCTGATTTGGACAGGAATCTGTTCAAACCGGCTAGCTTTCCATTTAGAGACTGAACTTCTTTCAACGTGCACGGTGAAGGGAGTTGGATGACAACCTCTGTTTTTTCTGGGCATGGCTTAATGCCATCTGGTTTTATCAAGTATCCCAGAAACATGCCTTCTGTAGCGCCAAAAGTGCATTTCTTAGGATTCAACTTCATGTTGATCTTTCGTAGTGTTCTAAATGTTTCTTCAATGTCGCGCACTACTTCGTCTTCAGTATGGCTTTTTATGACAAGGTCGTCCACATAGAACTCTAGGTTGCGGCCCACTTGCTTTTCAAATGCATTATCTACCAATCGCTGGTAGGTGGCGCCCGCATTCTTCAGGCCAAAAGGCATCTTTGTATAATAAAAGACACCTTGGCTTGTGTGGAAGGCTGTTTTTTCCTCGTCTTCCTTGGCCATTTGGATTTGGTGGTACCCTTTGTATGCATCTAAGAAATATTTAAAGGGATATCCGAACAGAGATTCTACCTTCCAGTATATCTCTGGTAGTGGGTAGCAGTCCTGTGGACATGCTTTGTTGAGGTCAGTAAAATCCACACACATCCGCCAACTACCATAACTCTTCTTGACCATTACTGGATTGGAGAGCCAGTCATGGTAATAGACTTCTCGCATGATGCCTGCGTCCACAAGTTTGTGTACTTCTTCCAGAATGGCTTTTGCGCGCTCTGGAGCCTGGCCGCGCTTTTTCTGCCGTACTGGAGAATATCCTTGTCGGATTTTCAGCTTGTGTTCTGCAATCGATCGTGGCACACCAGTCATGTGCTTTGGTTCCCATGCGAAGATATCCAGATTCTTTTGCAAGAGTGTGCACACGGCCGCTCTGCCTTTATCAGACAACGATCCCCCGATCGATACTTCTTGTTCCGGATAATCAGGATGAATTGCGACCTTCAGATTTGGTACTTTAGCTGCGCTCTGTTCTGGGGTGTGCGTCATCTCGCATGTAATCGTGTTACACTCCCTAGGTGGCGCGGTGCTATTGTAGATGGTGACAATGCCGCCTTCTACCGGGAATTTGAGTATCCCATGTGCTGTGGACGGTACCGCGCGTATTGCTGAAATTCCTGGTCTTCCAATAATGCCATTGTATGGTGAAGGAGATCTGATCACCATAAAATTCATCCAGGCCGTCGTGGAGTGTTCCTTATTACCAACAGCGACTAGTAGTCGCAGTTGCCCCATGGGCCATATCTTTTCTCCTGTGAAGCCAGTCAACGCAGTCGTGGCTGGGCTTAACTGTCTTTGTATCTCAAGGCGCAATCTCTTGAAACAATGCTCATACATTATGTCCGCTGATGCCCCTCCATCAACATACATGCGGTGGATATCGTGACCCCCCGCATTTATCTCAATGGTGAGTGGTTCTGCCACTGCGTTGTCCGCAGCCAAGGTGGGGAAAGAGATTTCGCTTCCATGGGAAAATTTCTGGCTGACCTTTTGTCTAGTCTTTCGCTGCCACGATTGTATCATGTAGATTGTGTCAGCCTTTTCCTTAGGCGCTTCTTTCTTGCCCCTAATTTTCTGTTTGTCTTTCCCATCCTTAATGTTCTTAACTAGATGGTCCAATCTGCCTTCTTTTACTAGCTTATCAATTAATTGGCGTAATTGGACACACTCATTGGTTGTGTGGCCCTTCTGTGCATGATACTCGCAGTATCCGTTCCCTACGCGCCGATCTTCTGGGGTGCGCATCGGTGGTGGTCTCGGAAAGTTCGCGCCTTCCGTTGCAAATATCTCCTTTGGAGTCTTCGTTAGTGGGGTATACTTGTCGTTCCCCCGTCCGCTCCCTTGACTGCGATAGCTTTTGTTACGATTGCTACTCTGGTAATTGGATTGTCTCCTTGGCTCTTCTTGTGACCTATAGTTTGAGTAGCCTTTCTTGCTATCCGCAGCGGCGGCTTCTCCTTAGATGAAGGACCTTGTGCGCTTCATGAGTTCATCAAAGGTTTGGGGAACCCTATCATTTAATTTTTTGATAAGTTCTGGATTATTGATTCCGTTCATGAATCCTGAGATCTTTAGTATTTCGGGGCATGCCTTGACATGTATGCATTCATCTTTAAAGCGCTCCATGAAAGCGCTTGTGGATTCCCCTTGGCGCTGTTTTACCCTAGCGAGCTCGACAGGGTTCTTGGCGCACTTCTTCCTCTGAGTAAAGTTCAAACGAAACGCCTTCCGCAACTCTTCAAACCCATTGATGCTTCTACGTGGAAGCTTACTGAACCAGTTTCGCGCATTCCTCACTAAAGTAGAGTTAAACATGTGGCACCACACAGGTTGTGGCCAATTTTCGATGGTTGCTGCTGATTCGAAAATTTTTTAGGTGGTCATCAGGATCACCTGTCCCATCATAAGTCTTAACATTAGCAGGCATGCGCCTTTTTTTATCTTCTGAAAAATCACTGATGCGCCGAGTGAATGCGTAAACCTTTTGGCGGCGCCAGGGACGAGACATATCTTCGTCTTCCCAGTCGCGGGGTCTTCCCCTGGACTTCCAGTGTCCTGTTTCTTTGTCCTCGTTGTCCGAGGAGTCACTTGAGGATGAGCTTACCCTTTTGCGGCGCTTGCGCCGACTATCCTCGGAATCCGAGCTTGAAGGGCTTTCACTTGGGGAGCATCGTCGCCCAAGTCTATCGTGTATCCTGCGACTACCAAGTCTAGCGTGGACATTGGTGCGCCGTCCATCATCTTCATGCTCCTCCAGAGACTGTAAGTCGGCTGCTTCATCGTCCACAACTTTCCTTCCGATCCTAGTAAACACAGGGTGTCGGCGGCCATCCTTCTCGCGCCTTTCCTTTCGGTAACACGGTGGGGATGCCTCATGCTCAGGATCAAAGTTGAGCCTGGCTTGCAGGTTCTGGCTTGACCTCTTTTTTGCTTCCTCTCGCATCAGCGCAGCCAAGGTTTCGTAATTTTGGGACACGAAATCACTTGGCGCTAGTTCAGGCGCGACTCCTTCTAGCGCGAGGATGTCTGTTTCTAAATCAGGACCCTTGTTTCGGGTGGGCGCATTTGGTGGCTCAGTGAAGTTTAATTCTGGCATGGTGAGAGGAGTGCGCAGTAAATCTACCGCGCTAGTGGTTGTTGTAGTAGCATGGGTAGTCCTTGTGATCGGTTCTACTAGAGTAAAAGCCAGATCTGAGTATGATCCTAGGCTTTTGGGCGCACTGGTTGTTCCAGAGGCCTGCTTAGCGGCTGAATCAGTTTGCTGCTTCTTCCCCAGTAGGTCGTCATGCGTTTTCTTTGTCTGCGGAGTCCGCTGATTTGGGTTTCCATGCTTCGTCATTCTAGTTCTTCGTAGAGTTCTTAGTGTAAGGTCCCACGGATGGCGCCACTTGTTGATACAAAAGTTGGGCGTTCCTTGTTTCCGTACCAATTAGATCTTAATGCTTGAGACCTGCGCACTAAGAAAACAAAAAGACACCGTTAGGCTTATCGTGGGATTGTCTCCCACGATTATCCTCCGGCGTGAGAGTAAGTAATCGGTTTTAGGGTTTAGTTGAAGAGTTAGGGTTGTAGATCGTACCTTTAATGAGCCGAGACATCCTATATATATACACGAAGTCCTCATAGGTTTCGTGTTCCTTACCCTTCGGTATATCAATCCTTATCCGTAAATAAGAGATCAAGACTAACAATAGAATTTGGACTTGGGCCATTGTAAGCCCAAATCTTTATCGAGATAGCCTACGCGTAATGGGCTTGAGCCCATTCATGATGGGCTTGAATGTTGGTAGCGTCCATTGGTCGGGTTCGTGACCCGAATGCGTACTATACGTCATTAATACGTGAAAACATTTAAGCTATTTTGAAAGGACCTAACCGTCGTTTTGGATTTGCTATATCTTGTTGACTGGCTAAGGGTTAGACTTGCGGTAGATGTTGACTTAGTCTAGGGTAGCAATCCCTTGCTATAACTGTGATGCCTAGCTAAGAATAGATATCTGCTTACGGTCTAAACCAGGGTAGCAATCTCTTGCTATAGCAATGTTGCCTGGCTAGAGTCGCTTAGGGCCCTACTTGAGATCTCGTTTTGACATTGGAATGATTGGTTTTGGAAGTATTATTGGAACTCGTGGTTTTCATCGATCTTAGTCCAGTGTAGCAAATCCCTTATCTTGGTCCACTATTATATTTTTTCTTAATCCGTGATTTAGGCAGTGTTAGCCTACGTTAGACTTGACTTGCTTGCGAGCGATGATTTGAACTTGAAAACCTTTTGGTTTAACCACACTGTTTTTAACTAAAACCTATGAACTCACCAGCGTAAGCTGACCCTTTTAGCATGTATTTTCAGGTTTAATGCTATAGCTTATCTCTGGAGGCGCTTGGCAAGAGGCATGGTCATAGACGACTGTGATATTTATATTTGGGACCACTTTAATCATTTTGGGCCTTACTTCCGCACTATTTTCAGATGATGCAAACTTAATGTTTTGATAATGAAACTTTCTTCTAAACGGTTAAGGTAAAACCGTTCTTTGTACCTTGTGTTGTGATACCAATTGAGTAGCACCCCAATGACATGTATGCTTCCGCTGGACCCGATTTTCGGGGTGTTACAATAGCCTAACAATACTTCTATAATTTTGTGGTATCAAAGTGGTATTGATTTTTATTTTATTTTTTTGAATATTTCATATACATTTATCTATACTACATATAATGTAGGGATGAATCTCTCTCCTCTTAGTATTAAAATTCAGACTTACAAGAAATAAAGCATGATTTACAACACTTTAATGCACCCAATTTTTAGACTTACAAGAAATAAAGCATATTGTACAACAAAAACAAGCGTGGTGTCATTTTAAGACCAAAATTCTATCAAACAACATTAATGCTATTAAATGGTAGTCATTAAAACACCCCCTATATAAAAAATACAAATTATCAAGCATTGTTTACAACTATTTAGAGCACAAAGATAACTAAAAAAGTACTATCCATCACATATAATTAAAACACTATTTAATTTACCCTCTCACTAAAATACATAACCATTTTACCGCAATGTACAATCAAATTAAGCTTCCAAAATATTAACCTTCCAAAACATAAATCTAAAATCCAGTAGTCAAAATGAAGAAAAAAAAAAAAAAGTGAAAGAGACTTGGAAATTACAAAGAAAGAACGATCTCAGTCTTCTCTTTAATACTCATAAATTTGTTTGTTAAAACAAGAGTATAAGAGTAAACCATCATAGATCTTGAAAGTAATAAGAGGACAACAAACAAACAACCTACCCAAGACCTCTTTAATGAGATCTTGACGAACATAGTGTGCTTCGGTTACGGTTGAAATAAAGAAGGTTTATGCTGCGTTTGTGATAAGGAGATGGATGAAATGTTATTATGATGCTGTGTTGGGCTATAAAAGTCAAAGTACTGCTACTCAAGTCAAAGTACTGCTGTTCGATTAAAGTACTGCTGCTCGTTGAAGGACTGCTATGCAAATAGTTTAAGGACTAATGTGTAATTCTAGAATGTTCGTATTAGATTAGAGTTATAATTAGAATTACTTGTTATTCAAGTTTGTAAACCGACTAGGGTTTTCCTTGTGCCTATAAAAGGATCCCTAGGTTGGCATTAGAGACATGCGATTAGTGATATACGATTATTAGAAGTATTAGAGTTTAGAGTTTGTTAGTGAATCTGTGTAAGAAAGCAGGTTCAAGGTTTTAATAATATTCAAAATCGTTTATTAATTCTTCTTAGCTTTGTTGAAGTAGATTCCGCATACTTAGCAAAGTATATCAGTGTTTCATTATTAATAGTTTTGAATTCATTCAAAGTTGTTAAACAGTAGACAAGCTACAAGTTAGTTTGGTCAAAGTATATCGATCCAACAAGTGGTATCAGAGCTTGTGTGGAGACTCTGATTAAGAAGAAACCCTTAAAACCGATTTATCAACAAACCCTCAACAATGTCGACTGAAGCTGCACCTATCCCATCCATCACCTCACTCAGAATTCCTATCATCAAGAAGGGAGAATATGATCTCTGGAGCATGAAGATGAGGCAGTACCTTGCTATTACTGACCATGCTCTATGGGATGTAATTGTCAATGGTAATGTTGTTCTTGATGAACCTCTACAAGTTGAAGGACAACCCAAACCACCTCAACCAACCTTACCAGCAGCTACAAAGAGAAATCAAGATAAGGCTCTCAACATACTGCTGTCTGCTATTCCTGATGGTCACCTACTGAAGTTCCATGATGCTAAGGATGCAAAACAATTATGGGCTGCGATCAAGACAAGATTTGGAGGTAATGATGCTTCAAAGAAGATGCATAGAAACTTATTGAAGCAACAATTTGAAACCTTCACTGTTGGTGAAAGAGAAAGTCTTGATGCTGCCTATGACAGATTCCAAAATCTACTTAGTATGCTAGAACTGTATGGAGCAGAGGTATCTGTTGAAGATGCAAATTTGAAGTTCTTAAGGAGTTTGCCGTCTGTCTGGCATGTGGTTGCTACTATGATTAGAGGACAACCTGGATTGGAGTCTATGGACTTTGATGATCTCTATAACAATTTGAAAGTGTACGAGCAAGAGATGAATGGTCACAGTTCTCAGAAAACTCACAACATAGCTTTTGTATCTTCTGAAAACAGAAGCAGTACTTCCACTAAAAGTACTGCTTATCCTTCTCAAAGTACTGTTGGTGATTCACAGCATGTTTGCACAACCACAACTACTCCCAATCCATCATCAACAAACAAAACAAATTCTGATGAAGTTGTGTGTTCCTTCTTTGCACAACAAGCCACTTTACCTGTTACCTATCAAGAAGACTTGTTGCAGATTGAAGAAGATGCTTTAGAAGAGATTGACATAAGATGGCAAGTAGCTATGATCACTGCTAGGATCAAGAAGTTCATGAACAAGACAGGAAGGGGAATTGATTTCAAAGCCAAACAAGGTATAACTTTTGACAAATCCAAGATTGAATGTTTCAATTGTCAAAAGCTTGGACACTTTGCAAGGGAATGCAAGTTTGCAAAATATCAGGCAAACAGGATGATTGAACAACCCAAGGTTGAAAGAAAGGAGATTCCTATTACTGAATCACAACCAAAAGCTTTGGTGGCTCAAGAAAATTTAGCAGAGATTGACTGGAGTGCTGAATTTGATGATGAACCTGTAACCTATTCTATGGTTGCAACGGAAGAATTTGATTGGGGCACAGCTTTTGATGAGGAACCTGGATATGCTGCTTTGGAATCAAGAGATGGTCTTGGAAGCTTTGACTGGTGCATGGAGGATGAAGATGAACCTGTTCAGATTGCTATGGTAGCCACTTCACCAAGTTCATCCAATGTCTCTGAGGTATGCTCTAAGTGTAATGATGTTTATCAAAAGTTGCTTAAAGAATATGTGACTGAAAGAGATAATTGTAGAACAGCTAGGTCTGAGGTAGCTGGTTATCAATTAACTTTAGAGTCAATGGAAGCCAAAATATTAACACATGAAAATAATGAAATGGCTTGGGCAGAAAAATATGAGCAACAAGATTACCAATTGAAATTAAGTGAATGGAAGTTAGGATGTAAGGTGTCTGAATTAGAAAAGATTACTAAGGAAAGAGATACTTTGTTAGAAAAACTTGGTAGTATTAAACAGGCTGGTCTATCACATGTTCAATTTGTTGAAAAACAAAGAGTCATAAACAGTAGAGCTGGACTAGGTTATGGTGAAGATAGTAGTTCAGATGAGACCTCACCTAGTGATAAGGAAGAGACCCCACCTAGTGCTAAGGAAGAGATTCCACCTAGTGATGATGACCTTACAAGCTCAGAAGAAAACACATCTAGGAATGAGGAACCACTTAGTGAATCACCTCCTGAGTTTAAGAAAGATAAGGAGTACCACTCAGTTCCTCCACCTACTGGTCAGTTTCAACCTCTTAGAGACAGATGTTTCTCGTTATGGTGTAGACAACCTAGAGTTTAGGAAGAAGCTTAATGGTCAATTTAGTTCTGAGAAACCTAAGAATGATTTTCAAAGGGGTAATGATCAAAAGTTTCCTACAGCTTTTCAAAAACAAGCAGTACCTCCAAAAACTTTTCAAAGTACTGCTGGACATTCATCAGTACCTCCAAGAGAAACTTTTCAAAATACTGCTTACTATAGGAAATCTTTTAATCATAGAAGAGGATTTGGGAATATGGAGAGAAAGTTATGTTATGTATGCTATAGTCCTGATCACTTGATTAAGCACTGTGACTTACACTCAGAATACTTAAGTCAGTTTCCAAAGAATAGATCTACCACCCATAAGCCAAGAGAGACTAGATCAGTTTGGAATCACTCAAATAGGGTCAACCATAGTAACTTCTCAAAAGACTATAGGTACCCTCACCAGAAAAGAATGTTTTCCAAATCACCAGTACCTTCACACTCTGATAAGTCTCAAGAAGTACCTTCTCAAAGGACTGATAAGTTTTCACCCACTCATGGTACTGCTAACACTTTTTCACATAGAAGACCTAAGAGATTCAATTCATATAAAAGGTCTTACAACTCAAGCAGAGTACCTCAATCAGAGAAACCTAAGGTCAAACGAAATTGGGTTAAGAAAGAAAGTACTGATGGGGAACAAGAAGTACTTTCATCAGATAAGGGTGAAACAGGGAGTGTTGTTGATATTACAACACAGGACATGGGACCAACTCAAATAATCATTGACCATGCCTTTAAAACCAGTGGAGATTACATACTGAAGGAATTCAAGTATGTCACTCCACAAGGGGAACACAAGTCAGTAATGGCTTGGGTTCCTAAAAGAAACTAACCCTTTTCTTTAATGTGCAGGGCAACCCAGAGGAGGAGCTTAAAGATCATATTATTGTTGATAGTGGTTGCTCTGGCAGCATGACAGGGGACAAGGAGATCCTGTCAGATTTTAAGGCATATTATGGAGGAAGAGTTGCATTTGGTAATGATCCTGATGGAGGAAGAATCACTGGCAAAGGAACAATCAAGGCTGGATGTATTGATTTTGAGAATGTTAGATATGTGAAGGAGCTCAAGTTCAATCTTTTGTCAGTATCTCAAATTTGTGACAAGAAGTACCCAATTCTGTTCACTGATACAGAATGTCTCATTCTCTCCCCTGAGTTCAAATTTGTTGATGATCACTTGGTGACATTGAGAGTACCAAGAACCAATGATGTATACAGTTTAGACTTAAAGAGTCTCAATTCTGCTGGAAGAGCAACATGTTTAGTAGCAAAGGCATCATTGGAAGAAGCACATCTGTGGCACAGAAGACTAGGTCATGTTAATTTTAAGAACATCAACAAGCTGGTCAAAGGAAATTTAGTTAGAGGTTTACCTTCCAAAACATTCAAGACTGATCATTCATGTTTGGCTTGCAAGAAGGGTAAACAACATAAAGCCTCATGTAAGAAGCTTGGGGAACGAGATATTAGAGAACCTTTGGAGTTGCTACACATGGATCTGTTTGGACCAGTTTCAGTAGAGAGTTTAAACAAGAAGAAGTACTGCTTGGTTGTGACAGATGATTGTAGCAGATTTAGTTGGGTCTTTTTCTTGGGATTCAAAGATGAAACCTTTGATGCTATCCATGACCTGATAGTAGCCCTTGAAAATCAATTAAGACTCAAAGTAAGAGGTATTAGATGTGACAATGGAACAGAATTCAAGAACAAGCATATGGATGAATTATGTGCCAAGAAAGGGATCAAGAGAGAGTTTAGCATTGCTAGAACACCACAGCAGAATGGTGTTGCAGAAAGAAAGAACAGGACTTTGATAGAAGCAGCTAGAACAATGCTTGCAGATTCCCAATTACCTATTCTCTTTTGGGCTGAAGCCATAAGTACTGCTTGCTATGTGTTGAATAGAGTTTCAGTAACTAAACCTCAGATGAAGACACCTTATGAGTTACTCATGGGAAAGAAACCAAATATTCGTTTTCTAAAACCTTTTGGCTGCTCTCTGACTATTCTAAATACCATTGACTCTCTGGGAAAATTTGATGGTAAGTCAGATGAAGGGTATTTATTGGGTTATTGTACAAATAGCAAAGGATTTAGAGCTTATAACAGGAATACCACAAAGGTACAAGATTGTCTTCATGTTGAATTTTTGGAAGATAAGGAAACTCAGAAAGGTAAAGGTCCTGATTGGATGTTTGATCTTGATCTCAAGCTCACACCATCTATGAATTATGTTCCTATTAGAGAAGAGAATCAGGCTAATTACAAAGAAGATGATTCACAGTACATTGTTCATGGAGTCAATGTTACACCAGAAGATGTTCCTGACAAAGAACCTGAAGTTACTAATGAGGAACAAAGTGCTGCTCCACCAACTAATACAGTATCTGATGAAGATCAAGCCATACAAGATGAACTTAATAGGATGCTTTTTTCAAGAAACCATAGCACAATCCTATGAAGATGAACAAAGGAAGGCTTATGAGGCTGCAAAGAAACAGGATACATTTCAAGATACTGCCCACAGTACTTTAGATCAAAATACTGCTGATCCTTTTGACAGTACTTCTGGTGTGTTAGAGCAATCAAATTGGAACAATGCTGATGATTCCAATGTTGATGATGATGATTTAGTTAATGCTAACATTCCTGGATTAGAAGAAGTTGATGATGAGCTTAATCCAGAAGGTATTTTCTCCAATGAAGGCATTGATTTTACTAACTTGGAGTCTGATCATCCAGTACCACCAACTCCTACATTGAGAGTTCATAAAGCTCATCCTCAAAGTAACATTATTGGATCACCCTCTTCAGGAGTGGTTACAAGGAACAAAGTTAAAGGACTTTCTAAGCAACATACTGCTTTACTTAGCTTTGTTTACAAACAAAACAGGATGAATCACAAGGATCACCAAACATGCCTGTTTGCTTGCTTTCTATCTCAAGAAGAACCCAAGAAGGTAGCTCAAGCTTTAGCTGATGAAAGTTGGGTTGAAGCCATGCAAGAGGAGCTTCTACAATTCAAGCTTCAAGAAGTCTGGGTATTATGTGATTTACCAGATGGCAAAAGAGTCATTGGTACAAGATGGGTTTTCAGAATCAAAAGAGATGAAAGAGGGAATGTTATCAAAAATAAAGCTAGATTAGTTGCACAAGGATATCGCCAAGAAGAAGGAGTGGATTATGATGAAGTGTTTGCTCCTGTTGCAAGGATAGAGGCAATAAGGTTATTTCTTGCCTTTGCATCATACATGGGATTTCCTGTCTACCAAATGGATGTGAAAATTGCTTTCCTTTATGGCACAATTTCTGAGGAAGTTTATGTTAAACAACCTCCTGGTTTTGAAGATCCTGCACATCCAAACAAAGTCTACAAGGTGATCAAGGCACTGTATGGCCTTCATCAAGCTCCCAGAGCTTGGTATGAGAGACTCTCAAATTTTCTATTACAACATGGTTATAGGAGAGGAGCAATTGATAAGACTTTGTTCATCACGAGGGATAAGAAAGACATTATGTTAGTCCAAGTATATGTGGATGATATTATATTTGGAGCTACAAAGAAGTCTATGGTGAAAGAATTTGAAGATCTTATGCAGAAGGAGTTTCAAATGAGTTCTATGGGAGAATTAACTTTCTTTTTGGGTCTTCAAGTTAGACAAACAAGAGATGGAATCTTCATTAACCAAGAAAAGTATGTTGCAGACATACTTAAAAGATTTGACCTTCCAAATCTCAGGCCTGCCACCACACCCATTGATAAAAATAAACCCTTAGGCAAGGATGAAGATGGACAAGCTGTGGATGTCAAGCTTTACAGATCTATGATTGGTTGTCTTATGTACTTAACTGCATCAAGACCTGACATCATGTTTGCTGTTTGCTTATGTGCAAGATTTCAGGTTACACCAAAGGTTTCCCATATGTATGCAGTCAAGAGGATTTTTAGATATCTCAAGCATCAACCAAAGTTAGGATTATGGTATCCTAAGGAGTCACCTTTTCACTTGGAAGCCTTTTCAGATAGTGACTATGCAGGGGATAACTATGATAGAAGATCAACCTCAGGAGGATGTCAATATCTTGGAACAAGATTAGTCTCCTGGTAATGTAAGAAGCAAACCATTGCTGCAACCTCCTCTACTGAAGCAGAATATGTTGCTGCTGCAAGCTGTTGTGGACAAGTTTTGTGGATGCAAAATCAACTCTTGGATTATGGATTCAACTTCAAAAATACTCCTATCAACATTGATAATGAGAGTACCATCTGCATTGTGAAGAATCCTGTTTATCACTCCAAGACCAAGCATATTCAGATTAGGCATCACTTCATTCGGGATTGTTATGAGCACAGGCTTATAAATGTGGTTAAGGTTCACACAGATGATAATGTAGCTGATCTACTCACTAAGGGATTTGATGTTTCAAGATTCAACCACTTAGTTGTGAGCATTGGGATGATTAACTACTAGGCTACATTTGAGGGGAGGCTTTAGTATTAGTTAGTATACTTTCTATTAGTTCTTAATGAAAGTATTGGTTTTTAGTAGTTTAGTTTAGCCTATATGTTGTATTTGAGGGGAGGCAACATAAGCTATTAGTTAGAACTTAAGCATGAACCATTTACAAGTTCTTGGTTTTAGTTTGGAGTATAGATTGTGGATAAAAAGATGGAACGTACTGCTTTGTTGTTTAAAGTACTGCCTCAGCAAAGTACTGCTTCAACATACTGCTTACGTGGATGTACTGTTCCAACGGTCAAAAAATTGTGGGGCTACGGTTAATTAATTCCTTACGGCGGAGATAATAAGTTAATCCAAACGGTAACTTTATTATTATGAGTTTGATTTCTTTCCATCCTATTTAAAGAAACTCACTCCTATTTCCCCGCCTTTTACCATATTTGAGATCCCTCATTCGCTTTTACACCCCAATCTTTTTATCGAAACACACACTCAAAGCGAATTCTTCTCTACCACTCATCATGGCTAATCGACTCACTGTTAGCAAACACAATATGATCGCTAATTTGGACAAGACAAGGGATAATGTTGATTTTCATGCGATTATTGATTTCTTAACTGGGTCTTCCATCAACTACTCTATTTTAGTTGAACCTGATGTTATTGGTCCTTGGATGCAAGAATTTTGGGATACTGCAATGATTGAAGATGATTCGTTGATTAGGGCTACGGTTGCTGGACGAACTATTCGGATTTCTGAGGCCACGATTAGGGATGTTTTGATGTTTAATGATGAAGGGGGGGCTGTTCGTTTTGAAAAACAAGTGCTTTGGGACACTCTAAGTCATATAGGTTATGAAGGCGATCTGACGAAACTTACTTTTCAAAAGCCTTTGTTTTGTTCTCATTGGAAGTACCTCATTCACGTTCTACTTCATTGTTTGAGTCCCAAGAGTACTTCTTTTGATCAATTTGGTCAAAATATTGCATCTGCATTAGTGGGTTTGGCTACCGATCGAAGATTCAATTTTTCAAGACTAATTCTTGATGGTATGCTTACAAATATTGCTAATGGATCACCATTTTTGATGTATCCAAGGTTTGTTCAGTTATTCTTGAACAATCAACTTGAGGATGTCCCTAAACCTCAAAGTTTTTTACCCACTGTCAAACTTCCATCAAAGGTGTTTACTTTTTTATCTAAACAAAGTGTCAAGTTTTCTGGAACCAACACACCTTTGACTGCTCATATATTGGGAGTTGCACAAGTTGTTAGAGATGCAGAGCAAGAGCAAGAGCAAGAAGCAAATTCTGAATCAGCAAGTCAAGAGTCTCCTGTTTCAAGAGAAGTTAGTATTCCTCAACCTACTGCTTCTCAACATACTGCTTCTCCACATTCTGCTACTAGAGAAGATACTGCTCCTATGGACATTCCTACTCATGAGGAGTCAGACCAAGGTATGAATCAACCACCATCTCCTAATGATTATTCTTCCACAAATATGTCTAAGCAATTTGAAGAAGAAGAGGCAGAATTGGACAATTATGCTTTAACAAGGGAGTTAAAGAGACTGAAGAAAGAGAGTGAGGCTCAAGCTGCTAAGATAGTCAAATTAAAAACTAAGTTTCAACGATTGAAGAGGTATGTTTGGCCACTAGTTCAACACCATAGATTATGGGTAAAGTCTCAGAAGCAGAGTGGTAGGATACCTACGAAGATTTCTAAGTCAAAGAAGAAAAAGTCTAAGAAGCAATCTTCATTCCAATTGGGGAGGAATTTAGAGAATTTGAATGATGATGCTGGTTTTGAACAAGATTTTGAACAAGATGCTGGATTTATGGATGATACTCAGAGGACACCACCTGAAAATATTCCTCAAGATACTGTTGAGAGGAAGAGTGATGAAACAGAGCAAATAAATTTAGAAGAAGCTGCTGTTGAAGTAAGAAGTGGTGATACTGAGGAAGTAAATTTGGAAGGAGCTGAAGCTGAAAGTACTGCTCAACAAGGTACTGAGAGGCAATTCACTATTACACCTAGAACCTTGGATTTTGAAGAAGATATTGGTCCTTCAATTCAAGTTCAAGAGGAAGTTGGCCCTTCTAAATCAGCTCAGGAAGAAGATGTTATAGCTCATACTAACAGTGATGATGAAACAATTGCTGACATCATGCTTAATATGTCAAGTCAAAGAGGCATCAGTATTCATGAGGTTGAACAACAACATCATGCTTCTTCTCAACCTGCACAAGAGATAGATCCAAAAGATAAAGGCAAAGGGATCTTGGTAGAAAAGAAAAAGAAGAAGATGACATTGGCACAGTTAAGACAAATTCAGATTGCCAAAAATGAGGAAGCAGCTAGAATATTGCAAGCAGAAATAGATGCTGAAGAATCAAGGAAGATTGTTCAATCAAAAAGGCCAATTAGTAAAGCTAGAGAAAGGAATGATATGATGACTTATCTGAAAGGTCAAGGATATACAGGTTTAGTTAGATTGACATATACAGAGATGAAGGATCTGTATGATGCTGTTAGAGAAGCTATTCAAAAGGATCTTGCAAGCATTATTTCTTTTGAAGATAAGGAGCTTGAAGATAAAAGAAAGGAAAGAGCTGTTACAAGAAGCTTAAAGAGGAAAAGAATCACTGATGAACAGCCATCAAAGAAGTTCAAGGAAGCTGTTGAATTAAGATCAGACACAGTTGATGAGCTCAAGAATTATCTTAGAGTTGTTGACTTTGAGAATCCAAAATTGAAAGAAGATACTGATAAGAAGTCAAAGATATCTACTTTTTCAGTTGTAGAATCTAAAGAAGGAGATTATCTGATCTTTCATAGACAAGATGGAAGTTTTAGAGTGTTCAATTCATTATGGGATATACTACATCTGATTGATAGAGATGATATGCTTCAGCTATATCTCCAAGTGCAAACTTATTTTGAGCATATTCCACCACAAGGAGTAGGTTTGATATTGTTAGGAGATCTCACAACAATCTGGGAGACAGAGGAAACAAAGGACAGTACTTTGTGGGAAGATCAAGACAACTGGGAGATTAACAAATGGAGATTCTTTGAATCAGTTGGGATACATGTTTTGGAGTTAGAAGATGGCACTATGATTCATATGCTAGCAGAACAGAGATATCCACTCACAAGAGATCTGATGATCAGGATGCTAGAGCATGGAATGGAATTGGAACAAGAAGATGAAGTAGCATTGATGGTCATAAAATTATTCATCAAGTGGACAACAGAATCTGAAGATTAATGCATAACTACTGGTATGGTTTAATTATTATATAAATCTTTTGAAAAATAAGTACTTTCTTCAAAGTACTACTGGTCAGACAGTACTTTCTCAAAGTACTGCTTGCAGCATAAAACCAGTAAAGTCTTTTGATAAAATCAGTAATTTTTGATAAGTGCAAAAACATTTTGAAGCACAAAGATTAAACAGCAACAAATGGTTTTGAAAGCAACAGCATGGTGTTAGTACTTGTACTACACAAAAAATGGTAATCAACTCACCATGTTTAATAAACAAGAAAGAGTTTGACTCATCATGAGGGTACGGCTCTGATGTGATTATCAAATCCGTTTTTAGTTAGCAATTTACTAAAAATTGTATGGTTTTCAACTCACCATATCTATATTAGTGAAGAGTTGGCTAGCCCACAAGATAATGGCTTTGTGGTAAAGGCTGTGGAAAACCATTATATGGTAATTAGTTCACCATGGTAGTGATTGTACTAAAAGAACTAGCTAGTCCAAAAGCAAACGGCTATTTGGTAAAGACTACTCAAATCCGTTGATAGCTGATGATTTGCTAAAAATCATATGGTTATCAATGTACCATGGTTTTTCCTAAATCTAAACATTGGCTACTCCAGAGTTAATGGCTTTGGTAAAGAGACATCAAAATCCATTAAGTTTTCAATGATTCACCTCTCACAGGAGTTAACACACCTGGAAGTGATGAGAATAGTATGAAACTTTTAAAGATCTGATGTACATATTGCCAATATGATGCTGAGTTGCTGAAAAGATATGATGCTGAAAAGAATTGTTGCTGATGAAGATTGAAGATACTGATTGTATTGATGATGACAAAACAACAACGAGTCAGATTTCAAAGATACAACCTTTCCTTGAAGATAAAGTGTTGAAGTTAAAGACATACAAAGGAACTTGAAATCAAGCAAGTAGAATTCAAGTTAGGGGAGGATTGTTGGGCTATAAAAGTCAAAGTACTGCTACTCAAGTCAAAGTACTGCTGTTCGATTAAAGTACTGTTGCTCGTTGAAGGACTGCTATGCAAATAGTTTAAGGACTAATGTGTAATTCTAGAATGTTCGTATTAGATTAGAGTTATAATTAGAATTACTTGTTATTCAAGTTTGTAAACCGACTAGGGTTTTCCTTGTGCCTATAAAAGGATCCCTAGGTTGGCATTAGAGACATGCGATTAGTGATATACGATTATTAGAAGTATTAGAGTTTAGAGTTTGTTAGTGAATCTGTGTAAGAAAGCAGGTTCAAGGTTTTAATAATATTCAAAATCGTTTATTAATTCTTCTTAGCTTTGTTGAAGTAGATTCCGCATACTTAGCAAAGTATATCAGTGTTTCATTATTAATAGTTTTGAATTCATTCAAAGTTGTTAAACAGTAGACAAGCTACAAGTTAGTTTGGTCAAAGTATATCGATCCAACATGCTGCTTTTTTTATATGTAGGAAGACGAGCTATTTAGGTGTGTGACTACCATGGAGATATAAGGGTGGGTTTATTTGACGTGTTGTGTTCGTTTCTTAAGGAGTTATAAGGTTGGAAAGATTGAATATGCGTATTATTTTGGAGAAGTAGATATTTGGTGACTGCATGTTTTTTTTTTTGGATGGAGAGAAGGTTGGATGGGGACCTTGAATGTGCAATGTGTGTTTAGGTTTCCATAATAAAGAACTTATATTCTAAATGGTGTAGGGTTTGTTGTGGATTTGGGTTGGACAATAGATAATAATTATGGGCTTGCTGGATTTTTTAAAGTTGGGTTGCGAATTTTTAGTTAGTATGGGCTAAATCTGAAAATTTTGTTGAATTAATTGTGAGGTTGGGCTTATCTAACTATCTTCACAATATTACCGTGTATCGTTTTTATATTTTAAAAAGTATCGCATGTGCACACTACAATTTTTGTATGAAATAATTTTTTTTTTTACTTAAAATCTCGCTATTTGTAAAGTTATTATCACAAAACGCATATAGCTAGAAAATGTTGCTCGCCAAAATTTTAATTTCAGGGTACCCGCCGCCGCATCGCACGGGTACCCTGCTAGTTATACTCAAATATTGCGTGACATTTTAAAAGGCACGAGTATCAGAGGCGAAACCAGGGGCTTTTCGTAGGGTCCCGGGACATCTATGGGTTTTTTCGATGTAGCTTTAATTATTGATAAAAACATTGATTTTTTTCTATATGCATCTTAAATGCACATGTTCTATTGAAATGTGTTTCTAGTGTTATTTAGCTAATATACTTACAAATTATTTTGTACACCTGGTTATATTTGGTCCTGGTTCCATATCGGTGAAGTATTTTGTAATGTATTTCATTGGTACAAACGATATTTTAGATGTGTCATGGCCGGTTAATTACTAGCTAAACTTTTCATATCAAGTTATTTGTTGTAGGAATGTTTCGTAATTTGTCTTCAAATAGATTAGTGCCTTGATAAACTGCTAAATAGGTTAAAAAAAAGCCACCAATATTATTAGATCAATGCTCAACTAGGCCACATGATCGATTATTGCTGGAGATCTACAAAGAACTCCATTAGGAAGTGCCTGTAATTTAAAACATCCATCCAAAACCAACACTAGTCAATAACAAAAGACTCACTGATCATCAGAAGTTAGTGCGATGCATTAAAAAAAGTGCCAGTTTTTAGATGTTTGGCTTAGATGGCGGCCAGAACGAGAGATCGGCTCATGCCTGACCACCTACCTGGACACCACCCTTACGCATGACGAGAATTAGAACTAGGGATGGTAAGGGGGCGGGGCGGCCATTCTTATCCTCAAACCCAATTAACAAAGTCCTTCCCAAACCCGCCCCGATATGATCTTATCGCGGATCTAATCGGGGCGCGATGCTCCCCCAAACCCACTCCGTTCTCATCAGGGATCTTATCAGGTTGTCATTTTTGAAAGCGACTCTCGACAAAACTCAAGTTATTTCACGTTTATTATTATTTTTACACAATTCGCAATATGATTTTATACAATAACTTGAAAATTTGAAAAGCTTTTAATAATCAATTATGCGCTAACCTTATTAAGTCTTTAACAAATAATATTAAACATAAATAATGATAACTTCTATTAAAAATACAACATTAAACAAACTTTTATGATCACAATTTACAATTTTACTAAGATAAAAAACAAACAAAAAGTAGAAAAACATGTTCTTATTACGTAAATACTAACATGATTATAGACACATATGTATGTGTTTGTATATGTTTCGGGTGGGGCGGGGCGTGTTTGTTCGCCCCGCTTTCCGCCCCGAACCCGATTAAAGTTCCCCTCTAGGCCCAAACGCCCGTCATCCGAAAAGCATGGCTTGTCCCGCCCCAATTAATTCAGGTTTCGGGTTTTCCCGTTAGGTTCGCGTTATTTTGCAATCCCTAATTACAACTACCTCCCCCTCATATGTCTGGATCGCAATGGTCAGGGTCACGGATGGAAAGGTGAGACTGTGTTTTTTAAAGTGGTCTGTGTATAATAAAATAATGAGTTGCATGTAAATGGTGATTGAAGGTTACAATGGTTTAAGCGAGTGTTGCGAGGTAGTCTAATACGAGTATATAATTATAGTACGTATCCATGGTTACTAGGTACTTTGTGACCTTGATAAACTATCCAGATTGAGAGGGAAATGTCTTTTTTTCATGATCTTTAAAGTAATAGCTATTAGCTAGTCACACACGTAAAAGTATGAAATACAACAATGGCTATATAAAAGACTAATACGACATATATAGTTATGAGGCACAACGGATCGAACTGCTCGCTATCCATCGATTACTTGAAGTTGGGCAATACACAAGAAAATGTATATATAGTATCATGTTGTTGACATCATATATATGGATTACTCATTTCTATGTCTATATGACATTGCTTTAGAATACTTCAAACAATATGCTGACTTCTTAAACTGTTAGACGCATTGTCCAAAAAAAAAAAAAAAAAAAAAAATTACGGGGGCCCTAAAAATGAAAGGTTAACGAAATAATCATGGATCTCTTACTTATATCGGTATATAGTAAGTGACATCACATGTTTTTCATTATTATCATTTCCATGTAAACAAAATCTACCGAAAACTTTTTGGTGGATCAGTTTTTAATCGTTGGCCTGAAATTCATATTGTACAACCAAGTGAAAAAACATGGAAGCACATAAATTATAAATTATAGTGAATAAAGATTATGCAAATATAATAAATACTAGTAGTTAGTACTTAGAAAGCTTCACTCCTTGAAGCATTGCCTATGTAGATACTTCAATGGGAATTAACCTGGTTCAAAATAGTTTTCAAACATATGTAATCTGATTTGTTTATATAGTCACGACTGAGTTAAACTACCTTAGTTTCAAATTCATCTGTCTATTATTATTTTATGCATCATATATTTTATAAAAATGTAAGATATGCTATAACTTTCTACATAATACAAGAGAAAACCTAGATATTTATAATATGTTATAGCGTAGAAGATTATGTCAAAACTATCTGAGTCTTTCAGGGAAGAGTCAGTCCCTTATATATTACTCACTTGTATTCCAAACAAATTTTTGAGTGTTTAATCTTAATTTTGGGCCAATCTCTACTATTTACAAAGAATAAACAATTTTGTTTAAAAACTTATATTTCTAGAATAGTACATTTATTATTACTAGTATATCCTTTGGAAAGTAAGGGTGCGTTTGGTAGAGGGGTATCGGAATGGTGGAATGAGTTTCAAACCGATTTTATGTGTTTGGTTAGTGGGCCTGAGATTAAAAAGAGGATATAAAATCTCAATATTAGCCGTGCGTTAAACCAATCTCCACACCCTCCTATATGAATGATTCATTTTTGTTCTTTTATTATCTACCTTTTAAATATTTTAAAATAATGATTTACCAAACAAACGTTTATTACTTTATTTGTCTTGGTCTATCGATATGAGAAAAAGTAAAGTAACGCTAGTTTTAATATTTGGGATGATTTTAAATCTATCATAATGTCTATTTTTTGTCCCCATTCCCTAATACAAACCAAAATCGTATATTAAATGGTATTCAAACTCATACCTATTGATATTCTTTACCAAACCAATTGTTATATAGTCATTCATGACAACAAACCAAACACACCATAATATTTCAAGTTTCATAGAAAGTCCAACATTAACTAATGTGAAGTTAAATTAGGAAAAAAGAATTACAGTATCATTTAAATGCCTTTATCATATGTAAATGACAAACTATAATTGATTGATAAAACAACTTACAATGCCTGGCGCTAGAGCATGTGTATTCGTGTGAATCTGTTCTTTATCGAAAAAGTTGAGGTCAACAATATCACCGTCACTCATGTCATGTCCAAGTTCACGTAGGTATTTGATTAGTGCATCAGCCTTGGTAACATTGGATATCTATCATGTTTGATTAGCTTCATATATGACCCGCCCAAATTGGCGGGCTAGTTGTTAGACGTTGTAAAACGTGTGAGATACCTTATATTATTCATGCTATATTTATAGTTACATCGAAAACATGAAACTCTAAATCCTAATGGACTCTAAGCCCATAGATGAGAATGGGCCAACTAATCTAATACCCCCCCCCCCCCCCGGGCGCAGTTTAAGCGGCGAAATCGCGAAAGCTCAAGACTATAGTAGCAAACATTGATAATAAAGCTAAAGAAAAAGATGACAACTGTTGACTAAGAATCTTTCATATTGAGTAATAAGCTTATAACGATCACTACCCTTGTTTCACTTTTCTTGCACAACATAACCAACGTCTTCCACCATTTTAAGACCTCTTCATTAACCACAACCTAATGGGACCCACACTTTCAATAATAGTAACACTTAAAAAAAATATATGAAAACTAAAAATTTATAAAACTACAAAACAGGAGTCGACTGTTAATCAACAAACAGTGAAAATTAAACATAAAAGTTGACTGGTATAACAACACCAACGATCGACTATAACCTGTTACACACGACGACTGGTTATCAACAAAAATCAACGATCGACGAAAACGGAGAACGTGTCAACTGGTTATCAACAAAACCAACGATTGACAAAAAACGGAGAACGCGTTGACTGGTTATCAACAAAACCAACGATCGACGAAAAACTAGGGTTTGGAAGAAGCGGTTTTAGGGTTTTGTGGATGATGAAGATGCCAAAGCAATTGGCAGTAGTAAAGCAACGGTTTAATAAAAGAAAAGAATTGCAATTATGTTTCAATGCAATTGTGACGAGTGAATTATGGATGTGGAAGCTTGCATTATAAATGTGGGGACTACAAAGCAAGTCAATAATAATAAAAATGGTTGAACGAATTGGTGAACAAATTGGTTGAATGCCACAATAATAGGCCCGGATAATTTGTTATAATTTAGGGTTTGAGAATAAAGATAGGGATATTTGACGGGATGACATAGAAGAGGCAGTTAAACTTAGCCACCTAGGTCTGAGGATTAGATCCGCTCCGATACGATGTTAGACATTGTAAAACCGTGAGATACCTTGTATTATTCATGCAATATTTATACTTACATCGAAAACATAAAACCTAAATCCTAATTGACCCTAAACCGTACATTCATTCTTCATAACCTATACTCAATTTGTCGATTTCTTTAGCTTTATCTCTATCAAGGATTTGTTCGACAGTGATTGTCTTGATCCAACGTTATTCGCCAAAAAACCCTACATTGGCGACATAGATGCGCATGAAACACACG